>CM067320.1:41855951-42543451 GCA_034231615.1 Meghimatium bilineatum | reverse complement strand
TAGGAGTATTATATGTATTGTTTATGGAAGCAACAAAGAACTCTTCAGTGAATCATGAACAATTAATCAACAGTAAAAGTTTAGATCATAGCAGAAATGTAATTTTTATAAAAATGGATATTGAGAATATCATGGGATGTTAAACTGATTAATGTTGATGAAGGAGGTCAACACACAGACAGTATAAAAAAAAAAAAATAGGATAACAGTTTCAGGAATGACTTGAGAAAAATTATGCCTGGAGAAAATAATAATAAATATAATCAAATCAATAAGACAGAGATCATTCTGGACAACCTAGTAGTATGACACTGAAAATGTTCACATTTGAACTGACTAATCCTTGCTTAAGACAGATGTTTGTAGAGACTCATGATACATTGCGATAGAGAATATGGTAAATTATGATATGTCATATTTTTTTCAAATTCACAGTTATATAGTTCAAAATATTTGACATGTCATGATAAAAGTGCCCCACCCAATTAATACATTTTTGTAGCAACATTATTCACAATCACAATGGGACAAAAATTATCTGCACAATGAGAATTCTTCAATACAACATATAATATAATTTTTGGTAGTGTAATTCAGGACGTAGCCATCAACCCAGCATTTTTTGGCAGTAGTGATTTTCTAGGCAATATAAATACATTCAGTAGTTTGCCATTGTTTTCTGAACGGTCCAAATTCACTATTGCCTATGGTGGGGATCAAACTTGGTACCTTGGCCATCACAGAAGTGCTCTGCACCATTCTTCCACAGAGTCTGACATATAATATAATATTCAGATAAAATAAAGAATGTACTTTATACTTACAAAAGGACAAGAAAAGCTGGTATAAAAAATGCAACTGTGCCAAAATAATTGATGAACTTCCTTGGTCCCTCAGACCATGAGTTAACCTCATTTGAAATGACATCAAACATAACAAAATTATCCGAGGAATACAAGCGGAAAGGACCACAACTCATTGATGGATGTAAACTGTTGCAAGAGAAAGAATAATGTTATTAACACTAACAATAATGTATTATTACCATTGTTAACTAAAAAAAACTAACATAGTAAAAATACTAAATTTAAATTGTTGTCAATGAAAAAAAGGACAAAGGAACATTTTAATAGGAAGGTTTTAGTGTTATTACTTCTTATTGTTATTACTGCGTCAGATATTCTCCACTTTGTCAGATATTCTCTGACTCTTTTGACTATTATTAAAACAGACTTATAAAAAAAAGACAGATTATTATTAAAATAGCATTGTGTAAATCAAATCAGTAACTAAAATGCCAGATATTTGCCACAGAGATAGGGCTTAGTTCAGCCAACAGAGGCTGAAAGCTAAGACTGGCCAAGCCCTCCTGTAATTGTGCAAGATTAAAATCTGCCCTAGCAAATACTAGTGCTGATGATGGAGGCAACCAGCTAAGAGGTGCATCACAACAGTCGTACAGGATGCCACAGACAAGCACAATGAAAATATGTCTCTACCTGTCAATTGTTATGGTGTTTGTCCTGTGACAGATATTAAGGCAGTGATGGTGCTGGGTCCTATGCCTAAAAGGGCATTTTGAAGTTTTACCTAGCATAATTTCCCACAAATTTCTCGATTTTTTTTTAGTGAGCAAGTAGGACAAGTAGACAGAATATGTTTGATAAGTCACATGTTGAATTTTAGAAATATCATTCAGATATTGAAATATGGAGAGAAAATGATGATTTCGTTCAATTATTGTATAGACAGTAAATCAGCAAAGATGAATATGAGCATAACAATGCCAGTATGAGCAACCTAGCCTATGCGAGCACTGGGCTAACTGTAAGAAGGCAGACAGCAGAACAAAGAGTAGTATCCATTTCAAACCACCAACATTACTCTGTTTGTATTGCTGGACTATTTTCCTCATTTTGACTAATTCAATGGCTTTTAGTAGTGAATCAATATGAATATCTTTATATTGTGTGTAACATGGATCAAATGTATTTACTAAGTAGGTCAAGGTGGCATAATTTTTGCACACATGTATGACATTACATAGACACCCATCCATTCATAAAAGACATAAATGTTATTAAAATAACATTGCAAATAACATAGATACAAGTAAAATAAGAGAAGCACCCAGTTTTATTTCTACAAAATTAATTCAGGGCTCTAGTGACTACTCATCATCAAGTGACATATTCTTTCCAGAATGTGGTCTTCCTTATGGATTCTTCTGAACACTCGGATTCTGGGTGAGTTGACCTGCTGCAGCTAGAGACATGTTTAAACAATCTTATATATCACTGCACCATCGTCGTCTTGGACACCGTCTTCCCCTGTTCCTGCTAACTCTGTCTTCAGCTATTAATCTTTCCAGGTTGCTATGTATATGACCATAAAGTACAGCTTTCTTGTTAAGATGTTGTTAAGGAGCCAACCCTATTCAACGTTTATTGATCTTAGCACTAAGTAATTTGTCTTTTTAGCTGTCCACATGTAAAATTCTTCTGCAGCATCTCATTTTGAAAACAGCAATTTTCTTTGCTACTGTTTTATTTAATGTCCAAACCTCACAACTGTATATAGCCACTGGAAATATGTATTCATTCATTAATTTTCCTTTTGCACTGAAGTTAGCGCATAGGGCAGAGGTCAGATCTCTCCAATTCTGTCTGTTCAAAGCTATTCTGTACAGTTCTTGAATAGTATGAATATTGGTTGTTTTACTTTCTCTAAGTATTGTTCTTCTGAGTGTTTCTTTTGGTCTACCCCTTGCTCTTTGCCTGTAGGTATCCATTCAAGAGATTGGTGGTGTATTCTGTTGGTGTCTGCGCGTAGGACATACCCAATGTAGGACCAACAGCATTTTCTGATAACATCTGTGATGAAATTTTGATGTGTCTCTTCTCTGATTTTATCATTCGATTTGAATTCACTCCAATGCGTGTTAGTTATCCTACGAAGACATTTGTTCTCGAAACTCAGTAATTTCTTTTCTGAAGATAAAGAGCTTTTCCAGCTCTCACATCCATATGATAGCACCAGAATAATGCAGGAATTAAATAAGCGCATTTTTGTGCGTGTGCTGATTGTCTTTGACTTCCAGATATTAGACAGTATGAAATACGTATTAGGGACTTCCAAAAAACAAAATATGCTAGGATTCTAAAGGGTAATTTTTTTGACATCTTGTATTTTTCTTGACAAAAGACTAATAGATCAAGTCAATAAATCAAGTAATGAATATGGACTGGGTATAAACATTCAAAAAACAAAAACCATGATAATCAGCAAAGACACAGAAGAACAGGAGGTAAACATAAACATACAGGGAGAGAAACTACAACAAGTAAAACAGTATCAATATCTTGGACACATAGTCACAAATGATGGCAGATGTGAAACAGAAGTTAAAAGGAGAATAGGAATGGCTAAAAGTACCTTCAATGACATGAAGAAATTATTAATATCTAAACAAATTACAAACAAGTTAAAAATGAGAATTATAAAATGCTACATCTATTCCATATTAATGTATGGCTCAGAAACATGGACACTAAATAAACAATTAGAAGACAAAATTGATGCCTTTGAAATGTGGGTATATAGAAGAATAGGGAGAACATCATGGAAAGAGAAGAAAACAAATAAAGAGGTGCTAAAGACACTTAATATGAAGAAAGAACTACTAAGAGAAATAAAGATCAGGCAAATAAAATACTTTGGACACATTAAAAGACATGACACCTTATTGAAGACCTTACTTGAGGGTAAAGTCAAAGGGAAGCGAGCAAGAGGTAGGTAGAGATACAAGTGGGAGAGTAACATTACACGATGGACAGGTTACAGTCTAGCAGAATGCACCACCAAGACAAGAGACAGGAGATGTTGGAGATACGTTGCAGCCAACCTTCGCTGCGGAGACGGCACTTGATGATGATGATGATTTTTCTTGACAGGGCCTTTTGGTTAAAACTTTAATGTACTCGTTTAGAGAAATGCTATATATGTTTCTTAAATTTCCTACAGTTGTGTTGACCATGCATCAGTCTGTATGTAGTCTACTAGTTTTTCAAATTAAAGTGGAAATTGAACCCAGACAGCCTAAGAAACCAGTGCACCAACCGCTGAGCTAGCCCAAAAAGGGCTCAAAAGGTATGGAAGGTTTGACTTTCATTGTACTCAGGTTTCTCCACATGTACTCCGTCCCTCTCAATGAAGTCACTTGCTGAGAGTACCACTCATAGCATGTACTCAGTAGCTTTCAAGCGATAATCCCCACGGGTTTCAGAAAAAACCCACTTTATAAACGTGATGCTAGAAGCTGGATTTGAACCTGCAACCTCTTAAGCACAAAACATATACTTAACCAGTGATTTTGAGCTAGTACAGCTTCTAAGTAACACAGACATGAGAAATATGACAACTAGGCATATAGAAAATATCAGTGAAAAATGTAAAAACTAGACTAAAAGAAAACATGCTATAGGTTATATTTCAATGCATTGTTAATACTTTTCAACTGTTTGCTGGTACATACTTTCCAATCATATAGCCCAGCAAACATGATATTACAATAAAAGATGCCAGTAGCACTGTCTGAAAGAAGGAATATGAACGAGAAGCTCTGTATCCATTTGGTGGTGATTCTGTCACAGTCAGGAGTTCAAACTGAAATATAATAAAAATAGTGTTCAACTAAATTAGAAAATTGCCCAGCTCTTCTTATCCCAGGGGTAATTTCAAACTCTTTAAGCCACATTATCATATCTTCTTTCAGTTTAGTGTCCTCATTTAGAAAATGTTCATGTAAAGATCATAAACTTTAGTCTGACATCATCACAAAATGCTCCAGGCACTATATATATTGCTTCGCTACCATGGGCATGAAAACATATCCATTGCTATGCACTCTTCTAACAATGAAAAACAATATTGGATATAAGATTATTCATCTAGGAGAAGTGGAAATGACGCTACCAATAATAAAACTTTCTTTTCCTGTGTAAAAAAAAACTGATAATGCAAAGTGGTATTTTAATTTTTAGTCATCTATTCCAATCAGTGAAAATCTAGCCAAAATGGAAGCCGTTTTCAATGAAATTCTTATGGATTCTGATGTTAAATTCTTGGGAGTTACAGAAGTAGATCTTGCTTCATTAGCCAAAAGGCCTGGCAATGGAGACACTTGCTCTTTGTCCATCATGTCTGAGACAGAAGATACAGTTCATAGTTTTCACACCCCTACTGGTTATAGCCTATTTTTGCAATTTTTCTAAAGTTGCTGGACCATTGGGCATATCTGATTGCATTAGAGGGTGTTTGTTTATGACAGACAATATTATGAACACGTTAGCAACCGAAGATACCACACATTACTAAATTTCAAAGTGGATTGTATGCTAGAACTCTAGCAAGAATAGATGAGTTATTTATGTGTATGAAAACAATCATCAGTTCTAATTTCTCACACAGTTGTATTAAATTTGTTATTTTACATTTTAAAAATACAAAAATCTCTAAAAACACAAAATGTTATTGCTTATTTTAAACACCACCAAAAATAACATTGAAACAGAATTCTGCTGCATGGGATATTAAAATTTTTATTTGGCTTGCTAAAGGTTATTATCTCATTGTCCATAGCTAATTCTCAATGCTACTGTGATGGCTCTTTCATTGTCACAGATTCCTGCAAATCCAGGAGAATAAATCCAGAGATCTTGCAGATCAGAATATGCGATGTAATCCATCCACACATGTCTAAACCACCCTCTCAATCTTTCTAAGCATAGACTTAGAGTATGTATATTACAGCTCCCAATGTTTTTGTGATGGAAATCCAATTTTCTGATGCTGTAACTGCCTTAATTTCCATTTGCATGCTCAAAGCTGTTGCTGTGTAAGCTCCATTCTGCTCCTTTATAGTCCTACTTCCAGCTCTGTCTGTTAAGTCCCACTCTAACTTTTTACCAGTAGTCACAGAACCTTCAGTGTTTATAATGACATCATCTTCTGTAGTGTTATTACAGAGCAACTGTTGTATTCCAAATTATACTTTCCATTGCCATTATGACATGCTAACATGCCTTAATATCAAAGTTTATATATATATATAAAACTATTTGTAGGACCGGTTATCTGAACTGTATAGACAGTTAGAAACGTTTACCAATCAAAGCCATATTTTGCACAGATACTATTTAGGACACTGCTGATTTAAGATAGCTAACAATTTTAAATGTAATCATTTGGTTTTTTTAATCCCATATATTAATTCTTCTGTATGAATAAAGGAAGCGATAGCCATTTGCACTTTTTAGATGACAGTTCATGACACCGTGATGTCATTTTTCATGGTAAACAAAGAATTATATGATAATCACAGTTGTTATAAGACTTGCCACTGTTGGGAAGAAATATAATTATGTGAATTTTATTATGTGGGCTTTCAACTTTCGAAACAAAAGAGGTAGGTAATCAAAAGTATTGTACAGCAGCACTTGAAGGATAACTACAGTAGTTGTTACAGGGAGGTAAACTTTTGTATAGGGGTAGCCTTAACTTAAAGACTTAACAGGTTTCTTGTGGCCTCTGAATAGCATTTCATTCAACATCCCATTGGAGTCTTATTTGATGCTATTCAACAATTTATTGCTGTCTCATAAAGCAGTGAGTAAAAACATGGGTTTAGACTGCATGTACTAAATGCTAAAACTGCATACAAAAATGTTCCTAAAATATCTCTTTAATTATTCAATATAATTGCCATTTTTTTCTGCACATTAACTTCATTTGACTTACCTTTTTCAGAAAAAAGAAGAATAGAACTTTGACAAATGTAATTGCAGGAAGTAAAGGAGTGAAGAACATCCCCATCCTGTAAAAATAAAAATTAACACCAACCTATTGTTTTATCTTGTATAACAAAAAACATATGCAAGGGCATTTATGCTAATAGCCAATGTGCAGTAAGAACAAATGCAGGTGTGTCCAATAAGTTTCAAAATCAATCAGAAGTTTGCCAGGGGTGTGTCCTATCCCCTCTACTTTTTATAACATATATTGACCACATCCATAAACTAACAAGTACCAATGAAGAAGATAACATAAAAGACAAATTGAATTAACTTCTCTTTGCAGATGACCAAGTACTAGTAGCAACATCAGAAGAACAATTGCAAGAACATATGAACATACTCCACACAACATGTCAAAAATTCAACATGAAGATCAACATTGAAAAGACCGAAATAATGGCAATAGCAAAGAAAGAAAGAAATACCACTATCCCCATAAATGATAAACACCTTAAACAGGTAAATGAGTTCACTTACTTAGGAAGCATTATATCGAGTGAAGGGAAAACCAGTAAAGAGATAAAAAATAGATGCAACAAAACATACCAGATCCTAGGACAGATGACACATATTTTCAAGAACAAAAATGTAAACATAGACATTAAAGTTGCATTATACAAGACTATTATTATTCCATCACTATGCTACCAGTGCCAAACCAGCACAAGACAAAAGAAAAATAGTGACAACAGTAATGACATGTCTACGAAGAATACTCGGAGTGCCATTAAGAGATAGAATTAGAAATGATAACATCAGACAGATAAATAACCAAAACAATACCAGTATTGGAACACATCAAAAGACAACAGATCAAGTGGTTTTCACACGCTTCCAGACTACCGACAGATTGCATGCCACAAATGGCCATGACACATAGACATAACGGATATAAAGCCAGAAGAGCAGACCATGTAAAATATGGATCACAGAAATCAAAGAAGCCACAGGAACAAGTTTACAAACAGCACACAAGAAGGCCATCTCCAGAGAACTCTTCCACCCCTGACGCCTCAAGGGCCACAGCGTATAGATAGATAGATAACAAACATAGGGTCTAATATTTGCTTCCTTATGACAAAAGTATGTGATCACAAATTGCTTCCAGTACCAGTAAAACAAATAGGTTTGTGCTTCCTTCTTTACCAGTAAACTGGTCTACCTTTTTCGCGAAAATTGAAATAAAGGAGAAGGGGTAGATGTATCCGTGTTCTTTGCATTTTTTCACGGATTATTTCCATTGGCAATAATTATCCATCGGGTGGATGTTTATTTTTATTTAGTATAAGAATAGTAAAGAGGAACATTTTTAGGAGGGTTGTATGGGTGGGAAAAGACTGAGGTTAAGCAGGTACCCAGTATATGCTCATTTCTACAGGAAGACCTCCTGTGACTCATGGCACAAAACCTTCAAATATCCACTGCTGAGGTAAAAATGCTAATGTTCACCTTTCGCTTCAATGGGCTCTCGTCAACCTCCATAATCTTGTCCTCTGCTCCGAACGGTAGTTGTGTTATGCTGTACACACACACCTCATGCATTAAAAGCATTCCATTTCATCACTGTATTCTTGCTTATCTGCAGACCACTGAGAAGTCATCTCAGTAGCCCAAATCGGCATATCATCATGACTGGAATTTTCATGAAATGTTCTGCTTAACAATACACTTCCAGCAAATTCTTCCCCCAGAGTAGTAGCATTCGGGAGCACACCTCACAGCTGTAACATATGTACTGTATCTCTATCAGTCAAATGCGAGCTCAACAAACTTATGGTAGCCATTTTGTAACTTCGGCTGAGTCGGCAGTCCGTAACAACACAAATTTCAGATATGTGCAAATTTTATAAAACGTGTGAAAAACGTGCGAAGTTAGACAATGAATGAAATGAATTTGTTCAGTAATGTTTTCATTCATTTGTTTAAACTTTGGTTGGTGTGGTTCTCATTTTATTGCTGTTCATGTTGTTTTCAGTGATAGTGTTTTTCATCATCGTACTCATTTTCTGTTTCATTTTTTATAAACCTGCCTTGCGTACATATGTCATTGTCACCTTGGACTTAGCAGCATTTAATGTCTGCATTCTAGTGCCTCTGTGATAAGTACCAATGTTTTTATTGTTTATTCTGTATATTCTTGAAGAAGACCGTACGGTTGAAATGTTGAGATTGTCTTGTGTACTATTATTTGTATTTTTTCGTATAAACACCCCATAACCCGATAGTCATAGTCTGTTAGTTGCCGACAAATAAAACTACAAAACCTGTGTTCTATGTAATTACTATTGTACCATCATTTGTTTGTGCCAATGATCAAACATGTCTGACTTTGATGGTTACCAGACTTCTAACATATTAAGATGTCAAAAGTTTTAATAAGGATCTACAACATACTGGAAGTGCCCTGTATTCAACAACCAACATATGATTTAATTCCTGGTACAATCAATTTCCTTAGTATATGCAGCTGTGAATTGATATCAAGGTATTGACCAAACAATGAGTTGAGATAACATTGAAATTCTTGTCAAGTCTTGTATATACATTTTCTGCTGTTAGCACATTTAATTTGCTGAAAGGGTCTGACCATTTATAGTAATCATTGCACAAGCATAAATTATAAGCACCATTCCAGTCACCATTATCCATAATTTCAGATATATTACATTTTTTAAATCAGCATCAAAGAAATCTCAAGTACTAATTAGAATTGTAATACATATGGAGATACTGATATGAAATTACTTAGTGTTATTATCACTCAGATCAGATTGAATGTCATCTTCACATTATACATAGGCCTCAATGGATCAATAGCACTTTTTGTCATGAAGGATGTAAAGTAAAGTAGGTCCTGTAACAGCAAACTGCCATCTGGAATGAAGACAATGCTTCATGTACTAAGCCGCACAAACTAATAGGTGGGGTGGTCAGTTCCCTTCCTTGCTGTGTTTACCTTCCCTAACTCATGTGTCAGGAACCCATTTCCAGCTGGGTTGAGTGATGAACATAAACAATATCTAACAAACAATGTGGCCTCCAACACAACTATAGCATTACCATGATCATGTATAAAAATATGAAATTAAAGATTTAGAACAAAAACTTACCAACACACAGTCTGGGAGTATACTATATCTAACACTTCTACAGGAAGGTTAAATTGTGATCTGCCAATTTTTGCTATGATGCTAAATCTGTTTTTGAAGTGCTGATAAATGAAACTGAAAATAAATCAAATAGTGGAGTGTGTTCAAATGAAACCCGCCCATGCTGCGTCACTTATGCCAGCACGCTAAGAGTGTGAAGATGTCATTACTGATGTAATAAGCACACATCTATGAAAAAATGGTCTCATTGTTATTCTCTTCATATGCTTCACTGCTCATTGATCAAATTTGGATGGATTTGTTATCAGAGTAATCATGTTCTCAATTTTCTGCACAGGACACTAAGCAGACAAAGAGATTGTCCATGTAACTGTTCATCGATGTACACTTACTTACACCAGTGATGATGTCTTCATGCGACTCACGAGCTGGCACAGGTGATGAAGCATGGGCAGGTTTCATTTTAACACACCTCATTTAATCTCTCTGTATTATGTTAAATGGCACAAAAATATAAATTCATAGAGAAATACAAACATTTAAAGAAGTGTGTCCCATTAGGTATTCGTGCTGCACAGACAATTAGGTCTGTGTGATGTAAGGTGACAAATGTGAATATCATACAGAAATATGAATAACATACAAAAAAATGTATACTCATTTTTGTGCTTTTCCTTTTGCTCTTTCTTTTTATCTTCTTTTTCTTCTTCTCATTCTCTCTCCTTTATTATCAACTTTTACTCTTTCCTTCCTATCATATTATGTATCTTTGTGTATTTTCAGTTTTTGTTGTTTGTTTTTGTCCTGATGAAGACTTTATACTTTATAGTCAAAACATCATCTGTTTCTGTGGTTGCTGTTAGTGTTTTATGTACTTTGATATTGACAACACTCCTTTCATATTTCTGTTTTTTCTCTATACAGAAATATGATTGCTTCAAATGTATAAATGAATAATATTATTAGGAAAAATTGAGAAATAATTTTTAAAATCAGAAGGTAGTATGCAAGATTTGAAACAGGTCCATTCAGCTGAGACCAATTTTAAAACAGGTCCATTCAGCTGACACCAATTTACCTTGAAACTTGAGTATTTTCTGAACGTGGCCAAATTATATACATAAAAAATATGCAATTTTTCCAGACTTACTGCCTATGTGTTCTCAAGTCATTATGAATATGTGGATCAATACACAGACAAGACACTAACTGCACAGGCAAGTAAAATCCTTAATCGTATATAACACAGTTGTTTGGGTAATCAATCCAACATTCTGAAAACGTTTATTACTGAATTTTTTCCTGTGAAGGAGTGCAGGGAGGTTTTCTATGCATTGTAGAAATAAAAGCCGCTTTACCATAACAGACACCGACATGTACAGGAAGGATTTTGATTGTACCTCCGAAATAAAAAATCTTGACCCTACTGTGGATTGAACCCGGGAACTCAAGGACCTGAGAATGGCATTCTAATCACACGGTTTAACTGAAAATATGTTTAAATCATTAAACAGTTCTTATGTTGACCCAGCCTAAGGAAATTGGTACCAGATCTTCTGGGAAAGTTAAGAGGTGGGCTCGATGCACACCATATCATTCCCAGGACCTAACATTGTATTCCTTAATATACCTTATGGTGTGGAAACATGACAAATTTACTTAATATTTACTATATTACATGTAGTTGTTTTTTTTTACAACAAACTTATTGTACTCATATATCTTTGTTAGTTTTATGTTCACAATTTTCAGAATTATTTCTCAATAAAGCTACATTTTTTTGGGAAGGATCTCTGAATCTTTCAAGATGGTACATGATGTGTATGATATTCTGTATTTTATGAATTTGTAAAATCAATTTTTGTCAACAAATTCTGAAAATAACAGCTTTTGCTTTTTTACAAGGTATATTTTTAAAATATAGTTTTACTGTCACTGGTTTTCTAAAATGAAATATTCAATATTGATGCCACTATATTGAGCTTTTTGGCCAATTAAACTCCTACCCTTCCAAACAACACATTATAGAGAAATTGGTACCACACCAATAGAAACATTAAATAAAAAATTTCCTAATTTTTTTAAATAATACTATGAATACCTGAACTTAATACACTTGAAATATTCAGTAAACATATGTTGTCATTGAAAACCTTAAATGTTGTAAATAGAGGGTTAAGGGCCACAAACATTTAAACAGGCATGAAGTAATCAGTAAAGATTACTCCTTGAATAGGAGACTTCTCAAAGCATTGTACACTGTTGAGAATTTAAAACATTCTGGGATGAAATAAAATTTTGGAGAAACATTTTTTTTAAATACAAGTTTTATTGGTCATAATTCATGGGGATCAATCTTAACATATCACTAAGGTATATTATTTTGCTTCATAACTGAGCTTATACAGATCAACATCATCAGATCGTGTATCTTGAAAACCTATTTTAAACAAATGTATTATTTACTTCATTCTTATGTGTATTCTCATTTTTATGATAATTTGTTTACTTTCTGTACTGGCAATATTTGTTCAAATTACCTTCGAGGTAACTTTACCAGGATGACAACCAGAGTCACAGAAATTAAATCCAAGATTCCCAGCTTGTAAAACTGCATTCCAACATAGCTTTCCCAGCACTGAATAACAAGCAAACAATTTGGACAAGAAAATATGAAAGAAAAAAAAATATAGCTAAACTTGTTATTACAGACTAGAACATACAATTTTTTCAAATATTAAACTCATAACTCTTCAGGGTTGTAAGGGTGCCATTCTGGAAATATCAACACAAAAATTCTACCCTTTTTATCTCTTTTCTGTTGCTTGTTTAAGTGTGGAGAAACTTAATCTTATTCAGTCTTTATCAATCCATACTTTCTGTTGTCCTCTTCTTCTTCCTCCCTCAATTATTCCATGCAGGTCAGTTTTAAAAAGGCAAACATGCTTCATAACATGTCCAAACCACACAAACTTGCAACATTTTACCACTGCAAGAAGTTATTCTTGTTGACATGCAAGAACATTATTCTCGCACAATAATTACTGGGATATTAAATATATCATACAATTTTGTAACAACGATACACTCAGATGTTAACAACAATATTATAAACTTCTAAATAACAATCAGCATAAATCTAGCAGCCCTGACTTGACAGACAAAAAAAAAGATTACACAGTGATTACACAGCAAAAAAAAACCACAAATTGATGTTTCAACTAAAAAGCCTTTCTCAAGAATAAAACATAGCACATGATGAAGGCTTGCTCTGTCTATGATTACACAATGCTAAATGAAAACAAATGCAGGTATGTACAACAAATGGTTATTCACAGAGTTGAAGGGATGGAGATGAATTAAAACAAATAGAAAATTGACATAACACAACAAGATATCTACATATAGGAATGAAGGATGTAAACCTTTACCGCCCACCCAGCGAGTGGACTCATGATCGTTTACCTGGTTCACGATGGTCCTGATGAGTGGACTCGCCCGCTGCTATGCACTTTTTCAGTGACATGGCACAATGTGATTGTTAATGTCACATGATCAGGAATTTGCAAGATCAAATCTAGGAATACGTCACATCTGTCTTGCTGATACAGTGTTTGTGTACGTTACTTTTAAAAGCAATCATTTTCCAGTTTCAACATTAGATCTATTCTAGCACAATTTTTCCAAATGTATGCCATCTTTGCTGAAATACTCATGGATTCGGATTCAGACAATGAGGTATTCTTGGGATTAAAAGATGCAGATCATGCTCCATTAGCTGATCAGACTGGAGATAGAGATAATAGTTCTGTTTCAAACGTGTTGTCTGACATGTCTGAGGAAGAAATGCTGTTGATAGTGCTCACATCACTTCAGGTTAGTCATGTCTGGCTTCGCAACATTTCTGAAGTTCTTGGACTATACTATAGACCTAGTTGATAATGTTCATCCTATGAACTGTATTGTTCTAATGATGGTCTCATAGAGAGGCCTGTGTTTAGGAATGTCATGAGGAGGAACATATTTTTAGCTATTCTTGATTGTTGCACCTTGTAGACAATACAACTGCTGTTCCACAAGGGCAACCCAACTACAGCAAGATGTTCAAGGTTATATCATTTGATGACACATTTCTTCCACGTTTTCAACAACATCATGCTCTCTCAAAAGAAGTTTGTGTTGATGAAAGCAGTATAGTTTTCAAGGGTAGGACTATTTTACGCAGTACATGTCCAAGAAACCCTCAAAGTGGGGTATGAAGGCTTGGACACTGGCTGATTTGAAGACAAATTATCTCTGGAATTGGAAGCTGTACCTTATATAAAACCTTTCAATAGATGACAAGCTGATTTCTTTTATCTATAGAAATTATGTATTCATAAGAATAAAAACCTTTAATTTATCTTTTCCTATATTTGATGAATTTTAACGCATCAAATTCATCTTTATTAATATATTCAGTCATACATTTAAAATATTCATCTAATATTCCAGTACAATACAAGGAGTGAGCCTAAATTTTTAGCGGATCAAATTCCTACATTATTTAGGAAAATAAAATTAAATATTGATAAAGGCGCATTTTACAGGCACTATTACTGCTGCCAGATGCAGCAATCTGCATGCAGAGTCCACCACCCCCTTGGATGCCCCTCGTGGGTGGGTGGGGGGGGGGCTCTAAGTGCATAGCGTGCAGATAGTTGCTTCCGGTAGTAGACCCAGCAATTTCTAATCTGAGTTCAAGGACGTCACTAAAGCTGAATGAAAATGAAACTGCTAAATTTATTTTAAAGCTGGAATGTAGACACTTCTCTCTGTATTGAACCAACATTTCTTTAGAAACATCATCTAATGAGCTGCTTAATTATAACTATCTAAGAAAAACAACTTGTAATATTTTCCAAATGTAACAGAAATATAATCTTCAGAAGTTTTTGCAAGGACTTCTATTTTATTATAGTTATCTGAATATTGCATTAGCTCTTCTACTATAAAATGAAAGTCATAACCACTACTATTATGAAAGAAAAAGGGAATTTTTCTAATAATTTTTCCTTCCTTTGTATTACATGATTGACATGTTGCACCTCTATACTTTCCAGTAAAATGATTATGCTTTCTTATGTTCTTTCCTCTTTATCTGAAAATTCTTGTTGAATTATATAACACTTAGTTGCATTATTAAAATCTTTTTCTTGCTGATGTGTAAGTTTAGCATTAGATTTGCTATAATACTCTAATCATTTGTAGATACCCTATATCCCTATACCCTATACACCAAAAGATCTATAAAGTTTTCTTGTGTATCTTCTCCTGTATGTGGTACTATAATCAGAATACAATACATTGGAGTAATATGATTTTAAATATATTCTATAACTAATAACATACTGTTGAATTAATTTATTAGTATAAGATTGATTAGAATTAGGCAGTGTTGTTTTAATTTTTTAATTTACTGATTTAAAATAACAATCAATAGGTAATCTAAGTTTTAGGTAATCTAAAACTGAAATGATGATTGACAATTTTAAAATATTTTCTTTCTCTGGTAAAACAGTTTTACCCATGCCATTATTGTCACACTTTTCTCTATGTCTTTTTAAAGCATCATCTGTTCTAAATATATTCATACAATTTATACAACAAAATCCTTTATTATCAGATTTGCACATAAAAGAATTCAAGTTTTTAGTTAAACAATAATGAGTATTACCATCTTGTTCTAACTATAATAAATCAATAACTGTTTCTCTAGCTTCATATTCTGACATATGTATAGGATATAGAGAATATTATTCTTCTGAATATGTTAATTCAAAAACAATACTAATATTAGCATTTTGTTTTTAAAACTTTAAAATATCATTTTTTTAACAAGATATTCAATTTCTGTCATATTTACTATGTTTTCAAATTGTTATATTTTGATACATGTACTTTATTTTCTTTAACAGGATAAAGCTTAATTAATATAGACCAGATAAAACATTTATTGTCTGTTTTATTTTAAACATTAATAATGTTAGGACTTTTAAATTCTGCTGAAATATATGATACAGCTCAAATTTTTACTATGGTTTTTTTTAAAATTCGGTTAAAGACTTCCTCAAGCTTAAAACTCATCTAACCAGTCTTCAAAATAATCTATAATCATCAAAGGTGCTATGTCGGCTGATGTAGGCAATCATGGCATTCCACAGCTCTCTATCTCCAGTATTATGTATCAGGATCATTATTGTTTCCCTGCCGTGCCAGGTTGTTAAACTAATACTTTCTCACGTTGTCGCCCTCTCTCTTTGTTGCCTTCAATCTTGCTTGTTGTGACTATGTTCTCCAAACCTTCTCTCATAAAGTGGCCAAAAAATGAAGATTGTCTTTTTTTATATTATTGATTAAGATCTGTTTCGCATTTGACTCTTTCAACAACTCCACATTAGTTTTCCTGGCAGTCTATGGTATTCTCAGCATTCTTTGTAGAATCACATCTGTATTGACTCTAATTTCCCACTTTCCAGTTTGTTTATTGTCCAAGACTCACATCCATATGTATAAGAGTTATATAGCACTGTTATATAACACTCTTCCTCACCTCTAATGACAAGGTCGCATTACACAATATATTTTTCATTTTTCTGAATGTTATTTTTGGCTGCCCTATTCTGCTTCTTATTTCTGTTGAACTTCTTTCATCTGCTGTAATTGTTGTACCTAAATACTTGACTTGCTGGACCTGTTTTAATACTATATCATTCACTTTGATCTTGCAAGCTGTGGTATATGACTTTAAATTTATCAGTCATACAGATAAATGATCTGTATATATCGATTAATTCAGCAGCAGGCTCTGTGACTTTTTAAATCTCTGATTAAAGTAACTATTTTGACAACAAGGTTTTCTAGTGACATGATTACAGTGATGTCACGAATGCTGTGTATACTATACCAAAGTTGGAATGGAACTGTGCATAATACTAAAAAATTGGACTGTAGGCAATTGTTCTTGTACTGTACCTAGTTGTTTCTTTTATAATGTTTAAAATAATCAAGATTTCCAATCATAAACTTTTGATATGCATGTTTATATTTTTATTTGTTGTTTTGATAGTGTTTTTGTTGTGGTTTAATATATTCTTTTCAACGAGCTTTATGTCCATGTTTAAGTTAACTTTCTTTTGAATAACAAATTAACGGTTTATTTTAAAAACACATGAAACATGTTTTCTGTGGTTCACGTGTGTTAATTTTATTGACATATATTTTTTATAAAAGTATATTAATTTTATATTAGAAAATTTTTAAATAATGTATTCTTTGGTAAAGTGGAAAGTCTAGATTGGTCCCAAATTTTGAAAGGTTAATTTTAGGAAATCAAAATATGGAGTACTCCTGATGAAAATTGAAATCATAGAAAATCAAAATCTTAGAAAATGGGGTGTTCTATACACACCACTTTAGACAAACTAAACACACTTAAACACACTAAAAACTGTGGCGGTCTTGATGAAAATCGAAATCTTAGAAAAAATTTCAAGAAAATGGGGATGAGGCAGATCCATCACTTTGCAATACTACTAAAATGTCTCACATTATGAATCAGTGGCTGAGGCTGTAAAGACAGCCATTAATCTGAGTACACCAACAGTTTGATCTCATGGAACAAAACCATCAGACAGTTATCTTTACAGGCTCCATGTCTATTTTGGAGGCACTTAAACAGACCCCATATGAAAATCAAGTTAGTAAGAGCCTCTACATAGTAAGAGCAGTGCATAGCATTACCTCTTTGTATCCAATGAATGTGACAATGCAATCAATCCCAGAGCATAGCAATCTAGCAGGAAATGAAACAGCAGTCACACTTGCAAAAAGAAAAAAAGAGGTACTTCAAAACAACAAAAGCAAAGACTTTGTAGTATGGGAGCAGTAAAACAGATTCTCTATTGGCTGAAAAGATGGGCAAATGGGCTAACTGGATGAAATGTATTTAGTGAAATGACAGTTAAAGGACAATAACAACATAAACATACTCTGCAGGAGAAATCAAACCATTATCTTTCAGTTTCGAACATGACATGTAAAAGTCAATAGCCATTTAAACCATATCAGACCCCAGGAACTACCCATTTGTAGAACCTGCTCTCATCCAAATAAAACAGTGGAAAACTTCATAAATGACTGCCCTTCTCTGCCAAAAAAACGTTTAAACATCCTTAACAGTCACTAACTCATGGTAATGATCACTAAATAAACTCCAAAAGACCTGCACTTTTTTAAAAATGGCATTGAGCTACCAATAGTAGAACTATTCAGCAGCAATTTGATATCAACAACAACAAAAACAACTAGAAGAGCACAAACACACACATTTCTCTAGAGTGCTATGAAGAACAAATGACAAATTTTAATTGTTTGCACAATGGAATTATGGAGATGCAAACACAATAATGCAATAAAAGTTATTATTTGTGACTCAAAATCATACGGAGAAGCAGGAATATACAAAAATATAAATTTATATAGCAGCACTGCTTAAATATTTGCATGAACAAATTCACACATGCATGTACAAACACATATACACAAATACACACTGACAGGAGAAAAATAATGAGTACCTTAATTGGCTCTTTGTCTGAAGACCATAGCATGTTACCGCAGCAAATTTGGTTGGTAGCATTAAATTTATTTTCTTCCTCGCAAGAAAAGTGTGCTTGGTCTTTCTTATCTATTAGTCTATAGTAGAGTGACACAATAAGCACCCCCACACTCGCCAGTCGAAGGAATACAGCCCTAAAAGTAAAGTAAAGACATTATGGTTTACTGTGTGTATGGTTTACAATTTACTCACGTAAATTGACTATTTGGTATACTGACATGATTGCATTCTGGGTAAACCAATAGACATTTGTACTCTCCAGAAGATGTCGAGGGATATAAATCTTGATAGTTACATTCACTAGTGTAAAAAAACTCAGCACTCTACCCAACTGATGCCCTTTTCTGCTCATGTCACATTTAATATAGAAAACTCCTATCACAGCACAGATGAATCATCAATTCAGTGTCTACTTCAATTCTTAGTTTTTGAAAAACCACAATACTTAGTGTTTCTAGTGTTTTCACAGTGAACACAAGTGACCATCTTATCAGCTTACACACTGAAAGTTCTTTTTTTCCCCCTATCTTGATCAAGTATTTTAAGTCAATTTTGAGTATGTTCATTTAACTTAAATCTTTTCAACTGCTCTTTTGTATTATCATACCTGAGAATAGTTATGTGAGTTGCAAAACTGTGAGTGTAATCCTCTAGATCAGATAACATAAGGAAAATCTGTGGCACAACCAAATTTAGAGCAGATATCACAATAGATGGCGTGTAGCTTATCAGCAAATGAAGAACTTCATTCTGGTCATCAGTTTGTTTCTGTAGATGAATAGTTATAATTAAAACAAAATAAATTAAATAGATGGAAATATATTTAAAGCAGTCATTTGTTAACAGAACATAATTTTCAGCAGCACATACAAGATTAATATGAGACTAAAGCCATCATTTTTTAACAGAACATACAAACTTAAAAATGAGACCATCTAAATAAGTCATTTTTTAACAGAACATGCAATGAGACTTCAGTGACAAATACTTGTACTCAATTTAATTTTATTTTACAAAATTTTTACAAATCATTTTAAAAACCATAGCTTATTTCAATTTGTCTGCACACCCCTAACTCAAATTTAGCACTCAATATGTTTCACTTTGACACAATTTTTAACTCAAATAAAGGTTTATCATATCAGTCCGTCCATGTGACAACCGAGAATGGAATTCTAGTACTGATACAAAGAATAGTGCCAAAGAAAAATCATCATTGTCACTGTATGTCTTGCCTAGAATTCTTACTTTTTAAAAAAAATTTCCTATATGGATGACGATGATATGCAACCAGTAAACACTGCACCTTTTTCTTTTTGTGGTGGCACTTTAGATATCAGGGAATGCTAGATGTACCATCACTGCAGATGAGTTAACAGATCTGACAGAAGAATGATAACCTACTTGGCCCAGAACTATATGCTACATTCCAGGTAGGATTGATGATCCTGGGATACTGCCACACTGCAATGATGTTTCCCTTTGGAGACTCATCATCATCATTAAGTGCCGTCTCTGCAATGAAGGTTGGCTGCAACGTATCTCCAACATCTCCTGTCTCATCTTGGTGGTGCACTCTGCTAGACTGTAACCTGTCCATCGTGTGATGTTACTCTCCCACTTGTATCTCTGCCTACCTCTTGCTCGCTTCCCTTTGACTTTACTTCCCTTTAGCAGTTTGGAGACTAAACATGCATATATAAAACCCGCTAAAACAACTATGCCTTTGAAACTATAAACCTCATGCTGGTATGAGTTTACGTGACACCTCGGTTACTTAACTGAGAAGAACCTGTGAATCTATCATGAAAGGTTATGGGCTGTCAAGAGCAACTTGCTGACAGCTAAGGATTAACCCAAAATGACAAAAACTATACATATAATGAGATAACAGAATTAATTAAACATCCAAATAGAGAACACAAAAATAAAAAAAGTCAAAGAGTTCAAGTACCTAGGAAGTATCTTCACAGAAGACAGACGATTCGATAGAGAGATAGAAATATATCACAAAGGCAAATGCTGTGACATACTTTGCTATCGCACCCAAAAATCAACATGGAAGTATGGAAACAAATGATTAAGAGCATCTTTATACCAACACTATGCTACCAATGCCAGACTTGGCAACTGACATCTACACATAAAATAAAAATCTGCATGTTGTATTTATTGCATATCTTTTATAAATTCATGAGACTAACGGGAATTGAACCAGTCCGTTCAACGGCACCAAATCGCCTAGCAACAATTGCACACGCGTTCTTCCGCACTTGACTAACCGCATCTCCAAAAAAAGATGCGATTTCGTCAAGCCATTCAAACCGTGAACACAAAGTCACCTGAACGGACCAATCGAGACAAGGACTATTACAACAACAACAAACATCCCATACAGGTATTGAAATATCCTCAGTAACAACAAACATATAACATAATATCCGTATTAGTTATACAAGGGCCGATAGGTCTTCTTGTAAACATGGATAACATATATAGACAATACAATTTTGCTTCAAATAATTGTTAATACACGTAAATTTAAGTAGGAAGCCAGAGGACAATTTTTAAAAATTCATGAGACTAACGGGAATTGAACCAGTCTGTTCAACGGCACCAAATCGCCTAGCAACAATTGCACACGCGTTCTTCCGCACTTGACTAACCGCATCTCCAAAAAAAGATGCGATTTCGTCAAGCCATTCAAACCGTGAACACAAAGTCACCCGAACTGACCAATTGAGACAAGGACTATTACAACAACAACAAACATCCCGTACAGGTATTGAAATATCCTCAGTAACAACAAACATATAACATAATATCCGTATTAGTTATACAAGGGCCGATAGGTCTTCTTGTAAACATGGATAACATATATAGACAATACAATTTTGCTTCAAATAATTATTAATACACGTAAATTTAAGTAGGAAGCCAGAGGACAATTTTTATAGTCTCATGAATTTTTAAAAATTGTCCTCTGGCTTCCTACTTAAATTTACGTATATTTTTTATAGTGAGTTGATGTGAGCTTGCAGTTTTTCTTTATCATCATATATGATGCTTTGATAACCAGTGAAAAGCAATTCATTGAGTTCGCTGTTAAGTTATTCATTTGCTGTTGTTTTGTTATACATCTTTTTGTGTTTCTTTTATAATTCTGTCTATGTAGACGTTGAATAGAATAGGCAGCAGCACACATCCCTGTCTGACTCCTGTTTTTGTTGTGAATGGTTCTGATACTCCATCTGTTCTCACCTTGCTTTGACTTTTTTTTAGTAATACTTTGATGTTGTGTAGTAGTTGTCCCCTGACTCCTTATATTTTTAGCATTTTCCATGTTTCTGTTTATTCTGTTGAATGCTTTTTCTTGGTCGACAAAGATGATGTTTAGTTTTTTTGTCATATTCAATAGCTTTTTCGCTTAGTTGTCTAAGGGTAAATAGTGCATCTGTGCATCAATATATAAATTGCACTGTATATTCCTTTGTTTAAATCTCTTACTTCAGTGTTTGTGGTAAATTCCATTGATAATACCTATACAAGCATCAATTTTACTACAAATCTCACTACAGAAAATGACATAGATTTTACATACAACAATGAAACGATTAAGAATATAAAACAAGATAATACTTACATCCAACAAATACTCGGTTGCTGCATATATTGCATAAAAAGAAGCTCCTAGTAATGCCAGAATAACTAGATTAATAATAAATCTTTTTAGGTAGAGTTGTGCCTTTTCTTTTGTTGTTCTGTTTTCTCTTTGTCTTTTAGACTCAATCTTTTCAAGATGTGCCTAGATATGATTAAAGACAGGAAAGTATTGATTTCTTTTATAATGTATGATCTAATCAATAATTATGAAATTCTTGCATTCACTCTAGTATGACAAAAATTATTGTAGAAGATTATGAGAAGTTTTAATTTTGACATAATTATAATAGAAATCATTGAAGCACTATACAAAGTAGTAACTAGTGCTGTTCTAATTAATGGTGATATTGGAATATATTTCAAAACAACTGCAGGGGTTTGACAAGAATGTGTATTATTACCAGTGTTATTCAATATATTCTTGGAACACAAATTGCAAGAGGCACTACATAACCATCAAACAACAATCTCAATCGGTGGGTGCCTTATGTGCAACTTGCAATTTGCAGATGACAATGACCTTATGGCTAGCAGTGAGAAAGAATTTCAAGAATTTACTTCTAAACTTGAAAAAATGTGCAAAATTTATGGTATGGAAATAAACATCAAGAAAAGCAAAAAATAGCAAACAGAGATGGCAACACGACTCTTGTTATCTGGGTGAATGGACAGAAACTAGAAGAAGTTGATACCTTTAAATACTTAACATCTTATGGACTTGTCCGGAGTGCAGTGATGATGATCCAACGACTAACTAACATCTTGTATGAGCAGTGATGGAAGCACTAACAAAGAAATAAATATTGCACTTGAAATAGCCATGGCAGCAATATCCAGATTAAATACCATATGGAAGAGCAAAATAAGTACAGCACTGAAGATAAACATATATAAATCTCTAATAATATCTATGCTTATGTACAGATGTAAGAATTGGACAGTTACAGTGGAAATAGAGGAGAATACAGGATTTTGAAAACAAATGTTACAGACGAATAAAGCTGTTGATAATTATCATCATCAACAGGTGCCATGCCAGCTGGTGTGGGCGATCCACAGCTCTTTATCTCCAGCATTATGTATCAAGATCGTTGTGTTTCCCTACCGTGCCAGGTTGTCAAACTGTCAAATATTTTCTCACATTGTCGCCCTCTGTCTCTGTTGCCTTCAATCTTGCCTGTTAGGACTGTTCTCCAAACCTCCCTGTCTCATGAAGTGGCCAAAAAATGAAGATTGTCTTTTTCTTATATTATTGATTAAGGTCCGTTTCGCATTTACTCTTTCAACACCTCCACATTAGTTTCCATTATACAAAAAATAAAATTAACATATAAGTGAGATGCAAAATAAATACTCTTGCAGGCCAATAAGAACATCTCATAGCAGTGATGAAGCATCGCAAACTTGTATGGTTTGGCCACATGATGAGGTATTATTCTCTTTCCAAAAATATCTTGCAAGGGACAGATGAGGGTGAAAGAAGAGGTCAGAGGAAAGTATGAATTGATAATATTAAATGCTAGACAGGATTAAGATTCTCCACACTCAAATAAAGACCTGATAACAGAGAGGCATGGCAAAAGAAAGGCATGACACCTCTACAACTCTGAAGGTTTATGGGTTTAATAATGTTAACAAATAATGAAAATATTGAATGTAATACAATCATCACAGAATTCTGGCAGGATATTAACTATGACAATGAAATTTAATTATGTATCCTTACAATATTAATGTATTACAAATATGTATGGGATGCACATTAAAGTAGTGTTAGTTACTCTGACTAGTAGACTAGATATATAGGATCCACATCTGTGTTAGTCACTCGCCTGTCGACTAGTAGACTCAAGTTCATTCATTATATGTAGTATGAAATAAAAGGCTTCCATGGCTCACCCAGTGACAGTGAAGTAGAGTACCAGAGCTCATACTTTGGAAAAGTTTTGAAATGAGGCTACCGAATACATGTGGTAAGTGACATAGCTAGGCAGTTTCTAATTAACGACTGCCTAAGCAGCTGACCACTTATGAGAAAACTGTGTACTATGATGCTGGTTCATAACAGCTTATCTTTACCTTTGATATATATTATATGCATTATTACAAGATTTACTCACTATAAAGTTCCTCACTGTTGCAAAGTTGATATTTATACTACTTCAATCAGAATTGAGAGGCTAAAGGAATACTTGCATGTGAAACCGATTTAGAATACTAACCTGCACACAGTACTTGAGTTCAAGGGGTGCAGACTAACCATGACCCTACACCATCTCCTAGAGTACATTCTAAAACAGATTATGTGAACTTTGTGAAATATCTGACCAACACTTTATGGATCAAGCAGAAGTTGGCAAATTTTCCTCATAAGAGTTTCTAGACTATAACATCCGACAACAATCCGCATAGAAGTAGTGCATGAGTTCACGAGAGAACCAATGTCCAATCAGCTACATGACTAGTCAAGATATACCTGTCCTATCACAGAGGACCAATATCCCATCAGCTACATAACTAGTCAAATAAGATATGCCTGTCCTATGACAGAGGACTAGTGTCCCATCAGCTACATGACTAGTCAAGTAAGATATGCCTGTCCTATCACAGAGGACCAGTGTCCCATCAGCTACATAACTAGTCAAGTAAGATATGCCTGTCCGATCACAGAGGACCAGTGTCCCATCAGCTACATGCTAGTCAAGTAAAATATGCCTGTCCTATCAGGCTCTGGTATTATATTTTGTTCTGCCAATTTATTGTCAGGGCTTGAAAGAGGAGTAAAGATTAGCAATACTGTGGCCTGCCATGTATGTCATAAGAGGCGACTATGGAGGTTTTGAGGGCGGGGTTTTCTGCTGTCCACCCCATAGTTCAATAGGTCAAAGCAACCCAAAGGCACCTATAGGGAGAACATTTATATTGGGACAGGTGTGACATACTCTCATATCTTCAGGAGTACTTTTTTTCCCATTATTATCACATAAAATTTTGCAACAGATTGTGCAATTTTGTGACAGTTGTCACTATACAAAAAATATATCTATTTTGTGTGCTTGTGATGAATGCGTGCATGTGTATTTTTCTGCAAATCTTGAAATTATTAATATTATTTTTCTTTTAATGATACAATACCAATAACTTCATAAAACTATGAACCCAATCCATTTATAGAAGCTCTTTTCATATATGTGAGTTGACATTGAATACATGTTCAGTTCTATTTTATGAATCACAATGGGCATGAATTTTTACAATCTTGTATTTTACTTGTTGTGCCATCCATCTGCTTTCACTATGGTATATGTTGACTTATGCAAAACTTAATTTTTAAAATTCACTACAGTAATTTTCAACAAAAAAAAAAGAAAGATTGTAGCACATACAAGTATCTCCCTGTTCAGCCATGTCTGTAAAATGTTTACTAAGATTTTTGAAAAACTGAATAGACTTAGCGTGGATCCAGTTCTTAGTCCAGAACATTTCGGGTTTAGAAAAGGAAGAGGGTGTACAGATGCACTATTTTCTCTACAACAAATTAATTAAAAGACAATATAATACAAAAACCAAATGAATGTTGCTTTTATAGGTCAAGAGAAAGCTTTCAACCGAATCAATGGAGAACTGCTCTGGAGTATTCTAAAAAATTATGGAATAAAAGGACCATTATTAGACTGTATAATAGCCATATATAAAGATAGTGAAAGTGCAGTTAGAACAAGTGCAAAACTGACAAAGTGGTTTCAGTAACATCAGGAGTTAGACAGGGGTGTGTATTATCACAATTATTGTTTATTATTTATATGAACAATATTTCCAAAACAGTAAAAATACCACCAGAAGCTTACCATCCAAATGACCTAACTGAACTACTCTTTGCTGACAATCAGTGCCTACTTCACAGTTCAAGTGAAGAGCTGCAAAATCACATAAACCTTCTCAATGAAAGCTGCTTCAATCACAACATCAAGATCAACACAGAAAATAACAGAGGCAAAGAATCCAATACAATCAACATAAAGATAAATTATCAATTACTGAAACATGCAAGAATTTAAATATTATGGGAGTATTTTTACAGACTATGGAAGAATGAACAGAGAGCTGGAGACAAAAAATTCAAAAAGCCATCTACGTAAATTATGAACTTAAAAAATTTTTTAACCACACATCTATCTTGATGGAAACCAAAAGGCAAATCATAAATTCAATCTTTATACCAACATAATGTTATCAATATTAGACATGGACACTAACACAAGAACAAGAGAGAAAACTCACATGTGAAATGAGATGTCAAAGAAAAGCAGGAAACAGAACAAGAAGAGATTATGTGAGGAATGAAGAGATTACAAGAACCGTTGCAACAACATCTGCGGTCAAATATATCGAAAAACGAAGACTGAAATGGTTTGATAACATAATGATAATAAATCCTTATTGGCCAGCGGCAAGAGCATACAACATGAAAATGGAAACAGCAAGATAGAGAGGAAAACCAAGAATAAAGTGAATTGAAGGAGTTACCAACATTCTGAGATGTCACAATATTATTTATATCAATCAAATGTGCTGTAGCCAGAAAACCAATCATCATTAAATCCTGCGACACCTTACAGCAATAGCGGAGAAAAGACATTAGATAGTTAGATATAGCTATCTATTAGTAATATCTAAATACTGATAGAAATGATGTAGTTTATAAGAGATCCATCTAAAGAACATCATACCTTGAATTCATTGTAAATTATCTTCTTTTTTAAAGAAGCCATTTTCTCACTTTTGATACAGTAGTCCCACGCACTGAAGACTGCATTTGTATACAGTGGAAATGCTTTATGGTCAAAATCCATTACAGCTTCCTTGATTGTTTTACTTGAACTGTAGAAAATAATCAAGTACTCTTATGAAACACTAACTGTATGTAGATAAAACAAGAAATTTAACAGCTTGAGCAGTGTTATGAAATGAATAAACTTGTGGTTATTTTGTGTCTTAAAACAAACCTCTTCATACTTTTCATTGATGCAAGTTTTCTTGTTAAGAAGTGGAGTAATGACTTTATCAGTTTTTGAAATAAAGGTCAAGCCAACTCAACACCCCAAACTTCTTTAGCTGCCTCTAATGACATGTAAGTCAGGTCACAGTATTGCTATTCTTAGTTTATTTTGTTGGAGCCCAGAAAATCACAAACATTCTTCTATATCTGTATTCATTCTCAGACTACTACAGATTAGCAGGATGTACGTTGGGATAATTGAATGTGTTATGTCAAGGTTTACAGTTTGGTTACGATATTTCCACCTTTTAGCCTTACACATCCAACATCAGTATGGTTTTGGGTCATCTTACTTTATGGTATGTGACAGCTAACCCCTCTCCCTAAACATTCTTAATCGTCTCTTTCACATGCATGTAACATTGTCACTTTTCCTTACTTTCTTTTTGGATCATGTCTAATGGTAGTGAGCTCCTGTATACAGAACCTGGCAAGACTTTAACAAATATCAACATAACTAGACCTGCCAACACCATTACTGCTACAAATTAAGAATAATGCCACACAAAAAAGTTTATCATAGTGTCAATTCTGATCAAATGAAGCCACACATGATAATTAAACATACACAAAGAAGGCAAATTCTATCTCTATCTATTCACTAAACCTTTTATTGTCTTTCAGTATCAGGGGTAGAAGAGTTTTCTGGAGATGGTCCTCGTGTGTGCTGAGTATATTGTGGAATTTGTCGCCTCTTTTATTTCGGTGGTCCATCATTTTCGTGGTTGTCCTCTAGGTTTGCCTTCACTGTATCTGTGTAGCATAGCTTGCTGTGGTATGCTGTCTGGTGGTAGTCTGCTGATGTGTGCAAACAATTTGATCAGTTGGCTTTTAATGTATTCTAAGATTGGAGTGGTGTCGGTTCTTTGTCTAATATCTTCATTTCTCACTCTGTCTCTTAGCGATATTCCTAGAATTCTGCGTAAGCATGCCATTTCAGCTGTCACAAGTTTACATTTATCTTGAGCTGTCGTTGTCCATGTTTTGCATTGGTAGGACAGCATTGGCACAATACTCGTTTTGAATAGTGTTACTTTGGTCTTTAATCTACATTTTTGTTTCTGAAGATTGGTGTCATTTGCCCTAGGGCTTGGTATGCTTTACTACATCTATTGTGTATTTCTTTACTGCTCTCGCCATATAACACTAATTAATTAACTACTAATAAAATGTGGTGCTACAAAAAAAATATTAGGAACTCCAAGAACTGCTAAGAGATGACTATTATAAATTTCAGTAGCAGTCATACATTTTTTATTTACTATAACAGAAGGATTGAAACACATTGTGCAACTGGAAAAAATGTATGGGAAACAAAATAAAAGGGAGAGATAATATAGGATAACTTAGTGGCATGACAAATTGACAATATCAAAATGTATAAGACAGAAACTTGTTATAGTAAATGAAAGTCAAGTATACACAGCAAATAATGATTATTCTTTAAGAGTATTATGAATATGAAGAAATAGCAGCTTACTTTTTAACAATCATAATAAACACTACAAGAAAAGATATCCCCACAGTCAACAGATAGGCAAGCCCCATGTTGTAACTGGTTTCAAATGTACCAAATTCTGAAGTCAGCCCCAATGTCAAATAATTGGTGTAAAACCCATAAAACAGCATAGTATTCTCCAGAACTCCCTGAAACAAAAAAGTTAACAGTAGACAATTTTGAGAGGCAGTGTATGTATATATATATATATATATATATATATATCTGTATATATAATAAAACAGTGGCAAAAAATATTGCTGCCTTAGAATTGAGATGCTACAGAAAAATTGTGCATATATCATGGACAGCAAAAAAGTATTTAATCTCAAATTTTAAATTCAAATCATTAAATCTCAAAGAGGGCTGGCTCCTAAATAACATCATAGCAAAAAAGCTGAACTTTTTCTGTCATCTAAAGAAACATAACAGCTTGGAAAGGCTAATAGCAGAAGGCAGAATAAATGGTAATAGGCAAAACTATTGCTAAAATGCTAACTAATAATAGGCAAATTATCAAATCTCACAGTTTGGTGTTCTTGTTCGTCCATCACAAGTGATGATGACCATTTGTTACATCCACTTTTGAAAATTCAATTTTAGTTATGTCCTTGATTATGAGTTCGTAGATGGCTAAAGAGCCCTATTCGAGCTGTAAATGTCCTTGGACAGTTTGGACATGGAATAACGACTGTAGACGGATCTTGGTCTATCCGTGACTTTCTAGCTGCTCTCCGCTGTTGAGCTGCTGCATTTCTCTTTTTTTCACAAGATGATGCGCTCTTTTTAATTTTAGAACGCCATGTAGATCTATTTTGTGCAAGTTCTTCCCATGTATCGTGGTCTATTTCAAAGGCTTTCAGTGAGTCCTTTAACGAGTCCTTGTAGCGCTTCCTTTGGCCACCTTGAGATCGTATACCCTTCTCTAGCTCACCATAGAGAAGTATCTTTGGCAGATGATGGTCTGGCATGCGCACCAAATGACCTGCCCAACGAATCTGTGTCTGCATCAGGATCGTGTCAATGCTTGGGATACCAGCTCTATCAAGGACAGTGGTATCTGGAATCTTGTCTTGCCATCTGATGTTCATAACTTTTCTGAGACAATTTGTATGAAAATGATTGAGTTTTTTCACATGACTTCTATACACAGTCCATGTTTCACTAGCATATAGCAGCACTGGAAGTACCACTGCTCTGTAAACTTTCAGCTTAGTCTTACAGTTTGGTAGTCAATACAACACAATAAAGACAGAACTTGTATTTTGATGAAAAGCCTTTACAAAATAAAAGCCAACCTTTATCTTATGGTCATATTTAATTTTCACTCGGAGATTATAATACATTTCAAACATGTGTGTCTAGATTGTGATCCTGAAATACTTGATATTACCTTTTTCTTTCACATTGTTATTTACATTTTCTGTTCATTTCTTTCCTTGTTACTTATTTTCTACTTTGAATCAAATTTTTAAAACTAATAGATTATTTTTCTGCATTTATTCTTGCACTCCTGCTGGTTAGCAGCTAATAGAGAATAAAATGTATTGTGGCACGGTTTACAGCTTGGCTGTAATATCTGTAACTTTCTGTCTAACATATCCTTCAGCATGGTTTTGGACCAAGTTGACCATCTATGGGATGCCAATCCCATCTGCAAACCTCTGTACTCACTTTCTGTGACATTCATGGCAAATCACAATGTTGTTATTTTGCTGAATTACATTTTACAGTGTTGTGGTATTTTGACATTATTTATATCTTGCAACTTTTGCTTGATTCAGTTAACCTTTAGCAAGCCAGATTAAAAAATATGAAACGTCTCCCTACCACCGGATTATTTTTTGAAAATTTGCGTTATTGCTGGTGACTGTTTTGAAAATGTGATAATTTTTTGGTTGTTAAAGATATTTAAATAATATTTGCACATATAAATAAAGAATTGAATTATGCTTATATAGGTGTTATTTATGTACGTGTTTGTGTGATACCAGACGTATGAGAAAGTGGTAAAGACGTTTTTCACAAAAAAACATATATTTTATAACAAATAAACAGGGAAAAAATAAATAAAATAATAACTTACCTTACTTATCGAATTCCTTGGCAACACTGTAAACTAAATCACGCAAATCTGTTGTATTTATGTTCTTTCACTGCGAAATTATCAAAATATAGCCGGGGGAACTGTATAAAACATGTAGATTTGCAGTAAAATCGTTCTTTGAGCTTAGGTCTAGAGTCATTTTTGGTGCCACTTCAACATATTCTATATCAAACATCTACATGTCTCCAAACCAACGCGGCCATTCTGTATATTCACTGCTGTGAAACTAAATAACTCAATAATTCATGATTCAAACCATGATTCAATGTAATTTTATTCAAAATACGATGAAAGAAAGGTCTATAAAACCGGTCCACCATCATGGGGCATCGTACCGGTGTGCAGATGTGGTCAGATTAATTGCTATGAAATTTGTATCTTCTAGCTAGCCATTGTTACAACGATCATGTCGGATGTAGGAATGAACCAGCTTCAATAGCGCATGTTCCCGAGTAACCAATCAGGCTGTGGGGCGTCTATTATAATGATATCTCATTGGATGGAGTATGTCGCCAACGGCGCTAGTCGCCATATTTTTTTTCCGCCGACCGGTGTTAATATAGGCGCTGTGAAGGTTAATCTACATTGTTGTACTTTTCAGCTACCTTCTAATGCATGTTTTCATATTTTGCCTGAGACACAGCATTACTGCAGATGCCTATTTATAAAACAAAATATAAATTATAATTAAAATGTATGAATTTGAAAATAACATAACAAGTTAGAACAACTTACTGTTCCTTGGGCAATTTCTAAAAATGTTTGCCAGCCACTCTCATATTTTGAAATATTCTTAATATAATCTTCATAGGAAATGCTGCATTGATACATCTTCTCAAAATAATCTCCTAATTCACTGGCATTGTTGATATGATGTCCATCAAATATTGTATTCTGTGTTAACTGTGGGATATAGATGAAACACAGGAAAAGAAACAACACCATGAAATTGATCTTGACCAGCCATCTTGTGAATCGGAAATATGTTGTTGTAGCAATTCCACAGCGTCCTAGTGAAAATATTAATGTGCATCATTATCAAAATAAAAGAAATAAAGATTACCATTACTCAATTTATAAATAAACTATATAACATATTACTCAATTTAGAAATAAACTATGTAACATATTACTCAATTTAGAAATAAACTATGTAACATATTACTCAATTTAGAAATAAACTATGTAACATATTACTCAATTTAGAAATAAACTATGTAACATATTACTCAATTTAGAAATAAACTTTGTAACATATTACTCAATTTAGAAATAAACTATGTAACATATTACTCAACTTAGAAATAAACTATATAACATATTACTATTACTATGACCTTGTCATTAGAGGTGAGAAAGAGAGTTCTGCAGTGCTATATAACCCCTATACTAACATATGGGTGCAAGTCTTGGACAATAAACACACTGGAAAGTGAGAAATTAGAGGCAACAGAGATGTGGTTCTACAGAAGAATGCTGAGAATACCATGGACTGCTAGAAAATCTAATGTAGAGGTGTTGAAAGAGTCTAATGCAAAACAGACCTTAATCAACAATATAAGAAAAAGGCAATCTTCCTTTTTTCGCCACTTCATGAGACAGGCAGGTTTAGAGAACATAGTCACAACAGGCAAAATTGAAGGCAACAGAGACAGAGGGCGAAAACATGAGAAAATATTAGACAGTTTGACAACCTGGCATGGCAAGGAAACAACGACTTTGATACATAATACTGTGGACAGAGAGCTGTGGAGAGCCATGACCGCCTACGCCAGTCGGCATGGCACCTGATGATGATGAACATATTACTCAATTTAAAAATATGGGTCTAAGCTAGGTAATATTACTCAATTAAGATATAAACTAGGTAACATATTACTCAATGTAGAAATAAACTAGGTAACATATTACTCAATATAGAAATAAAATAGGTAAAATATTACACAATTTAGAAAAAAAACTAGGTAACATATTACGCAATATAGAAATAAAATAAGTAACATATTGCTCAATTTAGAAATAAACTAGGTAACATATTAAGTCATTCGTTTTGTACACAAGAGGTCATGGGTTCAGACTCCACTCACTGTGTTTTGTTTAAAAAGTGGATTTTTTTTAAATCCCAAAAGATTATCGCTTGAAGCTACAGAATTATGTGGTATGAGTGATACTCTCATTAGGCAGCATGCCGCTTCATGGAGAGGGACAGAGCAAACATGTGGTAACCAAAGTACAATGAAGTCAATCTTCTATACGTTTTCAAACTTTTCAAAATTTCAATTTTAAAATGACTTTCATAAACAATAAAAAAACTTTAATATAAATATCCGGTTAGTCTAAAGGAGAACAATGACACCTAGAGCATCATACATACATTGAATTACTGTAAGTTTAGTTACAGTTAAAATGATCTTTAATAGTTGTGCATTTTGTTATTCTTTTTTAAAATAGTAACTAAATGAGAAGTATTTATATGAGTTATGAATGAAGTTTATTATCAGTGGATTTCTTCTTTTATGTCACTTGTTCACTGAAGCTGTGAAACTTCTAGTTGAAACTTCTTTTGAAAGACTGGATAGAATCCAGAATGCAGCAATGTGTATCATACTTGGGTGCACAAGAGACACATTGACAAGAGCTATGCGATAACTACTTGACTGTCCAACAGCAGAGCACAGATTACAGTATTGCTGTGCACGGGCATACCTTCAAATACATGCAGATAAGGAACACCCATGTATTCCAAAATACAGAAAGTTAAAGGCAGCAGACTTGAGGGAGGGAAGTCGTGGATAGAACGTGCTGAAGATGTCATACAAAGCGTGTGCAGATTGCAAGGTGTGGCAGCAGGTGCAGAATGAATAAGTCTACCCACAGATTTCGAAACTTCTTTGAGAGTAGTAATATCACTTATAAAGGAATGCAGGGAATGGTGTCCCACAGCTGTGAAGAAAGAAATGTAGGCTTTGGTCAGTGAGAATGCCAAAGAGGAGGATGTGATTATATACACTGATAGATCTGTGATTAGACATGTTCGCAGTGCTTGCGCTTTCACTGCTCAGTGCACAGGTAAAATTATCAGGGAGGAGAGTGGGACCTTTGCAGTTACTACGAGTAGCACAACCATGAAGACTATGGTTGTAACCAGGGTATTTGAGTGGGTATGCACACAGAAGGTAACACAGGTCTGAATCTTGAGTGACTCTATGAGTATGATTAAGAAGGTACAAGTGGGTCTCGTTCGTGAAAGGTGGATTGAGACCTTGAGAAAGGCAAGGCTGAAAGTGGTTACATTTATTTTCATGCCAGGACATATGGGTGTTCGAGGCAATGAAAGAGCAGATCAACTGACATCATTTCGATTGTGGCACAGGGCAATGGGTCGAGCTGACATTTTGAACTCCTTAAGAGATATACACCACCAATTTCTTGAATGGATACCTACAGGCAGAAGAGCTAGGGGTAGACCAAAAGAAACACTCAGAAGAACAAAACTTACAGAAAGTAAAACAATCAATATCCATACTATTTAAGAACTGCACAGAATAGCTTTGAACAGACAGAATTGGAGAGATCTGACCTCTGCCCTATGCGCTAACTTCAGCGTAAAAGGAAAATGATGATGATGAAGAGATCTAGCACGCGAGAGTGAGACTAGTGTGGATGATGATTCTGTTGCTAGATGTGAACATTTTGGAGGGCGCAGAAGAATGACGGTCAACCAGCATAGGGCCGGTACTGTCAGTAGAAGTGTAATGGTGGATACACTCAAGAAGAGATCGGAGCAACTATGGATGTGTCCAGTTTGCAGTGATGATGATCCGACGACTAACTAACTTTGAAACTTCTTGTTTGGTGAGACACACCCTCTTGTCCATTTCTGTCTTTCTAACTTTATATCTGTCTATTTATCCATTTAATCAAAGCTCGTAACATTTCTTTTAGCCATTGGTGATCCCCTAGAGAAAATTTCATATACCCCAAGGAGTATATATGTTGATCAAAGGTTAAGTTAAACTGTTGACCACCACCTTTTTGAATGTCCAGCGCTGGATGGTATCATGAAAATATTTCTCCCTCCAGGGCCAGATAAATGGAACACATTATATGGAACAAAACAACAGCTCATAAACACATGCATATATCACACAATGGTATTGGGTCAAAGGGCATGAGCCCACGGACTGCTGGATCAGCAACCAACCAACCAACCAACCAACCATCAAAGGTTAAGAACTGATTTACATAACACATTTTTACAAATATTAATTATTCCTTGGCTATACTAAAATCAGAAAATATAAAAAAACCTTCAATTTCTTTAAACTGCTGGCTCCAGAAGTTAAGCTGATGCCAAACATCTGCAAATGTGCCATATGTGGACCTGATTCCCTGAAGAGCAATGTTAAGTAAACAAAGGTTGTGAACAAGTACATTTTTTCTATACCTATGACATATTACCTTCATATTCTAAAGAGAATTCGATTTTGCTTTATTAAAGAAATGTCATAACACTCCAAATAGGCTCAGTGCCTTTCAGCAGCTGTTAGAAGTTCTCATGGCTCTCTTGTAAAACACAACTCTTCACTCTACCTTTTAGGAGTCAAGCAGTAAAGCAAAATGAATTAAACAGGTTACTGAAAACACTTACCTTGCCTATGAATAAAAATATATAAAAAAGTATTTATAAAAAACATACAATAAAACTAAACAGGACAATTCTCCACGTATCAGCTCAAATGGAACCTTTTTCAAGAGACAAACAACAGTAAACAACACAATAATAAACAGAATAGATGACTTAGCCTGTCTAGAGCCACGTCTCAAAAACATAAAACCACATCTCCATCATGCAGGATTGGAAATACATCTAGTAAAAGAGATGACAAGCTAAGTCATCTATTCTGTTTATTATTGTGTTGTTTACTGTTGTTTGTCTCTTGAAAAAGGTTCCATTTGAGCCGATACGTGGAGAATTGTCCTGTTTAGTTTTATTGTATGTTTTTTATATATACTTTTTTATATATTTTTATTCATAGGCAAGGTAAGTGTTTTCAGTAACCTGTTTAATTCATTTTGCTTTACTATTTGTTCATTCGCTTACTGCGGCACCCTCCACTTTGTCAGCCACCCTCCAACCATTTGGTTATTTATAAGAGTCAAGCTCAGCTCATGTCCCTATAATATAGAAATCCCGAAACTGCAGAATGTATCATGAGTGTCTACATCAAACAGGCAGTCGCTAATCAACATCAGCATGCCCCTCACCCTGTTTCATTCATCTACCCTCTATGTCTTGGATTAAAGTCTTTCTGAACTCTCATTTCTATGACAACATATCCATAGCAGCAGACGTATGTTAGACCCTGGATGTTTGAAATAACTAACAGATATTCAATTGTCTTTATGTCAGGTCCTGTCCAATATGGCAGAGATACTGCATGACAGTAGCCGGTAAAACATGTATCTTTTAATGCCGTAAGTTGGTGGGTGTTAACTATCCTGACAACATTGTGTCAACAGCTTTGGGTGGAGAAGCACATATGGAAGGATACAAGCCTTATCCTATGATGAGGAAATGTGACCTAAAACCTAATGGTGTGGCAGGGCAGACAAAGCCACAATGTTACAACAATTTTAGGTGGAGGACCAACTCTCATATGTAAGAGTCGAACAATTACAGTGGGGAGAGTACTGAATTTTGAAAATAAATGTTACAGACAAATATTGCGCATCCATTATACAGAAAATAAGGCCAACATATATGTGAGAAACAAATTCAACACTTCTGCAGGTCAACAAGAACATCTCCTGGCAGTGGTGAAACATTGAAAACGTGTGTGGCAAGGTTACGTGATGAGGACCAATTTCCATTCTAAAACTATCCTAAAGGGAATGGCTGAGGGTAGAAGATGAAGAGGAGGTAAAATGAAAGTATGGATTAATATTAAACACTGGATACGATTAAAGTTCTCCAAACTTAAACAGGAAAATGACAACAGGGAGGCATGGCGAAAGTTTTGTGTTTATGTTTCTAGAATGGTACCTCTACATCCCTGAATGGTTATGCATTTGATGCTGATAATGAAGAGTATGGTTACTGCCTTGCTTTTATTTATTTGAAAACTCCAGGTTTTTACCCACTCTTTAACTCTGTTTATTTCCTCCTGCAGTCTCACCTTTATGACTCATGTATTCTGATTTGGTTCAAATAGCCAGAAAATCTGCATGGCGAGCCCTAAGTATGTATGTATAGTATGAATAGCTTTGGCAGGTCATCTATGAAAATGATGAAGAGTATGGGGGACAGAACTCCTCCATGTAGGACGCCTTCTGTTATGTTGATGATTTTGCTTTTCTTTCCCTGGAGTCTGACTCTTGCATGTCTTCCATGGTAGAAAGTTTATGATTCAATGTTGCATTTTGCCTTCAATTACACTTGTTGGCAGCTTTCAGGATTATGTCTGTTGGTAATTTTGCATCTTTTCATATATTTCTTGTTCTTGCTGTAAAATATGTTTGTAGTTTGTCTTCTGTAAGGTGTCGATAAGTATCTCAGTTTGCCCTTTTGTAGTTCCAACTATCGATTTTGTGTTGCTGTTTTACTATCATGTGGGTCCATTTTATTGTTAGTATAATAGGCTTGTGGTCACTCCCACCAAGTTGTTGTGCTACCTCTCTTTCTGTCACATGTTTGATATTATTTGTTACAATATCTGGAGTTCTCTAAGATTTCCATCATCTGGATTAAAAGTTAGTTCCAATAGATGTTCATTTATAAGAATTATTATATTTTCTACCATCCAGTCTTCTATTGTGGCACATGGCCTAGAGGTTAGAACGTTGGTCTCACACCCACGAGGTCCAGAGTTCGATCCCCAGTAAGGACTGGGTTTTTTTATGTCAGAGGGTAAATTAAAAAACTCACCCTGTACATGAGATGGTGACAGAAAGAGCATGCAGCCTTTATCACAAAGCTACAAAATCCCTCCCTGCAACCCCTTAATGGGAAAAATGCAGTATTTGACAGTTGACAGTCTTCTATTTCTTCTCCTCTCACGCCCATAGTTGGGTATCCCCAGCTGGGAATGTGACTTGAAATTTTCCACTATAATATGGTTTGATAGTGAGAGAGGTATTGTCCTGAGGTGTAATTTATTGTTGCTTGAGCAGAAGATGTGTCACTATTAGAGGTGCTGGAGTTGTGTGAAATTTGATGGTGGGATGTTCTGCATTTTCAGAGTTCTGTGAAATTCCTGCAGCGGATATGTTGTTCCATACTATAGTGATAATTTCTACTTTGTGGTCTAGTCTGTCCTGTCTGAAGCATTCAGGACATCAATTTTTTTCTCTGTGGGGGAAATTCTTTCCTTGGTCCCTGATATACAGTCATCATCTCTAGCATTTTTTGAACCCATTCGAGGCTGGTGGTCTGGACCCACTGGGAGGCTGGAGTCACAGAGGCAGCTCCACTTCGTGCAATGAATATGAGCATAGTCATTAACTCTATGCTGTGTACATGTCCCACTTTTATTGCTGGGTACCCATGCCTCTTCAGGCTGGTATGTTCCATCTTCTGTGAGGAAAGTTATGAAGTCTCCCTTTCCATATTCTTGAGCATCATAGAACTGCCCGCAGGACATCAGAGGTTTGTAGAGTGATCTTCTGGTTTTCTGTCAAGGTTCTCTCCCATTTCTATCTCCCAATGATGATTGCAAGGCATCAGTAGGAGAAAAAAACAAATTACGATCCCCCCCCCCCCCTCGGTACCCTCCTGTTAATAATCCCATGCCAGCAAAATTAACTTATAGCAGCTCACACTTGCTTGATGTTAACCATCATGCAACCCAGCATTGCCTGATATCTTGCCCCATCCTGGTAAGCAGCAACACTGGTTTGGTCAGCAATTGCTTATTTGCCCATCTGAAATTTGTTCCACTATCTGCCACCTATGGACGCACCTAGTAGGGGTAAGTATCCCCATTGATACATCGATGTAACTAGTGACTGACTCTGTGACCTTGCTCACCAGTGTATCAGTTCGCTCAATATCCTCGACACCACATATCCTGGCATGATTATAAAAGTAATCTTTCTGAACATAGATTATGTCAATAACTCCAACCATTGATGGTGGATGACTCCGCTTCAACTTTGTGGGTCATGTTCATTGAGTCACTAAAGTATACATGCATGAAAATAGCTCTGAGACATCAGCCAGGACAGTGTCTCCATTACAGCTTTTATCTCCATCATAAGACTGCTTGTGGCTACAGTAAAGACACCACTGGTTTCTTTGAAAATCTAAGATATGCCCAAGCTCACCACAACATGATTCTGTCATCTACAGTTGGGAAATAAATGAGAAATCTCATTGCCACAAAAGGTGTGTCATTTGTACATCCCAAGATGATACGCATGGTATCATCATGAATTTTGTCCAGTCAGGCAATCTGTGTATTACTAACAATGAATATTGCACACACATATTCCATTCTAGAAACAACAAGTCCCTGATATAGCAGTATGAGTAGATGTTGTGGAATGCCCCATGTTACCATTATTCTCAATGATGATAAACCTTTGTGGGCTTTGACTATGACATTGTCAACATGTTCTTTGAAGGAAAGACTGAGATGGAATGTGATCTAAGATTACACAATGTAGGTATTCGAGAAATGTCAATGTCATTAAATTCCACTACTCTGGTTTCTGTGCTAGTGATGTGATTTATTCGTGAGAGCAGCCTTCTTCTGGCTGATCAACATGTGACTCCGAACACCAGGATTCTAAGCAATCTAATTATTTTGCCCACTTGTTCTTACTCTGCTTGTACACCAGAATATCATCTGCTAAGGATAATGTCCTACTATTCCTGGTCAATTGCTGTTTCATTATCATTACTGAGTAGATATTGAACAGCACTGAGGAAAGAAGCAAACCCTGTGACAATCCATGATAAATTGTAGTAGGCGCTAAGGATGAAATACCACACCATTCTATCATCTTCCTTTGATACAGGGCTGATGCTATCCATTGAATGATATGCTCATGTTACCTGTAGTAACATGAGCATATTCACACAAATCCTATTATATGTATCCTCAAGATCAATCATTGCAGCACATCTCCATACCAGCCAGGAACCCTTCAAAAATGTCACCCAAGCACAATAGTATTACACCATGTTTTTTATTATGTCTAGAGCCACACAGTGCAGATGTAAATACCAGATAACCCTCCAAATCACAAGTCTACATGCCACAAATTTCTCGAGGAGTTTGCAGATAGTAGTCTGTATTGCAATGATTTGGTATCCGCTGATATGAGCAGGTATTTTTAGAATTTAGGATTTTTTGATAATCTCTTAGAAACACCAAAGAACAGATACAGAAATTGAAAGAACATTCTGAAAACTTGCAAATATGCTGAAATCATAAACTCCACAAAAAATAAGCTCAGGAGATGAGGAATTCGATTGATGTATCATAAACTGTGTTTCATCCGTTGTCTGCCTTGTATTCTTTGATAAAGCTCTTTTGGTAAAAACACAGATTTGTGCATTTTACACTCTATAAAAAATATTACTTCATGTTTTCTATTTTTCTCTGCTCTGTTTTACTTCTGTAAAATTATTTATTTCAATTAATAAAATAATCAGTATTATTAGTTGCTGTTACTTCTCCATTTATTAAAAGGCAGGCTGTATACCTTAATGACGTTTGATTGATAGAATTGTGATCTTCCACTTGGAACAGAAGAAACTGCTTCTCTGTGGAGATAAACCATTACGGTACTTTATATGATTCAAAACATTTAAACAGCAAATTCAAAGACACAATTAAATCAAAAATATTCAACCAACAAAAGATAATATAATTCTATATAAAAGTTGCTTGTGTTCCATAGTAAATAGTAATTTGTGTTTTAAAAACAGAACATTTTGAAGGATTGTTACCTGATTCTTTTAATATAGCCCTACTTAAACTTTAACTGCCAGAGTCTGATATATTGGACCATTGGCATGAATAAAATTGTGATACATGCATCTCCATTCTCTTGGCAATATTCTGCTAGACATCTAGTAAACACATTGTATGTTACAAGAGAAATTCAGCAGAAGTTCAACAATGAATGTGATAACAAAAAGCCTAGAATATGAGATCCTGAAACTTCAGGATTTAAGCAAAATATTTCTACCCTAAGATACCAACTTTTTAGTATTTCAACTTCATAAAATAGTACCCCTTAATAATTATTATTAATAAATTGATTTATACAATATTTACTGATGTCACAAGATGCACATTGCATTGTGGGATTGATTCATTCATTTTCCTTTTCCGCTGAAGTTAGTGCATAGGGTAGATCTCTCCAATTATGTCTGTTAAAAACTATTCTGTGCAGTTCTTGAATAGTATGGATATTGATTGTTTTACTTTCTCTAAGTAAACACATTGTGGGATAGCCAGTTCATAAAGTTGGCAAAATGTCGACCTCATGCCGACACAATCTTGTCTTTGATTATTATTTTTTATTATAAAAAGTGATCTGGTTTTTTTGTGTTATAAACAGCAAATGGCCAAAAAGTTGTTGAGCTTGTGCTTGATGATTCAGAGGACAATCAGATTTAGATTGTGATTATTCCCAAAAGTGATATGGAAAGTGACTTTGATGATCACTAGTTGAGTCAAACTAAATTCTGTGGGAGTGGATAAGGGCATAGTCGAAATACTTTATCAAATAAATTTAATTCCGATTGATTGCCTGCTAAAATCTTTGCATCCACATGTAGTGTTTGACACAACATTTGTTGAACAGATAGGTCCTAAGAAGATTTCAGAATCTATTTCTTCAGATAGAAAGGATAATAAATTTTTAGAATTTTTTTATGGCTATTGCACTATTTATCTATGCCTAAAGAAAAGATTCTGGGAGGACTGGCACAAAAAAAAGGATTACTGGGGATCGTAAGATTAGTCAATATTATAAAACACAACATAATTTTATGTCTTACTTCTTTTAAAATAACTAAGATCTGTTGGGGTGTCCCTTTTGTATATATTTTTCTCAGGAACACATGGGAATTGGTTTTTAAGGGTCAGTTGCTCAGGGTGAACATCTGAGTAGGAACAGTTTGTTTTTTTTTCAAACTGGAACATCATTTTCAAAGAGAAATGCATGAAGCACGCACCCCACCAAATTCAACCATTAACTCCTAGTTTCGATTTGTTTTATTAGTATCACCCTACTCTGTTTTGTCCTTGTGTGCTCTTTCACATATACACAGCTTGGTGTGTTTGTGTTGTCTATGTGTGCAGTTGCCATCCTTGGCTTTCATGTAGTCCGATTTGACACTCATTATTTATTCAACTTTGGCATTTCTATTGCCTCTATCTATTTCTATGCATCAATAATGTGTAGATTTTTTGTGTGCACCAGTGCTATGCTTACAGGATTGCTCTTCTTTCACATTCCATTTTTAATTTTTTAAATAACTTAATAAGTTTGTGTTTTTGTTTCCAGTTCGTATCCATTTCTTGAACAAGGTCTCTGTCGGACCACAATATATAAAAAGTTTTGTTCCTTTGTTTATTATTACTTATTTTTTACATTAGTTTCACTATTTGATAGTTTGAATATCTAGTAAAATTATTACCATAATACAGTATATATCATTTCTTTGTTTTGTTATTACAGCACTTTGTTGGACATTATCTGACAGTTTGGTTATTTATACTATTGAGAATGTGTGTAGAGGTTCAGACTTGGAAGAGGTGTTTATGATGACAATGAAACTGTTGAGCATTTCCTATACAGATGAGAAAGGTTCAGTACACAGCAGCACAAGAGACAATGGACTGTCTGATTACATGAGACAAGTTTACTGGCAGCGATGCCTGTGTTTTGTCAGGGCCCAAAAGAGTAGTAAAAATTAACACAACTGTTTACCTTCCATGCATGTCGTAATAGGCGAATACAGAGATTTTGTGGTGGAGTTGGATGTCGCATCCATATAGGGTCAAAATGACCAGAAGCCATGTTAAAGTCAGACTGAAAGGTGCTGATATCACTACTAAATAGCAAACCATGACACAACAAATTCTGTTTTCCTGACTACATCCCCCTAATTTGAGGAGTTTCGAGAATTAATGCAGAAAAAGAAGACTGGAAGCAGAATAACTTGCATGAGATGTACTCTACTCATTTAAACCTCTGCTTACCTTCACCATCAGAGACTGCTGACCCAGGGACAAGTCAGACTAAATGTCAGACACAGACTAAAGTCTGTAAAGTCCAAGATCACATGTGAGATAAACCATCTCGGTACACTAACCGCCTGGTAAAAAGATTGTCACAGGCTATGGAAGCTTACCTGAATTAAAAACATGTTGATATCGGATGTGCTAAGGTTACATGGCACAAATTAAACAGTAGCAGAACAGAAACCACAAGAAAATGTGTGTTGGTTGCCCACGAAGGACGCATAATGCAAAGCAGGAAAACTTGTTTAGTAATAATAGCTACTTATTATTATTGGGCCAGAAATAATAATAGGGAACACATTCTTTGCCCATCACCCAAGACGACATGGAAAAGTGCAGATAATAAGACAAGCAATCAAATAGATTACATCATAATAAATAAAAGATTCAGAATTTCATTGAAGTCTGTTAAGACATGTTCAATGATCTGCAACAGTGATCATGATCCAGTAGTGGGAAAGATTAATATTAGGTTAAAGAGATTAAAAACTACAAGGGCAGATAACACACCTAATGTGAATATGCTGACAAAGAATACAGAATTACAAGAACTGAATAACATAAAACTTTTAAATAGGTACAATGTGACAGAAAAAATAGAAACCCTTGAAGAACAGTGGATGATGTTAAAAGAATCATTGCAATAAACATCTAAAGAGATCCTGCCACCTACGAAACATCTCAATAAGAAAGACTGGATGACAGAAGATATTTTGAATATGGTGAAGCAAAGAAGACAGATGAAGAATAACATTAAAGAATACAACAAGATGAACAAAGAAATTCAACATAAATTCAACATGGCTAAAGAGGATTGGTTGAATGCACAGTGCAGTGAAATGGAAAAATATCATCATAGAAATACAAGTGATACACATTTGCAAATAAAGGAATTAACAGGCAGAGGGAGGCTCACAAAACGATGCCTGAAATCTAAGCAGGGACACATGCTAATGGGAGAAAATGAAATAATTCACAGATGGGAAGAATATATTAAAGAACCAGAGGAATATAATAGAAATGATACTAACTTAAATTATAACAATGAAGATCCAAGCATATTAAAGGCAGAGGTAAAGGAAGCTATACAACACTTAAAAAACAACAAATCATCAGGTCCAGATAAGATTACAAAAGAAGAATTAGAAGCTCTAGGAGATTATGGCATAGACATCATCACCAAAATGTTAAATGACATCTACAACAGTGGCTATATTCCATCTGATTTGCTACAATCAATTTTCATAGACTTACCAAAGAAACCTGGTGCAGTAGATTGTGAAGACAACAGAACAATCAGCCTTATGAGTCAGATGACCAAGATTCTACTGCACATAATGAGGTGTATAAGAGGAAAAATAAAACCAGATATAGCAGAAGAACAATGTGGATTCGTAGAAGGAAAAAGCACAAGAAATACCCTATATTAAGAACCATAGTAAGAAAATTAATGGAGAGGGACATAGAAGTACAACAAGACCTTTATCTGTGCTTCATAGATTACAGCAAAGCATTTAATAAGGTGAAGCATTCAGAGATTATAAAACTGCAAGTAAATCTTAACGTTGATGGAAAAGATTTAAGAATAGTAATAGATATGTATTGGAAACAAATGGCTGCAATGAGCATTAGCAACACTATAGGTAGATTTAAAAAATATAAATGGGTGTCAGACAAGGTTGTGTAATGTCACCGGATCTTTTCTCCTTGTATACAGAATACATTATGCGAAATATAGAAGATATGCCAGGAATAACAGTGGGAGGATGCAACATAAACAACTTGAGATATGCTGACAACAAAGTACTGATTGCAGGAAGCGAACAGGAACTACAATCCCTGTTAAATAAAGTCATGAAAGAAAGTGAAAACAAAAGCCTCAAAACAACAAGAAGAAAACAGAAATAATGGTTGTCTCGAAGAGACACACCACCAAGGTGCAACATAATAATTAATGACACAAAATTAACACAAGTTGAAAAAGTGAAATATCTTGGCACCCTGTTAACATCAGAAGGTAAATGCTCAAGTGAGATAAAGAGCTGAACAGCACAAGCCAAATCAGCATTCCAAAAAAATAAGAACCATTATGTGCAATGAAGACTATCAATGCAGACCCGAATTTGAGTGCTGAGATGTTATATATAACCAATTCTTTTTTATGGATGTGAAACAATGACTGTAAAAAAAAAATTTTAAAGAAATTATAGGCTACAGAGATGTGGTTTTTGAGAAGAATGATGAAAATACCATGGACAGCTAAGAAAACTAATGCAGATGTTCTCATTGATGCTGAAAATATCAATCATATCAAACATTAGGGGCAGACAGTCAAGGTTTCTAGAGCATATACTGAGAATAACACAACTTGAACACTTAATAAGTACTGGAAAGATCAAGGGGAGAAGAGATAGGGAATGACAAAAAGAAAAGTTGCTAGATGGACTAGAATTGTGGCACAATAGAAGTTCACCAACCAAGCTTATTGACAACATAAGAACAGAGAGTCGTGGTGAAGCATGATTGCCTACACCATTCGGCATGACACTTGATTGAATAATAACTATGCACTTACTAAAGCACTTACCTATATTGTCTAGTCACTTCTGCAGTTGATGTTTGTTGTCTTGTTAAAAACAGCCTTTCTGTTAGGCCTTTCATCCTATGTCTCAAACTTGGCAAACCATATTCTTCATCGTCACCATCATTATTACTGACATCACTAAAGGCATCATTTCTACTTAATGTGTCCTTATACTGTTTTGCTCTGCCCACACTGTTTGCAGTTCTGCGAGGTAGACGGATTGTGGCTACTAACTGACGAGCCTCCTTCAAATCTTCAAAATTCAAGTTTTTTAGTGGTTGATGGTCTTGACTATCATTAATTTGAAAATTGTTTTTTACTTGATCTTGCAACGGTTGGTAATAATCAAAATCATTGAGATTTTGCTTTCTATGTCTGTGTTTTATCTGATGCTGTTCACTATGACTGGGTGTAGTATTGTTTGTGTCAACACTAATTCCATTCCCAACCAATTCAGTCTTTATGGTATTATCAGGATACGCTCCACTATATGAATTATTATCACCAGTTTCTTGATTAATGTAAGCAGTTATAACATGTGGCATGTCAATCGCTGAATAATCTGTAATTGGAATTTCGAGATCATAGTCTGCTGAAGGCTCAGATTCATAGTGGGAATAATTCATATTGCTTGAATGATCCATATTTTTGTACTGTTCAGTCTGTGTTGTGGTGATATGATTTCATCAGACTGTAGTATTCATACCAAGATTATTTATTACACTGAATTTGTAGATTTCTTCTTCCTCTGTAATCAATTACTATAGTTTGAAATTGTTCATGCATTGAGTGGTTTGTTTTAAGTCATTGTAGGTTCCCAAAACTTGGTTTGCAGAGATGCTCCTATGAGTTAGACTGTCATTCTGTGAACAGTAAAGTTGGCATAAACATATATTCCAATAACACTATGTTTATTCGCTCAAAACACACAAATAAAACTTATTTTATTCACGACAAACACACACTAATGAAACTTAAATACATAAATTGTTCTGTTTCATGATGACAAAAATACTAGTAAATGATTAAGGCAGACAAAATGTTTACTGATCTGTTATAAAATAAACTACGATAGAAGGACCAGAGATACTATTCCAGGACAATCTCTTTTGAAACACTAATGCCCTCTGGCTGATGGTGATATTCTCTAAACATCATCACAACCATAGGTCATATGAGTATCGATGCTTGGGTAGTTGTTCCCTCTCCCTTGCAATATATCATCCTCTCAATTCCTACAGATTTTGCACTGAAAATAGAATCTACTGAACAGTAATGCTCTTAGATCAGTGCTTCTCAAAGTGGACAATATTTCCCACATGGATGTGTTAAGACACTTCAAGTGGGCACTGAATTTTCAAGGGGTGGTATGTGGGGAAGTAAGCTATTGGAAACACTGAACAAATCAATAGGCACAAATAAAATTCAAGATAATTGCTACCAAGTACAAGAATACAAGATTGTGCAATAATATTGATAGCAATCAATCTTTAGCTGAATCATGAGCCCTACTATGTTTATTACTATGTAGAAAAATACTTCAAGGACTCTCTCCAAAGCATCCCTCAAATACTTCAACATTGACATCATGCCCTTGAAGTCTCTTGCTCAGAACCGTCCAGCGTGGTCAGCAACACCAGCATGGGTACTTGCATTCATGGGGAAACATAAAATCTCAGACGTACAGAAAAACTCGACAGAATTCAAATCATGGAACTATGAATACTTGGAGCAATGAAAAGCAGCCACATCATAAAAATGATCAAAATTGCCTTCTTGATTTTTGTATTACCTCTAGATATGCAAAGAAAATACAAAATTACCTTACAATATGAAAAATCAAGAAGGTTGAAAGGACACCATTAAAAAAACAAATCCTTTCAAGAAACAATGAAATTACAGACATCTAAGAAAAATTCCAAACCACCTAGCAAGAAAAGTATGTAATGCACTATTCTAAATCACTAGAACCTGATATTAATGTGCAAGATTTTATCTCCTGAACCATGGACACTCAACCAAAAGACTACACAAATATTCTCTGAAATACGAAATATTTACTACAAGACCACTCACACAGAAACAGAACAAAGAGATTTACTTCAAATATTAGCTTATATGTCCAATATCTTCATTCTACGTTGTGGCCCTTGTTTGTCTTGCGATGTCAGAGGTAGAAGAGTTCTCTGGAGATGGCCTTTTTGTGTGCTGTTTTTTAAGCTTTTTCCTGTGGCTTCTTTGATTTCTGCGATCCATCTTTTACATAGTCTGCCTCTGGCTTTATAGCCACGATGTTTAATATCTTCACTGGACTGTCCATTTGAACATTCCAGAAATTTTATCAACATAAGCGTCTTGTCTTCACGAACACAAAAATGTATAGTTTGTGTGTTGTATTAATGAAAATAATTCAGATAATTCAGAAATTGTCAGCTCAGTTACATTTTTGTGGTCAAGTTTTTTTTTTATTTTCCTATATGTTTCATGTTAATTATTTTGATGTCAAATTAATTAGGAAAAAAATGCATAACTTTCTTCAGGATTGACTACAAACTTGGTTGAGGTATCCTTGAATTGCAATTTTTAAGGGTCATCTAACTATAATTAACTATATTATTTGTAATTATGTAGTACTATTTTGAAAATTTTGTCAAAGTACCTACAAATCGCTCTTGGATTGTAGATTTAATTTAGTTCATGAGAAGTCCAGTTAGTCCTGCCCTGCTCTTACCAACTCAACTAATGCAAGGTCTTAATACCATCTTAAGATGAATAAGCCCCAAGGCCATAATTGATAAACCACATAGATTAAGATACTAGATACTTACTATAACTTCAACAATACAAGATATTTCACGATTCCCAGGACACATCTAAATTGACGGCTTATTCGGCTACAGTCGGCTACACTAAGTTCTAACTAAACTAAACAAATCATTGTTACAATGTGGCAGATGTTACTACATGATCTGATGTAGCAAATGCACTAATGACTAAATATTTATTTACATCAAACTCGTATTGACACGTCCTGAATGCAGCAGGATATTCTATATAGGACTACTGGATTAATCGGACTGAAGCACGACTTCTACACACTGTAACCGGATAATAAGATCAGATAACACAGATAACGATGTAAGACGTAAGATGTTTTGATCGTATCACACCCCTAACCAGGAAGTGTTTAATAGTTGCCAAATTGTTTTGACATAAATGCGCATCACGAACAGAAAAAGCACTAACAATCTTGGGAAAGCACTAAAGAAAACAACTAACATTTATCATTAAAATGTTACAAGTTGAAGATACGTAGGCCTATTTTAATTCACTACTATCGGTTAATGTTAGAGTGAAATTTATTTTAGATTTGCAACATCAGAGTCATTAACCTATTCAGAAATCATCCTCATTTTCTTTTGCTATTTCATCATCATAATCAAGAACCGTCTCCAAAAACGAAGGTTAGCTGTAACTAGTGGCGTAGCGAGGGAGGCGGAGGTGCGGACCGCTCCGGGCGGCATCAACGGGAGGGTGACAAATTTTCAAAAATTAAATATCCAGCTACTAAATTAACAATTCCTTACTTGACAGTGATAATTATGACAACAGAACCTTTCCCAATAATAGTCTTCAAATGATAAAGCAATAAAATTGACCCGAAAAAGTGCAGAAGGTTGGTGTTTATGATGTTATTTAAGTTTATATGTAAAATAATTTATATGCTGTAAAATGTACAAATATTAAGTTATATGAGAAATAAAACTGGATAATTAAGCTTACTTTGAAGAGAAATGCGCAGCAGTCCACTATAAGCATAGGCTATAAGTTTGCAAATAGAACATACCAAGCATTATAAATCCGCATACTACCCTAGATAATACAAAAACCAGATGTGCTTTTTGAGGAAATTCTAAAAAAATTATTTTTAAAAGTACAAATGGATGACTAGGGCCTATAACTGCCCCCGCCAAAGTAAGATATAAACAGCCGGTTTTGCACGTAATAAGCTCACAGTGTTTGTGGTGATCGAATGATGGTATATTTTGTGCATTCTCTCACAGGGACACTGTTTTACTGTACTTCGTGATATAAAATCTTTTTGTGTTCTTAGTTCTTTGATAAAAGTTTTTCTTCTGGTGTACAAACGCGTATCAAGGCAATTAATCTAAATGTCCAGTATGTTTCTGGAAGTAACCATACTTTGAATCTCGTGGGAGTACACGCAGCATCCATAGCAGTAGACTCAGTTACGTTTTTGGTACTATGGATAGAGTTTTTAATTATTTTTCGTAATCCACTCACCGATGGAGAATTTTTACCGACATTGCAGGTCAAGGTGTCAACGTGCCTTATTGAAGCACGCTGGAGTGCTAAGTACGAAGCCATAGCGATCATGAAGATCCATTGTAATGAGATTATTGAAGTTCTGGGATCACTTTCGCAGAACATAAAAGAAAATGCAGTGACAAGATCAGACGCTGTTCCCTACTTCCTGCTCTCCAGTCGTTGTCATTTTTGGCCTTCCTTGGATTATGGAATCGAATTCTTTGTGAAATAAATGATACACAATTGTATCTGCAGACGAAATGTCTAAATGTGCCTCAATGTGCTATGGAAATTTAGGCATTACAATTGTTCCTAGTCTACAACCGTGATGTTATGGTTAACGACGCATTGGATTATGCTTAAAATGTTTGAGAATATCTAGGCATCGATATAGCTTCTCGTCGAATAAGAAAAACAAAAATATGGCCTGTGAGAAAGTTGCAGATGCTGGTTTAAATTATGGTATTTAATTAAGATAAGAAATGTTCGAATCAGTGGTCAGAATAATACAAGAAATCAAGACCAGGTTTCAGCAACTGCATGAGCTTGGATGTTAAATACTCTTTCCTCACAGGAAGCAACTTGTTAAACCCAGAATACAAGTGTGAATACAAAGGAAAGCCTAGTGACATCGATTTGAAAGAGTATGAAATCGAAAGAGAGAGGTTACGCAATTTCGTCGCTGTAACTGATGCAAAAGGCCAAAATAAAGTTACGAAGGGATCCTTTCATATCTGGAGTTTATTCAACAATGCAACTATCGTATTAGCGTGTCGAATATCGTGGTAATGCTGCGCATATTTTTAACGATAGCTATCAGCATTGAAGCATGTGAACGAAGCTTCTCAAAGTTAAAGGTAATTAACAAATTACTTAAGGTCTACCATGAGCTCCACAAGATTAAGTAATGTAGCCATTTTGTCAATAGAACAAATTATCACGGACGAAATTCATTTTGACAACGTCATAAACAATTTTGTCGCCCCTAAGGCTCTAAAAGTTAAATGATATTGTATTTTTATTTATTTTTAATATGTTTTCAAATAAATATTTTCGTCCAATCTTTTACAATTATTGACTTTTTTTTAAAAATGTTACAAGAGCGGAAGATTCCGCCCCGGGCGCCATTGACTCACGCTACGCCGCTGGCTGCAACAGACCTCCAACATCCCCTGTCTCTTGTTTTGGTGGTGCACTCTGCTAGTTTATATCCTGTCCATTTTGTGATGTTACTCTCCCACTTGTATCTCTGCCTACCTCTTGCTCTTGACCATTGCTCTGAAACAAAGTCCATCACCACAGAAAAATTTTGCTCCAACTACAATGTCGAGGTTAAAGCAACAGAACAAGATGCTCTCTTGATACTTCACACTGTCTCTGAATATCAACAAGTAGTCACCTTTACAGATGCATGATTTGTTCTGCAGGCTCTCAAGGGTGGTAAACTACAACACAGAGATATATTAAACAATACAGCAAACAAAAAGATTAGAACTGTAGATCAGTGGGAACCATCGCACAGCGGTGTCACGGGAAATGAGAGGGCCAATTAGTTGGAAAAAATGTAGGAGAGTGTATGCAGAAAGACAATGAAGTCACATTTCAAAAAAATAAGAGAGTTATCCTAACCATCAGAATTGAATATAGCATGACAAAAGACGTCTAACATTATCTACATCCAAAGGGACAGGTAATCATATTTTGCATGAGGACAGGATACAACAGACTTAATAAAAACATGCACAGGGTACGACTGTGTGTCACACCACTGTGCACTTCTAGAACAGATGAACAGAACTCTGAACATATTCTGCATAATTGTCCCTATAAACAATTGAGAGAGACGTACTAGTCCAACGGCACAACCCTGCAAGCAAAGATATATGGAACCAAAGAAGAGAACAGCTTCAGACAATGGAGGAGTTCATCCATAAGACTTGTCTGACGGTGTAGACAACAAGTAGCGAACAAAAGAAAGAAAGAAATTGATATATAAAAACAGTAAGCATACTGTTGACTTCAACTTTTCTCAACCCCCCCCCCCCCCCGTGTAACAACCATAAATATTTTTTCAGACCTCATCCACTTAATTTATTTATGTAATTTATAGACAACCCCATTTGTCCTTAATTACGATAGCAAAGATTACTCAAACGCACATCAGATATAATTAGCGAAGGCATATGTCCTTCCCAGTTGGGCAACTAAGGTGACACTCAAGCTAATATAAGAATTGAATTCTTAAATGCATGGTTGCACTAGGGAAGTCTAAGGATGTATGTTTAGTCTCCACGTGGAGAAATTCCGGTGCGGCGTTACCCCAGATCATCACGCTCTGCCACGAGCGCAGCTTACACATCTGAGCTGCCAACTATCTTATCATTCTATTTTGATATTTGTTGCAGTAATAGCACACATAGTATTCCTCTCCACTTAGGAGTCTGTCACAAAATAAAAAAACAAAGATGAATGTCCGCTGGCCTGCAATACTTCATCATCCATGGGGACCATGATCATGATTTTGTCACATGATATCATGTCACAGAAGACAAAAGTAAAGAATTCGAGACAAGACATGTAGTGACAATAATACTTACTTCACATGTGACAGGTTATCATATCCATCCCAACCCCACCCCCAACTCTCCTTAGTCTCAATCTATTATCATGAAATGTTTGAAAAGAAGACGGTGGTATTATTCTTTGCACCCTGAACTAACAGTCTAGATTCCGGCTGCCAGGCGGACAAGTAAAATAGGAGAAAAACACTACAAGGCACTTAATTTTAGAAAAGCACCAAAATATTTCGCGCTATTTCCAAAACTTTGGCACCAGTCTAAATGACTTTTTAACCTCACCAATTCCCCCCCCCCCCAATCAGATCGAACGAAAGGTATCACTATGGCAACTACAAGATAATATAACATGACCACAGATGCTAACGCAGAAGAAGAAGAAGAAAGGTAAAGCATGGCACCAATCTGAGGTCGGGAATAAAGCTGCGGCAACTATTAAGTAAGGTGACCAGTTCCCTTCAATGATGTGTTTACGTTCCCCAACTCATGTGACAGGTGCCCAAGAGATAAGACTCCACTGTCGGGAAACAACCCGAAACTGGAAATGGGAGAGGAGGGGGCGGTGTAACACAATATACATGTCAAAATGAACAGAAATAGGTACACGTGTTACCAATGCAATATTAGTAAATAAAACAACGAGACACACGACAGGTACCTATTTACATATTGGTAGACTGGAGGAGCGGCCGTGCCGAACGAGAAATCACCACCCGGATTTGCAAATACGATAAACACGGGAATAATCAAGAAAAGGAACGAATGAAGGCCTAATTAATTCAAAGACCAGATCTTCTACCACCGATCAGTCACGTTTCGAGCCTGGCACTCTGTAACCCGGTTATAGTAAGCAAGTTCATTATCAGCTAGGCTACCCCACTCCTTTAGTTATTAAAAGCATCTTTATTATTATTATTATTATTATTATTATTATTATTATTATTATTATTATTATTAAAATGTAAAAGGATCTTTTATGATGAGGTAAGATAATTTTTCAACCACGAAGTTTTTGCATTAAAAAATAATTGAAGCCATTGTTCAATGTCAAAATGCTTCAACGAACCACAACCTGCGAGGCATATTAAACACACAAATAAATCAATAGAGCCTCTTTGAACCAACACATGCTATTTGAATCTAGGGCTGGAGTCCTTTGTGATTATATCATACGTGTCTCAGTTGGGTGTGGTTTTATATGCAGTGATTAAATATAAAACGTAACTGTTGCAAGATATGCACTGTATCAAAAATGACAATTACAAAATGTGTACATAGTTGTCTCTTTTCAATGTTAGTTAGGCCAGTTAGTTAGTTGTTAGTTAGTTAATTAGTTAACTAACTGGCTAACTAGTTAGCTAGATAGTTGGCTGGTGAATTCTTTGATTGGTTGGTTGATTAATGAGTCGCTGGAACATCATCATTGCACTTGCACTCCGGATACGTCCATATGTGTTCTGATTTCCACCTGAGTGTATCCACCATTACGCGATGATCCGACAGCTCCAGTTCTTTGTTGGTTGACAAACATTCTCATAAGCCCACAGTAGCGTTAGTTTGTGGCAGCGCTGCATGTCAAGCCCAGTTTCTTTATTCTGGGCATGGAAAAGGAATCATCATCCTCATAAATTTATTTGCTCGTGTTGTTTCTTGTGAGGAGTTCAAAATTTCCACACTATCCATTGCTCTACTGTTGGATACAGTAGCAGCGCAAGTCTGCTGATCTGCTCTCTCGTTGCCTTGAACACCCATATGACCAGGAGACATTTAATCTACTACCTTTCCAGTTCTGCATTTCAGAATACAGTGGGTGTTCTTTGTCAGCTGTGATTTGTAAGTAGGCTCATGCTCTGCGTACTTGTATTCTGTGTCCTGTAGTAATCTTCTTCTTCTGCGTTCGTTCTCAAACTCCTGTAGATTATCAGGATGTAGTCCAGAGAACGGAATGCGTTGTATCATGGTTCACAACATTGCTGCGATATCTGCGTCTTTCGGCCTGACACATCCGACTTCAGCATGACTTTGGGTCACTGACCCTATATGGGATGGGACAGCCAACTCCATCCCATAACCTCCTTAGTCGCCTTTTACGAAATGCGTGGAAGGTAAACAGTGTTGCTATTCTTTGTTCCTCTTTCGGGCCCCGGCAACACACGGGCGGTATCCTGTAGTTAGGCCGTCGAGTAAGAATCGGGTGGCGTATACTGGTGTGTCTAGTAAACCAAGGTATGATACATGTAGCCTCGTTCTGAATTTTATCAAATTCTTCAGTCTGGCTGGGCGTAAAAATTATTAATGCATTCTCTCACAGAATGTTATCGTTGTTACTTGTAAGAAGTGAAAAGGTAAAAAAGGGTATAGGCCAAGTAAGATTAATTATCGCAATATCGTGCAGAGATGCAATACCGGGTATAATTTTTATGTTCATGTTGTTCCTCTGCGTTCATTCTCAAACTCCTGCGCCTTTCGACTAGAAACTTCCGACATGGTATGACTTGTGGGTCATTTTGACCCTATTTGGGATGGGAAGGCCAACACCCACCCCACCCCATGTTTCCCTAGTCGCCTTTTAAGACATACATGGTTAGGTCAAGGTGATGGTATTATTGCCTCCCATTTCGAACCCAGCAAAACAGGGACGAATCATTATCTCGAAAGAATAATATTTTGTATCGATCTTCACAAAGCGTGAACGTTTTTTTCCTATAACCTGTGTTGTCTATACGTTAGTAGTATCATTTTGAACAAATTTGCAAAAGTTGGGGACCAGTAGGCCTATGTTATTTAACATATTGTGATAAGAAAACATTTCCTATAGTACGAGGATGTAATCTAAAACATAGCAAATTGACATTCACTTCTCAGCCGAAAATGACTACGCTTATTCGTATGGATCTACCATATGTAAAAGACACAGAGAGAGAGAGAGAGAGATAAGATAAGATAACAGTTATGGCTTTTTGATGATGTGTAACACAAGTATTGAATGACTAGATAATGGGGAGTTGTCTGTTATTACAGATAATAAAGATGATAGCAGGAACATGTGCCTCCAACATGGGAGTTGGTAGAAATATGTACATCATCAGGTGACATGCCGGATGGCGTAGGTGACCATGGCTTTACACAGTTTTCTATCTCCAGTATTAAGGGCCTATGCATCAAGTCGTTGTTGTTTCCCTGCCGTGCCAAGTTGTTAAACTAATATTTTCTCATGTTGTCGCCCTCTGTTGCCTTCAATCTTGCCTGCTGTGACTATTTTCTCCAAACTTCTTTGTCTCATAAAGTGTCCAAAAAATGAATATTGCCTTTTTCTAATATTATTGATTATGGTCCGTTTCGCATTTGACTCTTTCAACACCTCCACATAGTTTTCCTGGCAGTCCATGGTATTCTCAGCATTCGTATGTAGAACCACATCTCTATGGACTCTAATTTCCCACTGTATAGTTTGTTAATTGTCCCAATACTCGCATCCATTTGTTAGTATAATGTGTTATATAGCACTGCAGAATTATCTTCTTCACCTCTAATGACAAGGTAATATTACACAATATATTTTTCCTCTTTCTGAGTTGTTTTTTGCCTTACATATTCTGCTTCTTATTTCTGTTGAACTTCTTCCATCTGCTGTAATAGTTATACCTAATTACTAGAATTGGTTGACCTGTTTTAATATATCATTCACTTTAATCTTGCAAGTTGTGTTATTTTGTTTCTTTGAAATAACCATTACTTGTGTTATCTTGATATTTAGGGAGAAGCCTTTCTCTTTACTTTCTGTGATTACTGCATTAATTAATTCGTGAAGGTCTTTCTCACTTTTAGTAATCAGAACAGTGTCATCCGCATATCTCAAATTATTTATGTTATGTCCTCCCACTGATATTCCTGGAATATCAACTATTGTACATATAATTTTTTAGAAAAAGAAAAGTTGAATCTTCGGTTGGCTCGAAAATATCGAGCAGCGTAGAATAATCAGTCAACAGGCGAATAAGGAAAATTGTAAGAAGAGCAAATGTGGATTAGGTCCGAAAGCATTATCTCATGAGCTGGAAGACATCATCTGTACGTGAGTTGCTGGCAGAAGAACAAAGACTTTGGTCGAGAGCAGGGTTGATATTCAAACATTTACTCTTTGCAACTGTATCACAGTTAGAAATATTCCTTTAAGAATTCAAAGAATCACAACGTTGGCTGGATGGCTTCCTTCAGCGATTTAACTATCTCAAAGATAAACAACGCTGTTCAAATTGGAAGATACCGAGGTTATTGAAAGTAAACTTGGATTCAAGTTCTTTGTTGATGATATCGACTTTTCGAAATACCAACTCTACAACAAAATTTTTAATAATAATATTTATGTAAATAATAATAATAATAATAATAATAATAATAATAATAAAACACAGAGCACGTCAGGACCGTATGATGTCACATTGACATATTTGGTTGCGGAAAGTTCTTAACTCATCTCTGTCCTCACGCTTGTGGTTGCATCTGTGGGTCTCACCAATGGCTCACTAGACAAACCAACCATGCAACAGAAAACCTTAGTAGATGACATGCCGTTATATTGAGGTTATATTCTTAGAGAAGCTTCATGGCACGTCATCTATACAATTATGCTGGTATTTTGTTGTTGAAATGTGTTTCATGTTTGCCTGAATATATGTGTATGCACCCTCTGTGGTTGGGAGGGAGCCAGAAATGTACTGTGCAGCATTGGGGAGGAGGAAACGGACAGAACTGTTTTTTCCTATGGCTTAGACCCATCATAGAGGCACAGTGACTCAGGACGTGACAATCCTTTTGACTTGAACATTTGGTTGCACGCCTAGAGCAATAGATCGGCATAACCAGTAGTCAATTGGTGGTGGGGAATGAGCACAGTGAACCCTATCTTGGCTACAGTGGCTAGGAGCAGTGCATAGATTGAAACCTACCTTCCTGGAGGTGTGATAGTTATTCTCTGGCTCTGTCCCGGGGTGGACAGAAAATCCACAGACTTCCCAGAAATATAATGCCATTTAATGGCATTGGATCAAAGGGCATGAGCCCATGGACCACTGGATCAGCAACGAACCAACCAACCAACCATCTCTATCCTCTACCATCCTGATGCGTTTTGGGAACGTCACAACGTTTCTAGTCCTTGATGCTACCTAGCGATGTTTTCTTACCACAAAAACCATTTGTCATAGTCATCGAGGAATGTCTTATCACGTGTCCGTACCATCGAGGTTTACGAAGTTTTACGACTATTAACAGTGGCTCTTGATGACCCGCTAATACATTAATTCTATCATGCTCTCGGTAACAGATACCCAACACACAACTATATCATTTGTTTTCAAACGTCTGGAGTTTTCTAAATCCGCAGTTAGAATCCAGGTATCACAGCCATAGAGAAATATCGACAAAACCAAACATTTATATCATCATTATCATCAAGTGCCGTCGAATGTTGATTGCCGTCGAGTTCCGTTCTCCGCAACGAATGTTGACTGCAACATACCTCCAACATCCTATGTCTTTTGTTTTGTATAGTGCACTCTGCTAGATTGTAACATGTCCATCATGTGATATTACTCTCCCACTCGTATCTCTACCTCTTGCTCTCCTCCATTCGACTCTAGTTTTAAGTAAGTTCTTCAACAAGGTGTCATGTCTTTTAATGTGTCCAAAATATGTTATTTACTTGATATTTGTTACCTTTAATAATTCCTACTTCATAAATTAAGTAACCAAAATATCAGAGAATGTTCGACAAAAATGGAGAGTACCGCAGTAACCAAACTGTGGTAAATACTAAATAAAGTATAAAGGTTACTATAGAATCCTAACTATCAATGTTAAAAATAACCAACTAACAATAAAACAAAGAATAATGACACTATCTAACAGGGACATTTCTCAAGAAACACATAACAATCAAAAGAAACAAAACTTTAAAAATATTCAAAACTAGGATGACGTGGACATGTTTTCACTTGTCATCTTCACTTGGCAATATGTTGTGGTGAGATATACATGTCTAAGTCAGCCTAGTTTTGAATATTTTTATGGTTTTGTTTCTTTTGATAGTTATGTGTTTCTTGAGAAATGTCCCTGTTGGACTATAATGTGGAAAATTGTCCTTGTTCTTTGTTTTATTGTTAGTTATTTATTTGTAACATTGATAGTTAAGATTCTGAGAGATATGTCCAAGATATTGATAATGTTCTACTTGTTTTAGTTTTTCTCCGTGAATTTTTATGTTTAGCACCTGTTCTTCTGTGACTTTGCTTATTATCGTGGTTTTTGGATGTTTATTTCCATTCCATATTCTTTACTTGATTTATCAACTTGATTTCTTTGTAGTTCATGTTCACTTTCTGTTAAAAGAACAGCATACTTCAGGTTATTATTTTCTCACTGATTTTGAGTCCTGACATTCCTTCTATATGTGTATATATTAAATAGGTTCGGTTATAAAATGCATCCTTGTCTTACCCCTCTTCTTATGTCTATGTATGGTGAGTAGCTGTTGATGAAGTATGGTGAGTACACTTTATTGATGCAGTATGTTCCCATTTATATATATATATTTATAATCAGTCTGATGTCTTTTCCATCCATGCCTATTTCTTGAAGACATTAGATTAATCTTTCCATGCTAGACTCTATCAAAGGCCTTGTTGTAGTCTATGAAGCAAATATAGATACGTTTTTGGACTTCTATATATTTATTTATCAATAGTCGGATACTACGTATAGCTTCTCTGGTTCCTTTAATTTCACTAAAACCGAATTTCACTTCACCAACCTCAGTGTCTATCTTGTTTTTAATTCTTTCATGTATTATATTGAGTAGTATTTTAGTTATATGACACATTAAACTTAGTGTTCTATATTATGTACAGTTCACTGCCCTGGGCTTCTTATGTACTGGTATGAATATTGATGATTTCGGGTATTTAGGTATGTGGCCTGTTTCATATATATCATTGCAAAGTTATGTGATAGTTTCCATGATGAATTGTTTGCGTGATGAATGACTCAATGAGTATGATCCAGAAAGTAATAGCATGTGAAGTGCATTGACAATTGGCGTAGTCTTTGTGTAGGACTAAAAATTGGGTATAAATGCAAAAATCACTTTCATCTTTGTTTCTGGACACTCACGTGTGGAAAGAAACGAGCGAGTCGATAAGTTGACTGATTCTTCTATAACTATCGGTCAGCTTATGGAAATAGCAAATATACTAAATGTTCTACGTCAGCCTACATGATCGGAGAATTTTGAGGTAAATGAGTATGAGCAGGGCCTAAGTATCGAGAATACGGGAAGTGGGTGTAAGGACCGGCATCGCATGGAGAGAACATCTCACGAAAATATAAAAAAAGAACACTCAACCATCACAGAACCGTCAGCCACTACACCCTGAGAGATTTAATGAAGCGGAGATATAAGGACTTAGGATATGTCCTGTGTGCGAAGACGATAATCAATACACAATAATAACTAAAAGAAAAGCCCGACGTTTCCAGTGACAAAACATAAAAGCAAATAGATACATTTCGGAATACAATTTAGAAGAACATTTCTCCTCTTGTGAATTAAATCAAACCAATATAGGCCTATATATAAAATTGACCTAACAGAAAACATTATACCGTAACTAAAGGCTGCTCACAAAATTTTTTTTAAAAAACCCCGGTAGGACACGAACTGCAAACGACGGTGCCTGAGTCTGGCACTCTTTGCGTACTCAAACACGGCTCCATATAGAAAGAATTACAATTGTATACTTACGAACGTGGTGTAATTTCACCATATAATTGTATATGATCCTTGTGTTATCGCGATTCAAAAGAGGTGCCAAATGTTTCCTTTTATTTAATTAATTACCAAACAAAAAGCATAAACGATAGTACGAATCATAGTTAACCTGGAAATACATCGTCAACTTCTATTTAAACACGGTAAACGCCGATAACAATGGATGTTGATTTCATTGCTCCCAGCATTATCCTAAGCGCCTAGTTTTACAATTTATCTAAATCTTGTAATGTGGTGTTTGAAACAGAACCATATTCCAGGTGTGGTCTTATGCCTGCTGGTAAACATTACGGAGTATATTCCCACTGGCTCCCCATATTGTTCATCTTAGTTTTCTAGGATAGATAACTTCCTCCTGGCTTTTGTTGTTGCTTTATGTGTTGCTTCCATATCATGATGATGATGAAGTTCCTCCTTCGCAAGCGAAGATGAGCATGGCATGAAAAAACATTAAATGCGATGAAAGAAAAAATATATATATATAATAATTAAAAATTGGTAATTAACTAATTTAGTTTGTGAGTTCGTAGATTCCCGATGAGTCCGATTCGTGCACGGAAAGTTCTATTGCAGTGCATGCAGGAGTGCTGAAGGTTCGGGGTAGGAGAATTTACGGATTTGTCCTTCCGCTTCTTTCGCTTGTGGATTGCCCGAAGTGTTCTTTCTTTTTCAAATTTCGTGATGCCAGCAGTGATCTGAGTGTGCCAAGCTGAGCGATCACGTGATGTAGTCTCCCAGGAGCTAGGATCGATGCTGCAGTTCTTGAGAGAGCTTTTTAGGTGATCCTTGAAGCGCTTTTTCTGCCCTCCATTTGAACGTTTACCTTCGCACAACTCCCCATAGAATAATCTCTTTGGAAGGCTATTGAGATTAATTTCCATATCAGCTTATCATCAAAAGTAACTCCTTGTCTTATTTCAAAAGCTCTCCATCTATCTTGATATCACCGGCTGATTGTTTTGGTGAGAGGGTAAAGAGTGTAGTGCTGCACTTAGGGGGGCCTATCTGTGTTAAAGCACCATCTATTTGCCCATAAGGTTAAGGCATCAATAGCTCTTCGTATTTGTTTAGTGGTCACTGTCGCATGTTCTTCCGTGCACCAGATCACCAGCATACTATGCCACTTTGATCCCGTGTGGTAGTTCGGCAACTATGTCATTGATGTAAACCTAGAAAAGTGTGGGTGACAGGTCTCCTCCCTGACGCAGTAGGACTTTCTTGCTCTTGTTACCATCCACTTATACCCTGGCTCTTCTATTATGAAGGTATGCTTTAACCCATTTGTACATGTTTGAGTTGACCCTGCAATTTCTTTAAGAGTCCTTCTTTCCAAACTTTGTCAAATGCTTTCCTGACTATTAAACCTATGCTGCTTGTACTAGTTTCTTGTCTTAGAAGGCGTCCTCAATCTCTTGGGAGAGGTAGTTGCCTGATCTTCGGTAGAGTAGCACTGTCTGAAGCATGCTTGCTGCGATACCACTGTGTCCTAAGATTGATAATGCGTTTGCATAAACAGCTTGTGAAGGTGATGAGCCTGTAGTTGGAGACTGTGTTGTCATCTTTTCCTGATTTTAGGAGTGGTATCATTATTGCTTCCCTCCATGCCTGTGGAACATTACCTGTCGTCCAACTTATATTGAAGATCTGCAATAGCTTTGCTCTTGCTGCAGTTCCCAGGTTTTTATTTCATCAGTTCCTGGGGACTTTTTCATTTTCAATTTGGATATTGCATGCCCCAGTTCTTTCATTGTGATTGGTGCCTCCATGATTTCAGGTATAGGTTTGCCTTGTCCAATGTTTTGCTGGTTCTCTCGAACCTCCTGTTGTTTGTCTGGGCTAACTTTGACATGATTGTCTTCTGCAAAGGAATCTGCAAAGTAATCAGCTGCATTTTTATCTGTTAAAATGTTTCTATCCTTGTAAAGTGTGTTCCTTGTATTTCTCCCTGTACCTTTATAATTTAGTTGTTTTACCAGTTTCCATAATGAAGGAACCAGTTCCATAACCAGTTTTCACCTTGAAGGTTCAGAGACTGTTTTTTCTTTGCAGCTGATTAGTTTGTAACTTGGCTCTTTGAAATTTAGCCTTTGTTTGCTGACATTTGTTGTGTTTTTGACTAGGTCTGTTCTTTGCTTGCTGTCTAGATGTTTCCATCTCATTTTTCAGCTTCTCCAGTTCATCCTTCCAGTAGGGTTTGTAGTGTTTGCATGCCTTCCTGGGTATGGTTTTACAAGCAGCATGTAGTATACATCTATTAAATTCACTCATTGTTCTATTGATGTTTTTGTCCATGTTCATGTCCTTAGCTAGAACACTGGTTAAATTCTGGTACATTTTCCAGTCGACCTCTTATAGTTCCACCTAGTGAGTGTGCTGCTGTCCTTGATAAATTAATTGTGGATTTTCAAAAATACTGGTCTGTGGTCACTATCTCCAAGCTGCTTTCCAACAACACATGTGATGTTCCATTCTTCTTCTTCAGCGTTCATTCTCAAACTCCCGCCAGATCTCTATTGTAGCAGGAAAACTGTCCTATTAGATTTCCAGTAGGATTTAGTCCAGAGAATGGAAATGCGTTGTCGCCATTTATTTGTGCCAATGGACCGACACATCCGTCTTCGGCGGGATGTTCCATTCAAGGACTGGTGTAGAGGTGACATGCTGTGCTCTCGAGTAAGACCTGTGAAGTCTGCTGGCTGGTTAATAAGTATGAGATTATTTTCATCCTGCCAGCTCTCAAGTTCCTCATTTCTCTTGTCCATGTGATCATAGCTCCAGCTCTGAGAGTGGCTATTGAAGTCACCACGCATCATAAGTTTCTCTTTTTCTGGGATTGTGTCTAGTGCCAATGGCCTATCATTTGGGCAGTAGTAGTTCAGGAGATGGAATCCTGTACTGTCTTTAGGTGGAGCATCTGGTATTCTGCCCCCTCCATATACACTTCCAGCTGACATGCACTGATATTGTTTTTAACAAGTGTCAGAATTTCACCCTTTTGTCTGTCCTTTCAGTCTGAACGGTAGCACTGGTATCCTCTGATTTTAAAGGCTATATCGCTGCTGAGGTGTGTTTCTTGAATACAGCATACATTAACTTGTTCTTCACATAGGATATTTTCAAGCTCCAATTTTTTACTGTATCCATCTCTTTTGCTGTTGACACCCCCAGCATTCCAGTGCATTATTTTTATTGGTATTTGGTTTGCTTGGCCAGTAGCTCGATTTCCTTGCCTCCTGGCTCCTCGGGGCAATTGAGAAGGACTTCCAGTAATTGAGGTTGGGCCCTTTCAAGGTATAGGGTCCAGCACTGTCCCTGCCTGAAAATCTGCCACAGGGCAGGCACCATAACTATTATCAGATATAGACATGTTCCCATTATGTTTTGTGTGTGGCATCCTGATTATCTGTGCGCCTTTTGACTGGTTGCCTCTATCTTCAGCACATTGCTTACTTGGGCAGGACTGTGATCCTACTCAAGTGGGACTGCCCGACCAGTTTAGTTTCCAGTCCCTGATGGCTGAACTAAGCCCCATCACCACTTCACAGTGCTGACCTCAATGGGAGATAAACTTGACAAAAATTAACTTTATATTTATGCAATGGATGTTCTGGCATCCAAGAAAATGAACCAGCAGATAGGCAGGCTATCATGAGGACCGCAGATAAGGGGTGGGCTTTGGGGGTACAACCCCTCCCCCACCCTTAGGAAAGCAGAACATGACATTTAATACTGGGAACTTAGTCAGAAGGTGGTTTAAAACCTCCTCTTCAATGACATAAGGAAATTATTAATATCTAAACAAATTACAAACAAGCTAAAAATAGAATTATAAAATGCTACATCTATTCTATATTAATGTTGCTCAGAAACATGGACACTAAATAAACAATTAGAAGAAACAAAAAAATGAGATGTGGGTATATAGAAGAATAGGGAGAACATCATGGAAAGAGAAGAAAACAAATAAAGAGATACTAAAAACACTTAATATGAAGAAAGAACTACTAAGAGATATAAAGATCAGGCAAATAAAATACTTTGGACACATTAAAAGACATGACACCCTATTGAAGACCTTACTTGAGGGTAAAGTCAAAGGGAAGCGAGCAAGAGGTAGACAGAGATACATGTGGGAGAGTAACATCACAACATCACATGATGGACAGGTTAGTCTAGCAGAGTGCACCACCAAGACAAGAGACAGGAGATACGTTTCAGCCAACCTTTGTTGCGGAGACGGCACTTAATGATGATGATGGTTTAAACCCCTCCCCACCCACCCTTTGGTGATATTTTGTAAAAAGGCCATACAAATCTAATTTTAAAAAAGGGAATTGTGAAGACTTGAGAAGATCCACGTTATGAACAGTTTCAACCCCTTAATATCGGAGGACATGAAACCCCAGAAATTAGGTATGCAGATGACACCACACTAATATAAAGGAGCTCCACAGGTTTAGAGAAAATGATTATGTCATTCAAGCATGATAGCAAGGCACAAAACCTTTTCCTCAATAAAAAAAAAAGAGACAAAAATAATGCATGTAAGCAGAGATGAAATTACATTTAAAATAGTCATTGACAAAGAGCAACTAGAAAATATAAACAGCAAGTGTCAAGTATTCTTATTTTTTTCTGGTTCCGATGTATCAACAGAGAAGAACAGGGCTAAACAACTATGTGAAGAACTAAAAAACTGTTACCAAAAGGAAACTCCTGATTAATGGCAAGGAAGCTGTGAGTAATTTTTAAAAATTTGGATTTTGGGAAGTAAATATTTATTTGAAAATACAACAATATTAACAATAACAATAATTAAAAAAACTTCCTAGTCATTTCTAAATAATTATAATAAAAAACACAGAACTGTAATATACTCCTACAAATGTGTATGCTTACTCATCCTACTCACCACACTTGCTGTGACATAACAAACAGAATGTCAAGAGTTATATTATTGGGTTATTTTTAAAATCCATTTTCCTTCAATATTTTTTTCAATTCAACAGTAGTTGAATACTACTCTGTTCTTTTCTGCAGAATACTGCTCTTTTCAATAGTTTTGTGGTGTAAGTTTACATCATCTACACCACCATCTCTGTAAGCTCCCAAAGCTCTGCATATATTTGGCGCTAAGTTCCAGATTAAAGTTATTTTAGTGTTCTTATTTTTAAATATATGGCAATTTATCTTCTTAAATTTTGGTTTCATTTGGTGGTTTTTCAATATTAGCAAAGCAAAAATTGTGAGAACTGCTTATATCAGTCCCTCTGAATTCTCTTACATTTTGAAAGAGGTGCAAAAAAGGAGCACTGTGATCTATAATGCTAGTCATAAGATAAGGCTAAGAAGGTTTTAGGATGGAGCTTGCTGTCTCATCCCATAGGTCAAAGTGACCCGAAAGCCACGCTGAAGATAGACCTGAGGCAGAAAAGCAAGAATATCAGACAAGCTGTAAACAGTGACAATGCAATCCTTTCTCCAAACTACATCCTGCTGAAAAGAAGTTTCCAAACAAATGTAGAATAATAAAAGATATGTTCTGAATTGTCTTAAGTATACCTTTTGACTAATTACTCTTCACCAGGACAAAACCAGCAAAAAAAATGAATATTACACAGAGAGAAAAGAGTAGCAAAAGTTGATAAAGAAGAGATTAAAAAAAACAAAAAACAAGTACAATAAGATAGAAGAAAGAGCACAGGAAAAAGCAAAAAGTAAGATAAAAGAAAAATTTACTTTTCTGAATGTGTTTCCAGTTTGGAAACTAAGTAGAGTACAACTGCACAGGACAGGTAGAACCAAGTAACTTATTTGTCAACTGTTGCTCCTCTCTTTGTGTAATATTCATTTTTGGTTTTTGTCCAGATGAAGATCTTTTAGTCGAAACGTCTTTATTTTTGTGGTTGTTGTTAGTATGCTGTGTACTTTAACCCTTTCCTTCCCTGCCCGTTTGCTTCCGCTCGCTATATATATGCTCTATACCCGCTCCCCTCTGCCCATCGTACACATGGGGTACTAAACTGCCATTCACCACTGTTGCCTTGCTAATAAACATGCTAAGTATTAGAGTGCGACATCCATCAGGTAGCACAAGTTAAGTCGTACCTTAAAGTGACAGAATACAATCACCACCCATTACACCATCGTCTAGATGAGTCAAAGGGAAAACGAATCAAGCGTGGCAGATCATGGATGGCAGAGGGTGAAAGACACACTGCGAAAGAGTATGTGAATTGGAAGAAATAGGAAAGGGCAGTGAATGGGTGGAGGTAGAAACTGAGAAGAAATCACTGACTAAAGTAATAATACAACTAGATAAAGCGTGTCGAAAATGGATGGAAGTAAGGGCTCAGGATACAGTGCATGAACTCGCCCAACTACACTCGAAACCACAAGACATAATTATATACACAGATGGCTCCGTTAACAGAAACACAAATAAAAGATGTTGGGGTAAGCATGAAGTTCGTTGAGAAATCTTCAGCATATTCTACTGTCACATCGAGCATGAGGATGGAGATAGAGGGAGTTACAGCTCTTAATTGGTTGATAATTGATACATCAACACAGTCGGTAATACTCACAGACTATGGAAAAGTAAATTTTTTGGAAAGTCCTGAAGATCACACAACACCTGACCGGAACTCTGAGTCTACATACACTGGGATGGCTGCTGGAGCGGAGGGCAGAGCACTTATAGGAATGTCCCACGTGCTGTGAAGCCAGTTTCTAATCAAGAATCAAGAATAGACATGCTAAATTTAATGACGTGATTACCGGTAATGGCAGCCTCCAGTGTATTTTGCCATATATTTCTATATGGCAAAAGCTGTTGTATAGGAGCTGTGGGTTATCAAATATGACCTTCAAATTTCATCAAAACTTAGTAAGAATGGGCCTACATATGGTATGATTTAGATGAAGTGGATAGGCAATATTTTAAATGGAATCTTAGAGAACGTGAATGAATCAGACGTTGAAGGAGAATTAGTTCAATTTTACTATTTACTATTAGTTGTGAAAGTAACTGACATCGATCATCGATCTTTAGTGTAGTCCTAGTGATGATTTGTGCCACACCACTCACTATAGACTTAGTAATGATTGAGAATAGTCAAAACAACTGATCTGTCAATATTGATCAATTTCATGAGAAATCCTGTCTTGCATGCGCCTCATAAAAATTACTCTGATTATGACTAGATCTATCTTTCATTATTTCTACATGAGTCAACCTTTGAAGTAGATGCAAAACAAACCACTGTGTGTGTGTGCTAGTCTGTATCAAAATTTTCAGGAAAACAAGATCCTTTTTTGGAAACCTGTTTGACCAAATATATATGGATATCTTTATATGAATATCATGCGTATATGTTTGGAGTAGTTAAGTTACCGAATGATGTTGTCTGTTGGCGAACTGCTTTTCAGCTTTAAATTTGAACATTTATCAGCAAATAATTTGACACAAGTAAATGAAGCCAACAAGAAACTGGTGCTCATTTGTTTTCCTCTCCCATGTTACATGACCAGTAAACTTGTCTTACATGACATTCACAAAGATATGTTCACAGATCAGTACCTCCAAATCAGTACAATAAATGGATCTGTAAATTTGACTTTTAAATCATAAAAATTGATTGCAAATTTGTATTTTATATTAATTCTCTTGCACAATCACTTCTTATTGTTGCAGAGTTATTCAGCTTGCCCTGGGCACGAGGCCCGGAGTTTTTCCTGAATCGCCGGGTTCTCTCTCTCTTTCTTTCCTCTTTTACCCTTTACAGATGTTGAGGGAGATACAATGTTCTTGTTCTCACTTTTCTGGCAGCTTCAGATAATGTCATTTGGTGTTCGTGTAATGTCTCTTATGTTGTCGATCCAGCATACTAGGTCTACCCCTGGCTCTTCTTTCTGCTTCTCCTCTCTTCATATATGATTTATACACTAATGAATCATATAATGGCTGGGATACAAAGGGTTAATATTGGCAATACCTCATACGTATTTTTCTTTTTTTCCTAATATTTTTCTATTCTGATTAGTATTTTCCTATTGCTCTTTCAATGTCTGTGCTGTTTTTTTCTACTTTGGAACTAAGTCTCTCATTACAATTGGTATTTCCTGTCTAAGAATTTTGTAGATTGTTGTAATTAATGGTAAAAAGATCTTTAATTTCATGTTCACCCCATTTGTGGGTACATAACATTGTATGATCAACATTCTTCCATGAATATATTAAACCATGCTCTTAATCTTCACCATGCTGTGTTATTATTGAGTAATTTCTGCCTGTCACTGCATTATCTTTTTGCCCTTACATGTTATTTATGGAGGGTATTTAGAAAATGCAATAACTTGTTTGTTTTTAAAGTTGTGTGTATAATTTTTGTGTGTGTAAATAAAGGAATGGTTACTAAATGTAATGATGTACGTTTTATTGGTGTATGTGTGATATCAGATAAATTGTGAACTAACATTATCGACTAGGCCTAAAATTTCAGTGAAAACTTCCAATACATTCAATTTGAGATAGAATGCTGATTACTAGTTCTAGATTACTCTGCCATTCTTTTATAATTAAACTACTTGTTCATCTAACATTTTCCTTGTAAACAAATGAACCATTTTGATCGAACTAACATTATCGGCTGCGCAAGAGAAATCTGAATATAGACACACAAAAATCATTGAAATTGATTATAATTTTGAAACATTTTGATGGATTATATCGGTGGCTGTACACAGTCACAACAGATCTATAACACATTCTATTTAGTTGAACACTAACGGAAACAGAAGCTAATTAGGTATACTTTCATTTCCTCAATTAACCGGGTGAATCACGTTTGTTTACAATCATGATATTTTTGTTTAAAGAGGTATGGAGGTACAGGTGGCTATAGTAGTGGATAGTTATGGAAAATATATTTAATTTTTAGACTATAGTCGCATATATTTAAAATATGCGGATGACACTATTCTAATTGCTAAATGTGAGGAAGACCTTCAAGAGTTAATTAATGTAGTAGTGAAAGAAAGCAAAGAGAAAGGGTTTTTAGGTATAAAATATCAAGAAAACAGAAGTAATGTTTATTTAAAAGTAACAAAATACCACAACTTGCAAGATATAAGTGAATGATATAGTATTAAAACAGGTCCACAAACTCAAATATTTAGGTACAACGATTACAGCAGATGGAAGAGGTTCAACAGAAATAAAAGCTGAATAGGGCAGGCAAAAACAGCCCTCAGAAAAATGAAAAATATATTGTGTAATATGACCTTGGAACAAGAATTTTGGAGAACATAGTCACAGCAGGCAAGATTAAAGGCAACAGATACAGAGGGCGACAACATGAGAAAATATTAGACAGTTTAACAATTTGGCATGGGAGGGAAACGACAGTGATCCTGATACATAATACTGGAGATAGCAAGCTGTGGAGAGCCATGATCACTTACGCCAGCAGTCATGGCACCTGATGATGATGTTAGTCACGATACGGTTAAAAAAGCTGTTATTTGCTGGTTCCAATTCTATAAGGTATCTTGCTACTGTTTTACCATCTTTTTATCTACTTTAATTCGTATTTTTCATGTTATTTCTCTGAAAATAGCATTATTTTGTGATTTATAGCACTTTATGTAACATGTCTATCCATGTTGTGATACCAGTTCAGAAACTGAATAACTACATGAATGAAAACAAGAAAATTTTAATAACAGAAATAAATGTCACAGAAGAATACTAAACGTAACAAGAAAAGACAGGGTTTGAAATGAAGACATTAGAATACAAATTATTCTGTAATATGTTTAAAGTGTGGTCATCATGTTGCTTTGCATTCTATGTTCACTGGAAATATGTATTAGTAGTTTGCTTCTACAAGAATCAAAGCATGTTTAATGTGCTTAGAAGAGAAAATAATTTAACACTTTCGCTGCTACACCTTTTTAATTCAATTGTTTCCAACTGCGACACCATTTTTACGCATGAGTTTTGTGAGTTATATTTTTTAAGAAATCATTCAAAAATCAACCAATAACATTAGTGCTTTGAAACTTTCAGAAGATGTTCAAGTTTTCCAAAAACAATGCTCTAGCTTCTACTAAAAAGATTATTTTCAATTTTTTTAATGAAAATTTATGTCTAGCAATGACAGTGATATTTTTTAACATATCATACATTGAAAAAGTGAAATATCTTGGCACCCTGTTAACATCAGAAGGTAGAAGCTCAAGTGAGATAAAGAGCCGAACAGCACAAGCCAAATCAGCATTCCAAAAAATGAGGACCATTTTGTGCAATGGAAGACTGCAGACCCGAATTCGAGTGCTGAGATGTTATATCGAACCAAATATATTTTATGGACGTGTAGCATGGACTGTAAACAAAAAATTCAAAGCAAATTAGAGGCTACAGAGATGTGGTTTCTGAGAAGAATGATGAAAATACCATGGACAGCTAAGAAAACTAATGTGGAGGTTCTGATTGATGCTGACGTAAAAAGATCAATCATATCAAACATAAGGGGCAGACAGTCAAGATTTCTAGGGCATGTGCTGAGAAGAACACAGCTTGAACACTTAATAACCACTGGAAAGATCAAGGGGAGAAGAGATAGGGGACGACAAAGAGAAAAGTTACTAGATGGACTAGTATTGTGACATGATATAAGTTCACCAACATAGCTTATTGACAGCAGAGAGTCATGGAGAAACATGATTGCCTACACCATTCGGCATGGCACTTGATTGAATGGCAGTGCCATTCTTCTGTTTTTGAAGTGATGTCCATCATACGCTCCTTTACCAGTCACCATATTTCATGTGGTACATTTATTACCAACCTTACTTTAATTATAGTCCAATTCTTTATTTGATTCAAACTTCATTTTACCACTATTAATCACCATCAGAATCATTAGTCAGAATAAGAGTTACTTCGGCTGGATATCACCAGCTACATCATCCATTTTGAAGTGTTTTATGAAAAACTGCAATAAAATAACTAAATTTCCAATTATCACTGTTGAATAAATCTAATAACAGGCACCACAATTGTGGAATGATATTTACAATAAATGGGAAGTCCTGCACTGAGTAAAACCAATTCAGAGTCAGCAATATTTCCCGCGAAAAAAGTTTCATTCACAGATGACAAAAGTCATTGGTGGTATTGTAAGGGACTTCATGTTTTGATGACAGAAGTCAGCAAAAGTGTTAAAATAAAACAATTTATTAAGTAACAATTATTAGAATAAAGCATGTACAAATATTGTTTGACATATGTTGTCATTTATGGCACAGATACCATGTTGTCTTTTGCCCATTTTTTCATGGTACGAATGATGTATTCCACCTGAGGGTTGCTCGTGTTTCGCAACATAATAATTACATCTCTCAAAGTTTCCCTGTTAGGACAACAAATAAACACAAGAATAATTTAGTACCAATTTCAAATTATTCTAATAAATATTGAAGTTATATTAATGAAATATAATATTTAATGGATAAATTTCAGACTAAATTTATATGCCTAATAGTTGATATCGACTTTGAATAATAAAATATTTTTAAAAGTGAATGAACAGTGAAGCTATATACAAATATGGAGAAAAAAGTCTTCAAAAAAAATTATTAAATCTTGGATATCCCAGGATCTCCTATCCAATTGGTCAAAGAGAATATGAAAAGGCTTGAGTATGTAGTGGGAGATGACAGTGATGAGAAAGTGATTCTTTTGACTGAATAACTATGAACTGTTAGTGGTTGATCAGCCAGATTCCACAACACTAATACAATTCTTTGGCCACCTTTATTATCCAGGTTCTTCAACATTGACCAGGCTACTGTTGTTTTTAAATGTTGTTCCTTAGCTGATGGGAAACCAATGATGTCTGACAGGCATCATGATGAGCTAATCAGCTTCCCTCACTTAGTGACCAGGATTGAATATTTATGCTATAAATAATTTATATCTCTGGGAATTCCCTCAATTATAGCCAACTTTTTAAATATATTTGTGTGTGGGGCTCAGAAGCCACATTATAAATCTACCAGAACACCAGAGAGAGAGTGGTGGGCTGTTCGTTACGGGTCTTCTTTATTTTGTTAGCTGTGTAGGGAGGGATATTCCAAAATAAGGGCTGGAAGTGACCTTGAAAATCGCATGAAGCCATAAGTTAGGTAGTCCTCATCGGAGACATCCAGGTGCTGGATGTTTTATTGTAGTGGTGGATCCACACAGTAAAATCAAATGAATCTATTCTGGATCCTTTCTAAGTAAGCCCTCACATAGTAGTTTTGTGTTCCTGTTGAGGAGGTTACAAACCAATATATTACATCTACCCAAATTAATTTCAAATTACATAATGAAAAGTGGTTAACTGCAGAATGAACAGACAATATAAGTATATAAATACGTTCATTAGCTTCTCAATGCTTTCTGAATAGTCTGGATGCACAAATGTCTGTAGTGGGATTTGAACCTGGTACAGTGGCCATCAGCGACGCACTCTGTACCACGCCGCCACAGAGGCAGACATTATATTAGTGCCTTCAAATAGTAAGGTGGAAACAAAAGGTGCGAAGACAGATTTTGTAAAGACAACTAGATGTGAGAAAATGCATTTCACTGATGTTTTAGGTTGAATGACAGATGGGGCATGCCTTTCTCTTCTCCCTCCCCCTCCAATTGCTCCATCAGTAATTCAATGGATGGAAGTGAGGACGACACTACCTTTGAGGATGATGTTCATGACGATAATGTATCAGCAGACAGTAAGGAGACTGATATCCACCCTGATGTTCCTATGACAGAGGATGAAATTTGTGAACTGTTTCAGAAATTTATAAAGCGATTGCAACTTTGAAAGATTTGAATGGCTTTTCTTACTGGTGTTTTTCCTGTTACCAGTATTTGATGGTATCATTGTTTTTTTAATGATTTTACCGCTAATTTAGAAATATATTGTATTGTGCAATTATATAAGCTGAAACCCCTACATCAATAGCAGAAAAAAATCCAAAACTTCACTGCTTATATTTAAAACTATACAGTAGATTTCTATCACATGTCAGTGTCCTACTGTGAGCTAAGTTAGTGTACACAGATTATGCAATACTAAATAACACTGTTGGAAATAGTCTCTGGCTACAATCATAATAATGCTTCTAAAATTTAAATTTCTACATGAGATTTAACTGGAAACAAACATCTGATTTATGTTGTCCATCATTTTCTTTATCTGAAGCAAAATTATATCCTGTAATGTGAGGTTCAGTAAGAGCAAACTTAATTAAGTGTTAATCACAACATTAGGAAAACAAATAATTTTTAACCAATGTGGGAAGAACAAAAAATTGAAATGTTTCTGATTTGTACAAGGATGTTAGGTTAGGACTGGATAACTTTCTACGATGATAATATTACTATTTCTCATGTTCAACAGGCATTTAATGTTAGAATAACTATGATATATTCAGGAACAAGAAATATTAACTGTTAAAAAATGATTCAAAGGGCATAGATAATTAATTTATTTGTATTAGGGTTTCGCCATATATACTTCAGTACTCCCTATAAAGCAGTATGCCATTGGCAAGTATTTCTCTCACATCATGTAACTCCATAGCCTCATGTGATAATCCCCAAAAGAAATCTCCTTATAAATAATACATCATAGTCCAGAATCAAACCCATAACAATGTGAACATAAGGCAAACGGAATGGCCACTTTGCCATGGATATGTCCTGCTTGATAATTATTTGACATTATTTAACATCAGTTGATGTTATATTCAGTCCTGAAATATATTGATTGCTTCACATTCCTTCCCTTAACTATAACTGATATGATGAGCTATATAAAACTTTGTACACAATGATCATGAGCTGACCTTGACATAAAGTCAAGTGTTTTATGTTTCTACAAACAATCAAACTGAAGTGGTCATGATATCAAAGCAGGTAAGAACTACATTCTGTTTCTTCAAATGATATACATTTTCAAGAACATGTTTCTTGGCAAGTTGACCTACAATAACAGAGGAGATGTTAAAATACTTAGTGATGTTTCTGATATAACTATCTTGGTAGGCCCTAATCTCTTTTATCTGCAATCATGCCATCAGTTACTATATTTTCAATGCTGTTATATCTCTTTATATGGCCAAAAAATCTCAGATCCTTGCTGGATGTTGTAGCAATGTTGTTGCTTAGGAGTCATACATTTTTTTCTCTCAATGCTCATAACACTTCTTTATTCAATTTGTTTTCTGTCCATGGTGGAATTACAATAAAAAATGTTTAAATTGTATCTGAACTTAATACATTACACAATCGACAGCTTTACTTTCTCAAGCTATTTTATCTGCCAGATATGCAGGGTAAAATTATAACAGGCCATTTCTACTTTCTACATATTTTGACAATTTTATAGTTAATTAGTTGTCAGATCATCACCATTCCAGACCATTGTCTATAAGTGCTATGATCTCTACTTAAGTGTATCCACCATTACACAATTACTGACAGTCCCAGTCCACTGACAGGTGATGAATACCCTTCTAGGTCAACAGTAGCACTCATTTTGGGCATTGTTGCATTTCAAGCCCAGTTTCTCTACTCTGGACACAGAAAGGAATCATTAGCCTCACCAATTTCATCCATTCATTTTATCTCTTGTGAGGAGCTCAATTTGTCTGTCTGATCCATTGCCCCACTGCCTGACATAGCTATGCACATATGACGATCTGTTCTCTTGTCACCTTGAACACCCACTTGACCAGGCAAGAAAACGAATGTGATGTTATATTTCTGATTAAGTTAGTAAATTATCCTATTCAGGTCACATTAATTAATCCAGCATTTTATGCTGTAGTGTTTTTCTAGGCAACATTTACGTTCAGTAGATTGCCATTTCTTCCTGAATGATCCAAATGCACAACTGCCTGCAGCAGAAATTGAACCTAGTATCTTGACCATCAGAGATGGACTCTGTACCTCTCCATCACAACATATCACCTCTCCATCACAGCATATCTGTGAATCTCATGAGAACAAAAATCTGTACCAGATAGAAATAAAAACCTTTGAAAATCTGTACGCCATAAATATATTAGAATTAGAAGCGCAGGTGTTTTGTTTTTGACAATGAATTCATCTAACATTAAAGGAAATTTTTTATTTATACTGTAAACCTTTGAGTTTGAAGTGATAGGAATTGACTGTTCATCAGATACAATGAATTGAATATTCTTCTCAACTATTCATACTTGAATAATAAAATATATTAATTAAAATACGTAACTTATTGCGTGTGTAGTATATCAGTAAACTGAGGCCCTTTTAAAAAAACCTACAAATAACAAATGCCAGTCATTGAGAATTTGCCTTTCATGTGGCAAATCACCCCCTAATCTTGTAAGGTGATGAATGATGATTCAGCATCGCTGAAAATAGTATAATCATAAACTGCAGGCTCAGACTCAATATTTTCATCAGAAAAACTATTGAAAACTGGTACTTGAAACCAATGGCGTAACTACTGGAAAAGTGATGCACAGTTATACATGAAGCATGCATCAGCTGTTTTATTTGTTTTAAACACAGCAAAGATATCACATGTTTCAGCTTCAAAGATGTTTTTAAAAGCAATTTATAAAAAACAATAAAAGTCACTGTACACAAATATTTTCCTTTATATTCAGAAAAATCACTCTGAATTTTTAGATGTAAATAACAAAAATCACATAATGTATTACTAAAAAAGCATTGGCACAACATTTGCATAAAGATGATGGGGACATGATGAAAACAGTGTTTTATCAAGGTCGCCAAAAACAAAATTAAATTTTAATTTTAAAGTCAAACAATACTACAAAATACAGCATGAAAACAAACAAACATCAATTTATAATATTTTAAAAACAGTATCTATTTATTTTGGGACACCACCCCTTTATCAAAGATGTATTGCGGCCGTATCTGCAATTTATTCTCTTGATTTGACCAGTATTTTGTCTAGAATTCTTTATAACATAAAATTACACTCATATTTTTGTAAAAACTTTCCAAGTTGTATTTTTTATTTTTCATGTTATATTTTTAGTCCTAGGTGTCATAAAAAGTTGCTGTGAATGGCAAACCTTTTTCCAAACTCTCATGATATTTAGTATTATTAAAATGTTAATTGTTAATCTACATTTTGATTGTAATTATTGCATTAGCTAATGTAGTCCTATTTAAGAAAATGTTTCACAGTGTATATAGAAATATGCTTTGTCCTTTTATAATTAGTGCATTATAAGTTACTTATGTACAACAAACAGCCTAGATCAAACCTAATAAGCCACGTCAATTCTCTGAAGTCAGATAATCACATAATAAAATAGTTTATTTAAAAAGCCAGAATTATTCAATTTATCTCAAATAATATGGTATAGCAACCCTAGTTTTCAAATTAAATTATAACCAAGCTATATTATAACCACTACCACATAAGATTTACATCTAGCATTAGAGAGTTGTTTCCCCATATAAATGCCAGGAAATGAATGAGTTAACATATTCAAGCTACTTTTATTGCAAACCTTGTGATACTTCATTTCTAGGGTAAAATCCATAAGATTTCCTTTATTGTCAGAGTCAGAAAATAAAAAAATCTGTAAAATGTTCAATAATATGGTATAGGTGTGCAACAGAATTATAAGCTGAACACTCAATTATAAATATATATATATATTAAACAACTACTTTCATATATTTACTACTTATTCATGTCTCCATTGTTTAAATCAGAACTATAATACACAGTCAAAATTAATTTACAATAAATTCTGAAACTTATAGAAATTGTAGCCATGGAGTTTCTGTGAAAAGTAATTTTAATTTGATAAATATTTAAATGTTAGGGCAACTTGTACAAATCAGGAGAACATTAAAAATAAATTGTAGATCATAAAATACTAAAGGAAACAAAATGTAACTAAGTCAGAATACTGACATTTTTACAAGTCACTCTATATTAAAAGTGAATTTTCACATCCCCATTTCCGGAATGCTCGTATCATCTCCTCCACCTGTGGGTGGCGACTATTCAGCATAATCTGAATTATTTCCAGCAGTTTTTCTCTGAGAAAATGAGAAACTAAAGTCAAATAATGTCACAATTATTAATAGCTTCTTCAAATAATATGTTAATTCATAAGTAATATTTACACAACATAATCTCACCTTTGTTCACTACCAGCAATAATTTGCTGAAACACACCAACACATGCTCCTCTTTTTCCTTCCCAATACTCTGGGTTAGGATCTAGTCTTTCCAGTACATCAAATGCTTTTGCAGCATAGTAAAATTGACCCATCTGTGTGACAAACCAGAAACAGAAGTTATTTTTTAAAAGTAACTTTGCCATAGTTATATCATTTTGCAATTAGGGATATTTTAAAAGTAACTTTATTATTGTTATAGCACTTTGCAATTAGGGATATTTATGCTATAACTGATTAATTTAGTAATCAATAAGTAATTAATCTCATGCCCAACTTCCTCAACCATCTCTTATGAAATGCATAGAAATGGCAGTGTTACTATACTTTGCTTCCCTTTTGAACCCAGGAAGGATGCAGGTCAATCAGTTCCTCTTTTGCCAAGTTTGGCACATAGGGCGGATGTCATAGTTCTGCATGCCTGTCGGTCAGTTGCTAGGGATTGCAGGTCTTGTGCATTTATGCCTGTTGATTTTAATTCATTCATAAATGTTCTTCTGAGCGTTGTTTTTGGTCTTCCCTGTTTTCTTTTCCTGTCTGGTGTCCACATGAAGGCTTGTCATGGAATTCTATATTTTAATTATTCTAAGTAAGCCATTTTGCTTAGAACTATAACATCTGTTACAGAAATACTGGGAGTTTTACAATGACAATTTACACACATGCAGGTGAACCTCACTATTTAAATATAATCAGAGAAAAGTTGTTGTCAAACCACAAACACCATTTATTCTATACCTCAATAATTGAACAATAATTTACTTGCAGATTTCATAACTTAATATTGGCTATGGTAAAAAAAATTGGTAAACTCAGAGCTCCTGATCAGAACTAACATACGGTCAGCACTGTATATAAAGTATTTATTGGATTAATATATTTAAAATATATAATGTTGCTCTTTCCCCTCCTTGTATGCAATTATATATGAAGCGTTTTTGTGTTATGGAGGTTCAGAATAGTTAGTTGCTAGTAAGTAGGGGGTTAAAAATCTTTTTGTGATGAATGCTGCTCTCAACCATGAATGTTTTACCATAGTTATGTCAGGGGATATAGCTAGAAAAAAATAGGAGAGACTAAAGTTCAGGAATAAATATATACATTCACAAGTTAATAATAATGAACATCTCTAAATGAAATTGTATTTGTTGTTTCTGTAAGTATTATTTTTGAAAACATAACCTAAAATAGTGAAACAAGTTAGTTTTTTAAGTAGTTAATTGAATACTTTGCTGATCAAGTTCAGTGACCATCAAATTTATGTTATACCCATTAGTAATACAGCAATATTAGCAATAGTATTACTAAAAATAGTTAAATAGTTTATTCAGAATACTATGTCATTGCAATATGTCCACACCCACATAATGAAGGGTCATGACCAATATTCTCTTTAATTTTTTTCTCACTTCAGCAAACATCAAACTAATTATTAAAGTTGACATATATATATATATATATATATATATATATATATATATATATATATATATATATATATATATATATATATATATATATATAATGCTATTTTTCTACAGAAAAATGTGAGTATATTGCATTTACTAAAAAACCTATAATTTTAGTGCTAACTCCCCTTTCCCATCATCACAACACACACATAGACCATAGACACAATTCATTACTTCTAGTTATAAAAAATCTCAATGTCTCAATTCCTTTCTTCACAGGTCCCCCATAAAGGCCAGTTCCTTGTCATGGAGATGGGGTCTGGTCCAGTCACCAGAGGTTGGAAACTAAGACTGACCAGGACCTCCTACCAGCATGTGGCCACCAGACCAAATCCATGCAACATTATATTTCTAGATGATATGACTATAGTAAGGCTTTCATTTTTGTGAAAACCCCACTAGCATTCTATCTTTACAGTTATATGCTTTTATGTTGTAATGTTATTGATCATCCCTCTGGAGTGGAGGTCCGTCCAACTTGTGGCATTGCACTCCGGCATAGGTCATATCATCTGAACCATCAAGATCTCATTGGTTTGGTGCTGTATGTCTCACTGACTCCCAGAAACCAACTGGAGGAGCAGTAAACCTGAAGTGAAACCATCAAATTCAGGACATGATGATTCTACATGTCTTTCCAATTTGGCAGACATGACACACGTCATGTGAGCCGGCAGACTGTAGGTGGCGGGGAATGGAGAGTGATGAAGTACGCCTCAGATCCACTACCCATAAATGAAATTCTGGGAAGAGCCAAGTCAAAGCAGGACTGTACAAACTGGAAAATGATGTTCCTGGTTCTAGACACTACTTTGTTGGATCAGCCCTCTGGGTTTGAAAGTAAACTCTAGAAAAATAACCCAACATGAAAGTGCCGAAACACAAAATATCATATGAGTTCAGACGGCACCTCACAAAAAATTCACACCAGGAAGTTCACCCTCCAGCTGTCTTGAGAAAAAATTCAGCCATGAGAGCACATTAAACATACTACGACTCACCATATTTGGTGTCAAAAATAAGACCCTGGAGCTGAGTAGAACATTACACAAACGTGATACTCAGTTTGCACTACAGCAGGAAAAACTATTAGCAAAGAAAGAACAATCAATACCAGGCTACACCATACACAAATGTAAATGTCAGAAGTGCAGAGACATTGCAACACTCATAAGAAATGACAAGCAAGGAGAAGTAGTAAACATGAAAAACAATGGAAACGATATGCAAGAAATAAATATATGGTACCATGGTCTGAATTACACACTATTCAATGCAAATTGCCCACCTAACTCAAAGAAACAAATAGACATCAGCACCACAGATGCCAAGAGAAGTGCCATTGCTAGAGATTTCAATGCACACATACCTGCCACAGGATACAAAGACATAAACACCATATGGTGATGATGATAGCGCTATCGACCTGGCATTGGTGTCATCAGCTGCTGTGGCTATCTGCAAATGGGACGTGCTGGGGCATCATGGCAGTGACCACCTCCCATGTGTTGTTCTCTTAAAAAATGACAAAAGTAAGCAGATAAGGCCAAAGGTAAGATCCTTTAAATATGATCGAAGAGGAGTGGATGTTGTGAGCAGAATTCGACAAGACAAACGTAAGGCTCAAGTAGTGGGAAATCTGGTGTGGGATAGGCCCTCCTGGTGGAACGAAGAGGTTCAAAGGGCATGGAGCGAGAAACGGAAAGCTGTATCACTATGGCAAAGGGCACGGAAACGTGTTGCGGCTCAGCCCATGGAGGTCGCACAATGGAAACGGAAGAAAGATATCTTAGTCCAAACATTCAAAGATATTGCAAAGTCAGCAAAGGCGTCAAAATGGGACGAATTTTGCAAAGAGATAACACGCGAAAAGTCACTAAAATTGTTCTGGCGGTTACACAAATCCATGAATGGTCTCAAAAGACGCGTGACTATTGCCGATTTCCAGAGCGACGATACCGTCTGGCAGAAGACGGACGAGACAAAAGGTGCGGCATTGCTGGCACACTACACCGCACAAATTGGTCAGGGAAATGTGGAGGCATATCAAGAAATCAGGAAAACGCTCACAGACACGTGTAAGAACTTGAGCATGGAAAACCATATGCTAATCACAGTTGAAGAAATCAGGAAGGCACTGAAAAGTACAAAAAATACAGCACCAGGGCCAGATGGCATTAGATACGATGACATTAGTCGAAGAACGGATGAGGAGTTGGGAGAGTTGGCGGACATGTTCAATAATAGCCTTCTAAAGGGCACAGTGAAAGAAGACTGGTTGCACAGCTATTTAGTTCCACTACACAAACCTGGGAAGGACCACACCAGGATACATGGCTACAGAATAATAATTATGCAGAATACGATTGGCAAGCTTTTGGAAAAAATTGTGGCCCGGAAGGTATCGTGTTATCTTGAAAGAAATAAGTGTTTACCTACATTGTTAGGAGGATATCGTCCAGGAAAGAAGACATGGCAAAATGCAGCCATATTTGCGCAGGATGTTTTTGAGGGGTTCGATTCGCGCATGGAGACATGTGCGGTCGCAATAGACCTTGAGGATGCGTACAATAGGGTGTCCTTGGATATTTTGATGCACCAGCTGTTAAATCTTGCAGTTAATCCTTTTGTCGTGCGTTGGGTTGGCGCCGCCCTGATGCACAGGGTTGTAGTTCTTAAGTGTGGTAACTGGATATCTACACCAACGGTTATTAGCCCTGGCCTGCCACAGGGATCGCCTCTATCTCCTGTACTTTTCAATGTATACACAGTACATATCGCTGGCAATCAAATCACAGGTGTTGGCAGAACGATGTCATATGCCGATGATATCCTGGTGTATAGACAGGGCAGAAATCGAGAAGAGTGCATCGTGGAACTACAGAAGGAGCTGGACAGACTGACAAATTGGTGTCGAGATACGGGAGCAGTGGTTAATCCGTCTAAGGCATTCGTGACGTGGTTTTCCTTGAACAATCACATGGTAAAGACACCCATGCCACAAGTTTCGTTGTCCGGGAAAAGTTTAGAAAGAACTAGCACAATGAGATATCTGGGTGTGTTTTTTGACAGAAGCCTGAGTTTCAGGGAACATGTTGACCACATTATCATAAGGGCAGGCAAAGGCTTAGCAGCAATGAAGGTTATGGCTGCTGCGCAATGTGAGCAAAGATTGTTATTTCTTTTGTACCAGGGTTTGGTAGTGGCTGTGGTGGAATATGCACTGGCAATTCTGACTCTTAGCCAAACTCAGATCGAAAGACTGGATAGAGTCCAGAATGCAGCAATGCGTATCATTCTGGGATGCACAAGAGACACATCGACAAGAGCTATGCGATACCTACTTGACTGCCCAACAGCTGAGCATAGATTACAGTATTGCCGTGCACGGGCGTACCTTCAAATACATGCAGATAAGGAACACCCGTTGCATTCCGAAATACAGAAAGTTAAAGGCAGCAGACTCAAGAGAGGAAGGTCGTGGATGGGACGTGCTGAAGATGTAATACAAAGCGTGTGCCGATTACAGGATGTGGCAGTTGGTGCGGAATGGATAGGTCTACCCACAGATTTCGAAACTTGTTTGAGAGTAGTAATATCACTTAGCAGGGAATGCAGAGAATGGTGTCCCACAGCTGTGGAGAAAGAAGTGCAGGCTTTAATCAGTGAGAATACCAAAGAGGGGGATGTGATTATATACACTGATGGATCTGTAATTAGGCATGTTCGCAGTGCTTGGGCCTTTACAGCTCAGTGCGCAGGTAAAACGATCAAGGAGGAAAGTGGTGCCTTTGCAGTCACTACGAGTAGTATGACCATGGAGACTATGGCGGTGACCAAGGCATTTGAGTGGCTACGCACACAGAAAGTAATGCAGGTCTTGAGTGACTCTATGAGTATGATTAAGAAGGTACAAGTGGGTCTCGTTCGCGAACAGTGGATTGAGGCCTTGAGAAATGCGAGCTTGAAGGCGGTTACATTTATTTTCGTGCCGGGACATGTGGGCGTTCGAGGCAATGAAAGAGCGGATCAACTGGCATCGTGTGCGATTGTGGCAAAGGGCGATGGGGCAATGGATCGCGCTGACGTTTTGAACTCCTTAAGAGATATAACACGCGAGAGTGAGATGAATGTGGATGATGATTCCTTGTCAATGGCTAGGATTAAAGATCAGGGATTGAGATGCGGTGTTGCTAGAGGTGAACATTTTGGAGGGCGCAGAAGAATGATGGTCAACCAGCATAGGACCGGTACTGTCAGCAGAAGTGTGATGGCGGATACACTCAAGGAGAGATCGGAGCAACTATGGATGTGTCCAGTTTGCAGTGATGATGATCCGACGACTAACTAACTAACTAACTAAACACCATAGAAAATAGCATAGAGAAACTATGCAACACCAGCAGCCTAATAATATTACAAGATTCCTCATTCATACCCACACTCCTCCACAGAGCCAGTGGATCAACATTCAGAACCAACCTTACCATCAAATCCACAGACCTCTAAAATAACTGTGAGTTGAGAGTCCTTGGTGACATACGAAGTGACCACAGCCCCATACTCCTCCAAATCTCACAAACAAGATACCAAACAATGAAAAATACCTTGGTGGAACTACAAATGAGCAGACTGTGAACAATTCAAAACTTTCACAGACAAAAAACTAGCAAAGATTGACAAAAAGACAGCTATAAACACTTTATACAAAAACATCACTGAAACCATACTTAATGCAGCTTACAGAACAATCCATAGAGGATGTAGAAACATAGACCATTCTGGATAAAGAAACTTGAAGAACTAGTCAAAAATAGGAGAGAAGCAAGAAATAAAGCAGAGAAGCACACTACATATGCAAGCAGAACAGAATATAATAAACTAACTGCACTGATCCGTCTAGAAAGATGCAAAGCAACAATAATGGTCAGACACCTGTACCAAGCTCAACCTTCGCACTGATGGCAAACACAAACACACAAAACCAAAACCACTAAGTACCATAAACCAGGTACTAGTGGAAGACACATACACAGCAAACAGTTCAACAAATACTTTTCAAACATCAACAAAACCTCCTGCAGGAAAGTACTAAACAATACAATTGGCAAGACTCTAAAAAACTAAATAAAGATTCAAGCCAGCAAACACTTCACTCTTTGATGAAAACTTACCATTCAACAACTCCAGACTGCTCTAAAGAAACTACAGCCAAGAAAAGTACCAGATCCTGATAAAACATCCAATGAGATGATCCACCAACTAGGAACCAAAGAAAAACAGAGCTTCTATACTTCATAAACAAAACTTGGCAAAGCGGAACCCTACCAACAGCCTGAAAGACAGCTACTGTCAAGCCAATATTGAAGAAGGATAAGCCTGAAGATAGTATAAAAAGCTTTCAACCGACCTCTTTCTTCCAACATTAGTAAATTTCCAGAAAAAATATGTTGAACAATAGATTATACTGGTGGTTTGAGCTTCAGTGTCCCTCAGCAACTCTCAAGCAGGCTTCCGAAGAGGATTATGTACTGAAGATCAGCTCTTCCACTTCACCCAAAATGTGAAGGACAGTTTTCAGCAATGGAAAAGTACAGTTGCTGTCTTTGTAGACCTACAGTAAACATATGACAAGATATGGAGAAAGGAACTATTGCTAAAAATGCAAAACCTGAGCATTTGTGGGGATATGTATAAATGGATTAGAACTACCTGTGACAGAACCATAAAAACGGCACAAAACAACAAACTATCATGCAAATGCACACTTGAGGGAAGGCTTACCAAAGACTCAGCCCTCAGCTGCACCCTATTCTTAATCTTTATAAATGATTTCCCTGACGCACTTAACACCCACATCGTGATGTTAACAGAGTGAAAACAAGTGCTTTTCGGCAGTATAGAATCTGAAGGGTAAAAGATGTATGAAATTTGTTTTTAAAATGTTTAATTTTTATCAGAATGAAGTTATTAAGGCTATAATTCTGAATGCACGACAAAAGTAAATAAGACCTACATCAGATCCGTTTCTATTATCTAGTCTTGAGAAAAATTGTTTCTTTCTTCTTGATCTTTCGTGCTTTCAAGTAGTTTCAGCAGGCTCCTGGAATTTTTATAGTGTAGGTACTGAATCGAAATGAACTTTATGAGTAAGATGATGTTTTAAGTAACACCTTTTCTAATTGTTTCAGTATCATGATAAATACAGATATCGCCCAGTTTTGTTCACTTTTGTGTGGATATCATTGTTGGAAGCTCTGCCTCCACAATTTCATTAAGCTATTCGGGTTTAAACTAAAACTGCAATTTTTCTTTGTAAATTGTCTAGCATCATTTGCTTTGCTTTATGTTTCAATATCACTAACACATTTAACCACAAAACAAGGTTCAAGGTTAATTTATTACACTCACTACAGTCTTCCATCACATTTCCACACTGTTTAAGTTGTATGCTAAGACAGTTCTCCACATATTTTTATCTACATCCCAACATTTTGAGTCAAATCAAGCACAAACTGTAACTTATTGTTATAAACAATGACAGGATCTTACAAGCAACAATTGGATTCATTCCCACATGACGCCAGTCCTATGTAACTGTTTACTCACCATAGCGGATAATTGTCTTCCCCCCAGCCAAGCAGTCAGCCAGAGTCTATTATATGTGACAATGACTTCAGCCATTTTGCAAAAAATATTTTCTTTGTAGAACCTTGCATGCACTGATTAAGTCATTTGAAATCGTTAATATTAAGTTACTGATCCAGCAATGTTATAACAAATAATCACTTCTGTGTTGGTCTATGTGTTCTCATGATCGACCATATAAAAAACAATGTCCTTGATCTTCAATTATGGCAAAAATAAGTAACCAGTAACTACTCAAATGAGTAATTCAATGGACAGTCCTAATATACAAAGAAAAAACAGCTAGCTCAATTGTAGGGGAAATACTAGAATACAATATTATAAATACAGTTTGCACTGTCTTTGTAACTCAAATGTTTTTTACTGTCTGGTTCATTGTCTTTATATGCGCACAATGCTAAATTTCATGTACTTTCTTAATATGTACACACCATTGGCCATGACACGGTTTGAGGGCGATTACTTTAATAATTTTTAATTATTTGTCTCAATATGTTGACAATATTGTAAAAGTATGTGCAAGATTACAATAAATACAATTTTACTCATAATATAACTCTGGGGCTTTAAAATCACTTCTGAGAATGCATATTTTCTCTATGACATTGAAAATTTCAAATCTCTATGTTTTGTTTTGATTTTCTACAAAATCTTTTAAGATAAACAGTAATTTTTATAATATTTGCTAACACCCTTGATAACCAGAAATAAATATATATTAGTTTGCTGGCCAGCAAAGTGTTAATAGCCATGTTTTAAAAAGCACTATCTTATTCATACTAATAAATACCTTGTAGCAGTCATTGGCAATCAACTGGAGAAGACTGAAAGACTCTCCTGATGTTTCCATCTTCAGATACAGTTCCCAAGCAAGACGAGCTTTTCTATTCATGATATCTATGACCACAATAAAATGCAATAAATTGTTTATTGTTCTTTGCTTCTCTGAAATCAAATGTGTAATGTAATTTTTTTCTGATCACTCTCAGACTTCCACTGGATCTCTCTTGTAGCAGGATAGCAGGATGGTTCCACTAGATTTCCAGCAGGATGTAGTTCAGAGAACGGAGGAAATGTGCTGTTTTGCAGTTTTATATGTACAAAAAGTCAGACACATCCAACCTCAGCTGTGGTAACTAACAAATTAAGTGTGGCTACCACTCCACTGAACAGTGGAAAACCATAGCCATATTGCTAGTAGGCCAGCATTACCATCCTGTTGCTCATGCCGCATGCTACCAAACTCAAAATCTATCCATGGTCAAACCTGATTGATCTTTTTGCCGCTGTGTTGCTATAGATATAGTCACAAATGTCCACTAATTATCTGATACTTTCAGTTCGTAGGTGAAGAGGTGATTTAGAAATCTACCTATGTTCCTTAATAGCCGAACACAGTGCATCGGGAAGAAACTAGAGCTATCCAGTCCCAGCAATGTGATGCTACTATGTGTAATTCTTGTTATGTTGCTGAGACTCATAATCAAACTCTCTTTGATGGTTGGTCTGCGAAGAGTTTCTCTCTGTCTTATCTTCTGCCTTCTGGTACCCATTTTAATGCTTAAAGTGGCAGTCTATTTTCATTAATTCTAAGTACATGTTCGATATAAGAGCATCATTTTCTTCTTATTGTTGTAGAAACATCTTGCTGTTTAGTGTTTACTATTACCTGTATGATTGACTTGAATTCCAACCAATATTTAATAGTTTTGTAAGACATTTATTTTCAAATAAATTCAATTTTTTCTCCAGCCTTTGTCATTTTCCAACTTTCAGAACCATGTCAACACAGATATCACATTGGAGTTGAACAGTCAGTTTGGTATCTTTACTTATTGTTTTTTATGTCCAGATGTTTGAACAACGTAATTCTGGTAAAAAATATCTTTTCTTTTAGAAATGGATGTATAGTAATTTATATAATTTTTATCCCAGGACAGAATTAAACATGACAATCAAAATCAGGTAACTGCGTGAAACATAACAACAATTGTACTTACATAAAACACAGGTTTTTATAACAGTTTCACTCAGACACGACGGACTATCCCTAAAACTAGTGGGAAATGATGTGCACACAAGAAAACATACAAATTATAATCCACAAAACATATTCAACATTTCAACCAAAAGGACTTTATAAAGATACACACAAAACATCAAAAGACGACGAATGGAAATTATCACAACACACAAACATATCCAACGGAAATATGGAAATGAGATGCCGGAAGGACAGGAAGTACATAAAAAACATAAATATATGTGGAAATGAAACAAACAAAAAGATGACGTAAATGACGAAACAAAATGAATAAAGACAAAGACCACACCAACCCAGTACTAAACAAAAGAGTGGTTGGAATTGAGTCCAAAAGGCTTGAGGGAACCCAATTAAAAAATAAGACGATTTTCTAGAGCGTACCTAGATCTATCATGGGTGGTGCAGGATCTGATGGCAGGGACCTAAATATCATGAGCACCATGATGACCATTGCCCTTGAAGTGTTGATACTGCTACATCAGGGAAATCAGCTTAAGATTGAGTGATCGCTTTTGTAACCATCTTCATGCCATCAAGCACAGAACACCTACTCCTGTGGCCACACACTCCAATGGCGATAGTCATCATATATATATACACGTATATATTGCTGTTCGTCCATCACAAGAGATGATTGACCATTTGTTACAACTATTTTTGAAATTTAGTTAGTGATATGTCCTTGTCTATGAGTTTGCATATGGCTGATACGGCCTCTCCAACCCGCTAATGTCCATGCAAATGGGCATGGAATGACCACTGTAGATATTTATTCAAATATACCCAAAATTAAAATGACATTGAAAATACAACTTACATGTACGAGCAAGCCAGCTGAGCAATGTGTAATCAGTTTTCATCCTGTCATTCTGTATTAACAGGAATATCTAGAAAGTCAGAATATTAATAAATATGCTATTATTATATTCAGCGCTGAAGGAACATAGACAGATGAATTTCTAAATCACATCTCCACCTACGAACTGAAAAGTATCAGATATATTAGTGAACATTTGTGACTATGTCTATAAACATGCTATTATTGGTGTTGATAATAATCTTTCAGAATTTAATGTACTCCAGAAATGTAATACATGAATGGTTAATCATTTAGAGGCATTCTAAAAAGTACAAACCAGGCTTTTTAAATAATATGTAATCCTTAGGGATATCCTTTCTTATTTAGATATAACATTTTATTCATTACATCACCAATAGATGGATTAAGGATTTTATGCATAACACTGCAAAAAACTTTTCTTTTTTTCACCATAATACACAGTAAAAAACCTAATTCGGACCCATCAATCCAAAAATGTTTCCCAACTCTACTGTAAGCACACAAATTCAGACAATGATCCAAAATACGACTTCAGCTGCTAATCCAAACTTGTTATTTCATACAAAAACAAATATATTTCCACACAAAATGAGGGAGAGATCTTGCTTGACTTCACTGTTAATGTTTTAGTCTTATAATGTCAAGTGATAATGTTGCACTGTGCCTGTCATAGCCTGATGAAAAATATTGATCACTTAACAGCTATCATAGGCCCCACCAATTTTCTCTTATCTTGGTTTATGAAGTCAAATAACATTTAACACAATACTGACCAAATTCGACAGTCAAAAAATTTCCATTATAAATCCTTGGTGACCAACTTTGATAATCATCGAAACAGCTATTATATTACAGAAATACTGCAACCGTACCAACAGTGTTACTAAAAATAGCTCGCCTGGTATATTATGCTATTTTAAAATGGTGGCATCCATGAAATATAGTCTACAGACGTCGGTTATGAGTATTAATCATGAATAAAATAGATCTTTTGGAGGTGAGATTTTGTGAGAGAATGTTAATCTACTCCAATATTACAATAAGAAATTTGCTCTTGAAATAACTCTGGCCGTTTCAAATTCATCCAGAAAATGCAAAGATTCATTATGACACATGCAAAGTTTCAAAGCTCTCTAACATGAGTACGATTTTATATGGAATTTTAAAGAAAATGATGTTGATGTCTAAAATAATTTGCAAACACTCTTGGTCTTAGTAATGGGAGATAAGTACACAATAGATTGCTGGTCAACAAAGTGTTAAGTAAATGTAGTACAAGGCATGTTCAAATTAAATGAGTCCGTGCTGTGCCACCTATGCCAGCATCTGAGGAGTGTGAAGATGTCATCACTGAAGCAGCATTGATGAACAAATGGTTACATGATTATTCTCCTCATATGCTTAGTGTCCTGTGCAGGCAGTCGACAATATGACTGGTGTGATAACAAATCCATCCAAATTTGACCAATCAAGTGATTCAGTTTTTTACAGCAGAGGATGTCGATCAACCAACATTCATTAAAGAATGCAGGCGGTCAATGGTAAACATGTGTCTCTAAGACAATAGTGAAGGATTGGGCAAGAATGTTTCAGGAAGGGCAGCGGGTAACAAATGTTATTGCCACAGAAGATCCAACTTTCACAACATGTGAGCAAGCATTGTCATGCAACAGAATGACACCTTGCAATAGCATGCCAAATCACTTATTCTTGATGGCTGTATGCAGCTTGTCTAGTGTATCCTTGTAGGTGATAACATTATGTTCACTCTAGGTTTTTTAAAGTCCACCAACAAGAGTCCTTTTTGTTCAAAAAAGATAGTAAGCATAACTTTTCATGTAGAAATTTGTGATTTGAATTTTTTGCTCTTTGGTGATCTAGGTGATCAATTGTTGCTTGTCACCATTCCCAAAATATTCTTGCCCAATCCTTCACTATTGTCTTCGAAACACATTTTCCACCATACACCACATGCATGGCCGAGTGGTTAGAACGTTGGTCTCAAACTCGTAGGGTCCAGAGTTTGATCACCAGTAAGGACTGGGTTTTTTCTGTCGTAAGGATAAATTAAAAAACTCACCCTGTACATGACTTGGCAACAGTAAGATCATGCGGCCTTCATCACACTGCTACAAAATCACTCTCTGCAACTCCTTAATGCAAAACATGCAGTATTTGACAGTTTTTTGGGGGTTTTTTTTACCACATGTTATCTTTGATGAATGTTGGTTGGTCAACATCCTTTGGCTGTAAGAAACTGAACCACTGCTCAATGATCATCTTTTGGTTGCATTCATCAAGATTCGCCAATGTATTTCTTATCACACTGAGTGCAAATGATACAGCAAATAAGATTCCAGGACAAACAAGAAAAAAGAATCTTGAATGTCAAAGTGTGACTTGGGGAACTGGATGGTTGGAGTAGAAACTATGAAAGGATGCGTAAGACAATGCAAAGAGCTACGGAAGTACCAGGAAACTCACTCCCATTTTCACAACTACTTCATCTTCGGGAGGATGATGCTGATTTACTTGAACATTATACATTTTTGTACCTGCACTTGTACCCTGAGGAAGTTCTCTTGCTTTACTTCCCTATTCTCCATACTGACCTTTTCACCTGTCAGTACTTTCTGCCCGCTTTCCTCGGAGATAGGAACCTACAGGACCTTTAAGTCCACTCATGTTCCAGCAATCATCCTGGTACTTTCCGTTGCTCTCTGCAATGTCTTACATCACACCTGTTATTCTTTACCAAAATGTTCACTTTAGTTCGGACACACACGAGCCATTGGAATTATTGTAGTCTTAAGGGGCATTACAGACCTGACATATTTATTACCCAGCGGTGAATTAAATAGCCCTCGTTGAGGCTTGGAATTTGCATCTGGTTCAAAATTACCGTTTCTCAATTTTGCGCATTTTATACAGGAACCAGACTTTTTGCATTTGTAGCACCATTCAACGTTTTTCATCGTCATATTTTTGTAAAATTCCTATTGAATTGTTGTTGATTAGTGCACAATCAATATTTATACAGGTACGGCAATGTCGTTATTCATCATGTTAATTTAGTAGACCTAATATTACTTTACAGTGTCAGATTTGGTAGATCATCATTTACCATAAAAATGTGCAAAATAAACCTATTATGCATCAATCAAACACTAGTTTAACATGTATATCTAGTTAGATCTCATTTTACTTGTGCAAATATGATCGAAATTTGTTACATTACGCAATTAGATCATGTAAAAGATTCATTCTTTGTGTAGCATTAACACAACGAACTTGTGCTCATGATAATTTATCAATTCGTGGTCGGCAAATATTAAGTCCAAAATAAACTATTATGCCACCATTAAAACGAGCTGTAGATAGCATAGATCTATTGTTATATGTTCTGATATGACAAGAATTGTAAAAAGGCCATATCTAGATCATGTAAGAATATGAATTCTTTGTGTACATTCACGTAACGAACGTCGTCTGTGTCATCGGTAATTTATCAATCGCAGTTGGAAACTCATCATCACCAATTAACACATATATAGCCGTTAGAATAAGTTCACTGCATGCATGCTACACATACACAGAAGAGTAATTTGCTTACTATCTAATATGTATATGTTATATGTTTCTGTTGTGAAAATGTTGCAGAGATGTCTAGCTGTGAAGTTTCTGGGTTGTGTCCCCTGATTGCAATAGAAAGATCTCTTCTCTCCCTTGACTGCTATAATTGCAATTGAAATGACAGTGGGCGTGCCAGTGAACATGCCTAGTACTAGTTTATTGAGATCTCCTAGAAAACTAAAAGTTCCTCCAGTCTCAGGTGTGACATGTCCTTTGGTAGTTTCTACTTCTACCATCCAATTCCCCAAGTCACACTTTGACATTCAAGATTTGATTTTTTTCTTCCTTGTTTTTTGTGCAATCTTATTAATCATATCAATACAAAATACACAAATGAAACTGGTAGGAGATTGGCTGACATATTTAAAAAGCATTTACGGAAAAGCTACTGATTCCCAGTAGCAAACCGTTTCAACAGTTCCATGCATTGCGGCCGAATTGACGTTTGTTACTGGTTTAATTCTTTGCCCTTTTGGTGACCGCCAGAATTTATCCCTTGATATACCGTCTCAATGTTATCGACCTCCATGGGCTGAACATCCAACAGCATTTCTCGTAGTCTGTTGCCATGCCTCCTCCTCCAAATTTGTATCACTATTGTTTTTCTCCATGGTCTTGTCCCAAAAACTGTCCTTTTGTTTACAGTCTTGTTTCCACACTCAATATGTGCACTTGCCCAATGCATATCTCATCTCTGTCACAGAATTACTTTTAAAAATATGTGGTGTCCATGGCTCTCTCAGAAAAAAAGGTTCCCGATCCCTGGGATAGATTATATTAAATTTTGTTTTAAACTTACTTCCTCTGCTTCTTTGAAGTTTCCAACAGCTGCTTTTGCTTGGCCATAATTGAAATTGAAAGTATCATCATTGTAGAAATAGCTCTGCAGAGAGTGAAAAAATATGCATTTAATAATAATAACAATAATAATAATAATAATAATAATAAAATTCATAGCCTGTTAGTCATAGGAGTGTCACATTGTAAACATTATCACAAAAAATCTGTCAATCTACCAATCTTCAGTCTTATGGACAAGTGTGGAGAAATAACATCTTGATCATTCCTTAGTATTATGAGTTCAGGATTTTCTTTTATCATCTCTTTTCTGTTCACTTGATACTGTTTCCTGCAGGATAATCTTTGAAAGTGAATGTATTTCATTACATGTCCAAACCATGTTACTATCAACCTGCAAGCTGATAGTTATTTGATGTTATTTTGTCTCAAACAAATATGTTTGTTTTATATTCTCTAATCTCAAAGCAAATTTGTAACACATGAATGAAGCACTTCTTTTCAAATGCCTGAATCCTTCTTTCTGTATCTGCAGTGAGTGTTCAGCTTTCGAATCCATACAAAAGAATAGACAGTACTAGTGATTGGTATAGATTGATCTTAACTAAGGTATTGATTTTACTATTCCATGCTACATTTAATAGAAGAAACTTTTATGATTAAGCATAAATGAAAGACCACAAAAATATTGGTAAATATGTAACTCTTCATCTTTGAGAGCAGCTAGAACTGCCTATTTATCAAATTCGTTTGACGGGTAAAGCTGATAAACTTCGATTTTTTAGACTTCTAAATATATTTCGGCAGAGAAATCCTTATAAGAAAAAGAGTCATCCACTAATATATTATTGGTCTATTAATGTTAACAAGACCAGAATGCTCAATTTAGGCTCTGGTGATGAGGATTCAGACGACATAAGACTACAGAAAGTCTGGATGTGGCTAATGTATGAAATTTTCTTCCACACTAAATTAGTGGGGAAGGAACATCGAGGTCTATGAGAGTCAGTATCTTGATTTCTTCTAAAACCTTATTTTGTTCAGCAGCAGCTTGTATGAAGTTCTTCATATTATTAAGCAAACTCTGAGTCTATAATATCATTTGGGTATATCATTGCCTACCATTCTGAATGTTAAGTGGAGTGACTTTAAATCTAACACTACTATAAGAGAGGAAAGCAAACAAACCTATATATCTTCCTTCATTAGACAAAGGCGTTGGACTTACATCGGCCACGTTCTCAGAATGAACAGCCTAAGAATTCCCCAGCAGTCACTATATTGGGTGCCACCTGGAGTAAGAAGAAGAGGGAGACCTAGAGAAACTCTACGAAGAACCATTAATAGAGGAGGCATGTCAATGAACCTAAACAACACGCAACAATTGAAAGACCTTGCAACACAAAGACAGAAATGGAAAGCTATGGTTTCTGTCCTATGCGCTGCCTATGGCCCTGGAGGAACATAACATAACATATCATTGCAACAAATTTTTAACTTTCAATTGCATATAATGCAGACATGAGTTGTATTCAAGTTGATTTTCTGGTAAAAATGGTGGATAACAACACAAGTGTTTTGTGTGTTGCCTACAGTTTCACTTGAACAATGGATATATTCGTTGTTTTCAATTAGGAGATTGTGTGGTGATGTGCTGTTATTCTCTGACCGGGAAGTCCACTCATTAAGATCTTCGCCGATGCTAATGGAATGTGTGCATCTAAGCTGAAGTCTTCATGAGTGTAATAGTCGTTACACAGTTTGAAAAATGGTGACCAATATCAAGCGGCCTAAACGAATTGGCTCAAAAATGAAAAGTTACAGGGCGAAAAATGATTACAGACACGTGTAAGAACTTGCGCATGGAAAACCATATGATAATCACAGTTGAAAATATCAGGGAGGCGCTGAAAAGTATAAAAAACACAGCACCTGGACCAGATGGCATTAGATACGATGACATAAGTAGAAAGAATGGATGAGGAGTTGGGAGAGTTAACGGACATGTTCAATAATAGCCTTCTAAAGGGCACAGTAAAAGAAGACTGGTTGCACAGCTATTTAGTTCCACTACCCAAACCTGAGAAGGACCACACCAGGATGCAAGGCTACAGAATAATAACAATGCAGAATACGATAGGCAAGCATGTGGAAAAAATTGTGGCCTGGAAGGTATCATGATATCTTGAAAGAAATAAGTGTTTACCTACATTGTTAGGAGGGTATCGCCCAGGAAAGAAGACATGGCAGAATGCACCCATATTTGTGCAGGATGTTTTTGAGGGGTTCGATTCGCAGATGGAGACATGTGCGGTCGCAATAGATCTTGAGGGTGTGTACAATAGGGTGTCCTTGGATATCTTGATGGACCAGCTGTTAAATCTGGCAGAAAATCCTTTTGTCGTGTGGTGGGCTGGTGCCACCCTGATGCACAGGATAGTAGTTCTTAAGTGTGGTAGCTGGATATCTGCACCAATGGTTATTAGCCCTGGTCTGTCACAGGGATCTTCTCTATCTCCTGTACTTTTCAATGTATACACAGTGCATATCGCTGGCAATCAAATCACAGGTGTTGGCAGAACGATGTCATATGCCGATGATATCCTGGTGTATAGACAGGGCAGAAATCGAGAAGGGTGCGTCGTGGAACTACAGAAGGAGCTGGACAGACTGACAAATTGGTGTCGAGATACAGGAGTAGTGGTTAATCCTTCTATGGCATTCGTGAGGTGGTTTTTCTTGAACAATCACATAGTAAAGACACTCATGCTACAAGTTTCGTTGTCTGGGAAAAGTTTACAAAGAACTAGCACAATGAGATATCTGGGTGTGTTTTTTTGACAAAAGCCTGGGTTTCAGGGAACATGTTGACCACGTTATCATAAGGGCAGGCAAAGGTTTAGCAGCAATGAAGGTTATGGCTGCTGCGCAGTGTGAGCAGAGGTTGTTATTTCTTTTGTACCAGGGTTTGGTTGTGGCTGTGGTGGATTATGCACAGGCAATTCTAACTCTTAGCCAAACTCAGATCGAAAGACTGGATAGAATCTAGAATGCAGCAATGTGTATCATACTGGGATGCACAAGAGACACATCGACAAGAGCTATGCAATACCTACTTGACTGTCCAACAGCTGAGCACAGATTACAGTATTGCCGTGCACGGGCGTACCTTCAAATATATGCAGATAAGGAACACCCATTGCATTCCGAAATACAGAAAGTTAAAGGCAGCAGACTCAAGAGAGGGAGGTTGTGGATGGTACGTGCTGAGGATGTCATACAAAGCATGCGGTCACTATGAGTAGTATGACCATGGAGACTATGGCGGTGACCAGGGCATTTGAGTGGGTATGCACACAGAAGGTAACGCAGGTCTGCATCTTGAGTGACTCTATGAGTATGATTACGAAGGTACAAGTGGGCCTTGTTCGCGAACAGCGGATTGAGGCCTTGAGAAAGCCTACGAAGAACCAGGCTGAAAGTGGTTATATTTATTTTCGTGCCTGGACATGTGGGTGTTCGAGACAATGAAAGAGCAAATCAACGGGCATCATGCACGATTGTGGCACAGGGCGATGGATCGCGCTGACGTTTTGAACTCATTAAGAGATATAACACGCAAGAGTGAGACTAATGTGGATGATGATTCCTTTTCAATGGCAGTTACAATTGGATGTTGAGTATTTTTTGGTGACAGCTTAAGTAGAATTGACTGAGTTTCCAAGCATACCTGCCATATACTGTCCATACGACAGCAAACATAATGAAGCAATATAGTACTGCTGTCTGGTAAACTATAAGCTTGGTGGCAGTTGCTCATTTCGTTCTATATGTTTTATGTAGTCTCACAAAATGACACTAGCTAAATATATTATGTTTCTCTGTTTTGATGTTTACAATTTGTAAAAGAGTAATGTTCGGATAGGTGAAGATATCAACCAGTTGAAGTTTTGTATCTTTGATTTTGATATGAGGGATTGAAGTTTAATTTTTTGGGACATGCTGAAACATGGTCACTGTTTTCTTTGGATTCTTCTTCTTCTGCGTTCAGCAACTGTGGTCATGCTATATTGTCAGGACTGTCGTCAATATGAAGTCCACCGTCTTCTCCAGGTCAGAGCAGCTGCCCCATAGCATTTGCCTCAAGTCTGTATCCTCTGACCAGGTCTGCTGTCTCTGCTCTTTGTATGTTGAGCCGTCATGAAGTATGTGTTCCGGAGTCTGGGTTCCGGATCCACATAGACATTCATCTGTGTATGAGATCCTTAATCGGTAACAGTGACCCAACAGTCTGCAGTGACCTGTTCTAAGGTAAAGTATTGTGGTCTGTTGATATCTTTGGAGATGTATTGCATCTTGTTTGAAGCTTTGTATCTTTGATTTTGATATGAAGGATTGAAGTTTAATTTTTTGGGACATGCTGAAACATAGTCTCTGTTTTCTTTGGATTGATGGTAAGGCTTCCTGGAATAAGAAATTATCACTATATCCTTGAAACTTGTATCATTTGTACCCACTTGTAACTGGAAACGTGATGTTGCTCCATAAGTAAAGCAACATCATGCCATCATGGAACTGTCATACCATGTTAACAGACATATGGGGAGGGGTGGGGGACAACAAAACAAAATATAGCAAACACAATATTTTACTAGATATGGATAGAAGAAATTCCTCTGTGGTTATCATATGATTATATGACCACAATTTTTTTTACCTTTATGGAGTTCAAGTATATAAGAACATCTTCAAATTGTTTCAACAGAAAAAAACATGAGGCCATGCACTGCCGTCCTGGGATAGTGTCTGAAAAATAAGTCCAAAAAAGTTTTTACAACAGATTAAAAATAATAAATATATTTCTTTATTGAAAGCTTCATACATACAAAATAATTTGCAACCCAGGTTAAGAATAAAAAAGTAATAAAAACTGTTGCTACAATATTAAATTCCATATGAATTTAACATGCACTTTTATACCCTCAAGAAATGGTAAGTAAACAAGACAAAAATATTTTTTAATGAATCTTTGCTTGTGAATTAAAACCAAGAAGAGAGAAATCCAAAAGCTAATGAAGTAAACCATTACAGTTATTATAAAGTAAGAATAACAGCAGAGTACCCTTATATTTGTGATGTGAACAATTTATTGAAATACAAACAGTTCTGAATGACAATCTTGAGAATTCAGAAATTAAATTAAGAAATAAATGGCACTCACCACATTCGCTTGCTGAGCCACCAACTAATTGAAAATACTGCTGAGCAATCTTCATGTGCTCTCGCTGGTGTAGAAACAAATAAAATAGCATTAATCTGTCATCATAACCTTCAAACCAATTTTTATTTTGAGTTAAACCTTTATGATCATCATAAAAAATATGAATGCGTATTTTTAAAAAAATCACAAATCTATTTCTTGGCTTATGTATTCATGTACTTAGGATTACTTAATATTTCTTATTTATTTTTATTTCTTTTGTTGTGCATGTTAATCTGCAAGTTGTTCCCAAACTTTGTCTGCCGGCACAGACTTATGTGCCAAATTTGGAAAGACATATTGTAGCCAGGGGCAAGATGGTGCACGGAGTAAGACGGCGCAGCAGGATTTTTTTTTAGCCTATGGGTTTTCTTGCAATTTCTGTTCTAGAAGAGTTTTTATTTTTGTCTTCTACCTCTAGGTGTATTCTTGTTGGCAGGTTCCGTGATTATGTTTGTTAGTAAATTTGTATATTTCATATTCTTGTTATAAAATGTGTTTGTAGTTTTTCTTCTGTAAGGCGTCGGTAAGTATCCCAGTTTTCCCTTTTGCAGTTCGAGCTAGTTATTTTATGTTGCTGTTTTTCTGTCATGTGGGTTCCTTTTATTGTAAGTATAATAGACTTGTGGTCACTCCCGGAATGTTATTGTGGTACTAATTTTTCTGTATCATGTTGGATGTTCTTTATTGCAATGGAAGATCTGGAGTGCTCTGAGATTTCCATCATCTGGAGTAAAAGGTTGACTCTGATAGGTCTTCATTTATAAGAGTCTATTTTCTATCATCCAGTCTTATATTATATTTTTTCTGCAATCAAGTCTATAGTTGGGTATTCCCACCTGGGAGAGTGACTGTTGAAATTTCCTAACCTATAACATGATTAGATGTTGAGAGGGGTATTGTCCTAAGGTGTAGTTTCTTGCTTTTTGGGCTGCATACTTTGTCAATATCAGATTCTAGAATTGTGTGCAATTTGATGATGAAATGTCCTCTGGGTTCCATGAAATTTCTGTAGAGAATATGTTGTTCTGTATCACAGTGAGGATTCCTCCTTTGTAGCTTAGTCTGTTCTGTCTTTCAAAGCCTCTGATGGAGAATCTGTTACTGTCATTAAAATGTGTTTTTACAAATATTTTTTATATTGGAAGTCTGTGGAACAAATGTGATGTATTTCTGACTCACAATAACTCAAATATTTTCAACCCAGATAAACCAATAGTCATTACTCAATAAACAATAAAAACTGTATGCATATTTACTGATCCTTGTTCTTGGCCAAGTGCTGCATTGACAACTCCTTTAAGAATATATTCTTGGGGAGTGGTTGGTTCTAAGTCTTTGATGAGATTGTATGCCTCTTGAACATCATCTGTTAATGAATAATAATAGTGTATAGTGTTCATTTAAACAGACATATATTTTTTAAATAAAAGAAACATTTAAATAGCATAATTTTGTTCTTTTTTTTGGAATGTTTATGACACCCTTCCCCCCCCCCCCCATGTGATTATTTCCCTTGGCAATGTTTGCTAGTTTATGTTTATCCTTTATTAATTTTAATATAAATTTATTTAGGTTAGCTATGTGAAACTCAACTCCTAAGTTCTCCTAACCCAAACTCTAAAGAAAGATAATAGTTACAATAGTTAAATTAATAAATATCAATTTCTCAAACATTGCCAGAGGAAATGGTCATACTAATATACTAATAATCACACAAGAGGATTGGGGGGGGGGGGGTGTTACGCAATCAAAACAAGAACCCAAAATTCTAATTAGAATGTTGACTGCTGAAAGACTTCTAAATTGAGTATGTCAGATATTTTGGGAGTTCACTGCAAATTTTTCAACAAAACATACTTTCATTAAAATATTTTCATACGCCCAGCTTTAGTGTTGGCTGCTTCTAAATGTGAACAGAGGTTACTATTCAGTCTATATTTGAGGCTGGTTTATTTCTATGTTAGAATATGCATTGGCAATTCTTACACTCAGCCAGATGCAGACGGAAAGATTGGATAAGATCCAGAATGAGGTGATGCTTATCATTCTTGGGTGTACTAGAGATAAATCGGTACGAGCAATGTGTATGTTACTCAACTGTCCAACTACAGAGCATAGCATGCAGTTATGCAAAGCACAAGCCTACCTCCAAATCACAGCGGATAAAGAACACCCATGAATTTTGATATTTAGAAAGTGCACGGTAGTAGACGAATAAGAGGAAAGTCACGGAAGGAGGCATGCAAAGACATAATACAAAGTCTGTGCATGTTGGAAGATGTGGCACCTGCTGTATAATGGTTAAGTATGTCTGTGGATTGCCAAACCTTCAGAGTGATAATAACTCTCAATAGACAATACAAAGAATGGTGCCCATTTTCTGTGGAAGTGCAAGTATTGATCAGTGAGAATTCCAAGGAAGGGGACATGATTATCATTATTATATTCATGGATGGTTCAGTTGTTAGAACGTGCACATAGCACTTGGACCGTCACAGCTCAGCTTGTAGGAAGACCATCAAAGAGGAGAGTGGCATATTTGCTTAACTGCAAACAATGGAGTCATGGACCTTGGCAGTGACCAAGGCCTTGAAGTGGATGAATACACAGAAGGCAACTCATGTCTGCATCCTTGGTGACTTGAGCATGATCAGAAAAATACAAATAGTTGCACTGGAGAAAAGCGGTTTGAGGCAGTTGCAAGTACAAAGTGTCACATTCATTTTTTTGTCTGGTCATGTAGGTGTACAAGGCAATGAGAGAGTGGATTGGCTGGCATACACATCTACTGTGTCTAGTGGTAGAGCAATGGATCGTGCTGACATATTGAACTCCTTACGAGAAACAACATGGACAAATGAAATTAATAATTCCTTTTTCATGTCCCAAATAAAGGAACTAGGCTTGAAGTGCTGTGTTGCCAGAAATGAGCGCTGCAGTGGGGCTTAGAAGAATGTTTGTTAATCAATAAAAAAACTGGAACTGTCAATCATCGTGTAATGGTGGATACACTCAAATGGAAATCAGAGCACCTACGGATGTGTCCGGAGTGCAATGATGATGATCCAACAACTAACTAACAGGTTTCCTGTTAAGAATTGAAAGGAGAATGTTATAGGCTGTGATAATAAAGAGTGTCATAGCTGCCACCATGATGTATGATTGTGAGACCATTGTTTTAACCATTTGACCAAAATCTACCACTTCATTGCAACTCTGAAAGAAAAAATCTCTGAATTTACTAGTTTGAATCTGGGTCCTCATGACCTGAGAAGTAAGTATAATGCCAATGGCTGAATTGCTAACCTTTAAAAATAATTTATATGTCATGCTAACAGTTTCTTCTAAGATTCCTGCTAAAATTTGAACGCCAGACATTGTTTCAGTGGAAACAAGTTATGATTGCACTATGATCACATTTGCTTGTTCTGATTTAATAGTACTTACACTTGACTATTCGCATGGAATATGTGGTTTCTTTCTGTATGTGTTAGAAATCATGGTGTAGCCATGTGAATTTCCTGATACAACACTGAGACAGGATTAACAAACTGTCAGTGAGAACACAATGGCTCGTAGTAAAATGAAGAGTATTCTGGAGACACAAGAAGGCCATCTCCAGAAAACTCTTCTACCCCTGACGCTGAAAGGCAATAAAGGGTTTAGTGAATAGATAGACAGATAGACACGTGAGATTTCTTCTACACCTCGCTGCATTACAGTTACATATATTTCAGTGATTTCACTTTTTTCCCATAATTTGTTTACTTCCTTCTGTCAGTTGATTTAATAACCAATTTTTGTTTTTATATCATTAAAAACTCTTGTGGTTAATGTAAAAACATGTATGAAATATACTCCAGTAGTGAAGTTATTTAGAACTTTTATTGCCATGTGAAATTTCGCTTAGTTTCACTACAAGTTGTGACTTTCTATATCAGACCTTGAAGCATACATATTAGATAAAATTATGGGTTTGTTATTCACAATGAATGCGGGAACTGCATTTCACATTTAACAGAAAATAGTTGAGATGATAATAAAAATAAATTGTACAGTTATAGTTATATATCAGGAATGAAGCACTAAGGAAACAATTAGGGATTAAACCAACAATAGAATACATACAGAAACAACAAGTTAAATGGTACGGCCACATAACCAGACAGAAAGAGCAAAGTATTATCCAAAAAACACTTAACAAACGATAAGAAAACAGGAGACCTATTGGACGCCCTCGTAAAAGGTGGATAGATAGTGTATTAGAGACACTCGGAAATATAACAGCAGAGGAGGCAAATAGAAGGGCAAAAGACTGTACACTCACTCTCCCCTCAACACCGAAAGGTACATGAGGACAGAAAGAAGAAGATAGTTATATTCTGTATGTCATTTATCATCTTTGCACACTGTGTAAGTAAATGATCATCTTTGCAAACTTATGGTTAAATGGAATGGGGTGACAATTGTAATGATTCTGCATGCAGATAAGGGAAATTTCAGAGAGGAGATGGGAACCATCAAGTAAAATTCTGTCTACTGAAATGTTACCATTTGAACATCAACATAATATGGATCATGTCCTTTAGCAATGTTGTCTCTAATGTGACACTCCTACAATCTGGATAGGTTATGGATCTTAATACTATTATTATGTCTATAAGTGCTCAAATCTTCATCTCAGCAATATATCACAAGTGTTTTATTTGAAATTTTGGTTAGACCTGGGCCACATCAATTCTCATCCCAATTCAAGCATTCTCAACACTGATGTAGATTCAACCTTAAACTCCTCTAATAGTGAACAATCAATAGAGAGTTGAGTATATCTGATCTGTCCATGGGTTGTTCTTCTGTTGTGGCAGAACCAGCCTATTTTTTGGTTTATTTATTTCCTTCTGGGGTCAAAAAGGAATATGATCAATCAGTGAAATCTATCTCAAAACCCTTCCAATGACTTCACACACTAATACCCAGTCTCATAAAGTGGATACTAGATCAAATTTTGGGAAGTAATAGTATGGGCATGTGGCTGACCACATCATGGCAAGCATTTCATTGATCATAGAAAAATATAGACGTAAAACCTTATTCGCCAAAGACCTCAAATCTATGAAGTGAAATGTTACTACTACTACTGATGCAGCTGCTGCTACTATATCCAAGCAATTATTTTGTTTAAAGTAATGTATTCTGACTCATGAGACCACTGAAAACTCAAAACATAAAAAGAATTTGCAACAAGTCACTTTGATATAACCATAAGACAGTACATAAAATAATAAACTAACCTTGCTTTAGAAAATAGATGACAAGATTGAGCCTTGCCTCTGGTATTACATCAATTAGAGGTGGTAGAACCTGAAGAGAGCCATCCCCATTCCTAAAAACAACCTGATTGTACAGTTACACAATTTTTATATTGTCCATTTTCAAACATTAGTTTTATTACACTGAATACAACAACAAAGTACAATGTTCATCATAGATTCAATATTTGAGAGAAAACAACTGATTTGCCCACAACTGATGTGTTTACAAAAATAAAGGATCAAACGTGTTAACATGTTCCATGATAGAACTCACAAGCCCACATCAGGGCTAAAATTTTAAGTATCTAAATATTATTGCCTAGACATTTACAGATACTGTTGAATATAGGGTCTATATATCTCTTCTATCACAACTATCTCTTTTATAACACACATTTCCTTTAAATTGTGACTTCCTATGTCCAACATGCAGAATCTATATCCAAATCATAATTTCCTTATTTTCACATTGTCCATGTGTTACCAGTCTTTGAAAGTGGAGCAAAAATATAATATAATGAATGACATAACAGGCCAATAAAGAAGTTAAGGGGTAAAGCATGCTGCTGCTGCTTCTTGATTGCATCCTTTGCTTCCCAATACACATTTTATTCTTTGTGTGATCTATTTTTTTCTCTTTGTTTCTCTTTAATGGGGGTTTACCTTTAAGTCACTTGCTCTCTCATTACACTTGTTGTCTCTCATTACACTTGTCATCTCTCAATCATGTTATAACCTCTTCTTTACTATACATTATACCAAATTCTTTACACTCCGCTTTCTGATATGACCATTACCATTTTTTTCTCATGTTTTCCACCTTCCTCTTTTCTTAAGATGTTACTCATCCTATTATGTGTGTTCCCATGTAGGTTTGTCACTGTTCAGTCATTGTTCAGTCATTGTTTTTCATCCTGATGAAGGCTTGTCAGTTGAAATGTTGTCTGTGCTTGTTCTTAGTATTTTGCTTTAGCTAGTAGTAGCTTTACTTTTTTCAATTCATATAACTGAAAATTCATAACATTCATATAAATAATTGATGATGGAATAACCCCTTCAGCTGTGAGCAGTTAGCTCTTGCAAGATTATAGCTTTTCTGATATAAGCACATGTTCTTCTCAGGTTTACAACTGAGGAAACACCTAGACTCATATAAGGTCTCAAAGGCATGGGTATGTGGGGAAGGGGGGTATGGATGCAAGTTACACCCCTAAAATGAGACATTCCAGTGCACCAGTGTCCAGGGATTACCATGTCCTGCCAAAAGCACAGCACATACTTCTGAGCCAACTACCTCATCATTATTTTGTCAGGTTTGTTTACCCATCTGCAGTGATGGCACATCAAGCATTCTCAATATCCTAGGAGTCTGCCACAAAAGGACAAAGTTGCAGTGGCCGCTGGTTTGCATCTCTTCATCATCCATAGGAATTATTTGATAGAAGACAAAATTAAGAAATTGAGACACGATGTGACAATGATGATTTTTTCACAAGTAACATGCTGCCACCCCCAACTTTCCTTAACCGTCTTCTATGACATGCCTGGAAGGAAGACAGTGACCTTATTATTTGCATCCTGAAGTAAAAGTCCAGGCCTGGATTGTGTGTCATGTGATGTATTCCTTCCAGAACGTTGTCTTCCCAATGAACTGTCTGAACCTCTCTCTGTCTTGGGCGATGTGGCTTGCATTTTCTAGCGATGTATTCATGTTATCTTTAATGTCGTCAGTCCATCGTCTTCTTGGTCTGCCCCTTCTCCTCTTCCCAGGTACTCTTCCCTCCATTATTTGTCTTTCTAAACAGTTATGTCTCTTTATATGACCAAACAGGCGTAGTTTTCTTTTTGTTATTGTGTTTAGTAACCAACACTCTGTGTGTTTATAATATCTGAGTTTCTGATTTTATCCTTCCATAATATTCTAAGTAGCCTGGATTGCCACCTGGATATAAATAAAGGGGAATATGCCACCAAAGTTTGGATGTGTTGGAGACACAATGTATCTCTATTCTTTGGGCTACACTCTTTTGGAAATCTATTAGAACCATTGTTCTACTGCAAGAGATATGCAGGAGTTTGAGAATCAATGATAAGTTTTTAAAAATTACTTTAAAAAAATAAGTATATGAAAAATAATGTTCCTTGGTTGCCATGTTTACATTCTAGAGATGTGAATTATCATTTGCAGTTGTGTTAGATCTACAATACCTGATTATGCTTTATTAAATCCTGTGCAAACTGGAATGATGGAGATGCCATCTCTTGGAGTGCCTTGAGTTCAGCCTAAGGAGTACAAGAGCATAGGCCCTACTTTAGAAAGTTTAAGATATAAGATATATTAACCTTTAGGGCTCTGGATTAAAATTATGCAATTTTTTCCCCTGTACCTGAATTGTTTTTGGAAAATTTTATTATTTATGGTGAGTGTTTGGTAAATGCAACAACTTTTTTTTGTTTGTAAAGATATCAAATTAATTTTTGCACATGTAAATAAAGGAGTGAATAATTAATATATAATCATGTGTTTTTTTGTTGATGTATGTGTGATATGACAGTTGTGAGCGAGCTGTGAAGTTGAAAATTGGCGGAATAATCTCAAAACACCATTTAAAATATTGCAAATATAATTTTTTGATGACCCTAATACTTGAGCAATGTGTGGCAACATTGATAAAATCCTCCCAAATATCTATTCCCATTGTATATATGTTGTTTCATATCCAAACTAATATAATATGGACTGAACAAACTAATAATATGCGAAGAAATTACATACAATGTCCAAACGTCCAACACTAGGGTCTAGAACTACATACAACATAATATTTCATGCCGACAAGTGGCATCCCCGATACATATTGTTTTTGTGTTTTTAAATGAAGAAACAAACATTCTTCTAAAATAATAACAATTAAAACACAAAAACAACAATTAAAATATGTAGATATTACTTTCCATACAACGCAATACTACATTTGATAACAAAATACGGCGTCAAAAATGAACAAAGTCATTCCAGAAATTAGTTAACAAAATCAGACGGCTTTCTCCTTCTCTTACAACCAGATTGTGTAAAGGAATTTTACCTTTAGGCTGTGGTGTATTCTTAGCTTCGTGTGGCAGAAATTCTACATCATATGAGCTTAACTTTGTATGATTCTGTGCTGATGAATTGGGGCATAGCAACAGGGGTGAATGGAAACGCCTACCACGACTAGTTACATAATGGCATTGGTGGATACAGGCACCTATAGAGCCTGTAAGTTAATTTCTGATCTTGAAGTGGGTACAGCATAAATGAAGTCCTTGACACTTTAATCCACTTTTTTGTGGTTTTAAAAATGGTTTCTCACACCTAACTCTGAACATTAAGAACTATCATAATCTTGATAAGATATAACTGGTTATGTCTAGAATTAGCAAAATATAACGCCAAAAATATAAACTTCAGTATCCAGTAACAACACATCATCAAGTGCCGTCTCCGCAACGAAGGTTGGCTGCAACAGATCTCCAACATCCTCTGTCTCTTTTCTTGATGGTGCACTCTGCCAGGTTGTAACCTGTTCATCTTGTGATGTTACTCTCCCACTTGTATATATGTCTACCTCTTGCTTGCTTCCCTTTGACTTTACCCTCAAGTAAGGTCTTCAATAAGGTGTCATGTCTTTTAATGTGTCCAAAATATTTTATTTGCCTGATCTTTATTTCTCTTAGTAATTCTTTCTTCATATTAAGTGTTTTAGCACCTCTTTGTTTTCTTCTCTTTCCATGATGTTCTCCATATTCTCCTATATACCCACATCTCAAAGGCATCAATTCTGTCTTTTCAAATAGATTCAAATCATTTATTTAGTGTTCATGTTTTTGATCCATACATTAATATAGAATAGATGTAGCATTTTATAATTCTCATTTTTAACTTGTTTGTAATCTGTTTAGATGTTACTATTTATCTCATGTCAGTGAAGGTACTTTTAGCCATTCCTATTCTCCTTTTAACCTCTGTTTCACATCTGCCAACATTTGTGACTACATGTCCAAGATATTGATAATGTTTTACTTGTAGTTTCTCTCCATGTATGTTTATGTTTAGTTCTTGTTCTTCTATATCCTTACTGATTGTTATGGTTTTTGCTTTTTGAATTTTTATATCCAGTCCATATTCACTACTTGATTTATTGACTTGATCTATTAGTCTTTGTAGTTCATGTTCACTTTCTGCTAAAAGAACAGTGTCATCTGCATATCTAAGGTTGTTTATTATTTTCCCATTGATCTTGAGTCCTGGCATTTCTTCTATATTTTTTAAAGATTCTCTATGTAGATATTAAATAGACTTGGTGATAAAATGCATCCTTGTCTTACCCCTCTTCTTATTTCTATGTATTGTGAGTAGCTGTTTTCACACCTTATTGATGCAGTCTGTTCCCAGTATATATTTCTAATCAGTCTGATGTCTTTTCCATCTATGCCTATTTCTTGAAGACGTTTTTAATTTTTCATGTTGGACTCTGCCAAAGGCCTTGCTGTCTATATATTTATTTATCACAATAAAGCTTCTCCGGTTCCTTTATTTTTCCTAAAACCTAATTGTTCTTCACCAACCTCCGTGTCTATCTTGTTTTTCTTTCATGTATTATCTTGAGGAGTATTTTAGTTAAATGACTCATTAGACTTATTGTTCTATTCTGTACAGCCCACAGTCCTGGGGGCTTAACAGCACAAGATAAAACTAAAGAAACTGATAATCACAACCATATATGAAGTACTTAATTAACGTATGCTATAAATATGAAAGGTATGCTTAATAATTTACTTTTGTCAAAAAATATGTATTATTATTTCTTCTCTGACAACTTACTTCTGCTGCCTTTCCATTGTACAATCTGAAGTGGTTGCAAGCTCTGAGATTAAGGGCCACTGCACTATCCTGATACTGCTGTAAGTATACTGCAAGTACTTCCTGAAAAATTGCACAAAGTAACAAAAATGATGGCTGTCATTCGCACTAATATACTCCATATAATTTGTAATGATATTTACTCAGCTAGTTATAGGACGTACTATGGCACTGATTCATAGCTCAATTTACCTTTAACTTTCTTTAGTTTGTACTTCAACCTTAACCACGTTTTTGTCTAGTACATTTAACAAAGGTTTCCAATTTTGGAGTGCTGTTGTCTAGTCTAAAAGCCTGTTGCTATGACACATCGATGAAAATAAGAAAATGTTTAATGGTCAGTTGACTAGATTAGATGAATGCTAGCTAGCTATTCCATTTAACTTCAGTTTCCTATAGTTTAGTGAACAGGACAGATGTTCTATAGTGTTGTAATATCGAAATACACTACATCTGGCCATATCAGCAAACCGGTGCTGTGCCATGAAAGTGAATCAGATTTTATAGGCTTTTGCTTCATTGTATTTTCAATAAAATTATTATGGATTATGATTCTCTGGTGAATTCTTGAGAATTCTTTCACAGTAGACCATGATAATTTTGTTATGTCGACGACAAACTTCAAATGTTTTGTAGTGATTCAAAATATGATTAGGTCTAACTTCAGAGAACAATTTACAGCAAATCTACATGGTTAAATTTTTTTCCCCCAGCGATATTATGATAAATTTGGCAATGAAACAACATAAATACTGTAGAATTAGGTGTGTTTTATGGTGTTCCCACTTCAGAAAATGTAAATAATTTTTAAAAAAAAGGTAAATAATGTTTAATTTTTTTTTCCATTATATTTGTTATAATTTGTTACTGATAATTTTTTTTGAAAAAAAAACTTTACCACTTTCTCACACATCTGGTACCACATACACACAAACAAAACTTACACAATATATGCAGTATTCAATTCTGTATTTGCATGTAAAAATATTATTTACAAATCTCTAACAACAAAAAAGTTATTGTGTTTTCAAAACAGCCACCAACAATAACACAAATTTTCAAAAAATAATCAGGAGAGAAATTGTGCAATTTTACTCAATTTGCCTATGGTTAACCTTTAGGGCCCTATGGGCACAACATTGCGCCTTGAGTGTGAGTCCCACCTTGCCTGTGGTCGCAAGCATGCGCCATACGATATCGCTCGATTCCCGAGTATGGAACTTCACGAAGTATTGAACAGATGACGTATAAAGCCCGCCAAACGAAGCTAAGAATAAGTCACAGTTTAAAGGTCAAATTCCTTTACACATTAGCATTGTATAGAAGGAGAAAGCCGGCTGATGTTAACGCTTTTCGGGAGCAATTTTGGCCATTTTTCTGTGCCGCACTTTACTATCAAATTGAGTACCGCGTATCCTCTTCATTGTCTAAGCTTGTTTATTACTCTTTCATAAAGAATACGAAAAGGCTGTAAGAACAGGAACTGAATTTTTAAACTTGTTTTCAGTAACATCTTGGGGAAGACTTGGCTGTGTACAGTCACCTCCATTTTTCATTATATACAAAGTCTGTGCACTATGTCCGGGGATACGTTTTTCAGGAAAACCATAATATTTAGCATGGTAATATTAACCTTATTCATGTGAGAACATATGCCAAACTGGAAGATGATAACTCTGCACATGCATTATGCTGAATCATGTAAGTGAATGTGACATAGTAGCACTGATCACATTAAAAATAGATGTTGTTCAACAACATGTAAGAATTCATTTACGTTTTCATCTTAGAAAAACTGGTTTCAAAATTTTGAAAATGGTGCAATCAGCTTTCAGAGAGTACTAAGTCCACACAAAAAATTTGAACAATATTTTCATTTAAAAAATCAATTAGATCCTTTGTTGATTTCTTTGAGATTGATGGGTTGGTACATCATGAATAAATCCCAAGAAAGCAGACTGTCAATGCATAAATCTACATAAACCTCCTGCAAGTCTGCTGTGTACAAATACCACCTTGAGAAGTGGCACACAGTGGTATTTGGATTGTGCATCATACGAATTACCATGCACATAGGTCTTTTGTCACAATCGCATTTATGATGAAACACAATATTTCCTTTGCGTTCAAAATCTTCATACAGATCTTGCTCTGCATGACTTTTCTTGTACCATACTTAATGTAACAATAAAAGCTCACAGATGTTATGAAATCGAGATGATCCATGACAACAAAACAAGACAAATGATTAATCTGTAATGTTCCTAGCATAATATTCTCACAAAGCATTAATTAAATGAATGGGAGAGTGCAGTAAAACTGTGTACCATAGGATAAATATGTTTAATTAAAAAAAATATATAATGGGTTAAACACATTTTATAAGGAGCAAAAACAAGATAAAATGAATTGCTGTTTAATTTAAAAAAATCAGACCACATGTGAGCACACCCTCAGAGAGAGAGAGGGAGAGAGAGAGATGCGAAGGAACGAAAAGCTCAAGACTACATGGAAATATCTACACTGTCTACATGAAAATATCAAAAATTATCATTTCCTATCTTGATTCTTGATTAGAAACTGGCCTCACAGCATGTGGGGCATTCCCATAAGTGCTCCGCCCTCTGTTTCAGCAGCCATTCGACTCGATGGTGTTTCGAGTCCAATGCCGCTGAAACAGATGTCGACATCAGGGCACAACTCTGGCCCTGCGACAGGTTTATTTGTTGTTCCGCCCACCCATGCCGTGCCCATAACTAGTTTAAGCACAACATCTGCCAGTCAGAACAACATGGTAAATGTTATTGAAGGTTACGACTACGGGATTGTATAGATGATGTGCCATGAAGCTTCTATAAAAAGATAACCTCAATATAAAGGCATGTCATCTACTAAGGTTTTCTGTTGCATGGTTGGTTTGTCTTGTGAGCCATTGGTGAGATCCACAGACGCAACCACATGCATAAATCATTTCCTATCACATGCACCAAGACAACATTAAGCAGTTTTCACAGGCTTTCACTATGTAGAATTATTAGAGTTAGGTGGCAGGACAAAGTCACTAACACAATATGTTAGAAAGATCACGCAATACCACAGTAATTTTTTATTCTCAGTCTGCACACTCAGATGGTTGGGACAGACTAGGAGGAAGAAGACTCATAACAGCACACAATAATACAAGACTATGATTACTTGTACATATTGTGAAAGACTCCTTGTGGCTCAGATTGGTCTTGTGATTCACATCCATCATTGACAAGGATTTTAGATTATATTCCTTATAGTATAGAAATAATATTATTGTCTGGAAAGACAGAAAGGTGCCAGCAGCACAAGAATTGTTAAAAAATGAAGAGATATTGAAACTTATATAACCCAAGCTAACAAAGCTATTAACTATCACCAATTCTAAAATACTCTGCCATTTCAATGGATGTGAGAGAAAAAAATTACAATTACCATCATTATACCATGCTATTAATGTCAGACATGGAATCTTATTAAATTCACATACATAATTAGATATTCGTAAAAAAAACAGAAAATATGGCAATAAGACATACATTATTAATCTTGTGTTCTATTTATTTAGATATAAATTATATCTGAATTAGTAGATCTGAATTATTGGTTCTTGCTTTTGTTGTTCTTATGTTTCTGAGCCATACAGTTAAGTCACACTAATGATACTCTACAATAATATTAAATGTGAAACAAAATGACCCATATACAACTCACTTGAGAAACATCATAATAGTCCAGCTTATAATAGCACAAAGCTACATAAACATTGAGAGCTAGATAGTCTCTGTAGAAGAACACAAATAAAACAACAGTAATAATTATGACAATATTCTTCAAAAAAGGAAAGAATTTTATCTAACAGAACTGACCAACTCTATGCATTAATAGAGAAATCCACTCAAGTTACCACTATCTAATTGAACAATTCTCAGAAATCTATTTCAATATATTTCAATCTATTGCTATAATCTTGCTTTTCACAATAGAAACTACTGTCTTGTGATTCAATGTTATATATAGCAGCACCATACTCCCAAAAAGTTATAGTTTTCAATGTATCAGGTGTCTACAAAGTCACTGTGCTCTCATTTACATTAGTAGTGACACCACATCATATGGATTGTATTTAGTGCGGATCTGTGTGATGTCAGTGTACAGCGGCTATATATACACCTGGTATAAATATATATATATATATCACCAATCTCTGCTAAGTTGTAAAAAGAATTTTTAATAGTTTAATATGAAGGTCTATTAGTCATTACTCCCTTTGCAACCAAAAATTGTATCATTCTCCCTTCATCACTCACAACACACCTCTCAATTCTCACACTTCAGGATATGACTAAACTTAAACACACCTGTTGTCCAATAATATTCTCTTATATATGTCAATTGCTTCCTGATAATGACTGCGAAGATAGTGAATTGATGCTAGGGACAACTGATCTTCAATTATATCTTGTAGATTCTGATGAAAACTCATTAAACGTCGTTCATCACCAAACTTGTGTGACAGATGAAACTGAAGTCTGTTTTGTAGTCTGTTTTTAGGACCTGCATGAAAAAGTTATATCACTTAAGAAATATAATTTTATAATTTGAACTTTCCTCTTTTCTGTCTTCTGCATATTTATACTTAGCAACAAACAATAAAAGAAGAAACTTAAAATTACACTTGAAGGAGCTCAAATAAATCACAAAGTAAACCCAACATACTAGGTTTCCAGCAGGACAGGAGGCTAACCTTAAACAAATTTATTAATAGTATCACAGAAAAATCGTCTATGGGATTTAACTTGCTAAAGTGACTTGCAAGTACATCGTGGAAGCCAACAACACTTAGACATGCATACATAGGATAAACAAGATCCATATTAGACTATAATCTCCCCTTGCAGGTCACATCAGAAAAAAGCGCTTGAGTGCAATTGGAAACCGTGGTTTGTGAAATTGATGCAAACATAGAGTCACTAGTCATTAGAAGAGAAAAGGCAGCTATTGAAGATGTGGAAAGATGACTTCACAAAACCATCCTAACAAAGAAGTATTCAACAAATGGACATGCAAAGCAAGACTAAAACAAAAATTCCCAGTACAGCTAACAGAAGAACTAATTACCTTCCTGAAGATATAGAGGAATCTGAAAGAGTATCACATCAAATGCATCTCTCATACTATCTCAAATAATTGACAAATACTAGACTAATTGGCAAGTTAGTAACTAAAGCAACAAACCAAAACACCCATAAGTCCAGTGCACTAGAGACAATCAACTCCTGCCCCAAGGATTGTCTATAAAAAAATGATTCTTTTCTGTTTCAATCGAAGCGATCGGACATAAGACTGATTTAGTACAAATTTTTTTTAATTAGCGAAATTTTAGACTTACTTTTTGAAATGGAAGAAATTATTTGTATGTATACTGATGTGACCGGCCGCAGTTACGATGGAAATATGCATGATGCATGTGATTTACATGCTGTTGAAAGCGAAAGTTCCTATATTCAATTTCGATAGTGATTCGGACCACGAGGATGAAATTAGTGACACTAATAGTAGTGTCATGAATGACGACTGGAGTGGCGTAATTTTTCCTGTAGAAGTCGAGAACTTTATTGAAAACGATGGCCCTGTGCATGATCTTGATGCGAATGCTACTCCTTTTGATTACTTTAGTCTCATCGTCAAAGAGGAGTTTTATCAATTTTTAGCAGATCAGACCAATTTTTACGCAACACAGCGTCAAGAACTAGCAGGAAAAGAAGACACATACTGGTCACCCGTAACTACCGGTGAAATAAAACTTTTTTTCCATATTTACATCATGATGGGCATACATGTATTGCCTGAGTATAGCATGTATTGGAGTACAGATGACAGGCTCAATGTTCCAGGTATATCATCATGCTTGGGGAAAAATATATTTGATAAAATATCCCAATATTTTCATCTGAATGATTCTTCTAGGCAACATCCCAAAGGCCACAAAGATTATGACCCCCTATATAAAGTCAGACCATTTCTGGATACGGTCAAAAGGAATATTGCTTCTGTTTTCTCTCCTGGAAAAAACATAAGCACTGATGAAGCTATGATAGCTTACAATGGTCGTCTTTCCTTCAAGCAGTACATCAAGGGTAAGCCACACCCATGGTGGATCAAGGTCTGGTGTGCGGCCGACTCTGCAACAGGTTATCTGTTAGACTTTGATGTCTATGTTGGCACAGTTCTGGAACCAATGCCACATGTAATTTGTGTCAGATTCGACTGAGCAAAGGAGAATGTTTCTCGAAATATCATGCCACATTGACAAGTTGACTACTGATGAGTCCAGATACTTTTCCTGAGCTGAAAATTAAGTTACAAAATTTTTTCCCCTCATTATTCTGACTTTAACAGTTAATTTTTGGGAATGTATAAGTGTTAGATTATTGTTGATATAGTTTCCTGTGAGACTTCATTTTTCTGTTTATCTGCCAAGTCTGAGTGTGATAGGACAGACAGTTTTAAAGAAAATGCATTTTTAATATCATTATATCAACAATTTGGAGGAGTTATGCCCCTTGTGTTAGGGGTGGGGGATTGACAATTGGGAAATCTCATAGTGGTGAAAGGGTTAAAAGACATGACACCTTGTTGAAGACCTTACTTGAGGGTAAAATTGAATGGAGGAGAGCAAGAGGTAGGCATAGATACAAGTGGGAGAGTAACATCATAAGATTAACAGATTACAGTCTTGCAGAGTACACCTGAAAAATAAAAAAAAAGAGGGATGTTGGTCTGTCACAGTCAACCTTCGTTGTGGAGACGGCACTGGATGATGATGAATTTCAGGTGTCTACTGACTTTGTCCTTCACTTTGTGCACAAAGGTATTTATACTCCTTTTAATGTAAGAGATATGCGTAAACATATACAATATTTCTCTTTGCTATGCTTGCTTTGGTGTTTCTGGTGAATAAAATGAAAATTGTATCTTATATGCTTAATTTCTCAACATATGCAGTATATATCAATTTTAATTAGGGTTCTGCGTGGTCAATGAAATATCAAATAAACTCTTAAATTTCAGGTGGAGGGCTATGTCACGGTTACCTCACCAATTGTCAATGTTTTTTTAACATTTTTACAATGCTACAAAATGTGTTCCCTACAGATTTATTCTCTATTTGAAAATTTAAGGGTGTTTAAAAATAAAACAATTGCTTATTCTAGAAAAAAATGCTGAACTTATTTGCAAGAGAAAATATGTAACATAAGTATATACCTACATTTGGAGAAACATATAATATAGGAATATACCTACATTTGGAGCAATTTTCATCTGCCTCAGGATACATTCCCAAGAAGAACTGACAACATGCAAGATACAGCCAAAGGTCTGGGTTAACAATATCTCTTTTTGTTAGTCTTTCATATTCCTAAGAAATAAGACATTCATAATTAAATCCTCAAATCAAACATTTATAACTGTACTAAAGTTTTAAAATGGAAGGGAGTTAACCCTAATTTTACTTCTTTTTCTAGTACTAAATGTCTATTCTATATTCCTTATTTTTTTTTCTATGGGCTTTATGGAAGAGATATATGCAGAAATAAGACAAGAACTTCAATAAAATGAATAACATAAAGACTATGAGATGCACTTTGGAGAATTAAATAGTCTATCTTGACTGACAATAGAGTGATAATGATAATAATAATACTAATGAAAACCACCATTACCATCTATCACACACTTTGCACCAAAATCTGGAAAAGTGAAGTTTGGCCCAAGGAATGGACACAATCAGTCTACATACTGCTACAGAAGAAGGGAAATCTAACACTATGCACAAACTACAGAACCACTGCACTGATCAGTCATGTCAGCAAAATACTACTTGGAAGACTATGAAATACTACTACTAAAAGCTGGAAGAAGAGTTAAATAAAGCACAAGCAGTTTTCAGACAGGACAGAGGCACCAGAGACCATATTTTCAATATGCAGAACATCATAGAGAAAGCATTTGATTGTGTACAACATCAAAAACTTTGGAATATCATGAATATCATAAATGTTATCAAACTAGGTCACCTTCACTTATAAGATCCCACACAGTGCATGTACGAAGTTACACACTTGTGGTTTTGTACATATATTGGCATATGAACATCACATATTCTTCTGCATTTGCTCCCAAATAATCAGCATGATTATTTGTGTGCTTTGAGTCAGAGAGTGTGACTTGTGCTGCTATTTTTACAGTAGGGCTGCACTATTTGCACCTTTTGGCCTAGCACATCTGATTTCAGCCTGGGTCAACAGATGCACCTGGTAAACAGCAATCATCTATGGTTTTATGGTTTTCTTGAAAATAAATAGTTTGATAACTTATTTAACAGCCCCCACACAATATATGAAGTTGATGTAGTAACTTTTTCATAATGTTTACGTATAGCAGAATTATAATTAGCAACACATGAGATAGAGAGTTATGGAGAAGCATGATCACCCACACCACTCTGCATGGCACTTGATTGATAGTGGAATTTCATACCATGTTAGAAAATACTTTTGCAGTGTTTACTATAAATGCCTTCTCTGAGCCTATGAAGTCTGCATAAAGTTTGTTCTGCTGTTCAATGAATTGTTTCTTATGATGATGTTTCTTAGTATAAATATTTTATCTATATAGTTTCTTCTCTTGTGAAATCCAACTTATTCTTTGCTCATGATGTTATGTCATTGATAATATACCATACAGTGATCTTATTTTTTAATTTTGTTTGAAACACACTAGGGTTAGTCTACTCCAGTGTTTTCAATAACTGAGGGAGCACTGTTTTGGTATCTTAATAATAATTCATCTACATCATGTAATTTTTGGGAAATTGTATATCAAGGGATTGATAGGTAAAAAATTGACATTTAACAATTTACTAAAGTTAACTTTCCTGGTACTAACTAATGTCAGATTTCTTAAATAACAATTCAACAACACCATTCAAGTGCTTCAACATCTATTGGCATTCAATTATGATAAGTTGTACTGACCTCCAAAGCACGCTTGTAGTCTCCAAGATGAAATGCACAGTACGCTATCCACATATCAGTTACCTCATTACCTTTTCCAGCATTCCTGCTAAACTGAAGAAAAGTACAAACAACATTTTAAAATTATGGTTTACATATTACTACCTCTAACATCCTTCAATGTTTACATATTACTACCTCTAGCATCCTTCAATGTTTACATATTACTACCTCTAACATCCTTCAATGTTTACATATTACTACCTCTAACATCCTTCAATGTTTACATATTACTACATCTAACATCATTGCTTGATTTCATATTACTACATCTAACAAGGATAAAATCAGAAACTCAGATATTATAAACACACTGAATATTCCAGAGTGTTGGTTACTAAACACAATAACAAAAAGAACACTACGCCTGTTTGGTCATATAAAGAGACATAACTGTTTAGAAAAACAAATAATGGAGGGAAGAGTACCTGGGAAGAAGAGAAGGGGCAGACCAAGAAGACGATGGACTGACGACATTAAAGATAACATGAATACATCGCTAGAAAATGCAAGCCACATCGCCTAAGACAGAGAGAGGTTCAGAGAGTTCATTGGGAAGACAATGTTCTGGAAGGAATACGTCACATGACACACATCTAACATCCTTCCCTTATATCATATTACTACATCTAACATCCTTCAATGTTTTCATATTACTACATCTAACATCCTTCCCTTATATCATATTACTACATCTAACATCCTTCAATGTTTTCATATTACTACATCTAACATCCTTCCCTTATATCATATTACTACATCTAACATCCTTCAATGTTTTCATATTACTACATCTAACATCATTCCCTTATATCATATTACTACATCTAACATCCTTCAATGTTTTCATATTACTACATCTAACATCATTCCCTTATATCATATTACTACATCTAACATCCTTCAATATTTACATTTTACTACATTCAACATCCTTCAATGTGTACATATTACTACATCTAACATCATTTAATGTTGTTTCCTTTCAAAGAAATATGTCAATACTTCCTAGCTTCTTCTTATGAGAGTAACTCTTATACATCCAGTCTGATTGGTCATGTATAGAGCAATTTGTTTTAGGTCTTTGTGGGTTTCCCAAGTTTATTTTGCAGACACTCCTGTGGGCCAGACTGTTGTTCTATGAACAATGAAACTGGACAGCCCTGTAATATGTGTTCTAGTGTCTGTATTATTGCTCTGCAGATGCAAGCAGCAGTGTCGCTGATGCAGACATAGAATGTGACTCTTTTGCAGTGTATACTATAAATGCATTCTATAATATACACATTTCTTAGCTGATTTGCCCCTTTAACAACAATATTCATATCATCAAGGGCCGTCTCTGCAATGAAGGTTGGCTGCAACAGATCTCCAACATCCCGTCTCTTGTTTTGGTGGTGCACTCTGCTAGACTGTAACCTGTCCATCGTGTGATGTTACTCTCCCACTTGTATCTCTGCCTACCTTTGACTTTACCCTCAAGTAAGGTGTCATGTCTTTTAATGTATCCAAAATATTTTATTTGCTTGATTTCTATTTCTCTTAGTAGTTCTTTCTTCATATTAAGTGTTTTTAGCACCTCTTTATTTGTTTTCTTCTCTTTCCATGATGTTCTCCCTATTCTTCTATATACCCACATCTCAAAGGCAACAATTCTGTCTTCTAATTGTTTATTTAACAACAATATTAAGGAGATTTCATGTTTCATAAAAACTCCCATACCAGTGGGAGTTTGAGAATAAACACAGAACAAGAAGATTAATCCATTAATATGTAAAATTTAAGCAGAACATTAACAAAATATTAAGGAGAGTTAATATTCTGTTTACATTTTAAATATTAAATGATGAATCTTCTTATTCTGCGTTCATTCTCAAACTCCCACTGGATTCTCTTGTAGCAGGACAATGGTCCTACTAGATTTCCAGCAAAATGTATTACAGAGAATGGAAATGAGTTGTCGCCATTTTATTTGCAACAATGGCCCGACACATCCGTCTTCGGTGGAAAAAAATGATGAATAATGAACCATTATTGCGATGCAATGATTGCTTTTCACAATTAAAGTAAAATGATGAAATAGGTCATCATTTTAGAACAAAGATTAAAAAATATCATACTGCTATAGGTCAATTAACCTGTATCAACCCGACATATACGATAGCCTCCCAATGTCAACATGTGCCACTTCGCAGTAACCATTTGCTATCACGGACAATAATCTCCAATGTTTATTTCCTATCATGCTTTGTTAATAACTATTTGCTAGAATAGTATTCCTAATTTTTCAGAGGTAAATAAAAGCCCTGTAGTGATTTTATTTGTTCTCTTCATGTTTGCATACCACATTGCGTAGACCTTCGTGAAAGTGATGCTAATTTTGTGAATTTGTGAAATGGAAACCAGTGACTGTGCAAATGCAGGCATTTCTTGGTTTCTTCTTCTTCAGCGTTCATTCTCTAACTCACGCTGGATTTCTCTTGTAGCAAGACAATGATCCTACTAGATTTCCAGTAAGATGTAGTACAGAGAATGGAAATGCATTGTGTCACCATATTATTTGCACCAATGGCCTGACACATCAAACTTTGGCTGTATTTCTTGGTTTGATTCTTGCAATATTCATGATTGATTAATTGACAATCAGTTGATAATGATAGAATAAAATGTAGACGTCACTGATAAGGTAGGCCTATAGATCTACATTGATAATTGCTGCTACAGATATGGATTGTCTCAAAACTGTACGTCCTTTATTGCATTTTTGTTTTTGTCCTCACTACCCATGCTGGTCCCACAACATAACACTGACACACACAAACAAACAACATCATGGTATCCAGCATGCACTTATCTCTATTCTCTCCAAATTTGAAATAACTCAATAAATACAAAAGTTATGCTAAAAAAAGCAAACACATCTAGAAAAACCAGAAATCATAAAAAATAGTGCATTTCAGAGAAAGTTTGCATAATTTTTCTCTTGGTTGCTACGCATTAAAAAACACCATCACAAATTGATTATGATTAAATTATCTGTTTTTAAAAGATGTGCAGTTGATGAGAGATGATTTAAGACTTTTAGATCACCTCAAGTAAAGTAATTGCACCAGTATAATCTCTCATTTCAAGAAATTCCTCCACAGTTGGCATTTTCTTTTTTTTCTTTGTGTCCTTTCCTACAGATGCAGCACCAGACCCAAATGCAGGTTTTGTCCTTGATAGCATCTGAAATAAAATTATGAATTTATTCAAACTGAACTATATTTCAACACACCTAACATTAAATGGCTCCCTAGGAGACATTTTCTCCTTAACATATATATATTAACACCTTACTTTTATGAATATCTGTGTGGAAGCAACAAGATAAAGAAGAACCATGAAACAGTGATAGGATACATGAAGACTGAAAATCAGGGAAGTTTAAGTTTGTTGCTGTCTTAACAGTTGCCACTATTAGGCATGATGACCACTTATTGCTTCGTTGGTCTCGGTTGAGGCCTAAAGGAGGTATACTTTATATACCATAAAGTGCTAAATTATTAAATACAGACACCATCTCAACATTAAAATGAGGAACAAATAAGTGCATCTGTGGTTCAGATACAATTGTAATTCTGTTTCCAACACCCCCCACCCAATCCCTCACACGCAACATGTTATAGTTATGGGAAATAAGTCATCATGTCACTCAATCGCTGTTTTTCTCTTCTGTCTACCGATAGTTACACAGATGCAGTTAGAATGAATGTAGATCTGGATAATAGATCCATGTAATGCTCTGTACGTTGTTGAGAAGAATGACCAATTCAGTTCTGATTATACACTTTTCTATCTTGTGCAGTATACTTTGAGAGTTCGATAGAATCACTGAGTCTGATGGTGGTTGCGTCGCCAGCCAAGTGAGAGCTTTTGACACTGATTCTATTTCCAGTCTTATACTTGATGCTGTAGTAAAATACGCAGCTGACTTCTCTGCTAATTTCTTGCCATTTTGGTAGGCCAAGAAATCCCAAACGCACCTGTTTGTTTCATGTGGTACTGAGTAAATTATGTAAATTCTGTGTAAATTATTTTATCGTGTGGTTTCGAGTGCTGCAGTATGAGTTCTTGGATCATTCCCTCTGTTCTGTTGGCAGCCCAGTCGCTGCATACTCTTCCCATCTGTATCACAGCTGTTGTCAATAACTTTCTCTCTTTGCCAAATGTCACCCATTCACAGCCTCTTCTCACTTCCTCCAGCTCACAAACTCTGAGTAGGATATCTTCTGCTTCTGCCATACAAGAGCTTCCTCTCTTGATACACCTTCCTTTTGTGTTGTCTAAGGATTGGTGTAAGAGGTGATGATCATTATTGGCGACCATGAATTATTCTTTAGCCTGAGCTATTTTATATAGTGCTGTGACGCTCGGTAGGTCTAGTGAACACTTGGACATGCTTGTTGTGGTGTAATCATTTCTACTCGTAGTATTTTTATGTTTTTAATGTTATGTGCGTATCTTGACAAAGGCCTTTTGGTTCGAAACATCAATTATGTCCTGTGAATTGTCATTTGTTATTTGTATGTTTATATTCTATGTTTTGTTGTATATATTAATTCATGTAGGCATCCATCAGTGATAGTGTGTCAGTTGTTATCCAGTAGAACGTCATTACCCATCTTCCACATGAGTGCTATTTTGTATGTGTAGACATTAATAGTACAGGTGTTAGTGGTGATCCCTGTGGCAATTTGGTGCTATAGTTTTGATCTCTGAACAGGTCTGAACATTAAGACCATTGCTCTATCTATCTATATGCTGCATCTCTTGTTTGCCTTGCTGCGTCAGGGGTAGAAGAGTTCTCTGGAGATGGTCTTTCTGTGTGCTGTTTGTAAGCTTGTTCCTGTGGTTTCTTTGATTTCTGTGATCCATCTTTTACATGGTCTGCCTCTGACTTTATAGCAATTATATCTATGTGACCTGGCCATCTGTGGCATGCTGTCTGTTGGTAGTCTGGAAGCGTGTGAAAACCACTTGATCTGTTGTCTTTTGATGTGTTCCAATACTGGCATTGTTTTGGTCATCTATCTGATGTTATCATTTCTAATTCTAATTATGTAATTTCTGTTCTCACAATTTTTCTTTTGTCTTGTGCTGTCATTGTCCAGGTTTGGCACTGGTAACACAGTGATGGGATAATAATAGTCTTGTATAATGCAGCTTTAGTGTCTAAAATATGAATATGAAGTCAGTAGTGTTTTCTCTGGCCTCCACCTCTGCATGCTCACCTTCTGTGGTATATCGCTGTTGTTTTTTATGGACCTTCTCTGGTTTGCTACTGTGGATACGGACTGTATCTTCCCTCCTATGTCTCTCCTTTAACCTTTAGCAAGCTGTGTTTACAAATCCAAAAACTTCCCCTGCCACTGAATTCTTTTTTGAGAATTTGTGTTATTGATTGTGGCTGTTTTAAAAATTCAATAACTTTTTTGTTGTTAGAGATAATTAATTAATATTTGTACATATAAATAAAGAATTGAATACTGCATATATTGGTGTAATTTATTTATGTGTGTATGTGATACCAGACGTATTAGAAAGTAGTAAAGATGATTTTTCACCAAAAAATAAAGAAATTATAACAGATAAAAGGGAAAAAAATTATTTAAAAAATTACTTATCTATAGTTTTTATATTTTCTGAAGTGGGAACCCTGTAAAATAATCCTAATTCAAATAGTATTTATGTGGTTTCATTGTCAAATCATCATAATGTCACTGGTAAGAATGAATGAACCTCATAGATTTGCCATAAATCGTTATCTGAAAGATAGACCTAGTCATTTTTTATCGCTCCAACACAGTCGATATTCAGTGATTCACCATCTAAATCATGAAAGCAGCGTGATCAATGGACAATACTATATTATATAAATCAACTTACCTCTCAAAACACGTCTAACACACTAACGTTATCAGCTAGGCCTATATCTCCAACAATTTCATCGAAGTTGCTAAGCCAATCATGGCTATATGCCGAAGGGACATGCGAATTTTCTACAATTTCATCCTCGAAAATATCTTCACCCACGCTGCCTACAGAATCAGTGTCACTAGAATTACCACTATCTAACACCACATCATCTACTGGAGCGATATCTGCTTCAAGGAACGGCACAATTTCCTCCTCATATGAATCAGCATCCATAATAAACTCGAAGAAAATTGAATCCATGATGAACAAACTTGATTGCTTGGGTGTCTGTAGGAAAAAACGAACTGCTCCTCTCTATTCTACAAGATTTGTATGGAAATGAGGATGCCGGACGTGAAAATGGAATAGGCTTCATCTGCGCATGTCCCAGTTTATGTGCATTACAAAATAGGGATGTGCTACGTGAAAAAAACACGTCATCTTTATAGGTGTGTCCGGACACCGTTAGTTTAGAAGGAGCTAGAACTTTTGGGTGATCCATAACACCCTTAGCGTGCCTAAGGTTAAATACCATTTCTCTATAATACATTGTTGTATTCTTGATACATTCTATTCTTGTCCGCCTTCCTTTCTTTTTTCCTTCTTCATGGCATTATGGTTGATTTGTTATTGCAATTTCTGCATTATTTCAGCTCCATCCAATCCTACTTTGATCCCCCTCTATATACCTCTAGTTAACCTGCTATTTCCTTTAAATCCCTGCCTTCTGTTCAGTCTATCATTTGTTTAACTTTTATTGTATCTCTCTGCCCAGGGGGAGGGGCTTTACTTTTATGCCTCACCATTGTCTACATTCGAACAGCGTATTTGAGTTTATTGCGGCAAGGCATTGATTACTATTTAACACACTGTTACAAGTCCACATTTCTTATTCACTGCAGACTTTCAGCATATCACCGGCTAAGTACATTTTTTATTTTTTTTTACTTGATCATTTTCACTCCATCCGCTCTTTTACTTTTTCCATTTGCCTTTATCTTACCCTTTCCCAGTCATGCTGTCCTTATCCCGTCTTCTTCTCTCCTTCCTTCTGTATTCCTATCACCACCGGCACCATATCATGATGATGATGATGATGTTCGTCCGTCGTGATCGACGATGACCAAAAACTCAACCATAATAATAATAACAATAAATAATAAAATAATAAAGTTAATAGTGCGTTTTTAAATGACTAGCAAGTCCAATGCACGCACAAAATGTTCTTTTACAGAATTGACAACAATAGAAGGTATCTGTGTGAGGTTGAGATGTTTTTTCTTTTCTACGTGTCCGCTTCTGTCTTGCAGTTTCTTGTCTGAATTCTTCCGCCGCTAGTGCTCCCGTTCTAATGCTGTAATGCCATGCTGTTCTATCCTGAGCGAGGCTCTCCCAAGCGCCTATGTCAATGTTAAGATGTTTCAAGGATGACTTGAGTGTGTCTTTGAAATGCTTTTTCTGTCCACCAGCTTTTTGAAATCCTGCCTTGAGTTCTCCATAATATATTTGTTTTGGCAAACGCGAGTTCTCCATACGCACAAGATGGCCTGCCCAGTGTGCCTGCGCCTTAAGTATTGTGTGGATGCTTATTGAGGTTGATTTTTCCAAGACCTCGTAGTCTGGTACTTTGTCCCACCAATGGATGTTTAGTAATTTACGTAGGCAGGTAAGATGGAAATGATTTAACTTTCTTGCATGTCTAGCATACACTGTCCACGTTTCGCAGGCGTATAGTAAGGTTGGTATAACAGCAGCATGATATACTTGTAGTTTGGTGGTTTTTCTTATACCTCTTCTGTCCCATACTTTGTTGCGTAATCTGCCAAATACAGCACTAGCTTTTGCCAGTCTATTGTTAATTTCCACATCAATGTTGACATCGCGCGAGAGAGTGCTTCCAAGGTAAGTAAAATTGTCGACTACCTGCAGTTTTTCCTGATTGACGATGATGGAAGTAGCAGTATGTTGGCTATTTGATGTTGCTTGGTGCATGACTTCTGTTTTCTTGGTGTTAATAGTGAGACCAAAGTTGTTGCAGGCCTTTGAGAAGCGGTCTATGGTGCTCTGCATGTTTACGACAGAGTCAGCATACAATGCACAGTCGTCAGCATAAAGTAATTCTCTAACAGAACTAGATTTAGTTTTCGTGTTTGCTTTTAGAGCATATCATAAGGCCTATGTGTGTCGCTGTGTAAAATTTGGTGTCCATGGTATTTTGTTTGTCCTGATGAAGGCTTTTTTAGTCGAAACATCGTCTGTCACTGTGTCTCGTTGCTAGGTTGTTTTTATAGGCTAATAAAGTGTGTTAAAAAATGTGTCATAAAGAAATAATAGGCGCTACTTAACCAACCGCTACTATTCAAAGCATTTTTTCGAAGATGGAAGACTAGAATAGAGAAAAAGAAACAAGGTGCCAGAAAGCAAACAAGTGACTTACCAACTTTCACCAATACTTCTTCACCCGAAGATCAAGATGGAAATTTTTTAAAAACAGATGATATCTACAATTTTTATACCAACACTGTGCTACCAATGTCAAACATGGTCTTTAACAGCTTTGCAGCAAAGCACAAGGCAACACACAAAAATCATCACAGATAATTTTTTATGGGTTTTGTAGTATTTGGTTAGCTGATTTCAAATCTGTCTTTAGTATTTTTTCTACCACGTAACATTTTTTTGTAATAGCTAATTATAATATCTTTCAACAGTGGTTATGACCACAAATCGAGTACAATGTTTTATTTAGATTGGTATCGATACTTTATTACTGGCTGTTACAATTTTGTTCAGTTTCGGGTCACGTGATTTAGTATCGATGCTACCATTTTTGTGTATTCGATAGGATAGTAAATCCATTTATACACGTGTGGTGTTTGCTTAAAGTAATTACGACAAGTATATTATGAGATTTCGTTGTTTTGTACTTTCTTTTATTTTAAAGGTTGCAAAAACCTTGCATTTGTGTACTTGATAACTTATTTTGTGTACTTATTAACTTATTATCATGCCTAGAAGATGCATCAATCATCCAAACTGTTTCTGTTTTGTGTGTGGTTCATTTGTGACGAAATCACAGCGGCGCACAATTTCAGATGATCTAAAGAAGATATACATATTGTATTTTGGCTGTCCACTGGGTGATCAGGATAAATCTTGGGCTCCACATATCATATGTACCAGTTGTTCAAGCGGACTACGTGACTGGCTAAATGGCCGCAAGGCAGCTATGCCATTTGCAATTCCAATGTTATGGAGGGAACCGCGAGACCATGTCAATGATTGCTACTTTTGTCTGGTGAACACAAATGGATTCTCTGCTAAAAATAAACAGAACATTGTATATCCTAGCTTAGATTCTGCCATCAGGCCTGTTCCACATGACGATTCATTGCCTATTCCTTTACCTCCTTCTGGTGGACTCGTATCTATGCAAGATGGGGAGGAATGCAGTGAAAACACAGCTGTTCACAATGCAGACTCAACTGATCCAGATTATACTGTTGATGAATGTTTAGAACCTAAGACTTTTACACAGGCAGAGCTGAATGATCTTATTCGTGATCTAAATCTGTCTAAAGATAAAGCAGAACTTCTTGCTTCAAGGCTTAAGCAAAAGCATTTGCTTGCAAGGGACGTTAACATAACTTATTATAGAAAACGAAATCTCAACATGACGACGTTCTTCAATGTTGACGGCTCATTGAGTTATTGTCAGGACATTGATGGTCTCTTCAACAGTTTATCACAAGGGCATGATCCATCAGAATGACGTCTCTTCATTGATTCCTCGTGAAGAAGCTTAAAGGCAGTTCTTTTGCACAATGGAAATTTAAAACCAAGCATACCAGTTGCACATTCTGTTTATCTGAAAGAATCTTATTACAACATGAACAGTTTGCTTGAAGTTATCCATTATAAAACACACCAGTGGAACATCTGTGGTGATCTAAAGGTCATTGGCATGTTGATGGGCATGCAAGGAGGATTCACTAAATACTGCTGTTTCCTATGCCTATGGGATAGTCGAGCAACAGCGGAACATTATGTCAAACGTGTCTGGGAGCCCAGGCATATCTATACGCCAGGAGCAAGCAGTGTCCAAAATATGCCCCTTGTTGATCCACAGAAAATATTTCTGCCACCTCTCCATATTAAGCTAGGACTGATGAAAACCCTTGTGAAGACCATGGGTAAGACAAACTCAGAAGGTTTTCAGTACCTTGTTAATAAATTCCCAAACATCACTGCTGCAAAAATGAAGGAAGGGATATTTATAGGTCCACAAATCAGATCTGTTTTACAAGATGAAGGTTTCAAACAGTCTCTGTCAGGAGCTGAGCTAGAAGCCTGGGAGGCATTCAAGTGGGTCTGTGAAAACTTTCTTGGTAATCATAAGTCCCCTACGTACAGGGAAGGAGTTCAGCGTCTAATAGATTCTTACCAGAACCTTGGCTGTCGCATGTCATTAAAAGTGCACTTCTTGCACTCCCATGTAGATTTCTTCCCAGAAAATCTTGGTATGGTGAGTGAAGAGCAAGGAGAACGTTTTCACCAGGACATTCAGTTAATGGAGCGCCGTTATCAAGGTTTGTGGAATGAGAGTATGATGGCCGACTTCTGCTGGATGCTATTCCGTGATAATCCAGGCGAAGAATATAACAGAAAATCAAATTCCAAGCATTTTTGAAGAAACATTCTACATATCTATGCTGTGATGTGAGTATATTTGATTTAGTCTAGAAGATGTGAATCATTTGCTTAATTGATGTTTGCGATTCTCGAAAAAATACAGCCAAGTTCAGTGAAAACTAACATCACTCATAACTTTAAAACTTGACGTGATAGAAAAAAACTGATACCAGATCTGAAATCAGCACCAAAAAATCCTTTAGAAAAGTGTATTTTGGTTTCAGATGATTAAAAAAAGTTTTATTTTGTTGCCTTGTGAAATCGTCACATGTGAAATGAAGTGTCTGAGAAAAGCTGCAATGGTTACCAAACTAGATAAAATAAGAAATTAGGAAAAGAGTCTATATAATATAATGTATCAAACATATTGAGAGACAGCAAGTGAAATAGTTTGGTCACCTTATGAGAATGAAGCAAAACCCAAATACCAATGAGAACATATAACAAAAGAATATCCGGGCGTAAGGTCAAAGGTAGACCAAGAAAACAGTGGATAGAAAACATCAAGATAGCCTTGAACAAAAATGGACTAAATGCAACCTCGGCGACACATCTGGCCTTGGAACGACAGCTTAATCTCCCACCCCTACGCTTAATGGAAAGTGTGAATGTGATCAACAACAATCATTCACCTGGGGAAAGACTGAATAGACACAATCAATACACAAATGACAATACTATTCAAAACACACCCAACGAGACTTATCAAGCACAGTAATTCGGCTATGCTTAATCAATCAAACAAGTGTCATGCCGAATGGCGTAGGTGATCATGTTTCTCCACGACTCTCTGTCTATTGTGTTGTCAATAAGCTCGGTTGGTGAGCTTCTACCGTGCCACGATACAAGCCTTGTACACGATACATACAAGGCTTTTCAAGCCAACCTAGTAACTTTTCTCTTTGTCGTCCCCTATCTCTTCTCCCTTTGATCCTTCCAGTGGTTATGCTTAACATAAATATAAAACAATATTGCAAATCTACTACTCCTAAATGCCTACCATTTTAGTAAATGTGTATGTGACAACTTTACTCCAATAAACAATAAAACTGTAGCTGAACAACTACCCAACAGCCAGAATTAATTCTACTCAGTGTTGCCATTTGTAAATCCTTATATAATGCTAAACTGTACTAGAAAAGAGTCAGAAAAGGGCCAAACAAAATTGAACTTTTCTTACTCTATTGACGCTCACGGCAATTTTATATTTTACTGCTTTTAACTTGGTCATTATTGTGCACAAGACATATTGCCACATTTAATTATTATATATTTTAAGAAAAAGTTATCAGCAAGTGTGGAATGGAAATAAATAACGAAAAGGACAAGATCTTGGTTAACAGTTGAGTAACGCAAAATGAGGTAAACAGGTTACTAAAACACTTACCTAGCCTATTAATAAAAATATATTTTAAAAAAACATACAATAAAACTAAACAGGACAATTCTCAACGTATCGGCTGTTTAGTTTTATTGTATGTTTTTTTTAAATATATTTTTATTAATAGGCTAGGTAAGTGTTTTAGTAACCTGTTTACCTCATTTTGCGTTACTATTTGTTCATTAGGTTACTGCGGCACCATCCACTTTGTCGGACACCCTCTGACCATTTGGTTATTTATATTTAACAGTTGAGACAGACTCACCGACCAAATCATTATGAAAGAGTATAAACGAGGAGATGAATACTTTCAACAACCTTGGATTGAATATATGCAAAGATGGAAAAAATGCAAGGTAGAATTAAAAATACGGCTGGGGTGACTATATCTAATATGCCCATAATAAATTTAATTTGGAAAAACATATTTAAATATAAGGTTGGAGATGGCTTTAGTTTCTATGTCAGAGAGATGATTACAAATCAAATACAAGTGTTACAAACACATTCTAGGAATATCATATAGAGAGAGCATAAGACAAAATCCGTGTTGTGATTTCTCGTTTGACACTACCATTACTCCAGTCGCCTCGACTGTAAATAAGTACCTGACTCATTAGTTGTTCGTTCGTCCATCACAAGTGATGATGACCATTTGTTACATTCACTTTTGAAAATTCCCTTAGAGTTATGTCCTTGATTATGAGTTCGTAGATGGTTAATGAGCCCTACTCTACTCATTGAATAACGACTGTAGACGGATTTTGGTCTATCCGTGACTTTCTAGCTGCTCTCCGCTGTTGAGCTGCTGCATTTCTCCTCTTTTCACAAGACGTTGCACTCGTGGATGTGAAAATGACTTTCACTGGGGATTTTGATTAAAATGAGGAAGAGTTGCAACTCATTAGTTAGCGAGGTAACAACAGCAAGCACGGGAAATGGTCACCCCACTTTATAGTTACTGCAGCTAGTACATGAAGAGTTATCTTCATCCCCAACAGAAGATGCCATGAAACCTACCTTTACCTTTAATGAATAACAATAGCGATGCATACAGGTCACAAGTACCATTGCTTTCAATAGTGAATCAACAACTTTCATGGTTTAGATATGTATGTCGACTTTATTCCATGTCACAAAGACACCAAGGATACTGCAGGGAATAGTCGAATGTGGAAGGGGACAGAGAAAAGCATTGGCAGACAATATATCGTCAAGGACTGGACAGGTCAATGTGTTTCTCTCCCTCGTCTGCATCGTTGAATATAAAAATCACCGAATGCAATTGTGTGTTGAGGCTTTCAATGTAGTACCCATGTGACTCTGAAGGATTGTGGGTTTATAAATATATGGATGGATAAATGTTTTTATGGAGTTTTCCTCGTGTAATTTTTTTAAAATGCCATGTTAGTAAATCTTGCCGCCAAAAAAATTCATAGGGACCTATGGATGATAATCATTTTCTGACAGTCTCCTGAGAAATGTATTATCTTTAGATCCTGATTTCCCGCTAAGTTAGTATAGCAATAATTAACTGAATATTATGTAGAGTTCAGTAGGAAGCATTTATAATTCTGTCTTTAAAGTGCGCGTTGTCTGCGTGAATATTCTTTGTCCTTATTTAAATAGTGGATCAAAAGTTACTTCTATGCGACTAATTTTTAAAAGCCCAGAAAAAAATCAAACAAGCCAAACCAATACTCTTTTTGACAACCAAATTTTAAATAAGTACAATTTTTTAAATTTTTACTTTTGAAAGTAAATATGGCAACCGTGCTTTTACGGGAAACGCTATGACCGCATGCGGACATGAATACTTCCTGTGCGTTATATTTGAAACCATGGTTTCTGATCAACACAAAACCGAACCTCCTTGGTAACATACTTATCATGTTTTTGCACTGGGAGAGTTAGGTAGAATCGATCATCTGCTACTCTTGTTGACTGGAAGTGACTACAAGATCACGCGATTACGAGCGTAGACGAGATTTATCCAATTGCAGAGCATGATAGGAATGCAAACTCCGCAAATGTAAGAAATTGGCCGCTAAAGGTCGCGGTATTTTCTTTAGCAACCTTTGCATTTCGACTAGTTTAATTTATCAGTTGGTTTGGAAAACACTGTCCAATTTATACAAGAAACAACACTGCAGATATAGACATTATTAGCGAACGAAAGAAGAAGAAAATCAGTTGGTTTTTTTTATTAGACGATTACAATAGTTTTATGAGGATAAATGAAAATAATTCTTACGGCTCACTGGAATTGAACCAGGTCCTTTCTAGCGACACCGAATCGCCTAGCAACTCAAATAAACAGGTTTTCCGTATTTGACTAACCACATAAACACATAAGAATAACACTGTACTCCTCACGGTTCTGTGCGATCTGCAAAGCTTCTTCTAGTGTCATGTTCAGAATGTCTTAAATGTTACGTGTCCATCGTAGTCTTGGTCTGCCTCTTGTTCTCTTTCTTGGAACTTTTCCATCAATGATTAATCTTTCCAAACCGGTGCTCGGTAGCTTCAGTAGTTTGCCATTGCTTTCTGAGTGCATTCCTTCTATGTGTTTCAAAATAGTTCTTTCATGTAGACGCCAATACATTGTTCAGGTTTTTAATCACACTTTTAGATAGTCATTGCGCCTTACAATTCGCTGGTATTTGTTGCTAAAAATAATAACAAACATGGCTGCTACTAACTAAAACTTGACGGTTTGAGTTTCCCCAGAAATAAGCAGAAATCGACTGTCCTACGGCAGAGCACAGATTACAGTATTGCCGTGCACGGACGTACCTTCAAATGCATGCAGATAAGGAATATCCATTGCATTCAGAAAGTTAAAGGTACCAAACTTAAGAGAGGGAAGTCGTGGATGGGCCGCGCGGAGGATGTCATACAAAGCGTGTGCAGATTGCAAGATGTGGCAGCATGTGCGGAATGGATAGGTCTACCAACATATTTCGAAACTTGTTTGAGAGTAGTAATAACACTTAGCAGGGAATGCAGAGAATGGTGTCCCACGTCTGTGGAGCCAGAGGTGCAGGCTTTGGTCAGTAATAATGCCAAAGAGGGGAATGTGATTGTAATCACTGATGGATCTGTGATTAGACATGTTTGTAGTGCTTGGGCCTTCACAGTTCAGTGCGCATGTAAAACGATACGGGAGGAGAATGAGGCCTTTGCTGTGACTACGAGTAGAGTGACCATGGAGATTATGGCGGTGACCATGACATTTAAGTGGATTAAATATCAGGGTTTAAAATGCGGTGATGATAAAAGTGAACATTTTGGAGGGCGCAGAAGAATGATGGTCAACCAGCAAAAGACCGGTACTGTCAGCAGAACTGTAATGGCAGCTACATTCAGGGTGAGATCGTAAACAACTATGGACGTGTCCAGTTTGCAGTGATGATGATCCGACGACTAGCGAACTAACTATGCTATAGACGAATTCTACGAATTTCCTATAGGGAACATAAGACCAATGTGTTCGTAAGAAATAAAGTAGAGATGTGTGCAGGTGTCCAGGAACCATTGCTTTCAATTGTGAAACGACGAAAACTAGCATGGTTTGGACATGTATGCAGGCATGATTCCTTGTCAAAAACAATACTGCAGGGAACTGTCGAAGGGGAAGTAAAAAGCAGGGGAGGTCAAATAAAGGCATGGACAGACAACATCAAGGAATGGACAGGACAAGATATTTACACACTCATCCGCATCGCTGAGGATAGAATTCGCTGGAGAAATGTGTGCTGAAGCATCCAATGTGGTACCCCTACGACCCTGAAGGGTTACGGGTTTATTGATTGATTGATTTTTTGAAGACATTAAATTATTTTTTCATGTTAGATTCTGTCGAAGGCCTTGCTGTAGTATATTCTATGAAGCAAATATAGATCCTTTTTGGACTTCTATGTATTTATCTATAAATAATGGGATACCAAGTATAGCATCTCTGATTCATTTGTTTTTCCTAAAACCAAATTGTTCTTCACCGACTTCAGTGTCCTTCTTGTTTTTAATTATTTCATGTGTCTATTTTCTTGAGTAATAGTAGTAGGCCTATACCTATTTCTTCTTCTTCTTCGGCGTTCATTCTCAAACTCTTGTTGGATCTATCTTGTAGCATGGCCAGAATCATACTAGATTTACAGGATGATGTAATCCCGAGAATAGAAATGCATTGTGTTGCCGTTTTATGTGTGTCAATGGTCAGACACGTCCGTCTTCAGCGGATAGTAATATTTAAAGTTACTAAAGTATTATGGAAAAGATGGAATTGCAAATGGAAATAGGTATATATCCTTTTTTATAAGGAAAACCCGCTTCCTTTGCTGAAGATGTATCTCATACCCTGACCACAGTTCCGTGCGGTAGATTTTCTCAATATAATGCAAGTATTCGAAATAATGCCGCCCCCTTCAAATGGTATTTATTCGAAATGCCGCCCCAAACAATGTATTTCGCTTGGTGCAGCATATGAGGTATCACGGCACGGCATATCCTGGTCATATTAAGATGCATAATATACTCTGGAATTTTTCAAGGACGATCAGGGTTTTCTCTCTCTTTCAAACACTTTAGTATTAGCAGTGAGCGTTGCCACAGATGGTGTAGTCATCTACATATCAGGGGTTTTTGGCATGCATTTGATGTTCTGGGGTTATTTTGATCACGTGTTAGTTAATCCCCTCTCCCCCTTCCCCCAAGGAGATCCTGGAATTTAGTTAAAAGACTGGTAAATCCTTCACATTCTTAATAATTTTCATAAAAACTCACAAAAAGTCTATTGGGAACGATCAAGCCCGTAGAAATGGGGAGGGGAGGACGTTGAGTAAAATTCCTCTTTTAACGATTGTTCACAAAATGGGTCATCAAATTTACTATCAAAAAGAGGTATTGCACACGAAATCAGACCAAATAACGGTTTTTTTAAAGTAAAAGCATCCATCCTTACTGAAGATGTATATACGGACATTGAAGCGATGGAATTCCACACGATATTGGGTTGACGATTTTTCGGTATATTTAATAGAGCAATTGCCTTATTTATATTGAGGAGTTGAACAGTGATGTGTAATTTCACCAGACCTGTTCTCTTTATACAGTGAAAAAAATAATGCGTGCAATAGATCTATCCATCCATCCATCCATCCATCCATCCATCCATCCATCCATCCATCCATCCATCTATCTATCTATCTATCTATCTATCTATCTATCTATCCGCTGTTTGCCCTGCGGCGTCAGGGGTGAAAGAGATCTCTAGAGATGGACTTCATGTGTGCTGTTTGTAAGCTTGTTCCAGTGTCTTCTTTACTTTCTGTTATCCATCTTTTACATGGTCTGCCTCTGGCTTTATAGTCTTGATGTCTATGTATCATCTCCATTTGTGGAATGTTGGTAGTCTCGAAGTGTGTGAAAACCATTTGATCTGTTGTCGTTTGATGTGTTCCAATACTAATATTGTTTTGGTTATCTGTCTGATATTATCGTTTCTAATTCTTTCTTAATGACACTGAATATTCTTCGTAGACATGCCATTTCTGCGTTCACTATTTTTCTTTTATCTTGTGCTGTCATTGTCCATGTTTGGCCTGATAGCAGTGATGTGATAATAATAGTCTTGCAGAATGCAACTTTATTGTCTATGTTTACATTTTTGTTCTTAAAAATACGTGTAATCTGTCCTAGGATCTGGTATGGTTTGTTGCATCTATTTTGTATCTCTTTACTGTTTTTCCCTTCACTCTCTATGATGCTTCCTCTTGATTCTTGATTAGAAACTGGCTTCACGGCACGCGGGACATTCTCATAAGTGCACCGCCCTCTGTTCCAGCAGCCATCCCAGTATATGTAGACTCAGAGTCCCGGTCAGATGTTGATTGTATAATCTTCGGGACTTTTCACAAACATTTGCTTTTCCTTCCCTCACCTCTAGATACTCCCATTTCTAACATTCTCTGTATGTGTACCTTCTCAGCCTTATTGACATCATCTGCATCTTGAAATAAATTTATTACTGCCTTCATTAAGTCTGCTTGATCTCTTCTCAGCAATGTGCCGTCTATCGCCGCATTGCCTTCCAATAAGTCGATTCTCTCATTTCCTTTGACCCCAGCATGACCAGGGCAGTATATCCATGTAATGCTCCGGACAACTGAGTTGTTCAATAAGTCCTACTATTCATTTCTTAGCATGAACTTTTCTATCTTGCGCAGAATGCTTTGAGAGTCTGCGAGTATTACCGAGTATGTTGATGTATCAGTTATCAACCGATTACGTGCTGCTGAAACTCCCTCTATCTCCATCCTCATGCTCGATGTGACAGTAGAATATGCTGAAGATTTCTCAAACAACTTCATGCCGTTTCTGTAGGCAACAAAACTCCAACCGCTTTTATTTGTGTTTCTGTTAACGGAGACATCTGTGTTTATAATTATGTCTTGTGGTTTCGAGTGTAGTCGGGCGAGTTCATGCACTGTAACCTGATCCCTGACATCCATCACTTTAAGGTATGATCTAACTTGTGCTACCTGATGTCGCACTCTAATGCTGGGGAGATCAAACAGAAATCTCATAGCAGAGATGGGTGTATCTCTAGTACACCACCGTACGGCTCTCATTGCCTCATTTTGGACTTTTCCCAATCTATCGACTTGTGTCTGTGACAGTGTTAGTAGGCCGATGCCATAATCTATGACAGATAGCACCATCAATTGCAGAAGCAGAAAAAGTACCCATTGCTGCATGTCGAAGGACGCCATAACATTGATCCCTCTTTTAGCCTTCTGAATCATATTTGTGACATGTTTGTTGAACGAGAGACTTCTATCAGTGGTTATCCCAATACATTTAAGGTCCTGTTCTCTTTCAATGAATGAGCCCATGCAACTAACAGCTGGCAGTGTGTCATTGACCCAATTATTATTTAAGGAGTACCAGACGACCTTTGCGTTCGAGGGATTGATCACAGCGTTGTATGTTCTGCACCATATCGACAATTATCTAGTCCATTATGTACACTGTCAGCGATATCTGTTCTGTTTCTGTCCATGTTGTATAGTAGGATATCATCAACGTAGGCTATGTTAGAACTCTACAATTGCTGGAGGTTACAATGATGCTTCCTAAGTAAGTTAACTCCGTTACTTGTTTAAGCTATTTTTATCGATGGAGAAAGTGATATTTCTTTTTTCTTAGTTATAGCCACATTTCGAACAATAGTTGATATCCCATGAATATCAGTGGTAGGACTGAAGATAAATAATTCGAGGTATGCCGAGAACACTGTTCTGACTGCTAAAGGTGAGAAAGACCTTAAAGATTTAATATTTAGGTTCAAATATTTAGGTACAACGATTACAGCAGTTGAAAGAAGTCCAACAGAAATTATAAGCAGAATAGGGGATGCAAAAACAACATTCAGAAAAAAAAATATATTGTGTAATATGACCTTGTCATTAGACGCGAGGAAGAAAGTTTTGCAGTGCTATATAACTCCTATTGTAACATAATAATGCGAGTCTGGGATAATAAACAAACAGGAAGGTGGGAAATTAGAGGCAATAGAGATGTGGATCTATAGAGGAATGCTGAGAATACCATGGACTGCCAGAAAAACTAATGTGGAGGTGCTGAAAAAGTCAAATGTGGAAACGGATCTTAATAAATAATATAAGAAAAAGACAATCTTCATTTTTTGGCCACTTCATGAGACGGAGGTTTGGAGAACAGTCACAACAGGTAAGATTGAAGGCAACAGAGGGCGACAACGTGAGAAAATATTATACAGTTTGATAAGCTTGCACGGCAGGGAAACAACAACGATCTTGATACATAATTCTGGAGAAAGAGAGCTGTGGAGAGCCATGATCGCCTACACCAGCCGACATGGCACCTGATATAATGATATTGATTTATTTAATCTGGGGTTAACTGGATATTTTACAGCACGATCTGGGGGTATTTCTAAATCATCAGTGGTAGCATTGTTTACTTCAAATCTGATATCTAGTCACATGCCACAAGAAGGAAGGTAATGTTTATGTTAGGGGCCTTACTTTATGATGTTTGCCCAAATTTTGAATGATGCTTAGGTCTTTGAGAAATAGAATGTATAAAAAATAGTTTATATTTACTTGCATTTTATAGTCACATGAAACATCTCTAATCACTGATAAGTAAGGGATATTATTAATATTATTATTATATTATATATAAGCCTCAGATCTCGACTTCGTTTGTTGCTGGTCTATCCGCATCGTCATCTGCTAAAGACATCACAGTCTAGCTTGGAGTGGTGGGAGTTTTGTCACCTGTGTCAGTGTGTCTCTTCGTGAAGTGTAGGCCTACTAAATAAGGATTATAAAATAGGTACCGTAACCATAGTCCCGTCAGACGTGTCATTTGAGATGTGTGACACTCAGTAAAGTATAGCCTATAGGATTAGGCTACTAATAAATACTCTTTATTATAGTTTTATTATAATTATACTTATACTATCTATACTATAGTTATAGTGAAGTATAAGTATAACTAACTATAATAACTATAACTTTATTTAACCACGAGTACATATCTTGTCTTATAACAATTTAATTATTTTAATTTGTTACAGTGGGTAGTCAGCAGAGCAGTTGTTATTTTGTATTTCCTATTCAGTTGACAACAGAAATAATGGTTGTCTGGAAGAGACATACACCACCAAGATGTAACATAATAATTAATGACACAAAATTAACACAAGTTGAAAAAGTAAAATATCTTGGCAAACTGTTAACATCAGAATATAGATGATTAAGTGAGATAAAGTGGCATACAACACAAGCCAAATCAGCATTCCAAAAGATCTTCTTCTCGTTCGCAGTTTGACATGTCTACACAGCAAGTCCTGTTTTCTTAATAAATGCTGCTGTATTTGAAGGCTCCTCAGTGCTCCTATACATCTTTCTGTGGATATCCATCACTACGAGCCAGTGTTCTTCCCGTAACTGGTTTAGTGTATTGCAGGATATGTTCAGTGGTCTGTGCTGCCTCCCCACAAGGGCACAGTGGTGATGGGACCAATCTTAGCCTATTTAAGTGGCTGTTTAATCTGTTTTGTCCTGTTCTGAGGCAGAAGATAATAACCTGCTCTGCTCTGTCGAGATAGTGGTAATTGTCTTTTGGGTGGTCGACTTTCCTGATGTCTTTGATGAGGATCTTCTTTTCTTGGTAGGTGATTTCTTGGTCTTTTTGTTCCTGTGTTGCTCCATCCTTTGCCAATCTGTCTGCCTCTTCATTTCCTAGTATGCCACAGTGGGATGGTATCCACTGTAGTACTACCCTTCTTTGCTTTGGATGCTCACTTCTCGCATGGCTTTCTTCAGATCTGGCAGCTTATCGCTGTCAAGGGCTTGTAGGACAGACATAGCATCAGTAAGAAATACCACCTGCTGGCATTGGCTTGTTGTGTTTTTAATTATTTCTGCAGCCATGTTTAAAGCCTGTACTTCTGCAGAGTAGTTGGAGCAGAATATTCCAGTTGGTGAACATGTGGATTCATTTTCTTTTTCTGGATATTTTATGTACACGCCAGCACCTCCATTCTTCACTGCTCTGGTTGTTGATCCGTCGGTATATACTTGTATCCATGCTTCTCTGGGGTACATATCTTCAATCATGTTGCATACTATTGTTTTCTTTTCCTTGTCATGGAGATAGGGCTTAGTCCAGCCAACAGAAATTGGAACATAAGATTGGTCGTGCAATATCGAGCAGGGTCACAATCCTGTCCAAGCAAGCACAGGTGCTGAAGTCAGAGATTCTAGGCCGAGAGGCGCACCAGCAACCATGGCATCATGCAAACCGAATAGTTGACATGTCTGCACAACAAAATTCCAAAAGATGAGAACCATTTTGTGCAATGAAATACTACCAATGTAGACCTGAATTCAAGTGCTGAGATGTTATACATCACATCAATTCTTTTTATGGATGTGAAGCATGGACTGTAAAGAAAAAAACAACTAAAATGAACTTGAGGCTACAGAGATGCTATTTCTGAGAGGAATTATGAAAATACAATGGACAGCTAAGAAAACTAATGCAGATGCTCTTATTGATTCTGGTGTAAAAAGATCAACAATATTAAACATTAGGGGCAGACATTCAAGGTTCCTAGAGCATGTGTTGAGAAGAACACTGCTTGAACATTTAATAACCACTGGAAAGATCAAGGGGAGAAGAGACATGGGATGACAAAGAGAGAAGATGCTAGATGGACTAGTATTATGGAACGGTAGTTCACCAATCGAGCTTATTGACAACACAAGAGACAGAGAGTCATGGAGAAACATAATCGCCTACGCCATTCGGCATGGCACTTGATTTATTTATTTATTCAGTTGACCATTTTTATCTGATATAAATTATAAGTATCATTTAGCATGTCAGTATTTGGACAAAATTTCAAAATAGGTCATTTACAGCTGATAATTATAAACACTGCAACTAGATAAAATAGCCCATGCAATTATTTGCAATTGAACAATACTTCAACCAAGTCTGTAGCCTAGGTCAATTTGGAGAAATGTTATGATTTTTTAACAAAAAGATAATTACATGAATGAAACAAAGAAAATATGAACTGACTGGTTGTGATCAAGAATTATAGTTGAGTTAAGAATTTATGAAATATCTTAGTTATTTATGATAAAATATGTAACAAATTTTAATTTTTGTGTTCAGAAAGACAAGATGAAACTGTTGCTTACATTGTGCTAGTATTCAGATGCAATTATGGCTAATTAATTTTCATAATGGCTGCTATTTGCATAATTAAAATGGAAGGACTCGGATTAAAAAGGAATTGTGTTATCGACTCATGGAATGTGTACACACTCTATGCCTGCGGAAAGGTCAGTGAACTTACACACAAACTAAACAAGTACACATGAGACATCATGGGCATGGCAGAAGTAAGGTTGATAGGATTTGGTGAAACAACAATGGATGACGGTTATAAAATCTGGTATAATGGAGACGAAGCAAAACACCAACATGGAGTGGGATTTATTGTTCACAAAGAGAAATTTAACTCTTATCATTAGTTGCACCCCTATAAACAGAAGACGTATAACAATATGTGTAGCAGGTAGACCCAAAAACATCACGATCATTCAAGTTAGCCCCAACTGTCGACTATGACGAAAAGGAAATAGGTGCATTTTATGAAACACGAGAAGACAATAAAGGATATCCCTAAAAATGATCTATTAATAGTACTAGGAGACCAGAATGCAAATGTGAGACCTGACGCTTATCACCAATGGGCCGGCACATTAGGGAAATTTGGAACAGGAGAACAAATGAACGAGGACTAAGACTATTGGATTTTGCCAATAAATTTAAACTCACTTTTACAAATGGACTATTTACACACAAGCTTTCCAGAATAACAACATGTCATGCTCCACAAGCAGATGTACATAATCAAATTGATTTCACACTTACACTGAAAAAATTAAAGTCCAAAATAAACAAAGCACAAATAAGAACTTTTCCAGGAGCAGACATTGGTAGCAACCATGATATGGTTCTATTGATGATCAAAATTAAATTTATAAAGAACAAATGCACACGATTAAGATTTAATCTAGAAAAATTGAAAGATCCAGAAATAGCAGAGATATTTGAGGCAACAGTAGGAGGAAAATTTGCAGCTCTTTCTATTTATCTATCTATATGCTGTATCCCTTGTTTGCCTTGCGGCATCAGGGGTATAAGACCTTCCTGTGTGCTTCTTGTAAGCTTGTTCCTGTGGCTTCTTTGTCTTCTGTGATCCATCTTTTACATGGTCTGCCGCTGGCTTTATAGCGGTTATATCTATGTGTCATAACCATCTGTGGCATGCTGTTTGTTGGTAGTCTGGATGCGTGTGAAACCACTTGATCTGTTGTCTTGTGGTGTGTCCCAATACTGGTATTGTTTTGGTTATCTGTCTGATGTTATCGTTTCTAATGACACTCTTAATGACACTCCAAGTATTCTTCGTAGACATGTCATTTCTATTGTCACTATTTTTCTTTTGTCTTGTGTTGTCATTATCTAGATTTGGCACTAAGAGCACAGTGATGGGATAATAATAGTCTTGTATAATGCAACTTTAGTGTCTATGTTTACATTTTTTTGTTCCTAAAAATATGTGTCATCTGTCCTAGATTTGCAGCTCTAAATCTAGTAAACCAAGATGTTAACTCTCTCAGAAGCCATGAAAGAAACTTTATTAGAATCAGCAACAGAAACATTAGGGACAAGAAGAATCACATACAAACCTTGGGTAACAGATGACATCCTGAAATTGTGCGATGAACGAAGGAATATGAAAAAAAATTAAGAAAGAGGTCACTGAATTGACAGGGCTATGTAGCAAAATAAACAAAAACATCAGAAGGAAAATTAAACAAGCACAAGAAATATGGCTAGAGGAACAATGTGAAACCATCAATGAACAGAAACATTAGGGACAAGAAGAATCACATACAAACCTTGGGTAACAGATGACATCCTGAAATTGTGCGATGAACGAAGGAAAATGAAAAAAAATTAAGAAAGAGGTCACTGAATTGACAGGGCTATGTAGCAAAATAAACAAAAACATCAGAAGGAAAATTAAACAAGCACAAGAAATATGGCTAGAGGAACAATGTGAAACCATCAATGAAGGTTTTAAACACGGAAACAGTAAGGTAGCATATGACACTCTAAGAAAGATAACACAGCAAAAAAGACATCCACAATAGAAGACAAAGAAAGATACCCGTACTCAATGAAACAACAGATATAGTAAAAAGATGGACAGAGTGTTGCAAGAAGCTGTTTAACTGCAAGTGTAATCCTGGCAACATTATATTAGAGAATTCTGAAGTAGGCAACAGGGAAATAGAAAATACAGAAATTCTAGTAGATGAAATAAGAGACCATACGAACATTGAAAGTAGGGAAGTCACCTGGTGTAGACAACATTCCAGCAGAACTCTTGAAATACAGGGAAATTAATGTGGTAAATATATGACCCTAATCTGCTAGAATATATGGAGCACAAAACAATGGCCTACTGAATGGACACAATCACTAATAATACCAATTCCCAAGAAAGAATTTGAATGTGTGCACAAATTACAGAACCATTAGCCTTATAACACACCCCAGTAAAGTGATGCTCAAAATACTACTGATTAGAATAAAGCACAAATTGGAAGAAATAATAGCAGAACAAGCTGGCTTCAGAGCAAAAAGAAGCACTGTTTAACAAATATTTAACATCCAAACATTAATTGAAAAACATATTCAGCACCAACAATCTGTACCACAATCTCATTGATTTTACAAGGGCCTTTTACCATGTTTGGCATGATGGTCTGTGGCACATACTGAGACAATTTAATTTTGTCACCACAATCATAGATATTATTGAATCACTGTACAAAATTGCAAATAGTGCTGTCTTGTCAAACAATATAATTGTAGAGTTCTTTAAAACAAATGTGGGAGTTCCACAAGGATGCATAATGTCTCCAGTACTTTTCAATATATACCCACAGCACATCATACAGGAGAAACTGCAGAATGAGCTCGACTGTATCACTTCCTGGTGTAATGATTCAGGGCACTGATCAACCGAGAGAAGGCTGTGGTGACACAGTTTTTAACAATCACATTGTAAAGTCTGCAGCACCAACGGTGGAGATGAGAGGGTACGATGTAAACAGGACCTCGTCCTTACAATACCTGGGCGTGCGATTTAATCATAGTCTGTGTTTCCAGGAATACTTTGATCATGTTATCACTAAGACCCACAAAGGACTTTCAGCTGTGAGAGTGATGAGTCTTTTGTCCTCCCTGTCATTGAATACGCAAGTGCCACTATCACCACCAGCCACACATAGATTGAGAGACTGGAGAGAATCCATATCTAAGTGATGTGGATCATCCTTGGTTGCACAAGGGACACACCTTGTGTAGCTATGAGATTTCTTCTTGATTTTCCTAGCATATCTCATAGAAGTGATATGTGGCATGCCCGTGCATACCTCAGAGTGAGTTCTGACATAGACCACCCACTACACGACGAGCTCCCTCACGTGAAGGGAAACAGGCTCAAAAGTGGCAAATTGTGGATGGGTCGTGCTGAGGATATCCGTTAAACACATCTGCGCCCCAGAAGACATAACTCCTGGCGTGGAATGGACACCTATTTCTATGGTCTTTCAAGAGACATTCAAGACCATCTTCCACTCAATAGAGAGTGCAGGGAACACAGCCCCTTGAGCGTGGATGCTGAGGTCAAGGCACTAATATGCGAGAATACCGATGAGACAAATATCGTGATTTACACGGATGGGTCAGTCATTCGTCACCACCGATGCGAATGGGCCTTTACTGCCAGTTCAAAAGGAAGAGCAGTACACGAAACCAGTGGTGCCTTTACTGCAACAACGAGCAGTCTAACAATGGAAATATTCACCATAACTTAGGCACTCAACTGACTGGAATCATGAGCCTATTCCCATGCGTTGATATTAAGTGACTCTCTGAATATGATTCAGAAAGTGAAAACAAGTGATGTACATAGGGAATGAGTGGAGTCATTAGAGAAAGCTAAAATACAGGTATCACTATGAAAACTCATGGAAAGCATGGGTAAATTTTACAACCTATCCTCGATATTGGCACAGCACTTAATCTGATCAACAATTTTGCTAAGAGTGAAGTGGTTAACTATTTGCTTTATTGTGGCCACCAGATGATCTAGCATTCACAAACAGCAAATGTATACTGTATCATGCACTGTTAAATTTTAATTTCAGTAAAATTTCTTTAAACCAATGATGGCAGATGATACAACAAGCTTGCTTAGTGGGTCAAGGCCAAGTCCTCCAACATCCCAGACGTCAACATCTGCAGATGCTGTATATCATGACAGTTCACAGTCACCTAAGGCTGTAAGTTTGCTATAGTATTGTTTCCACTTTTTATTTTTATTTAGAGATTTTCTATAGTTTCATATAACTGTTTAATGTGTCTAATCAGATTCTATATGGTATCGCATAGCATTATGTTTTTATTTAAATTTAATTTACTCTGTCATATAGGTTATACTGCATTTATTCTGTAGTGTAAAGTAAAGAGAGAGGGAGAATGATGATAGAAAAAGAGGGAGTTTGTCTACTGCTGTTTCCTATGTCGGGTAATAAAGTTTTACTTTCGGCTCCAGATTAAGGTTTGTCTGGTTTTTTTTTTAAATGGGAGAATTTAAAGAAAAAAAGACTCCTCCCTTAAATCTATTTTCTCAATCTTGGCAGAGGGGTTCATATCCTCGGATGAAGAACCTTTTGCGTATCTTTTGGATGGCTTTCTTGGATGCATGTTACATCTATGTCGTCTTTTCTGAGGAATTCTTACAGTTATAATTTCTTATTCCTCACTTCTTCAGCATTCCAGTGAGCCACTTTGAGGACATTGGATTGCCCATACTCACTTAGTTCTGCCCTTCCCTGGACATATGGGGTATTTCATTGGGGATATCAGTGCTGCCTGATGTCCCACCCCATTCTGGTAGGCAGCAACATCGGTTTGGTCCGTAACTGCTTATTTGTCCAGAGAAATTCTGGCTTATATTGCAGCTAACCTGCATATCTTGAGGCTTTTTCACTATCCTGTGGATGCGCCTGGTAGGGGTCAGTTGCCGCCTAGGAGCCCTACAATGATTTTGTATCTTCAGAAGTGAGGAAAAGTCCATCATTTGTTATTGTTGCCCATGATTTAACTTTTTTCCTCTCTCTGCTTCTTTCATCTTTGACTATTCCATGCAGTAACATCGGCAAGGAATCATGTTGGCTTACATGTCCAAACTATGCACGTTTTTCATCATTTTACTATTGAAAGTAGGGATTATCATGAGCATGTATGCATCTCTATTCTATTTCTTGCATACTAGGTTCAAATTTATCTTATGTTCTCTATATGAAATGTTCAAAATTCATTTGTAGCATTTGTATTTGAAGACCAGTTGTAGGGAACCCAAGATGACTAAAACAAACTGCTTTATACATAACCAATATCGTACTGGATGTTTAACAATTGATCACAGGAGAAGAAGTTTCTCCATGTCTGCAGTGAATTACAAACTCTCACAACCATACATCATAGCAGAAAGCACTAGTAAATTATAAAGTTTGATTTTCATTCAAACACTGATGTGACTTTACCAAATTAAGTTTATCCTTGACATGGAAGCTAAGGCCAACTCCATCCTCTTTAATTAGGTTATGCAAGTTTTATTTGCTGTATTTACAGGATCCTAGGTATTTGAAAGTATTCATTTCTTCAAGTATATACCAATTCATCATGATGTAGTTCTGTGTCTCTTCTGTTAACAACGATCTTGCTCTTTTCAGTGTTTATTTCCATTTCATATTTGCCAGCGACTTTTTCCAACTTTGTTGTTCACTCTTGTTCTTGCTCTGACCCATCTTATAAGATCAATAAAAACAAACTGTCAAATACTGCATCTTTCCCGTTAAGGGGTTACAGAGAGGGATTTTGTAGCTGTTTGATAAAGGCCGCATGCTGTTGCCACGTCATGTATGTGGTGAGTTATTTAATTTAGCCTCAGACTGAAAAAACCCAGTCCTTACTGGGGATCGAACTCTAAACCTCATGAGTGTGAGACCAATGCTCTAATCTCTCAGCCACGTGCTGCACCTCAATATCATCAGCAAAATGAAAGTTGTAGATAGGATGACCTTTTATCGAGAGATTCATGCTATAATCCTGAAGGTTTTCCTGTTTAATGTGTTCTAGTTATATGTTACTGGACAAAACTCCACCAATGAGAGTTAATTAGGTCATAATGCTAACTTCATGCAATTAAATCCTACTATTCAAATATTACATCCACTTGTTGTTTTCATCATATCTGTTTACAGAAAACACTCTAGACATTATTCAAACACCATGACAAATACACTGTATTGCTAAATTTCACAGTAGCCTACAGATTAGAAAAACTCAGCACCATGTTGTCATGATCATATGACTTGGAATATCCGACACCATATAACACAGAGACTCAGCTATTCCCTCATTTTTATGTTTACCACCTCCTACAGAATGGATGTATGTAAGTTTGAACGTTAGTTTACCAGAAACTGGCATAAATACCACTGATTTAATTAATTTGATATTTTTGTTCCATAAATTATTATGAGCATAAATCTCTACTAAGTAATGCAAAAATGTAACATAATGAAATCTCATTTAGTGTCTGTTCACCGTAATGTAATTTTAACAAAATTATCACTATGGCTGAAAAGTTACATATTTTTTTATTTTCAGCGACTGATACAAGTCTTGTTTGTGACACTAGTGGTTGTTATGGTATTGGTAAGTCAACTGGAAAAAAACCAATTTTCTTTACGAGAACAGAAGGCATGCACATTGCTCTTGTGTGAATCTCATGGCTAAAATTTGAAAAGCATCTGCTGAAAATGGGCAGGTTGTTTTGCTTGCATGAGTTGTCAAACTCATCATGAAACTTAATTCAAGCGGTTGACAATGAGAATTGAAAACAACCAGACAGAATATCTCAGATCGATACCTCTTGATCAGCATAGCTGTTGAATTACATTTTCCAAAGATACTATGCTTGAAATGTCAGTGTTGTTGAACCTCACAGTTCCTAACAGTGGGCCCAATATTTGTCTGAACCATGTAAACTATCTATACGCTGTGACCTTTATGTATATCACGGTGTTAGGGGTAGAAGAATTCTCTAGAGATGGCCTCCCTGTGTGCTGTTTGTAGACTTGTTCCTGTAGCCGTTTTGATTTCTGTGGTCAATCTTTTACATTGTCTTCTTCTAGCTTTATAGCCATGGTGTCTATGTATCATTGCTATTTTTGGCCTGTTATTAGTTGGTAGTCTAGACATGTGTGAAAACCACTTGATCTGTTGTCTCTTGATGTTTTCTAATACTGGAACTGTTTTGGTTATCTGTCTGATGTTATCATTTTCTAATTCTATCTCTTAATGACACTGCAACTATTCTTCGTAGACACGCCGTTTCTGCTGTTACTAGTTTCATTTTGTCTTGTGCTGTCGTTGTCCAGGTTTGACACTGGTAGCATGGTGATGGGATAATAATAGTCTTGTATAATGCAACTTTAGTATCTATATTGACATTTTTACTCTTCTGTCATCATCTGTCCTAGTATCTGGTATGTTGCAATTTTACACTAATAGTTGTAAAAGTCTTTTCATGAATTTCATTGAGAATGCCTTTGCAGTAGGTAGCACACCTCTAGAGATTGATATTTAGTACAAGTGCATTACTCGTGAACAATGAATATTGATACAATGAGTCATTCTGTCTCATGGTACATGGTTGAGAGCATTTTCCTGTGAAAATATCTTTGTGCGTGAGAGCCAACACAAAATGTCTTTTCACTGTAATATAACCCCTTTTATATTGGGTGGCTCATCTGTAGTGCATATGAACTGACAGTTGATGTCTTCTGGATATGAAAGAAAACTTTGATGATTCATAAGTTCATCAGATATCAAAGGGATATATATGCTGATAGATCATGTGGCACTTGTTGAATACATCACATTCTGCCTCTCAAGTGCCCAGTCCTACTTATGTTGCATTTTTAATAATTTCCCTATTTGCAGCTTATATGTGTCATCAATTGCAGTTTTAGCATCAACTGGGCAATTGTTAGGTAGCTTCTGTACATCCCTCTTATCCAATGCCAACTCCCCATTTACTGCACATGAATGCAGCCTCTGAAAAAGAGATATGTAAATTCCATTTGACACAGTTCATGATGCATTCACAACAAATTGTACTAAAATGGCATAAAACATTGGTGAACCAGGACTAAGATGCATTTTAAAAGGACTTTATCTTGCCTGTGGAAAATTGTATGGATGCCAAAAAAATACTCTATGTACAGAACTATGAGGATGAAAAGTTAAGACAAATTTGCCCCAGAGAGAGAAGGCAGTACTATAAGCATTGATCATTGTGTCCTGGTGTGGGAGATGCCTAACTTATCATCATCATTAAGTGCCGTCTCCGCAATGAAGATTGTCTCAACAGACCTCCAACATCCTGTCTCTTGTTTTGGTGGTGCACTCTGCTAGACTGTAACCTGTTCATCTTGTGATGTTACTCTCTCACTTGTATCTATCTACCTCTTGCTCACTTCCCTTTGACCGTACCCTCAAGTAAGGTCTTCAATTGGGTGTCATGTCTTGTAATGTGTCCAAAATATTTTATTTGCCTGATTTTTATCTCTTAGTAATTCTTTCTTCATATTAAAGGCTTTTAGAACATCTTTGATTGTTTCCTTCTCTTTCCATGATGTTCTCTATAATAATATTTCTCTATATACTATTATTCTATATAACCACATCTCAAAGACATCAATTCTGTCTTCTAATTGTTTGTTTAGTGTCCATGTTTCTGATCCATACATTACTATAGAATATATGTTTCATTTTATAACTCTCATTTTTAACTTGTTTGTAATTTGTTTAGATGTTACTATTCATCTCATGTCATTGAAGGTACTTTTAACCATTCCTATTCTCCTTTTACCTTCTGTTTCACATCTGTCATCATTTGTGACTATGTGTCCATGATATTGATAATGTTTTACTTGTTGTAGTTTCTCTCCATGTATGTTTATGTTTAGCTCTTGTTCTTCTGTATCTTTACTGATTACCATGGTTTTTATTTTTTGTAGTTCATGTTCACTTTCTGCTAAAATAACTTTGTCATCTGCATATCTAATTTCATTGTTTATTATTTTCCCATTGACCTTGAGTCCTGGCATTTCTTTTATATTTTTAAAGATATTCTCTGTGCAGATATTAAATAGCATTGGTGATCCTTGTCTTACCCCTCTTCCTATTTCTATGTATAGTGAGTAGCTGTTTTCATACCTTATTAATGCAGTCTGCTCCCAATATATATGTCTCACCAACATGTCAGACTCAGTAAAATTCCTTTGTAAAGTCATGTGAAATTGTGTCATAGATGTGAATAGATCACACTGATGCTAAATATCAATCAATCAATTAATAAACCCGTAACCCTTCAGGATCGTAGGGGTAACACATTCACTGCTTTAGTACACAGAGTCCTCCAGCAATTTCTATCCTCAGCGATGCGGATGAGTGAAGAAAATCTTGTCCTGTCCATTCCTCGATGTCTGTCCATGCCTTTATTTGCGCTGCTCTGCTTCTTCCTTCTTCAACAGTTCACTGCAGTATTCCCCTCTTCTTATTTCTATATATGGTGAGTAGCTGTTTTCACACCTTATTGATGCAGTCTGTTCCCAATATGTCTAATCAGTCTGATGTCTTTTCCATCTATGCATATTTCTTGAAGACATTTGATTAATTTTTCATGTTGAACTCTGTCAAAGGCCTTGCTGTAGTCTATGAAGCAAATATAGATACATTTTTGGACTTCTATATATTTATCTATTACTAGTCAGATACTAAGTATAGCTTCTCTGGTTCCTTTGTTTTTCATAAAACTGAATTGTTCTTCACCAACCTCTGTGTCTATCTTTTTAAAAATTCTTTTGTGTATTATCGTGAGAAGTATTTTAGTTAAATGGCTCATTAGACTTACAGTATTGTTCTATATTCTGAACAGTTTACAGCCCTGGGCTTCTTAGGTAGTGGTATAAATATTGATGATGTTAGGTCTTAGGAAATTAATGAAGAACTAAGGTGAAGATCTCCCAGCACAACACTAAAGGATTTATAGGACATTACCAGAAGACTCCAACTCTCAATTCTTTGAGAAGCCTCCTATTCGGAAGGGGGGATGTATTAGGTATGTTGATTATCATCTTCGCACACCAGACACATCCATAGGTGCTCCGATCTCCACTTCAATAAATCTCTCAGGATATAACGGCTGATGGTTCCGGTTCTATGTTGGTTCACTACTCTTTTTGAAATCTTTGTTAAGGGTTCTCTTCTGGCCACGCCCATCCCCACTCCCAATTCTTGCATTCTTGATATTGACTCATGCTTATTCATCTCAAAATCCTCTGATCGTGAGGACTCACGAAGAGCAGTGAGTATGTCTGCTCGGTCCACAGGCTGACCATCTGTAGTGGTGGCGAGACTAGCTAATTTGTCGGCACGTTCATTTCCCTACACGCCCGCATGTCCGGGGACAAAAATAAGCGTGAGTTTTCGTAGTGATGCCCGCATTTTAGCTCTCTCCAATGACTCCACCCATTCCCAACGTACATCACCTGTTTGGACTTTTTGAATCATATTCAGTGAATCACTTAGTATGCAAGCATGGGAATAGGTTTGCGACTCCAGCCAGTAAAGTGCCTGCGTTATGGCCAATACTTCCATAGTTAGACTGCTCGTTGTTGCGGCAAAGGCCCATGCGCATCGCTGATGACGGATGACCGACCTATCCGTGTAAATCATAACATCTGAATCATCTGCATTCTCGCATATTAGTGCCTTGACCTCAGCATCCACGCTTACGTAGCTGTGTTTCTTGCACTCTCTGTTGAGTGTTACGACGGTCTTGACTTAGGAATAGGTATCCATTCCTCGCCAGGAGCTATGTCTTCTGGGGCGAAGATATGTTTACCGGTATCCTCGGCCCGACCCTAAAAAAATAAGAAGGGGGATGTATATATGTAGAATGGATATTCCACTATTTTGTGTTCAGGCATCCTTCTTCATTTGTTATAATGAATGAATCATACACTCGTTTATCATACACCCACTGGTTAGCAAGATGTCTGGAGTCAGGAAGGTGCATGAGAAACCATTTGCCGTACTCCACTACAACATTGAGCATTAAAATGGAAATAGAAGCAGTGATGGCAGCACTTGGTTGGTGACTGAAAATGTCAACTCAAAAGGTTATTCTCTCAGATCTCAAAGCATGCTGCATAAGATAGAATGGTACATGTTAAGAAAAGAATGGACTATGCTACTGAATAGCATCCAAAGTGCTGCATGGATATTTTGCCCTGGGCATGCAGGAGTCAGATGCAATTCATAAGAGCAGACTCATTAGTGACCAATACTGTGGTTGATGACACAGTATTGAAAAGAGATAGGGCAGACCTAATAAGTGCAGTAATTGATTTACTACAGAGTGAAGAAGATGATACCGGAGATCACGCGCACATTGCACATACAAAGACTGACAGAATTAGGGTGACCAGAGTTGAGAAAGTGTATCCTCTCTGGAAAGTTTCAATCACATAATCAACATCTAACTGGGACTTTGAGTCTGCCTACTCAAGAATCAAGTTTGGAGAACGGAATGAGTTGTATCATGGTTCACAGCTTGGTTGATATATGTGCCTTTTGAAACAGCCTGCAGGGCTATGTAGTGGTATAAATGTTGGTCACTTTTAATCACACAGTCAATATGACCACATGACTTCAATATGACAGTTTCATATATTTAGCAAGTTATTCATGTGTACTATATTAATTTAAACATATTGCTTTAATGACTAGTACAAATTGTGTTTAGAAAAATATGGGTGAAACTCGAAAACAGGGTGTTGAAGTTTTGCCACTCACTGCATTCACATATGATCTATCTTTCTATTGGCATGTCCGTTTGTGCTAATAAGTGTCGTGTGGAAAGTTGACGTCTGTATTTGGCAATTTGGGTCGCATTGGCCATGGTCAGCCTGTGTCTCTTTAAGGTTTCTTTGATTGTCTCTATCTTTCTAGTTCTTGATCTTCCTCATGCCTTGTAGCCTGATCTTCTGCTGTTGTATACACAAAAGGCTGGTTTCGTTGGCTCCATTTTCATGATGTGACCAAACCACTTAGTTTGACTTTCGATGTTGATATTGACTTGATTTGATATAGTCTTTATTTCTTTCCTGATATCTTACTTCTCCAATGGCTCCTTCTTGTGACATTTATAGCTTTCCTGTGGTGCTAAGGGTACCCCATTTCTCTTGGTGAGCCCAGGGTTAGAAGATAATGAAGATCCCAAAAGTACCTGTTTATGGTGCACCCTGGAAACAGAAGTATAGCAGCTCGTACTGCTTCTGGCCAACATTTTTGGTGATCGTGTTCATGAATGTGGAGGCTGCAGATGGAATGAGAATTGAATGCAAAAGACAGGCAATATCTCTGACACTTCTGCACTAACACATACAAGCAAGATGACACAGTGACGCAAGATAATCTGGTCAGAGCATTGGAGGGGCAGCGTCATGAAATGGGCAGATGTCATGATGAATATTGAGAGTTGTGCACTAGTCTCCATAAGGATAAATATTGAGTACAATTAGGGGACAGCACATCACCAGAGGGCAGCATCACGTGCAAATAGAATGGGAAAACGTTGCAAAGAAATCGCAACAAAGTTTTAGTCCCCGGTGCTCCTAAATATGTGTAGAGATGCAGACTTGGATGAGGGGTTCGCAATGTCAGTGAATGACACCTTGGCTAAGAAGGTGAACGAACCCAGGCAACTCTAACATCATAGCTTTCCTATACTGGAATCATGCTCGCTGAGAGAAAGGTTCAGTACCCGATGGGCACAGACACAATGCGTCTAATTACGCGATACAAATTCAATGGTAGCGAAGCACCTCATGTGAGAGACATAGTTGACCCAAGTCTAAATTCCTGACTACTGCCTCTCCGAAACGGCCACCCAGGAACATACTTTGGTATGAAAATTCCAAGGGCACAGTGGGTGATAAACTATCATGGTGTAGAGTCAATACACATTTGCCATCTGGTGACAGATAAGAAGGCTGTCACAGGCTAGGGAAATCTACCACCCGAATTAAAGGCATGATGAAAACAGACGTTCTGGACCTTCCAAAGTGCAAATAACACAGCTATGCTGTAAAACTAGCGGTACAACATACTCCACGCTCTCCTGAGGAAATCACAGACTTTCATGTTGGTTATCAGAGCTAACGCAGAAGAAGAAGAAGATAGCTTTCCTAAACAATCTTTCACATACTATTTTTTGTTGTTGCTAGTGTCTTTGTAAAGGGCCATGTTTGAGATTGATAACACAGAATGGTAGGTATAAAAAGACTATTTGATCAATTGTCGTTTTGTAGCCATGCAGATTGATGAGTGTTTGAGTATTGGCGATAGCAAGTAAGTCATTGCGTTGGCTTTCTGACATCTTGTTTCAATCTTTCTATAGAGTTTGCCATCCTCTGTAAAGACGATTCCTAAATATTAGAACTTTGAGATCTGCTTTAGTTTTGTACGATTGGCAGATACATTTAACTGGCCTGGATTTCTTCTTATCTTCATAGTCTCTGTTTTAGATGTGTTTAGTTTCATGCTGTATTGTTCGCAGGTTGTATGGAGCATGTGTGTGTGCCACTGTAATTCACCATGATAACACACGAAATTCAACATTTTGACCAAAAGTCCTTTATCAAGAACACTTTCACAAAATAACAAATGGCACTGTCCACATTCACACGGCAGAATATGGGATATATATGTATGAATACATACCAGAAGAGTAAAAACAAGGTTAGAGGTAAAATATGACAACAGAAAATTGACAGAATATAACCAAATATCTATAAAACAAAACAAATATAAAAAAATGAAAGCACATGATAACTACCCATAGAAATGATGGATATTGATCCCAAATAGCTCTATTGTACCAAATTGAATGGATGCACCAGTTTTTAAGTGAGTTTTGTGCCCAGTCATCATAGAAGCATGACTTAATGGCAGTCACGTGAACAGCTCGCTATTGAAATGGTCAGCAACAGGAGCACTAGTCTGATTGTTCATACTGTACAGGAGTTGGCAGAATCAGTCTCTTAGACTCTTACCTATCTCCCCTATGTACGTCATGGTGCAATGCTTACAGATGAAGGCATAGATGACATTGCAGGACACATGTGAAACCATCTTCATTGGTGAAAGTGGCTTTGGGGAATGTGACAGAAAGGTTCTGTGTGACATCTCCCAAGTCTGCAGCTGAAGGTACCAGAATGACTTAGCAAGTCAGGTTTGAGTGAGATGACTATTGACCAATAAATATATCACTGAGATTCTCATAATGTATGTCAGCAAACAGAAGGGGGGGGGGGGTGTTCAGAATCCATCACTTGATTGGGAATCTGACAAGAGGAAGTTGCTGGAATAGAACACTGAACAGCAGAGCTATAGGGTTAGAAGATGACAAGTTTGACCCTGTCTGTAGAGGAAGTCCTCTGAGTGTGTCCTGGTGGACACTTGAAGCAGGGCAGACCCCAGAACCTTTTCCAACCTTTTGGTCTTCTTCATCTGTGATCATTTTCCTATGCTCATAAGTCTATACAGGAAGGAATTCAGACATCAGCAGGACGTCCTCATGGTTGCCCCACAGCATTACAACCTTTTGGTCAAAATATTGATGTTTGTATTTTATCATGGTGTGTATCCAATGATAGCAAAACTTCGTCAACTTGTTTTATAGTTTCGCATGTTGGATTTCAGTTTTGCTGCCATTTTACATATTATCGATTAGAAAAATATATAAAACCATTTGTAATTTATATTTATGATATAATTATTCTAGTTGTCACGGTGACCATTCTTTTTCAGTGAATCATTGCAGTGTATCTGTTACATTATTGCTTCAGGTCAGTGTTTCCTTGTCCATATATCAAGGGGTTAATGCTTCAGTTGAAGGAGGAAAGCACTTGATGCTGGGCATAAGTCTTATCGGATTTGTTGCTGTTGAAATACTCATGGTAAATATGTTTTATCACATATACTTGGCTGTATATTCTATGTAACATGTCTATATTGCCATATATGAAAATGTAACCTTTCAGTAAACTAATTGATCTTTTGTACTTTACCAACTTAAAACATTATACAAAAAACTCCAAAAATAAAAAAGGTATTACATTTTCCAAGCACCAACCAAAAATAATGCAAATTTCCAAAAAAGAATTTGATTGCAGGGGGAGTTTTACACAATTTTTATGTGGCATGCTAAAGGTTAAGTTACTTACCTGTCAACTAGCAGACCCTGGTTTCAAGGTACACTCAAGAGTTTCAAGGTACACTCAAGAGTTTCAAGGTAGCAAGAGTTTCAGAGTGAGCACAGAAGTAGTTTAGTAATAGCAGTGCCATTTTCTTTTAGTTTTGTTCTTGACATAAGTTTTGTCTTATGGTTGAAGCTTCAGTTTTTGTTGTTTTTCTGTAAAACATACATTACAAATCACTAAAGCATAGTGATTTGTAAACCATTATTCTATGTTTTCATGTGTCAGCTTACAGTTTTACTACAGCCTCATGTGTTATTAGTAAGTATTTGCATCAACTATTTATTAGGTAAGCCCAAGTGTTGCTCGGGACCCAAAATGAGAGCAAAGAATAGTGACACAGCTACCTATCATGTATATTGTAAGAGACTACTGCGGAGGTTCTAGGGTAGAGTTAGCCGTCCCATTCCATTTAGGGTCAAAGTGACCTAGAAGCAATGATGGTCTGACGTGTCAAATAGAGAGATGTAAATATCACAGCTAAGTTGTAAACCCTGACACGACATATTGCTTTCTCCAGACTACATCCTGCTAATTTGCAGGAGGTTGAGATTGAACTAGACCTATTGTATTTATGTTGTTTCATAATATTACCCGTGAAAACAAATAAAACATGTACATACTAGATGTCACGTACCTTGTCGAATCAATTTTTCTCTAGGCTTAGTCCACAGTCAATATATTTGACCTATATTTTGTCAGGTGTCATTTCATAATGAAACTAACATGTTTTTAAAACAAATGTAATTCCCAAGAATTCTTATCAGAATTACAATCCATAATGATTTTACGACAATAACTTCCATTACAACCTGATTCCCATTGATGGTGTCGATCTGGACAGATTATTCAAAATTAAAACTATAAGCCCAATATTCTTCTTTCTTCCAAATCAAATGCAGGAAAATTAAATAGAATATTATTACTAGCTATTATTTGCTGATTATGATCACGAGCCTAAACATCATGTAATTACACGTCAATAAATTAATGCATAGCAACAGGCATTGTGCATCGCTGATAGGTGTTTATGAGGAGACACACCTGTGACTTACAATTGCAGACAGAGTGGTACAGGTTAATAAATAAAACACGTGAAAGTAACTTACCTTGTCGAAAAAATTGTTCTCGGGACTTGGACCTAATTTTGTCTGTAGTCAACGGCAGTACATTCTTATTGTTATGTTATGTTATGTTCCTCCAGGGCCATAGGTGGCACATAGGGCAGAAACCATAGCTTTCCATTTCTGTCTTTGTGTTGCCAGGTCTTTCAATTGTTGCGTGTTGTTTAGGTTCATTGACATGCCTTCTCTATTAATGGTTCTTTGTAGAGTTTCTCTAGGTCTCCTTCTTCTGCGTTCGTTCTCATACTCCTGCAGATTAGCAGGATGTAGTCCGGAGAACGGAATGCGTTGTGTCATGGTTTACAGCATTGCTGCGATATCTGTGCCTTTCGGCCTGCCACATCCGACTTCAGCATGGCTTTGGGTCACTGACCCTATATGGGATGGGACAGCCAACTCCATCCCATAACCTCCTTAGTCGCCTTTTACGACATGCGTGGAAGGTAAACAGTGTTGTTATTCTTTGCTCCCCTTTCGGACCCGGCAACACACGGGCGTCCCTCTTCTTCTTACTCCAGGTGGCACCCAATATAGTGACTGCTGGGGAATTCTTAGGCTGTTCATTCTGAGAACATGGCCGATGTAAGTCCAACGCCTTTGTCTAATGAAGGAAGATATATAGGTTTGTTCTTATTATTCTAATTAGGTACATTCTTATTAGGTCCATAGTTATACTTTATAACGAAACCTAAGTGTTTATTATCTATTTTGAAAATAAACATAATTCCCAAGAATTCCTTACTTTCAGAATCACAATCCATAATGATTTTACTTGAATTAGACATATTGGTGGACATTGTAACCCTCTGGTTGATTCAGAATCTGGATGTCTCTCGATTTACAATTTCTTTTTCGACAATATTGTCTTATTTCCATATCATACTGATATCGGAAGTAGAATCCTACTGCTATGAGTCGCTGATTCTGGTCACATGACATTAAGATGATGTCATGCTCACATTGCCAAATATGGTCATAGCAACGGTTGTATATTTTCTACAACAGCCTGTAGCTAAATTACAACTTCTCACTCCTGTTAATCGGTTGTTATAAGATGGGACTGCTAAGTAATTAGTGATGACTTTATAATTGAATAGCATATTCATGTAGAAAATATCTATCTTAATATGTAAGCTTCTATAATAAATATTTTCTGAGTGAGATCATAATATTATCAATAACTATTTTTATCTTCAGATAATATTTACCCGGAGGGGTGATCTTCCAAGAGGCAAAACCTGGTTTTTGTACTTTGTTGGTGTTTGTGTTATTTTAGAAGCCATATTTATTGATGTTCTTCTGTTTGAGTGATAAAAATATTCAAATTGTATAAAAGATTAAGTTCTGCCCTCCCTCCCACCAGGAAATGAAATCTTAGATTCTGCATATGACAACACAACAATCTGGATATCAGCTTAGGTATTCATGTCCCAGTACATTCATAAATTGGAGCAAACAGATCTTCATGTAGCTAAAGACATGCTGACAAATTACTGGAGAAAAATTAGAACAAATTGTGCACCTGAGTAGTGAACAGTAAAACAGACGTATGAACTAAACAAACAGAACACATTTAGTGCATAATATTTAACACTAAATATATAATATTTTAATACACACCAGAACTTTGAAAATACATGTCTATTTTAAATATTGTATTAAATATATTTAAATATTAAAAATATTGTCTATTTTTTAAAAGTGTTTTGATTAAATGTGATAGAGGTGCAGTTTTATGCGTAGTAGATAATACAATACCAGCAGAAATAGTTGGTTTCATTTACATTGAATAAAGTTTCTCAGCTTCCTGTCTGCCGATAAACAAATACATTTTTGTAGATATTACAGATTGTCTTGTTTTTAAAACAAAAACCTTTACAATTCAATAAAATAAAACAACACAAGTATTATTTGATTTTTTAAATGTATAAAAGTGTACTGGAACTCTTGACTATTCTTCTTCTTCTTTCGTTCACTTGAAACATGTCTATATCTGTAATTCTGTCTCCTTAATAAAACTCACTGTCTTTTGTAGTTCATACAGTGTCCCATAGAGTTTTGATTCCAGTGTTGTTTCCTCTGGCCAATATGTCTGCCTCAGCGTTTCATGCTCAGAACACTCTTGAAGTATATGTTTGGCACTCTGTGCTGCCTGTCCACATGTACACATGGCCGTGTTGCCAATCTTGAACTTTGTATACATGTGACTGCGGAGTCGGTTGTGTCCTGTTCTGAGACGTAGAATTATAACTTGTTCTGGTCTGTTCATAATATGATAGTCATCTTGTGTTGGTGTTTGTGGCTTTCTTATTGACTTGATCATCTGTTTTTTCTGATGGTAGGTGATTGGTATATCTGGTTGGTCTTCGGCAGCACCTTCCTTAGCCAGTTGATCTGCTTTTTCATTTCCTGGTATTCCACAGTGAGAGGGTATCCACTGCATGGTTACCCTATACTGGTAAGACAATTCGCTAAGTAGTTTTTTTAAGTCTGTTAGTTTTCCAGACTGGAGAGCTTGAAGCACTGACCTTGCATCTGTCAGGAATACCACAGGCTGTTGGTCAGAGTTGGAGTTCAGCAGTTTTTTAGCTGCCACACTAATTGCCTGGATTTCTGCATCATAATTATTGCAGAATTTTCCTGTCGGTGTTCTGATTGTATCCCTAGGCTTGTGTGGATATTCTATATATACACCTGCACCTCCATTCCTCACAGCATTCTGTGCTGACCCATCTGTGTACACTCTGACCCATATATCTTGTGGATATTCCTCATCCAGGAAACTGAGGGTGACTGTCATTCGCTGCACACTGTTCTGTTCGTCCTCGCTTAGTATTCCTTTCACATGGGTCTGAATGGATATTGGCATTCCATGGCTTTCACTCCACGGGGTTTGCTCTGGTACAGACCTTAAGGGGATGTCAACTTCAGGTAGGTCTGTAAGTTGTCTACGGAGTCGTTTAGCTTGATGGATAAAGCTGCTTCTTTTCAGTCGTCCCATTGCTAGATTTTGGAATCTTTCCTTCATTGGATGACTTGGCATACACTGAAACTTTTCTGCTTGAATTAGTACTTTTGTGTCTCTGCGTTCGCCAAGTGTTTGCATTCTTCCCATTTTCTGCATCTCTGCTATGGGTGTTGATTTCATTGCTCCCAACATTATTCTAAGTGCCTGGTTTTGCACTTTATCTAGATCTTGTAATGTGGTGTTTGATGCAGGACACCACGCAGCTGAACCGTATTCCAGGTGTGGTCTTATGCCTTGCTGGTAAACTTTACTGAGTATATTTCCACTGGCTCCCCATGTGGTTCCACTTAGTTTTCTCAGGATAGCTAGCTTCCTCCTGGCTTTTGTTGTTGCTTTGTTTATGTGCTGCTTCCATGTCAGCTTATTATCAAAAGTAACTCCGAGGTATGTGGGTTGTTTGTCTTCTTTCAAGAGCTCTCCATCTATCTTGATATGACCAGCTTTTTGTTTTGGTGAGAGGGTAAAGAGTGTAGTGCTGCACTTATCTGTGTTAATGCTGACGCACCATCTATTAGCCCATAAGGTTAGGGCATCGATAGCTCTTTGTATTTGTTTAGTGGCCACTGTTGCATGTTCTTCCGTGCACCAGATCACCAGGTCGTCAGCATACATTGCCACTTTGATCCCGTGTGGTAGTTCAGCAACTAGGTCATTGATGTAAACCAAGAAAAGTGTGGGTGACAGGACTCCTCCCTGGGGGACTCCATGACGCAGTAGAACTTTCTTGCTCTTGCGACCATCTAATTGTACCCTGGCTCTTCTATTATGCAGGTATGCTTTTACCCATTTGTACATTCTTGAGCTAACCCTGCAATTTCGCAATTTCTTTAGGAGCCCTTCTTTCCAGACCTTATCAAATGCTTTCCTGAGGTCTATCCATGCTGCTAGTACCAGTTTCTTTTCTTGGAAGGCATCCTCAATCTCTTGGGAGAGGTAGGTTGCCTGATCTTCAGTAGAGTAGCACTGTCTGAAACCTGCTTGCTGTGATACCAGAAGGTTTTCACTTTCAAGGTACCACTGCATCCTAAGATTGATAATGCGTTCCATTGTTTTACATAGACAGCTTGTGAGGCTGATGGGCCTGTAGTTGGAGACTGTGTTGCCATCTTTTCCTGATTTGAGGAGTGGTATCATTATTGCTTCTCTCCACGCCTGTGGTACATTTCCTGTGGACCAGCTTGTGTTAAAGATCTGCAGTAGCTTTGCTCTTGCTGCACTTCCCAGGTTTCTAATCATTTCATTGGACACTCCATCAGCTCCAGGGGACTTTTTCATTTTTAATTTGGATATTGCATGATCCAGTTCTCTCATTGTGATTGGTGCCTCCATGACTTCAGGTATAGGTTCACCTTGTCCAATGTTTTGCTGGTTCTCTCGAACCTCCTGTTGTTTGTCTGGGCTGACTTTGACGTTATTGTCTTCTGCAAAGGAATCTGCAAAGTAATCAGCTGCATGTTTACCTGTTAAAATGTTTCTATCTTTATAAAGTGTGATCCTGGTATTTCTCCCTGTACCTTCATCATTTAGTTGTTTTACAAGTTTCCATAATTTCCTAGTATCTCTTTCTAGGTTCAGCGACTCTGTTTTTTCTTTCCAGCTGCTCCGTCTGGCTTGTAACTTGGCTCTTTGAAATTTAGCCTTTGTTTGCTGATATTTGTTGTGATGTTCTTGGCTAGGTCTGTTCTCAGCCTGCTGTCTAGATGTTTCCATCTCATTTTGCAGCTTTTCCAGTTCATCATTCCAGTAGGGTTTGTAGTTTTTGCGTGCCCCCCTGGGTATGGTTTTACTAGCAGCATGTAGTATACATCTATTAAATTCACTCACTGCTCTATTGATGTCTTTGTCCAAGTTCATGTCCTTAGCTAGAACACTGGTTAAATGCTGGTACATTTTCCAGTCTGCCCTTTTATAGTTCCACCTAGTGAGCGTGCTGCTGTCTGTGGTAAATTCATTGTGGATTTCCAGAAATACTGGTCTGTGGTCACTACCTCCAAGCTGCTTTCCAACGACACGTGTGATGTTCCATTCCAAGCCTGGTGAGTGGAATGATAGGTCTGGTGTAGAGGTGGTGTGCCATGCTCTCGAGTAGAAGGTTGGTGAGTCTGCTGGCTGGTTAATAAGGATGAGATTATTTTCATCCTGCCAGCTCTCAAGTTCCTCACCTCTCTTGTCAATATGATCGTAGCCCCAGCTCTGAGAGTGGCTGTTGAAGTCACCACACACCATAAGTCTCTCTTTGTCTGGAATTGTGTCTAGTGCCAATGGTTTATCATTTGGGCAGTAGTAGTTCAGGAGATGGAATTCTGCACTGTCTGTTTTTAGGTGGAGCATCTGGTATTCTGCCCCTTCCATATATACTTCAAGCTGACATGCGCTGATATTGTTTTTAACAAGTGTCAGAATTCCACCCTTTCGCCTGTCCTTTCGGTCAGATCGGTAGCACTGGTAGCCTCTAATTTTGAAGGCTATGTCGCTGCTGAGGTGTGTTTCTTGGATACAGCATATGTTAACTTGTTCTTCACTGAGGACATTTTCAAGTTCCAATTTTTTGCTGTATCCATCTCTTTTACTGTTGACACCCTCAGCATTCCAGTGCATTATTTTTATTATTCGTTTGTTTGTTTGGCCAGTAGCTCTATTCCCTTGCCTCCTGGCTCCTCGGGGCAATTGAGAAGGACTTCCAGTAACTGAGGTTGGGCCCTTTCGAGGTATAGGGCCCGGCACCGTCCCTGCCTGAACGTCCGCCATAGGGCAGGCACCATAACTTTTTATAGATGTAGACATGTTTCCATTGTGTTTTGTGCGTGGCATCCTGATTATCTGTGCGCCTTTTGGCTGGATGCCTCCGTCTTCAGCACTCTGCTTACTAGGGCAGGACTATGGTCCTGCTCGAGTGGGACTGCCCGACCAGTCTTAGTTTCCAGCCCCTGATGGCTGAACTAAGCCCCATCACCTCTGCACGGTGCTGGTCTCGATGGAGTCTTGACTATTGAAGTGAGTGTTCATAATTTATCCTAGCTAACGTTTGTTGTTTCAACATGTGTTGTATCAATGATCATGATCTTGCAATAATAAATTAATATGGCTTTCTCCTGAGAATAATGGTTCTCAGTATTTGGTTGACCTTGGCTCTCTGTACAATATTTGTTAAATATTGTACATGAATTAGCAGTAATGGTTTTGACAAGCAATTATTTTTATATAGATGCCCTTTTTCTGAATAGAATAGCAAAATTACTTATGGAACTGTGGAAAAAGAGAAATGATATCTTATTAAAGACACATCAGGAGAAACAGTTTACATCTGAATCTAGTATCATATGGAACCACAAGACCAGTTGGATACAAAATATACAATTAAATAGAGGTTCAACCAATTTTCACTCTAAAATTTGTAATGCAGCATGAATTAGATGGTGGTTTGGGTAGCTATAAAATCACATGAACAAATCACTTGTAATATAAGGACCTTTTTTTTTTTTTTTTTTTTTTAGGCCTGCAGTCTAGATTATATGTGTGTTAAATTTCTTGCATGCTAATTTACAGGATATTTTTATTCACAATGTAAGAAATGTGTACACAGTGTACATGAATATGTTCTGCAAACATATCTATGACTCAGCATAATCCCCATCAACTTGTACTACTTTATGTAAAAGAAATTCATATGTGCCTTGACCATAACAGGTTTTGTTCTAATCATGTAACCATTTCTTCACTGCTTCAATCATCATTATCATCTTCAAATTTGCCCCACAGGCTGTATTTTAAGTGGATCAAAACAGTTTAAAATCAATGGAAGCCGCCAGATCAGAACTTATATAGGGTGGATTGTGGGGAGTTTACAGCCCAACTCCATTTCGTGATTGCCTCACAGGTTGCCATAAAAACATTGCAGAACAATTGATTGAGTTTTGATAGTTTTAACCACACTTCCCCTGTCAACTGAAAGCTGCAAGGCCAATTGTTGACTAGTGATTCACATATTACTATGAGTAATGACATCAACATCATTCAGCATGTCTGTTCTAGTTGCTGTGGTAGGATGTCCAGAGCATGGCTCTATCTTTCTACTTACTAAAGCTGCATTATCTGAGCCCAATAACAAACAGTGCTCCTATCAACTGCATAACTTTCATACACAGTACACACATTTTTCTGAATATTAACCTTTGGCAAGCTGCATTAAAATTATGCAGTAACTTTGTTGTTCTTAGATATTTTGAAATAATTTTAAAAAATGTAAATAAAGAATTGAATACTGCATATATTGGTGTACGGTTTGTTTTTGTATGTGTGATACTAGAGGTGTGAGAAAGTTGTGAAGATAAAAAAAAATAACTGATAAAACAATTAAAAAAATTACTGACCTGACCTATACGATGTGTCGCAACACTGATTAAAATCCTCTACTTACCTAGACCTATTGTATTTTTATAATATTATTTCATAACCAAACTAAAAAGCTCTTAATATTGCTGAGAAAACAAAACAAGTCGATGACACTTACTTGTTGGATTCCATTTTTCACTTTTGTTCATGACTTGAATATATTTGGCCAATCAATACTTATCCTTGTCTATACTTATCATCAATACTTGTCATGTCATAATGAAACCAATGTGTTATCATATCTACTTTGAAAACAAATGTAATGTCCATGAATTCCTTATTAGAATAACAATCCATATTGATTTTACTGAAAATAATGACCATTATAACCGATTCATGCTGTTTGTAATGCAAATTGTTGAGGGAATTCATTATACTTGTTCAGTGCGGTTGTACCATTGTGGTGCAATCTTGTACATATAATCAGAGCATTTGGAGTGTGTAAAATTTCATCTATGTATCTTTATTATTAGCTGAAAAATGTCTGGTGAATTACTTTCTGATAATAGAGCAAAGGATGGCACTGAAACAATCACATAACTGCTAAAAGCTAAATTTAGCTCTGTTTTGTGATCATTCGTTGTGTCTTTATTTGTCCCGTGCTATGGTGTGTTCTTGATAAAAACCTTTTGGTTGAAATGTTGATTTGTGTGTTTTTGTTCTGTGTGTTTCCAACAATTAGCACAATTTCATTAAATGTGTTTCCAATTTTCACTACCAAAATATTAAGTCTTAGCATTTTTCTTTCCATTTGTACATTTTCCATAACCTCATTGGTTTGTTTCTCTCTATCTCTGAAATTCTAAATGTTCTTCTATAAATAATTCTATTGATGTGTTCCAATACTGTTTGTTTTGGTTATTTTTCTGATGTTATCATTTCTATCTCTTAATGACACTCCGAGTATTCTTCGTAGATCACAATTAATATGTAGTACGTGATAAATCTCATTTTTAAAATGTTTATTTGTTTGGATGTTAGTAACTTTGTCATTTTATTGAAAGTACCATCTGTCTTTCCTAATTTTTTGTAACTTCTAGTTGACGTTTTCCATCATCTGTAGTTATGTGAATATAATATAAGTAATTGTTTTCCTGCTGCAGTATCACTCCATGTACTTGAATAATTAAATTTGGTTGTTTTCTTTCAATGTTCTACTAGTTTTTTATATTTTCTGCTCACTTTCTGCCAACAAAACTATTATCTGCACATCTAAGATTATTTCTCGGTGATCTAAGCTTTGATGATATTCCAGAATTTCTTTGAAAATTGTATCTGTGCAGATGTTAGTTAAAAAGATGCATCCTTGTCTCACTTCTTTTTCTATTTAAATACAGTGGAATGACATTACAACGAATACCTTTTTTAAACAAATTTATCTGTTTAATGAGACTTTTGAAATATTTGTTTGGATCTTGTGTGGATGTTTGTTTTGAATTTGTTAAAGACAAGAAATGGGTGAAAGTGGGGGGGAAGAAATGATTTGGATCTGATAAGCGCAGCCATAAAAGAATTGGCATATCATCAAACTGCAAACACTTGTCAGATTTCAGCTCAACCCACTGTTTGTGCTTTCTAACATTACACTTACAGTGAATTCTTCCCCCACTGTAGTAGGATGTCGTGCGCAAATCTTAGTATCCAGGAGCACTCCTCACAACTGTAACAAACTTACTGCATTGCGTAGTAAAAGGTCAAAGGCAAGCTGATCATGCTTGAAGTAGCTATTTTGTAACTAGTTTTTAGTAATTTGTGACGTCCCTCTACTCACTCAAGAGGGCTTCATAAAACTAAAAACATTGAATCTGCGCAGTTTTTTAAAGATTGTAAATTGTAAACCCTTATTTTAGTACCTCTAATATTTATACATTTTACAAAATAAATTATCAAATTCAAAAGAGTGTGGGGAACACATTTCTCACTTTGGGTAGGTGCTTAGTGGGGTAAATGAGATATACATTTTAAAAATATTTTTTCAAACTTTTTTTTTTCCAAACAGGCTGATATTCCTGAAACACTGAACTCCAATATATGCCATATTCATGCAGAATATGCATGCCCATCATAATATAAATATACAAAAACATTTTATTTCACTGGCAGTTACAGATATCCAGTAGGCCTATGTGTCTTTTTTCCTTGCTCGTTCATTGCATTATGTTATATACAAATCTGATTTCTGCAAATTGATACTCCATGACAATGAAGCTAAAGTATTCATAAGTCATAACAGTCTCATCAAGATAATCTACAGGGCCAATGTTCTCTACAAAATGCTCAACTTTTACTGGAAAAAGTACATCACTCCAGTGAAATTCGAGGATTTGCTCCTCATTTCCTGAACACTAGGACTATTTAACAAAGGAACTTCAATGCCACTTTCCATGTTATATTTAGAATACAAATCACCTACATTGTACATACTTCCATTGTAACTACGGCTGTCATCAGTGTACATATGAATAATATCCCTTCATTGAGAATAATTTGTCTCAAACTTTGTAAATTAAAAATGTTTGTAATAAATCAGTCTGATGTGACATTCTTGCAAAGCAAACATGAAGAGGAAGCAAGTGTAAACTTTGAACTTCACAAAGATCATAGTTTTAAATTAACCCAGGGCATACTAAAAATAGAATATGGATCTTAGCGAAACAAGTAAAAAAAAACAATGCTTGATGATTGTAGTTGTCAAATAGTTTATTTCAATTTGTTTATCGAAAAAAAGGACAGGTTTTGAACATTAGAAAAGTTGCATAAAACACCATGTACCAATGAGACATTCAACCAGAAACAGTGTGACACATTTTCTGGCAGTGCTTTTGGACAAGCATAGGTGTCATGGTTCATTGCACAACTTTTGTCATTTGTACATCTTCTAAAGTGACACATCTGACTTTTCCTGTGATTTTAATTGGTCACTTTGTGTCAAAAGCCAATGAAAATCACAGGGAAGTCAAATGTGTCAATCTAGATGAATGATTTCTAATTTAGCCCACAGGTCTTCTGAGACATTCAAATGAAACACAGCCATGCTATCTATGGTAATTTGGTTATGGTACAGTTAAATGCATTGAAAATTGGAGGGGGATTAAGAAGGTGACCATGTCTTTTCATTGTGTTTTAGCCTCCACGTCATTAAACTGTTCACTTCCACCCGTTCCATTCATCTGAAAGCTAAAGTAAACACACAATGCTCACTTAAGCCTGTTGGAAAAACTTATCACAATGGCTACTGCTAGTATTGTAAAAGCAAAAGTTATTATCTGTCGAAGCTATTTTAAGAGATTTTTAATAGGAATAGTGGATACAAAATTGAAACCAAGAGCAGAAATATGCAGGCAACATATTTCACCAAGCACATTACAAATTCCGAAGGGCAGAGACAGCATCACGTCAGCATTCACAAGTGACAATTATCAGCAGAAGAGAATGAAAATTAAGAAACCTAAATATGAAGACATTGATTGTGCTTTGCAATCAACATGGTTCCAGCAAGCTGGAACAAAAATATTCATATTTTAGGACCTATTCTTATTAAAAAAAGAAAGAGTTTGTTGAAAGCCTAGACCATACTCAACTAAGTCTCGGTTGGTTCAAAGAGCAACATCAAATTACCAAAGAAAAGTAATTTTCCATGAGACTGGATCTGTTTCCTGTTTCATAAAAAATAGCTGATACTTGAAGAAGAGGTGAATTAAGAGAAAATTGATACACCATTCTATTAATTGACACGCAGTGATAACGTCATGGAAAAAACATTGTAGTGTATAAGGGATAATTATTAGGGATATACATTGTACACAAAATAATACTTGTCATAGCTATATAACAAAATTTGGTTATTACGAGCATATTCTGTTAGTCCCGACCAATTCGTTATAAGGTGATTTCACTGTATATTTGTTCCTTTTGTGCCACATAGGGCAGAGGTTTTCATTCTCCATGGGTTGCAGTCTGCTGCCTGCAATTTTCTGTATATGGTGAGCAATAATTTTCAGATTTAATCAAATTTATTTATTCTTAGCATAGATTACAGAGTATTCTGATGTCCTGTCCATCATCATCAGGTGCTGTGCTGAATGGTGTAGGCGATCATAGTTCTCCACAATGATCTATTTCCAGTAATGTTTATGAGAATCTTTGTTGGCTCTTTGCCATGTTATGATGTCAGACTAATATTTTCTCATGTTGTCATCTTTATCTCTCTTGCCTTCTCTCTTTACCTGTTGTAACTGTTTGGCAGACTGTAACTGTTTCCCTATTTCATAACGTGTCCAAAAAATTAAGATATAAACAATAAAGATTGTCTCTTTCTGACATTATTAAGTAACCTTGTTTCATATTTGGCTGTTTCAGCACATCTTCATTTAGTCTTTCTAGCTGTCCACGATACTCTCAGCATTCTTCTATAAATCAACATCTCTGTTGCCTCTAATTTTCAACTCTTATTTATTTATTATTCAAGACTCCATACAAGTATATTTCTTGAAAACATTTAATTAAGCTTCCCGTGCTTAACTCTGACCATTAAAAAAAGAAAGAAGTATCCTTTGTGGGTATTACAGTGTATGTCAGCTACAGTTGAGATTTTCCTGTATAGGAAAGTGATCAGTACAAATTACCATAGAACAAAGTATAGCAATGATAGTCCAAAAATACAAGATTAAAAATACAAAATATATGTTATTAAAAATGGTAAAATGCAGGTAAACAGGAAGACAATTTATATAATCTCAAATTCAAATTATAGAATAATAAATGTAATAGTGTTATTTGATAACGAAGAAACATGATCAGTAAGTCTAAGTAACCTCTGATTAATATATGAGATGGGTCACATACCATTCTTTCTGACACAATCTTAAATGAATAACAGGTGCAAAAAAGTTCAAGTTTGTCCATGTTAGTTAGTTAGTCATTGGATCACCGTCACTGCACTCCGGACAAGTCCATAGGTGCTCATATCTCTCCTTGAGTGTAGCTGCCATTACACGTTGACTGACGGTCCAAGAACGCAGTTGATTGACCATCATTCTTTCTTGCCCACGAAACCGCTCTTTTCTAGCGACACCACATTTCAAACCAAATTCCTTTATTCTAGTCATGGAACAAGAGTCATCATCACTTATACAGATGTAATCTAATTTTGTCCATGTAATCTTGTTTACAATGGTATAGGGCTGTATCCTCTCACCATATCTGTTTAGAAAACATCATGTGGTATAATATATATGAGGGGACAAATATTATGAATAATTCAAATCTCTTAACAAGGAAGGAAGGTCATGAGATTCCAGAAATTTGGTACTAATATGGTACCACCCTCCTATAAAGTAATCCTTCAAGTCTAGTGCAGGAATGTCTACAATAACTATTGTAAATAACTGAATATCTTGGGTCCACCATTAAAAAGACAGGAGACTATTTGGTAGAGATAAAAAAGATTAATAATGGCCCCTGAAAAATATTACATATAAAAAATCTTTTGCATGGGGCACAACAAGGAAAACAAAACTACTCAGTACAAATATTAAAAAGCAATATTTTCTCAGTGGCAATATTTGGTTGTGAGACTTGAGCAATCAAATAGAAAATAAAATAGCATATGAAATGAAATGCTATAGAAAAATCCTAAGAATATCATAGACAGACACCTTTCTTGTCTTTGTGTACCTTGGTCATGTGTAGTAAGCATTGCCATATGAGCACCCAATTCTTCCATGTCACAGGGACTGATTCTGTTCAAACTTTGGTAGACTTGGACTATTGTGTCTGTGCTCTAACAATAGTGTATAACTGGGCCAGAGTGTTCCATCTACAATAGTCCATCTCTACAAGAACATCAATTATGCCTGTTTATATCCCTGCTTTCACTGGTAGACAATCTCTGTCATCAGCTGACCAGGAACCTTACTTCTACTTGATATATTCATGCATACAAATATCATGTCATACAACATTAAGAATATTATCATAATATGTAATTATATAGTAATGCAGCAAACATATACACATAATTTTTGATCAGGATTTAAAAGATCATTGTTGGAAAAAAACTTACTTTTATATTTCAAAAGAGAATTAATGTTTCCAGAAATTAAACAGCCTGTCATGACAACATTGTACAAATGGTGCTTTGGTATAAGTGGTGCTAAATTTAAAAGAGAAAATAAATTGTAGTCAAGAATGTATGTTTGATACATACCTGTCAGCTTGTACTGACAGGTATTACCTGTCTGTAATTTCTAAGGAATATTACTCAAGGTTCATTGAATGCATCCATATTAATTTTAATATTCACCTTTAGTAGATTACTAGATTATTTAGTAGATTACTCTGACATACTTTAGGGGTTATTCTGGGCTGAAATACAGAATGATCCTTCAGAAAGTTTACAGGTATAATTTGGCACATAATTAAAACTGTTTTATGATCACACTGTCTTTAGTAACTCTTTCTGGACTTTATTTTTTTAATGTTTGGACCAAATCAATTTTCAGTAGTAGAAAAATTTAATCATGTTTTACCATAATATTGATAAATTGGGTGAATATTTTATATCATTGGAAAGGAAAATGGTTACAAAAAATCAACATAGTGCATTTTTGAAAAATTGTTAGTAGCTTATAATTTGTTTACAATAAAAATATTAAAACTGACCTAATTTGTCAATGCTTTGAGGTGTTCCGATCATAATTACTGGTATTTTATGATAGGCTGTTTAGTTGTGAAAACACAATTTATTTTATGCATTTATGTCCATAGATTTTAATCTTATGAATATTGTTTTCAATAAAATATTCAGAAGCAAAAACAGAAAATTATATATCCACCATTTCATTTAAAAAAAAACTTTGTTTCTTATGACAACTTGCTGTAATTTGTGTCTTTTCAGTAAAATAAAATCCCCATCAGATTTATCACTTCCACTAGTTTGAAATAAACTATTCTATCTTCTGAAATAGTTATGTCATCACAGATGTTTCAGAGGTGTTGATAGCTCCTGTATAAGAGCCAGCATCAAAAGTATCTAAGACTAATCCAAGTCTCTTTTATAGTGTTTTGTTACTGAGCTAATTCCAAATATAATTATAATTTCTACTGCAATCTTCTGTCTCTGAATGCTATCAATAAGAACAATAGCTTGTTCCATACTGTGTCCAGAAGCAGTTGGACATGTCAAAATTTCTCAGAAATAAACAACAAATGTTATAGTAGAAACAATGTTTTTAAAGAAGAATTACATTTGTTTTAGTGAAAATGGAAGTGAGAGTATTCTCGCAAATAGCAGTAAAGAAATAAATAACATAAAAATTTGTTAACAAATAGAAACTACCAGATTATAATTGAAACTAATACCGATATATCGGTTAGACCTATTGGTCTTGTATGTGTCATGTGACGTATTCCTTCCAGAACGTTGTCTTCGCAATGAAATCTCTGAACCTCTCTCTGTCTTGGGCAATGTGGCTTGCATTTTCTAGCGATGTATTCATATTATCTTTAATGTCGTCAGTCCATCGTCTTCTTGGTCTGCCCCTTCTCCTCTTCCCAGGTACTCTTCCCTCCATTATTTGTCTTTCTAAACAGTTATGTCTCTTTATATGACCAAACAGGCGTAGTTTTCTTTTTGTTATTGTGTTTAGTAACCAACACTCTGGAATATTCAGTGTGTTTATAATATCTGAGTTTCTGATTTTATCCTTCCATGATATTCTAAGTATCTTTCTGTAGCATTTCAGCTCGAAGGCGTTGATCTTCTTTGCCGCTGTTTTACTTAGAGTCCATGTTTCACAGCCGTATGTTGCAACTGGAAAAATAAAAGGTCTTGTATAGCTTATTTAAATAGCCGATATATCAGCGATTGGTCCGGAAAGAGTTAATAACAGAACAAAGAACATGTTCAATGATTATTTAACAGAGCAGCCATTTTGTTTGCTGAAGGGAGCCGCATAGCGCACTAGCTTCACATGTGAGTGGTCCTGGGTGCATCCGCAGTTAAGGCGGAAATGATTTTCAGATCGCAACATCTCCCGGGTTAACCCAGTCTTAAATGGGTACCGGATTAATCCGGGAAGTAAAGACTGCGAGGAAGAGGAGATGGCTACTGTCCTCATTTGCAGAGCCACTGAAATGTGAGATCGATAACATCTCACACCCTACGGCATTAATAAATGCTATGGGTTACTTTACTTACTACATTTTGTTTCAGAGGTGAAACTATTCTCTCACACACCTTTGTGAGATTCTAAAAAGAAAAAAAACATTAATATATTCACTGTTATTAAATGTATTAAAAAGCATAATTATACATCTTATCACATGCATTTTCTATCAACAAATTGCTACAACAACATTGCTTTTAAGCCAACTAACATGTTCTGTAAAATTTGTTATATACATTGCAATAATTTTCATCAGATATATTGGTAAAATATAAAATAAAATGCAATTTATGTTAATAGACTATGTGAATTTCAATCTTTCTTCTTCAAACTGCAACTCTAGAAGTAGTAAAAGGTAAAGGTAGGTCCCATGGCAGAAACCTGCTGTCAGGGATGAAAGGAATAACTCTTCATGTACTAAGCAAGCTGCAGAAACTATTAGGTGGAGTAGAAGTAGTAACTACGAGAAAAAACTCGTAGTTTTCCAATTTTACTTACATTTTATTGTTATGGTATAATTTTTTAGCTGGTTTGAAACTGTCTCAAATTTCTTCTAATGTATCACAATTGTGTGTTACAGTTTAGTAATACAATTTTCTGCAGCACTAGAAAGATTGTGATCTGAGAAAAATCTTAGGCTCGGATACAAATTACTGCCTCTCAAACCTGGGACATTCACTTTTTCATCTGGTATAAACTTTGGGTTTGTAAACTTCAAAGATGGAGATCGTGAAGTGGATGCGGAGACACTTTCTGAAGATGGAATACTCTTAGAGATTGTTGTATGTTCACTTGATGACTCATCATCATGATTATCACTCTGTTCTTGGGCAAAACTGGTAAATACCTAGAATATAAAAATGTAAAATGTTACAGATATGAAGAGATTATTGACTGTATATAAGTTAATTTTAATCATAAAATTATAAGTTTAATTTTAATCATAAAATTAAACTCTCATGTTCTATAAGAATACAAACCTTTTTTCAAAGTTGCCTTGCTTCACTACAAAATCACTGTAATGGCATTATTTTCATACCTTTAGCTCCATTTACGTCTAGGGCTCCAGATTAAAATATTGCAATTTCTTGCAAACCCAGATTATTTTTTGACAATGTGCATTATTTTTGGTGAGTGGTAAACGTGATAACTATTTTGTTTGTAAAGATATGAAAATAATGTTTGCACATGTAAATAAAGGAGTGAATAATGAATATAATCATATTTTTAAGTTGAAAAATGGGGGAAATATCTCAGAAGGTCATTTTAAAAATCCCAAAAATAATTGTAAAATAGACGCACCTATTACTTAAGCAATGTGTGATAACACTGATAAAATCCTCCTAAATACCTACTCCTGTTGTATATGTTATTTCATATACAAACTAATATAATATGGACTGAAAAAAACCATAAAATGTGAACAAATTGCATACATTGTCCGTCTGTCCAACACTAGGTCTAGGCCAACATAGCCTACAACATAATTATTTTCCAAGTCATCCCTGATACATATTGTTTTTGTTTTATTCAATGAATAAACAAACATTCTTATAACATATCAACAACTAAAACACATAAACAATTAATACATGTAGATATTACTTTTCATAATGATCACTTATCATGCCAAGCAGTATTACACTTGATAGTAAAGTAAAATATGGCATAGAAAATCCACAAACGTCATTCCAGAAATTCGTTGACAAAATCAACCAACATTCTCATTCTTACAATCGTAAAGTGTAATGGAATTTACCTTTAAGCTGTGACGTATTCTTAGCTACGTATGACTGGAATTCTACGTCATATGAGCGTAACTATGTATGATTTCGTAGTGAGGAATGAGGACATAACAACGGGAGTGACTGGAGAGGCCTACGGATCCTCTTACAGCGGCTATTCCAGATGCTTATAGAACATGTAAGGTTAAGCCATGCATGTTTAAATCCAGTTAACAATTACTGAAACATAGTTTAATTAGCAATGTAATAAGACACAGTAAGATTCAATTTTACATTAAAAATAATAATGACAGCTTCAAAGTTTGAACTTACAGAGTCTAGTGTAGTCTGTGACAGAGAGTAGTAATCTATAATACTGTTCTCCTGTGAATTCTGTAATAGGGCCAGTATATTTGCTATACAGCCAGCAGCTTGAGGGACTCTTAACTCCACACTGCTATAATGTTTGGCCTGAATAAATGTAATTAAGTACACATTTAAATGAAGTTATAATACATATTAACCCATTCAATCCCAATCTACCCGAATCCGACCGCTATCGATTGATTCCCATATCCGACTGTTTCCGCCTAATGTCAACATGGCCTTTCAGATTGCTATTCTTCATGGTTTCCATGTGAATATACATGCTAAATGTAACTCTGACGTGATTACCTCTAATGACGGCTTCCAGTGTAGTTTGCCGATTGTTGATAACAGGTGTTGTGTACAAGCTGTGAATTAGTGAATATGACCTTCAATGTTCTTCACAACTTGGTAAGAATGGACCTATTTATGATTCAGATGATTTTGGTCAATAATTATTTTAATGGAATTATAGAAAACATGAATGAATGAGATGTTCGCCCTTGTTTTGCTGGAACCTGAGAGGGGAGCAAAGAATAGCACACTGTTTACCTTCTATGCATGTCATAAGAGACAACTAAGGAGATTATGGGGTGTATTTGGCTGTCCCATCCCATATAGGGTCAAAGTGACTTAAAGCCATGATTAAATCGGATGTGTCAGGCCAAAAGTCGCAGATATCAGCAGTGCTGTACAAAGCATTGATTCTCTAGACTACATCCTGCTAATCTGCAGGAGTTTGAGAATAAACGTAAAAGAAGGATTAGAAGTTGATGAGAAATTAGTTTAGTATTTAGGAGTGAAGGTAGTAATGATCGTTAATCTGTAGTGTAGTCCTAACTGATGATGTGAGCCCCAACCCCCCCCCCCTCCCCAAGGCATGATTGAGAATAATCAACATAACTGATCTATGTCAATATTGATCAATTTCATGAGAAATCTGGTCCTGCAAATAGTATTGACCCAGATTACTCTGCTTTTGATCAGAACTAGGCCTAGCTTTCACTATTTATATGTGAGTCATTCATGTGTAGAACAAACCAATGTTGTGAATTATGGTTTACACATTTTAAGAAAACATGATCCTTTTTTTTGGAAACCTGTTTCACCAGATATCTAGGGCTTTCTTTATGTGAATTAGACCTATATGTTTGTAGTAGTTACCAGCTACAGAATTTTGTTGTCATGTGTAAGAGAGACTGCTTTGCAGCTTTTCATTTGAACATTTATCAGCAAACAATTTGACACAAGTAAATGAAGCCGATATGAAATTGGTGCTAATTTGTTTCCCTTGCATGTTACATGACAAGTAAACTTGTCTTACATGACATTCACAACGATATGTTCACAGATAAGTACCTCTTCCATTTATCTGTTAATTGGACTTTAAATCATAAAAATTGATTGCAAATTGTATTTTTATTAATTTCCTTTGCACAATAACCTCTTAACTTTTGTGGAGTTATTCCCCTTGCACTTGGAATGAAACCCAGAGTTTTTCCTGATTGGCCAAGGCTGAAAGTGTTAATGTTTAGTTATGATCACAATTTCTACAAAGATATTCTAATTTAACACACTGCTGAAGTTGAATCTGTTAGGCAATTGGTACATATAGCACGGCAGTACAACTTCTCGGATATCTGGACTACACTTGCTGAAAATCTAGTAGGACCATTATCCTGCTATAAGATAAATCCAGTGAGAATTTAAGAATGAATGCTAACAAACTACAATCATAACTTAACATATTCATGCATATAATTGTTAGTTAAGAAAAAACAATTTAGATATTTATCACCTGCTGAAGATAGGATATCTTACCTACCGAAAATATGGATATCACCTCACTGGATATGGATGTGAGAGTTGGAAAAGCTCTTTATCTTCAGAAAAGAAATTACTGAGTTTCGAGAACAAATGTCTTCATAGGATAACTAACACCCATTGGAGTGAATTCAAATCGAATGATAAAATCAGAGAAGAGACACATCAAAATTTCATCACAAAATATCAGGAAACGTCGTTGGTCCTACATCGGGCATGTCCTACGCGCAGACACCAACAGAATACACCACCAATCTCTTGAATGGATATCTACAGGCAAAAGAGCAAGGTGTAGACCAAAAGAAACACGCAGAAGAACAATACTTAGAGAAAGTAAAACAACCAATATTCATACTATTCAAGAACTGCACAGAATAGCTTTGAACAGAATAGAATTGGAGAGATCTGACCTCTACCCTATGCGCTAAGTTCAGCGCAAAAGGAAAATGAATGAATCTGTCTCTCCGTGTCTGCAGTGTGTGCCCTGGTGATTTATAAATTCTGATTTGCACCACCACACTATTGTTGCTTTTTCATATTAGATTTAGTCTTAACATAACAGCCAAGGACATCTCCAGCTTTATCTTTAATTCAGTTTTGAATTTTCCATCACTGCATAGTTATACAAGATCCTAGGTATTTGAAAGAATTCAAGTTTATGCTATTCATTCTAATGTTCGTTTGTGACCATGTTTCTGTTGTTAACCAAAATTTTGCTCTTTTTCATGTTGATTTCTATTACGTACTTGCTGGTAACTTTTTCCAACTTTGCTTTTAGCTCCTTTAGTTCTTGTTCTGTGCCAGCCATAAGATCAATATCATCAGCAAAGCATAAATTGCATTTAGGATGACCTCCAAACGATAAAGATTTGTTATAATTCTAGAGAATCTCTTGCATTATGTGCTCTAGATATATGTTAAAAAGTATGGATGTGAAAGTTGGGCACTCAGTGCATAGACAGAAAGAATGATTCAGACTTTTGAAAACAAGTGCTACAGATATTTGGTAAAAATGAGCTATATTGAACACAAGAGAAATATATTTGTTCAGCAGCAAATAAACAAACTTGCAGGATATCAAGAACCACTTATGGCAGTGGTGAAATGGCGTAAACTTATTTGGTTTGGACATGTAATGAGACATGACTCACTTTCTAAAATTATTTTGTAAGGAACAGTCGAGGGAAGAAGGAGGGCAGAGAATATCCTGGATTGATAACAAGGAATGGTCTAGGCATGATTTGTTTACACTACTCCAAATGGCTAAGAATATAGTTTTTTTGTGCTGATATATCCAATGAGGCACCTGTATGACCCTAATGGGTTATAGGAATTATTATAACACATCATTGCCAGACTCCCATAATTGTTTTAAAGAACTCTCCTATTGTATTATTTGATAAGAACTACTTGCATTATTGTATAGTGACTTAAGAATGTCGATGATTTGTCAAAATGAAATATATACAACAGTATATACAACAGACAGGGTCAAATGCCTTCATAAAATTGATAAAGTTGTATAGATTACGCTGATGCTGAATAGGTTTTTAAATTATAATTCGGATGTTGCAGATTTGTACTGCAGTGCTTCATTTTGATCTGAAACCAGTTTGTTTTGCAATTATTTCCTCTGAGTTGTACTTTATTCTGTTCAAAAGTATTTTGAGCATCACTTTACTTGGATGTGTTATAAGGCTATTGGTTCTATAATTTTTTCACACTTTCAAATTCCTTTTCTTTTGAATGGGTATTATCAGCAATTATGTCCTTTCAGTGGGTTATTGTTGTGTACTCCAAATTTTCTGGCAATATTATGTACCACATTTATTCATCCATATTTCAAAAGTTCTGCTAGGATGTTATCTACACTAGGTGATTTCCCTCCTTTCAATGTTCATAATGCATCTTTTATTTCATCTACAAGATATTCTCCATTTCTTATTTCTATGTTTGGAATTTTCTAATATAGTTCAGTCAGGATTACATTTGCAGTTATTTAGCTCCTTGCAATACTTTGTCCATTTAAAAAAAATGTAGGTGTAATTTCATTTAACATCTTTCTGTGCTTATCTTCTATAGTATATATCTTCGATCTTATTGATTACTACAGGATAGACACAGAATTTGATTCATTCTTATTCTTCAGCATTTATTCTCAAACTCCCACTGGACCTCTCTTGTAGCAGGAGAATGGCCCTACTAGATTTCCAGCAGAATGTAGTCCAAAGAATGGAAATGTGTCGCCATTTTATCTACACAAATGGCCCAACACCTCCATCTTTGGCAGATGATTATTTCATTTATTTATTTATTTGGCTTAGTATTTAAATTATGATGTGCATGACAACACTCAGTATTAATTGTAATTATTATATGCCCACCTTGATTGTAGTGGCTGGAAACTGATATAAGAAAGTCTTGATGACTTCGTTTAACTGACTGTGGGATGCATGAATTACCACAGTGTAACCATCACCAAACCTAAGACAAGAGACAGGATATATATTACATTTGGCAGTGACAGTTTAAAAGTTTAAAAAAAAAAATCTGAGTTGAGATTTCTGATATCAGTTAGTTTGTTCCTTTCTTTCCACAGGTGGCACATATGGCAGAGGTTTTGATTCTCCATGAGTTGCGGTCTGCTGCCTGTACTTTTAGTTCTTGTATGGAATTAGTTCCTTTTGTTCTGCAGGCAGTACATAGGGCAGAGGTTTTGATTCTCCATGTATGGACTTGCAACCTATTATCTCCTTCTTTAAGTATGGTGATATCAGTTACTTTGATTTAAATCCATTATGAAAAAAATGGGAAACCTCTTCTATCCCAGAAAGTGCAAGGGATAAAGGGGTATAAAGCAAAAAGAAAGATGAAATAAACTAAATATGATTATCAAGATTGTCCAATAACTTGTAATTTATTTCAAATTTCAAGTGGAAAAATCATTATTGTACTTGAGTTTACAGATGTCCCTTCACTAATCTCAGAACTGATAACTTAAGATGCCTAATAAATCTGAACAACTGGCCCAATGTTTCAGATTGACCACAATTCAGTGAGTCAATTGGTATATAAAAAAAAAAGCAGACCTAGGAAGGTGAAGCAATTGAAAAAAAATGATATGAGAACATATATGAAGTTGCCAAAACAATCATAACAGTTACTCGAAAATCAAAATGAAATAGAGAATACCCAGATCAAGTAATTATTTCTCTGGTTACAATAGATATATTTCTTGGAGGTTGTGGTGACAGGATTATGTCCATTACATTTGATGGTAAAAATCTCCAATATAACCAAACTGGACCCACATTCACAGTTGAAAGATGTATACCTCACAATAAGAAGTACTTTTTATTGATATTTAAAATATATGGAAACATCTTTACCACAAATACATTATAAGAGAAACAAATTTTCATGTGTGGCACTAGATTCATAATGACCATTTACTGCAGATCTGCTCATTGCTCAGTAATGAAAGAAACTACATCTGGCTACAATCTATCTACTTAAATCAAAAATTGTATAGAGGTGCAGAAATACTTTAACAGATACTTGAACTTTATTAAAAAAAATAATCAATGCGAATGCTGCATAAGAGTATGTCTGAGAAGAGAATACAAATTACTCAAAAGGCACAGAGGATTGATTTAATTGTACATGGGTTTCCTCAGATGTACTACATTCCACACAAAGAGTGGAATGCTGCATGTCAAGAGTGTTCAGAGGCACATAATAAACAAGATATTGCAGCCGGATTTTAAATGAATCTGCAGACTTAAAACGTACCAGTAAATAGCTGGATCTCTTTGCCCCCTAAATAACTGATCTAATCTATTAATCTAAATGCTTTAGAAAACAAATGTCTCAGGAAAAACACAAACCGGAAAGACTTTAAGTCAAATGAAACACTAAAAAAAGAGACAAAGCTAGAATACATCACAGACATTATTAGAAAAAGGCGCTGGGCATACATCAGTCACACATTAAGAATGAATGAAGACATAATACCATGTCAAGTCTTTATATGGTCACCGAGTGGCAAAAGAAAAAGGGGAAGACCAAAAACAACACTGAAAAGAACTATTGAAAAAGAAATCACAACAGCTGGTATGAAAATGAACAATCTGGAACAACTGGCTGTTGATCGACAAGCATGGAGAGCTATGACATCTGCCCTATGTGCCAAGCTTGGCATAAGAGGAAAATGATGATAATGATGAATCTATTAATACTTATCAATTAATAAATGCTAATGAACTGATAAATGCATATATCATATATTTCAGAATATAAGTCAATCCGTTTATAGGCTGAGGATGTAACATTAATTTTCAAAATGTGACCAAAATCAGAAACGTGTATAGACCCAAGTATAAAAAATAATAACAGTAAGGATACTGTGGAATCTCATTATTATAAGAATGAAGGGACAAGGGGCATATTGCTAAAAGGAAAATAACAAACTTTAGCAACAGTAAGACACAGTCATTTCTTCAATTTGTACCACCCTACCTGTACTCACATAAAATATAACATCTAGGGTAATACAGTGCGACCATTCCCTAGGGGTGATTCCAGTCTCATAAAATGTGTGACCATCAGGCATAATGTAAAGTATAGTTGTTTCCTGACACCAAAGCTTTATCTTTTGGCCACTAGGTACTAGAGAGTTCTGAGATATCGGATTCATCCACTCATTCAGTGTTGTCTCAGCAACAAAGGTTGGTTGCAATGATAGCATCAGTCATTACGGTAAATTCAAAGCCCAGTCAATGAATGGCTCAGGAAAACTTTTAGCTTGGCTTTTAGATTTGCCTTCAACTCGCATGGTGGAACAAAATGCTGTGAAGACGGTTTTTATGAGAACATATATGGTGAAAAGATACATTTCACTGTCGGTTTATGTTGCATGACAGATAATATGTCCCATCTGCCATGCAACGTTTGTGCATACCCACATGGTCGAAAATCATACTCATAAAATGTGGGGGAAGAGGGCCACTATAATAAAAAACCATCCATGCTAGTCTGGGACTTGTTTGAGGAACATGTCATTGAGAAAGTGGAAAAATGATGCCATGAGATGGGGCTGTATCTAATTCCTGGAAGCCTTAGCTCCCTCCTGTAGTCACAGAATGTCTCCCTTAACATAGCCATTTAAGGACAGACTGAGCAAAATGAAGTGAATGCTATCATCCGATTTAGCTGTGATGAAGGGCAACAATGTCAAAAAAGCTGACATCATTACAATTGCTAAGTGGATCAAAGGATCATGATTAGATTCCATCCGAAATGATCATCCGGTTTTTCAAAAAGTGCTCCTTTAGTTATGCAATGGATGGAAGTGAGTATGCCGATGATGACAATGTACTGGTAGACAGTGAGACAGAGTTATGATATCTACCCTGATGTTTCCATGACAGAGGATCAAATCTGTGAACTGTTTTAGAATTCAGTCAGTGATTCCAACTTGAAGGATTTGAATGATTTGTGGTACTGTGGATATTGAGATTGGAACTGTGACATGAGTAGAAAGGGACCTCTACAAGAACAGACATATATTCAAACCTGTCTCAGGCAATTATGCATCCAAACCGTTCAACTATGTACAAATTGCAAACTACTGAACATAAATACTGCAAAGAAAATCACTACAACCAAAAAATGCTGGGTTGATGGCTACATGCTGTACAGGATATGCTACCAATTTTAATATTTACAAAAGATATACATAGATTGAAAGGGGCGCAAAGAATAACAACACTGTTACATCATGACATGCACAACATTCAAAGTGACTAAGGAGATTTTGGTTGTCATCATAGTTTCTTCTTGTGGTGTTGTATGGTGGGCAGTTCTGTAAAATGTTTTCTGTATTTTCTCTAGATTGTCCACAGGGGCACATATTAGTGTCACCAGCTCTAAACATTTCATACATGTTGTTTGAGTCTATTGTAGCCTGTTCTATTGTAGAGCAGCTAGAAAGTCACGAATAGACCAAGATCCGTCTAGTCGTTATTCCATGTCCAAACTGTCCAAGGACATTTACAGCTCGAATAGGGCTCATTAGCCATCTACAAACTCATAATCAAGGACATAACTAAAATTGAATTTTCAAAAGTGGATGTAACAAATGGTCATCATCACTTGTGATGGACGAACAACAACAACAGCCTGTTCTGAATCTAAAAATGATAGTCTGTTCCTTTCTTCCAAGCCTGTAGGTAGCATCATCATTTTATGTGCATTGGTGAGAGGAGTTCCGTTCCATGTTAATGGAGCTTTTGATTATGGACTTCATTTCTGGAAATGATTTTAAATATTCTATCTGTTGTTGGCAGTTATTTCCAGTTTTTTTTTCTAGTTGGTCTGCTATATCATTTTCCCTGATCTGTGAGTGGTCTGGAATCCACTGGAGAATCACTTCATTTGTTTGATTGTTTAGTTGAGATAGTAGTTATTTTAAATCATTCATGTGGAATGTGTTTGGGTTCTGGAGGGCATGCAAAACAGATTTGGTATCAGTCAGGATATCAGTCATCTTTTCTTTCTCCCGGTGTGATGATCCCAGCAGTAAGAGTTGATTTTTTGATTGCTTTACACTGCATTTAAATGTGTAAAATGAACACCTGTGGCTATTAATTTTTCAAGTTTGTTTCAGATGGGCCATTCTATATAGATGCTTCCACCAAAATTTATCACTGCCTCCTCCACCATCTTTATATACTCTTGTCCAAGAGTTACGGATCGTAATTTTTGAGTACCCGGTATCTTCAACACTATTTGTTTTAGGACTCTTAGATCTTAATCAGATTTGTCTTTGCATTTTGTATAGTCTTCTATTCTTGGTTATGGTTTTTGGGACCAAGGGTTATCTTTTTGCAGGGGGACATCTGTTAGCTGTAAATTATCTCTAAGTATGCATTCACAAAACTGGTTCTTTTTAGTTGGTTCTTTGAGCTGGGATCGTTTAATCTGTAGCTTAGAGGGTGGTTTTCCAGAGACTGATATCTGGAAGATTGGATTAAAATTTTTACATCTATTTTGTCATGTAGGGAATGTAAGCAAACCAAACTCTTCATTGCTATTATTGGGTTAGATCTCATGACACCTGTCATCAATCACATTCCAAAATTCGGTATCCGTTCTACTTTTTGAAGATGATCCGCTACCATATGCCAAGGCACCCTTGACATTGCTTGTATTAGTTTTCTTCAGGACTAAAGAGCCCTGCAGTCGGTTCCAGCCAATTTCTTAAATAGGGCTAATCATTTCATGCTTTTCTTTTTGTCATTTTTTTCAGTCTGGTTTTTCCAAGTCAGTCTGGAGTCAAAGGTTATTCCAAGATAAGACGGTGAGACTTCTTTTACTAGTGGGGTTATATTTATGAGGAATTTTGTCTTTTGGAGTTTTGTTGATAGTGAAAAATGGTGTATGTTTTTTCAATGAGTTTATTGACATACTCCATTCTTTGGACTCATTATCTTGGTTGCCCATGGCATCTTGTAGACAAAATTTGTGACTGTCGAACCCCATAGAAATTGTGACTGTCCTATCCTATTATTCAAAGTAACATAGAAGCCATGCTGAAACTGGATTTGTCAATCTGAAAGGCACAGGTTGAGCAAAGATGTAAATCATGACATAATGCATACCATTCTCGTGACTACATTCTACTAGTATGCAAGAGTATGAAAATAAAAGCAGAGGACTCTAATTTAGAACTTATCTACAATGTCATGAAAAAATTTAATTTTACAATGCAAAAAATGTGACAACAATGTGTGAGGTCTGCATATCACAAAGTTATGTTGTAAGAAAAGACTCAGGTTATCATTTATGTGTATAGTTAAACACCTAACAGTAAGTGACATGAAGCTGTAATTGTCCCATGTTCAGAAACTCTGATGCTTATACTTACTTATGTTTGAGGTATTGTGGACTCCCAATACATTTAATCTCTCCATTTACCATTATAGCAAGTCTAGAGCACAGTGCATCACACTCATCCATGCTGATAGTCATATAAAAAAAGTAGATATTATTGTCTGAGTTGAAAGAGACAATCATTAACTGTAAAGTAAAAATAGTCATGAAAGAGATAAGTAGCAAGGCTGTAGAATCAAAAGGAAGTTTTAACCATTACCCCTTCCACATTGGGAAATAAAATGTGATATTTATCACTAAAAAAAAACAAGTAAAAAAAGATAATCATCTTCCCCCAACACCTTTAAAATAAACTACAGGGGAAAATAGAGGCAGTCCTAAAATAATGTCCACCAAAACAAGGTGAAAAATGTTTTGTTAAAGGGAAACACAATACTAAAAGTCATATCTCTGACCATGATCAGTAAAGACACTATGACAGGGGTCTAAGACACAATTAAATTAATATCATGGCTCATCCATTTAATAGGGATCTAAGACACATTTTAATTTATATCATGGTTAGTCACTATGATAGAAGTCTAAGACACATTATCATCATCATTAAGTGCCGTCTCCACAACAAAGGTTGGCTGCAACGGATCTCCAATGTCCCGTCTCTTGTCTTGGTGGTGCATTCTGCTAGACTGTAACCTGTCCATTGTGTGATGTTACTCTCCCACTTGTATCTCTGCCTACCTTTGACTTTACCCTCAAGTAAGGTCTTCAATAAGGTGTCATGTCTTTTAATGTGTCCAAAATATTTTATTTGCCTGCTCTTTATTTCTCTTAGTAGTTTTTTCTTCATATTAAGTGTCTTTAGCACCTCTTTATTTGTTTTCTTCTCTTTCCATGATGTTCTCTCTATTCTTCTATATACCCACATCTCAAAGGCATCAATTTTGTCTTCTAATTGTTTATTTAGTGTCCATGTTTCTGAGCCATACATTAATATAGAATATATATAGCATTTTATAATTCTCATTTTTAACTTGTTTGTAATTTGTTTAGATGTTAATATTTTCCTCATGTCATTGAAGGTACTTTTAGCCATTCCTATTCTTCTTTTAAACAGAAGTAATAGTTATTTCAAAGAAACAAAATAACACACCTTGCAAGATCAAAGTGAATGATATAGTATTAAAACAGGTACACCAATTCAAATATCTAGGTACAATGAATACAGCAGATGGAAGAAGTTCAACAGAAATAAGATGCAGAATAGGACAGGCAAAAACAACATTCAGAAAAATGAAAAATACACTGTGTAATACGACCTTGTCATTAGAGTTGAGAAAGAGAGTTCTGCAGTGCTATATAACCCCTATACTATCATATTGGTGTGAGTCTTGGACAATAAACAAACTGGAAAGTGGGAGATTGGAGGCAACAGAGATGTGGTTCTACAGAAGAATGCTGAGAATACCATGGACTGCCAGAAAAACTAATGTAGAGTTGTTGAAAGAGTTAAATGCGAAACGGACCTTAATTAACAATATAAGAAAAAAGCAATCTTCTTTTTTTGGCCACTTCATGAGACAGGCAGGTTTAGAGAACAGTCACAACATGCAAGATTGAAGGCACCAGAGACAGAGGGCGACAACGTGCGAAAATATTAGTTTTACAACCTGGCACAGCAAAGAAACAACAACGACTTTGATACATAATACTGTGGACAGAGAGCTGTGGAGAGCCATGACCGCTTACGCCAGTCGGCATGGCACCTGATGATGATGGTGATTCTCCTTTTAACTTCTTTTTCACATTTGCCATCATTTGTGACTATGTGTCCAAGATATTGATAATGTTTTACTTTTTGTAGTTTCTCTCCATGTATGTTTATATTTAGCTCTTGTTCTTGTGTCTTTGCTAATTATCATGGTTTTTGGATATTTATATCCAGTCTATATTCCTTACTTGATTTATTGACTTGATCTATTAGTCTTTGTAGTTCATGTTTACTTTCTGCTAAAAGAACAGTGTCATCTGCATATCTCAGGTTGTTTATTATTTTCCCATTGATCTTGAGTCCTGGTATTTCTTCTATATTCTTTTACTGTCTTACATTGCACACTATTCTGTTCATTCCTGCTGAAAATTTCTTTCATCTCTGTATTTGAATAGACCATCATCCACTATCCTCTCTCCAAGGGATTTATTCTGGTACAGACTTTAGGGGACTGTCAACTTCAAATTTCCAACTTTTAAAGCTTATTGATTTTTGATTATGAACCAGTATCACAGCACTGGGGATATTCCCATATGGTCTCTGATTGCCGTTCCGTCAGCCATCGAAAAGTGTATAAGCTCAGTGTCCCAGCCAGTTGCTGATTGCGTATTCATCTGATCTTTTTGGAAATGGTGCACTTTCTCCCATCACCTCTAGTCCCTCCCATTTCTACCATTCTCTGAATATGTAAATTGTCTTGTTCGACCTTGTCCTCTTGAAAGCCTATTGGCGTAGGCATACTGGTATATACATATTATATGCCTTGCTCTATTTAATAAATAATGTTTATGAATTTATTTCAAAAAGAAAATTTGCGCTTCAATGACTATTGTTGGCTATTAATATGACTTTTGTGAGTGGAGAATTTTGTAGATGTAACATGGGCTGTATTATTCTATAGAGTAATTGGCTTGATGATTGGTCACTGCATGTAGGATATTTTTTGAAATTGTATTTTTTCAATAGGCACTTCAAAATGGGTGATGTAGGACTAGCTCATGATACCCTGGTCCAAAATGACTGATTCAGACTTTTTAGCAATCAATAGTGATAAAAAAGGACTCCGATACAGAATTGTACTCAGATCCACTAACATTGATATAAGATAATTCAGTATATTTAAGAGCAGGATTAAACTAACATTTTCTAAGGTCTGACTTTCATCTTAAACTATTGAAATGGACATAGATTTCAATGGTTTGTTTCCTTAACCAAAGACAACTTCTTTTTTGATCCTTCTGTTTTGGAGGGGGGGGGGGGAGGAAGCTGTTTGGGGGCACTAATTTTCCATTTTCCAGTATTTTCTGTAGAAAGGGATATGGCATTGCATTTTACTTGTTTTAATTCCAATAGTCATATTGTGAAGGTTTTTATTTGTATGTTGTATACATTTTTATCTCATAAGATTGACAGGTATGCATACTGCACTTTATTCTTCAACTTTTGTCCAGAGCTGCCAGATTTTTGCATGTCTTTTATAGTTGGCACAGACTTCCATATAAAATGTTTGAAGATGGACATGATCAGAGATTTTCTTGTCTAGTTTGATGTAGTCATACAGATTTAAAAAAGACATGCTGCATTGTTTATAATAGGTTTTAACTGGCATGATAACTACGCTTGCTGCTATGATATTTTGATCCTAAAGAAGTCACAGAGCATAGATATGCTCATGCAAGGCATTTAGGTGTCCAGGGACTAGATGGATGACAGATCGATGATTTGTCAAAGTCAGGTATAGTGTAGCACTTGCAAAATATTTGCATAATGTTTTCATGGATTCTAGTTTTGTGCTACATGCTCCAAGACAGCAGCACATCATATGCAAGACTCAACCCTTTCCCCATCAGACTTCATCCACTGTAATAAATGCCTCATGGTAAGCAGTTAAATATTTGGGCTAAGTGCAATTCCTTCTGTTTTACGGTCACCAACATATTGGCCAGAGGAAACAAAATTGGAATTAAAGTTCTATGGGCCACTGTGTGAACTACAAAAGACAGTGAGTTTTATTTAGGAGACAGAATTACAGATATAGACATGTTTCAAGTGAATGAAAGAAGAAGAAGAATCTGATAGATCTAGTAACAGGATGCATCATTGGATAAGGGGCTAAGTGAGAACAGATTGATGATAATGGAACACATAGGTAGCTTGTCATTCATGTTTCCTAGGCCATGTAGGTAGTTTAGTTATACTTTCAGCTTCCATTTTGTTTTATTCTGCCATTCCTATTTATTTTTCCAATGGGGTAGTTTTTCATAGTTTTTGTATGTTCAAGATGACTGTTTCAATGTGGTCATAGGGTGAAGTGCAATAGGTTTGAGCATTCTTCTACTTTCAAGGGAGCATTGTTGTTTCTTGCAATCTCAAGGAATGCTGTAGATAAAAAGATTGATTCGCTGCCAGTAGTTCAAATTTGGATCTTCCACAGATGTCATCACAGCAGAGATGATAGTGTTATAATTCCACACCAAACCTTCTTAGCTACCTTTTTTGACATGAATGACAGTGTTATTTGCTTATCTGGTAACACATGAATGAAGGAAAAGGCTTTTTTCCAGCCTAAAATTTATGTGTTTAAAGTAGATGTATCAAGATCAATAGTGTGGATTTGGCAACCTCATCAGTGGTTAAGAAGAAATATATCAAAGCACCTTTTCAACACAAGCAAAGAAGACCGATTAAACAATGAAGTTAAATATGATATAAGAAAGCATAAAAGAAAACCATACCTGTGTGATGTTAGCACAATAGATTGGCCATTTCTGTTTGCCTGTTCAATACATTTCCAAGCCAACCTTCTGGTAGCTGCATCCATGCCTGTTGTAGGCTCATCCTATAATAAAATAATTTTGATATCACGTCCAAATGCCTACATACAAGCCTATAGAATAGATTTAGATAAATGAGGTTGCAATGAAAGAGAATCCAGTGGAATCCTGTTATAAAGAATTTGTTGGATCTTAAAGGATATGTGTAATGACAGAATTTCATTATATTTAATTATGGACAATTATTACCATTATGTTCTTTCCCTTGTAATTATTAACATGTTACATCCTTTGTACTATGTTTCATGTGAAAGAGGTATGTACTGTTTTGGTGTTATCGGACTTTCATTGTGACTTTTTTTTATGGATGGGAGAGGGGGGTGTTGACATATGGTTTATTTTAGGAATAGGAGGATTATTCTGTTATAGATATTTGGCTTACTGGAGTTATTCAGTGACCATCAACAAATATAAAATTTGCTGACTCATCTTTTAAAATTTACACATTTGACTTTTTGTGATTTTCAATGGCTATCAACACAAAGTATACACAAAGTGATCAATGAAAATCATGGGAAAAGTCAAATGTGCCACTTTAAAAGAATGATTTCCAATGATGCAGGAGGTTTTAAAAGTCGATGGTCATGGATATCAGTTAAATGAGTCCCTGAATCCCCTCTTTTCTGAAAGCATTGTCTCTTACAATACACTGAACCTAGTAACTCTACAATGCAGTCATGCTGATGTATCCTTCTAGGTATCACAATTTTACTATGATTTTTGCTGGTCACTGTGTGTATATTTTGTGTTAACAGTCAATGAAAATCATGGGAATTGTTAAATTGCATCACTTTATAATAACTATTATCTCAAGGAGTCCAAAGGACTGTATTCTCGAAGGACTAAAAATTCTCAGCTTATACGCAGAAATATATGATAGTTAGTTAGTTGGTTATCATCATGGCATTCTGGACAAGTTAATAGGTGCTCTGATCTCATATTCAGTATGTCCTTCAACATGTGGAAACTGATTTTTCCTGTTTATTGATACCTCATTTTAAAAATTCCTTCTTATATTCCACTCGTTTCGTAAAACACCACGCTTCACTCCCAGGTCCTGCATTCTAGCAATCATCAATTAATAAACCCGTAACCCTTCAGGGTCGTAGGGGTACCACATTGGATGCTTCAGCACACAGAGTCATCCAGCGAATTCTATCCTCAGCAATGCAGATGAGTGTGGAAATATCTTGTACTGTCCATTTCTTGATGTTGTCTGTCAATGCCTTTATTTTCCCTACTCTGCTTCTTCCCCCTTCGGCAGTCCCTGCAGTATTGTTTTTGACAAGGAATCATGTCTGTATACATGTCCAAACCATGCTAATTTTTGTCGTTTCACTATTGAAAGAAATGATTCTTGTACATCTATATACATTTCCACTTTATTTCTTAAGTACACATTGGTCTTATGTTCCCTATAGGAAATTCGAAGAATTCGCCTGTAGCATTTGTACTCGAAAGTCTGTTATCATCTCTCCATGTCCGCAGTGAGTGTCCATTCTAGCCATAGACACAGATGAAGAAATACACCCGATATCTTTCAACTGTTTTAACTCCTTGATTGCATTCAAAATATCAGCACAGTCTATGGAACTAATACTACTATAGTGTGTTCATAAATAGTTGCTTACCGATATGTACATTTTTCTCTGTAATTACTGAGCGTATAGACTTCATATTTTGCATGAGTGCATCATTTCATAACCACGTTACAGATTTATGATTATTTATTATCTATATTGAGCGGATTTATTGAAGCAGTCGCTATCAATATCGTATTTTAGGTAGTAACGATTTTATTGTATGTGGAAAATAAATTTTACAGTAATTGCATGTATAGGCATATCGTACATCTTTCATAGCATGGATAAAAATGAGATATTTTGAGAATAATATTTTCGTTTCGTTGCAATGAGAATATATGCAACGAGATATATAGTTAATAGTGAAACGTTTATGAAATAGTATTATTATTTACGAACTTGTGAATTTAAAACAAAGGACAACGAACACTGTACTTACCATCATCATCATTATATTTGTCCTAGTATGATCTAAATCAGTACTAATATTGTTTTTCTGAAATCTTTGACGTACCATTTTCTTAGTGCATTCTACAATTCAGAGAAAATTATACTTGTCCAGCATTTAATATTATCAGTCTAGACCTTTCGTTTTTCACATCTTATCAGAAACCTTTCAGATTTAATTATCTCAGATTGACTGCGTTGTTTTAATATGTGCTCTATTACATTGATGTTATCACAATTCAAATTTTTCTCGTTTATACCCAGTATTCGTTTATAATTCTTTTAATTGTCTATCTATATCTCTATCTATATGTTATGACCCTTGTTTAACTTTCGTTGTTACAAGTAGAAGTGTTTCTCTGCAGAATTCCTACTTATGTGTTGCTTGTTGCAACCATGTGATTTATTTTTGCATGGTTTGCCTCCGATTTCATATGTCTTTCCTCTTTATTTTTAAATTTGATTTTACAGCTACTTTTACTGTTTTATTATCGTTGTCTACACACGTTTGGTATGGCTCTTGAGTATATTATATTACTTCTGTTCTGTTAGTTCTTCTTGTTAATATAAATATTATCTGGCTTCTGCAGTTTAAATAGTTATACTTGTACCAGGCATAAACTTGGGTATCTATGTGCTTGACGAATGTGTTTGTTTAAATAAGTTTTTCTGAATGCACATTTTAATTATTCTGTAGTTGTTGCATGTTTTCTTGTTTATTTCATATCTAAATCATCCTTATATTCTATTTCTTTCTGGTTCCAATTGTGCGTGGAAATTTTGTAATACGAATAATTATTCTTCTGTGTTGTTATTTATAATATCATTTGTTTTATCAAAAATTTCTCCACTTCTTGTTTCATTAAGAATCCAATGAATAGTAAAGATTGATAATGGTAATGGGCTGAATTAAGTGTAAGCTATCTTTCTGCCAATATTCTTCTTCTACTTTCAATATATGGTCCTCACATTTAATCCAGAATTCTTTGTTAATGTCGGAGAGCATAGAATATGTCATTTTCTGAACATCATTAAGTTTGAAGGTTTTGTTTGTCATTGCTGCAGCTCCTTTAATTTTAGCCCAAACAAATTCTATTGGATTTAAATGTGAATGATACAGTGGTAGTCTTATACATCTATGTCCATGCTCCTCTATAATTTTATCAATGTGGAAAATCTTCACATTGATTTTCTGTGCAAAAAACCTGTGCATTCTTTACCAACATCAGCAACTCAGGTTTCAAGTGCAGTTCAGTAAATGAAATATTTTCTTTTCTAAGCCATATTTTAATGTCTTCCTTAGTAGACGAGGTTATAAAGATCTTATCTTAATATGCAACAACATTGTGGTACGAAGCGTTGTCCATAACCAGACAGGAGGGTCTATCTAATGAGGGAAGTAGAGTCTTCTCTGTCCATGAGATACACCTCTGAGGAAACTGACTTTTAGCTATTATTTTAATATATAACTATGAAAACAAAACCTGTGCTACTTCTTAGTATTTCACGTGTTTCTTGCCGACATCAACTGACCGTGTAAAATAAAACACAGAACATGGTAAATGGTACTGTACTCTGTCTATTTTTTTGTCAATCAACAAACAAGAATTGCTACCGTTAAAATGACATTCATAGCGACTTCTGTGATAAATCAGTTCAATCTAGGTAATAATTAATCATAAATCTTTAATGTGGTTATGAAATAATACACTCATGCAAAATATGGAGTCGATACACTCAGTAATTACGGAGATAATAGACAATATCGGTGAACAACTATTGATGACTGCACTATAGCTTCAATGGCAATGCTAACAAGTCTGTCTGCTCTTTCATTTTCCCTAACACTTGTATATACAAATGAAAAAATTAAGGTAACACTTCAGCACAGGTTTCATCATCGAATCCAGTCACTAACACTGTAGATAACCTTATTGAATGTTTTGAAACATACTCATAGAATGTCAGAAAACAAACACCTATAGCAATCTTCAGCCATATTATTGCCCTAGTAACCATTATCACTTCCATCATCCTACTACTAGTCTTTATATAGAAAGTGTCACTTTCTCCTCTAACACACTTCCATCTGCATTGAGCTGTGAATGCCCAAGCAGTGCACAAGTTGTATAGTTGTGACAAAGTTGGATAGTAACTTCTTTCACTATCAATGTTCCTTCAGTGTTGAATGATACATAGGGCAGCAGAAACCAGTTTACAGAAACAAGATACAGAGCAAGACCAAGAAGAAAGTGAATTGAAGGAGTTATCAACATGCAGACATGACACAATATTACTGCATATCAAGTGACCAAACGTGCCAAAGCCAGAAAACCGATCATCATTCAATTCTGCAACACCTTACAGCAAAAGCAAAGAAAAGATAATAAGCAAAGAAAAGATAATAGATAGATAGATGCTGCTGTGTATAGTACTTGCATGTTATTGAAACCTATAGGCATACCCTCTTTGATGATTGTTCTGCAAAGAGTTTCTTCCTTCACTGTTCTAACAGAAATGGTGAACTTCCTGTTTTTTTTAGTGTACAGAAGAAAGAGGAGCGCTGTGAGCTTGCTTGCTATCATCTGGTTACAGCGTGCCAAGTTTCGAAACCACGTCCGGACATAAAAAAAAATCCGGGTTGTGATTTCTCACTTGACACGACCACTCCTCCAGTCGACTCAGCTGGAAATGAGTACCTGACGCATGAGTTAGGGAAGGTAAAAAACAGCAAGGAAGGGAACTGGCCATCCCACCTAATAGTTGCTGCGGCTTAGTACATGAAAAGTTATCTTCATCCCCGACGGCAGATGCCATGGGACCTACCTTTACCTTTTTTACAGAAGAAAGACCACAATGTCACTTACCAAATATAAAATAGGTGGATCACCCAATAAGGCTACAGCAAGAGCAAGCTTACGCTTGGTGCCACCACTGTATGTATGAATTGATTTATTTGCATACTGTGTAAGTGACAGTCTAATCAGTAACTCATTCACTATCTGAAATTGAAAATAAAGAACAGTCAGGTTAGAATTAATGTACATCATGTACTATTACCACTAAATAAATATTATATTTCAATGAATTATTTACAAGTGCAGACATTGTGTAGTAGTAATGTTCCTTTACTGATTGAACTAGACAGATCTCATAGGAGACGCAAAAAGCTATGACTTTTGGCGACGGATTGCATATGAGACATGGCTAGTATGCAACATTTATTTTGTCATTATTTTAGAAATTTAGATTAACATAGACTAAGCAGAAATCCTTCCGACAGAAAGTAAACAATTTCTTTTTAAAATTGTTAATGTGTGGCAAAAGATTGCATAGAATTTCTGTGTTTTGTATCGGTTTTTAAATAGAGTTTACAATTCTTATAATAAGTCAGATTATTTATGATTTTCCTATCAGCAAACAAGATTTGATCCTGGTCTGCCCAACTGACGACTAATTCATAAATTGAGGCAATGAGTACTAAGTCAGTCAAACAGCATTAGTTTAAAATTTATTTTTTTAAAGAAGTAAATTATATAAAAAATTGCAAATAGCTTAGGGCCTTAGGGTGGTTAGTGAGTTTTCCTCAACACATATGGTCAAACGTGATGGTGGTTTGAAAGCCCATTCTCTACATAGTACTAATGATGCAATAAGATAGTAGTGCCTACAAATTCCTTAATAACTGAAAAGCTATGTCCTATATGGGATATGTTTAAATTATACTATTAAAAAAAAAAAAGAAACGCAACATTATTTCAAATGTGTACCAAAATTTTATTTTACAAAATTAATGTTTCAATCTTGGCATGAAGAAACTTTAAGACTTTAACTAAACCAAATCTGTTTTCAGTAATTCCCAATGGCCCATTGGCGATGATGATTTGCCACTGCAGTTGGTTCTGGCGATGCTGGTCCGTAAGAACAGGACCTCTGGGTCTTCTAGCCCAAAGACCAGGGTTTAGTTCCTGAAGTTTTATCTGAAGTTTGACAAGCATTGATTGGACTGTGGAGGACGCAATACAAATCGATTCCTGAGGTAATGCAGCCATATGAAGCATTTTTCACAGGAGTTGTGATTCTGAGACTTCCATTGCGCTGCCAATCAGCCACTGAGACTGAGCCTGTTTGTTGAAATCGCCTCCAAAGGCGACCAATGATGCTTCCAACCACTTTAAATTGTCTGGCCACTACACGTTCAATGAGCCATACTTGCGTATTGAATTTTCAAATATATTTATTCAAGGACCAACAATCTTTTATAGGCATAAAAGATATGGTCAGAGAGTTTTGTGTTCAGTAAGTTTCATGGGATTCTCATGAACCTGTCATGAATTATTGCCTAAAATTGTGTTTTGACCTTGACCTGTCATGACCTCACGAATCATGGAGTACAATTCAGGTAACCACGAGAATTTAATGTCCAGGTGGTCACAGTCACAGGTTGAAAGATGTCCAATCAGCAAATATCTTTTATAAAAGTAACTCCAAAAAAGTTGCATTTCCTTTTTTGAACAGTATATAAATATTTTAGTGATCATTAACCAAAGCAAACACATATGAACACATAACATCAAAATATTCAAACTAATTAACTTGAGGTCAGTTTCTATTGAGTTTTAAATGTCACTGAAAACAATGCATTGTTATACTCACTGTTCTGGTATCTTTTTCACTGAAGCCATGGAGCCGAGAGTGGAAGCACAACATTTCATCTCCAGTTAGGTAATCATCTAGACCTCCTTCTTGTGAACAATAGCCAAAATTATGTTTGCTTCCTGGAGATATTCTGATATAGAAAAGAACACATTAACATAAATTGAAATATAACTCATGCTTTGAAAATGTATCTTAACTTGTGCAAGTATTTATTTAATAACCAATAAATGATTGAAGATGTATCCCGGCACAGGGCATTGCTATTCAACATTTGTTGAATTTGAATTATCACTAATACATCCAACTGTATTTCAGTACAATGTGGGTGGTCTGCGTTTGAACCACTAAGTTTGACAAGTTGTCAGGCAAGCTCAATAACAACTCCACAACCATGCTGACAAGTATTTATTTATAAACACAACATCATGATGAATCAGCATAAACTTGAAGAAGTGAATATTTTCAAATACCTAGGATCCTGCATATGCAGTGATGGAAAATCCAAAACTGAATTAAAGATAAGGCTGGAGATGGCCTTGGCTGCTATGTGAAGACTAAATCTAATATGGAAAAGCAACAGCAGTATGGGAGGAAAGATCAGAATTTATACCTCACTGCACTATCTATTACACTGTATAATTGTGAGAGTTGGACACTCACTACAGACATGGAGAGATAGATACAGGTCTTAGAATAATAGTGTTATAGATAAATTTTGCATTTTTTCTATAGAGAGCATACAGAGTACATAAGAATCACAAGAATAGCTACTTATATTAAAGTGTCAAAAACTTACATAGCTAGGACATGTATGCTAACATGATTCCTTGTCAAAAATGGTATTGCAGGGTACAGATGAAAAAGGTGGAAGAAACAGAGGAGAAAAATATAATGGTATCACAATATCAAAGAATGGACAGGGCAAGATTTATTTAACACTCATCAGCATTGCTGAGGATAGAAAAAGCTAGAGGATATGAGTGCTGATACATCTAATGTAGTACCACTATGACCCTGATAGGTTATGGATTTATGGGTGGATAGATATATACATAGTTAGATTCCATGTGGAGAGATAGTATAGAGATCATCAACTTTAAAATATCTAGAAGTGGTGTTTGACAGATGTTTGTGTATCAATAAGCATTTACTCAATCCTCAGAGCTAAAAAGGGGTTGATAGTGATGACAGTATTCGCTGCTGTTTTTGTTTTGAACATCAACTTCTGGCACTGCTATATCAAGGGCTAGCTGCTAGTTCTGTCTATGGTAGAGTATGCCTTGGATATCCTGACCCTTAGCCTGACGCAGATTGATAAACTTGACAGGATACAAAATAAAATGATGTGTATCATTCTTAGATGCTCCAGACGTAGTAGCAATGCACCTCTTGCTGGGTTATCCTAATTTGATGCAAAAAGCAGATATATGCTCATTCATCAAACCTGTGCATCAGTGCTGACCAGAACCATTCACTACATGATGGTATTGAAAAGATCATAGGACATACATTAAAGTCATGGCTTGGCAGGGCAGAGGAGGTTATTTAATGATTATGCACATAGGGGACATTGAACCAAGAGAAGAGTGGGTACAACTTCAAGTTTACAACCTCCATTGAGCTGGTAATGATACTTTCCAGGTAACATGAGAATATCATTCCAGTGAATATAGCCTATAGATTCAGAAGCCCAGGCTAAAATCAGTGAGAATTCATTAGATGGGGATATTATTATCTACACTAATGGTCCACATTTCATGGAAAAAATTCAACATGAAGATTAATATTGAAAAGACTGAAATAAAGACAATAGCAAAGAAATTAATAAATATCACTATATCTATAGAAAATAAACACCTTAAACAGGTAAAGGAGTTCACTTACTTAGGAAGCATTATATCAAGTGAAGGGAAAAACAGTAAAGAGATACAAAATAGATGAAAAAAAACATACCAGATCCTAGGACAGATGACATGTATTTTCAAGAACAAAAATGTAAACATAGACACTAAAGTTGCATTATACAAGACTTCTTATCCCATCACTGTGCTACCAGTGCCAAACCTAGACAATGACGCACAAGACAAAAGAAAAATAGTGACATTGGAGTTGAATGAACATTGAAAATAATACATTGGTGTATCAAATACATGAATTTGATAAATCAGTAGTAAGATATCACCTTACATACAAGAATATTAAGGTTATATTTTTAAATTAGAGAGCATAAAGTAAAATTTAGAAGAAACTGTTAGCTGGTATAGAGCTATAATGTGAACTATAAAATAAAAAGCTAGTGGATGTAACAAGAATTATTTATTTTCCTTCTGTCCATCTGTCTACACCCATCTGTCTATTTAACTTCCTGTATTTTTGCAGTGTACACATATTAATTGTACTCTCATTTTTATCAAATCTAAGATCTCTGTAGCTAAGTGGTCAAGCCATTTGTTCAAAAGATTGCAGGTTTAAATCTATATGGAGACATGATCTGAGCACTTGCTTCAGGAGACAGAGTTCTGCTCTATTGAGAGCAATGGAGTATATATAGTGAAAATTGAGTACAATGGAGTAATTCCTCTGTGCCTTTTTAAGCGTTTTTTTTATTTTGAAACAAGAATCAATATTGAAAATATACCAATTTGTTATTTTCTGAGTGTTTGGTTGCAGCAATATACATAACACTGTCACATATAGTGACTGTAGGCTGGCACACATAACACAGTCATATAAAGTGAATGTAAGCTGCGACACATAACACTGTCATATATAGTGACTGTAGGCTGGGACACATAATACTGTCATAAGTGACTGGGACATTTTCTCTTTTGAGTCGATGGTTAAAATATTTATTTACATCACACAATAGAGAATAATTTTTAATTACTTCAAGTGAATATGGTAGATGGGGCAAAGATCTGTACTTTTTACATTTTGGTGTATTCTGACACCAAGACCTAATTACGGAACAACAAACTGTCATCAGTGTATAGCTTATCCATCCATTTTACATAAGTGATGGTAATGAAAACATACATCTTATGTGGACAATAGACTGAGAACTTATGAACTTAGGTAAATTAATATTATGGGGCAAAGATCTGCAAGTAAAATGGTGATACAAGCAATTATAAAATTGAGGGAGACTTCCACTGTGATATATCTAGCAAACTGGCAGTGTGTTAAGAATAGATATGTAAAATTTTGTAACTTAATCTGAAAAAAAATCAACTTTAGAATAATAAATAGATGGCAAATTTTGTTTTAAAGATAATTATGTCTTTGTAAGGTTGTTGTAATCACATATATTGTTAAAAAATTGACTCATCCTTAACCTATAAAACTGTGTTCTGTCAAATATTGGAATAATGTTGGCGTCTGACGTAGTCACGTATGGCATCAGGAAAATCCATACTAGAAATAAACTCACTGTGGATCTTTGCTCCAATTAAATTTTTGCCCCCATCTACTCTATGCTGCAGTTGCATACATTCACACACCACCTAAAGCAAACATAAAGTGTATAAAAACTAACTTTTCTCCTTTCAGGAAAGCAGCTCCATGAGAAGCTTTGGAATCTCCTGTCAATATCCTGAAAGTTGTAGTCTTTCCAGCTCCATTTACGCCAAGCAAACCAAATGACTAAAGAGAGATTACAATGACAAAATTATAATATTAAGAAGCTTAACAATAACCTAGTAAAACATAAATTTTAATATACTTTTGTGTTGGTAGCAACATTGTATGACACAGTATAGGCTATAAGAAGGTATTCAAAAGATTGTGAATGAGCAAATATTAATACTGTTTTTAAAAATTCAACATTTATTGGCTGTAGACCTAATTATTTTTTATGCACTATCCTACATTCAGATGCCATTCTTCTTCTTAAAGGTCTGATTGGTCAGTTGTCTTTATCTGATTTTAAATTTGATAGGAGTCTCACAGTTGTGAGAATAATTATCTCTCAGTCACAGATACCAAACATTTATGCTCAAATTTAGTAATAGAAGATGTTCCAATCTCTGTTGCCCACTGGTCCTGGTAAGGCATATGTTTTTATCTGTTGGTGGGTAAATTAAAAAACTCACTCTGTACATAACGTGGAGATAAGAGCACACGGTCTTTATCACATAAGCCACACAAACCTTCCTGCAACAACCTAATGTGAAACATGCAGTATTGACAGTTTTTAAAAATAACACAGACTAACCTCTCCCTCAGACACACCAAAGCTAATGTGACTGACAGCTTCAAACTTCTTCCAACCCCTTCGATAGACCTAAAAATAGAACAGTGAAATTTGTATTAACTATCTTCATAAGAGAATCAAATCACTCAATCCCCTCGACTACTTTGCATGTACAAACAGGTTATCATATTCTTATTCTTCACTATCTTCCACCTACCTATTCTACCTATCTTCACTATCTATGCCATTGTGGAAGTACTCAAGTCATGTAGGCATATGAACATCATGGTCAAAAGTGAATTTAAAAAAAAAATACATAAAGTTCCTTAAAAGCAATCTTGGGGTCATGGCAGTTACATAGAAAAGGGATTGGGCCAGATTCGTCATTCATATTCTAATGTATCATCCAATTCGAAGTGTACTGGATGTGGATAATAGCTTTTGCATCTGTGCAGCACAGTACATGGCTGAGTTTTTTTCCACACATGTTGTGGACAGAGTATCTAATTTTCTGTAATTCAACAATGGAAGAACAGCAGAAACAGCATTTTAAATATTGTCAAGCTTATCTCATTGAATGATTAATTTTCTATGTATTAAATTAAATCCATTTCTTTTCTTCTAAAAATATAAACACATATTAAAGAAAAACAATATGCACGTGCATTCCACAATGTAGGTAGATCCTTTAATACATACATACCTAGTGTATATGATCACAAAATGCTAATGTTGATGATGAAGTATATACCAGAATCTCCAAGGCAAGCAGCACTTTCGGCAGATTGTATGCAAATGTGTGGCATAGAAATGGCATTAGCCTATAGACTTAGCTGAAAATTTACAGAGCAGTGGTGCTTTCAGTGCTGTTATACTCTGGCGAAACATGGACTGTGAATAGACAACATGTGAGGAAGCTTAATCACTTTCACACAACTTGTCTCAAAAAAAGTTATGAACATCAGGTGGCAAGACAAGACTCTGGATACCACTGTCTTCAACAGATCTAGTATCTCTAGCATAGACACTATTCTGATGCAGAAACAGATTCGCTGGGCAGGTCATGTATGCCAGATCATCACCTGCCAAAGATATGTCTCTATGGTAAATTGCAGAAGGGCATACATTCTCAAGGTGACCACAAAAAAAAGCGCTACGGGGACTCATTAAAGACCTCACTGAAAATCTTTGAACTAGATCAAGATACAATTTAAGAACTTGCATAAAATAGAGCTAGCTACATGGCATTCTACAGTAACAAAAAGCTGTAGTAATTAGAAAGTCTCAGGTGTATCAAAAACCATCTACAGTGGTCATCCCATGACCCAACTGTCTATGGAAATCTGTAGCCAAAATAGGTCTTATTAGTCATCTACAAACTCATAGCCAAGGACATAACTTGAACTGAATTTCAAAACTGGATGTAACAAATGGTCATAATCACTTGTGATGGATGAACAACAACAACAAAAGCCCATACAAAAATTGTTGCATTTGAAAACTAGCTCAATCAATAATGTTCAAAACTGTTAACTGTTGCAAAATAAAACTACTCTAAGTGCACACAAATACAATTATCTTATTTCATATTTTAACATGTGTTAAATAGTAATATTGTAGTTAATCCTACTACCTTAGACAAATCATCAATCACAAGCAGATCATTGTTAGAAGATTGCTGTATTCTTTCTTGTTCTCTGAGCACATCCTCATCAGTGTTTGTGAACTTACGAGATGTTTTTTTTCTTGTTAAGCTGTGATAAAATCAACAATCTAAATTTATTTTACAAATTAAAATTGTAATAATAAATATATATAAATTTCCCACAATATATTTTCTAGAGTAAAGAAAGTCTTCTACTCTGGAGAAGAGTTTACAGTGACTTTCTTGAAATATTGAACAGTGGGACTTCAACAGGCTTCATCACAGCTCAACACTCCTTAGTCACTTCTTATGACATATACTGCCGGTGGCAGTGTTACTATTCCTTGTTTCCCCTTTCATTTAATGTGTAACTCACAGATGTCGGCATATATTATAATTTATGAGGTTGGTTGGTTGGTTACTGATGCCCTTTGACCCAGGCATTATATTGCTGGGAAGATAATTTATGAGCAATATTCTATGTAGAACATTGCTTGTAGTTGTTGAACTTTTAGGTAATACTAATACATCAAAGAAGTGAGAAATACTATATAAATGTAACAATATTACTGAATACAATACTAATACATTAAAGAAGTGATAAATACTATATAAATGTAACAATATTACTGAATACAATACTAATACATCAAAGAAGTGATAAATACTATATAAATGTAACAATATTACTGAATACAATACTAATACATTAAAGAAGTGATACGTCTATATGTATATAAATGATACGCTCAGTAGCTCTTTGTTGTCCTATGTTGTATACATTACTCCATTTCGTAACATATGCAAATAAAAATTGCTATACTTAAGAACATTCCACAAAGATGTCAATGCTGCAAGCAGAATTTTAATTAATGTCCATGTGTCCGGCTAAACGTAACCAATGATATTATTGGATAACTTTTTTACCTCTGGCTGGTTATGAAAGGTAAAACATAAACAAATGCAGTTAATGGCTTATGTTTACTGAGTGGTAGAAATATGTATTATTGCATTTTTATCAGCGAGTAATCTGTTTCAATCAAATTTTACAATGTATTCATGGAGTTATTATTGTCTCAACTTGCGTTTGTACTCTTTTTTTGTGGTATTTGATTATATAAAATGAAAAGTTTCACGTCTCAAAAAGGTCAAGGCCACACAATCCTAAACACATGCAGTAATGCATATCTTCAGTCTTTAAATTATTATTGAAGCTTTTTAATTGATATTAAGTGTGTTTCAGTTGACATGTACAATTCCTTAACCGGTAAACTGCTCTATCAACTTGTGTTTCTGCTATTGTTTTGGTAGTTGATTCTATAAAATGAAAAATTTCACATTTGTTTTCATTTCACGCCATTCGCTTACCAGCTCATTAACGATTGCGCCATGATTACGCAGTATTTATATATAGAGAAATTTTATCATCTGAATTATGCAGCCTCTGTAGCAAAGTCGATTGAGTACTGGGGCCATAGATAAAGTTTGTTTGTAGTTCGATCCTCAGAGGTGTTGACTTAATTTTTTTAATAATAAAAATCTTAGGCTCACAGATAAAAAGGTCTTTGGCACATTTGAATAATAATTTGTGACTATTCTTTTTTGTTGTTGTTGTTATTTTAAAAGTATTCCTCCAAATCAGAGTGTGGGCCTATGCTATGTCATAGCGCTAGACATTAAAAAAATAATTGTAACTGCCTTGGAGTGAAGGTAAACATGTCGTTATTGTTATACATACTTTATCACAAATTATGTAAGAAATAAAATAGATAGGTATATAAGAATCAATACTTTCAATAGCTAAAAATTGCATAATTTGGACATGCAAGCTAGCATTATTATTTGTCAAATAAATACTGTAGGAAACAGTAAAAAGTGGAAAAAGCCGAGGAAAACAAAAAAATTATGGACAGAAAACATCAAAGACTGGCCAGGTCATGTTTTTATTTTTCTACACTCATACACATCACTGAAGATAGAAATAGCTAATCGATTGGGTGTGTTGATGCATCCAGTGTGGTATGCCTACAACCATGATGGATTATGAGTTTTATGGAATTGGATCATAAATTAGATACAACTTTTTTGATACTTTGTCTTTTTTCAATAGTTTCTGTAGAAACATTTGATTTTTCTGTATAAAGACTTAACAGTTGGTAGAATATGCCATTCAGGACATGGTAACCAACAAAGCATTATTTGGCTGTAATGATTTTCTAAGCAATATAAATACACTCAATAGGTTGCCAGTGCTTTCTGAATGTCTGGATGCACAATTGCCTGTGGCAGGGATTGAACCCAGTTTTTTGGCTGCCTGAAACTCACTCTGTACCTTTCCACCATAGAGCATTAGACATACAATTTTAAAAAAAATATGTTTTTCTTACCTATGATCTACTGCAAATGTGATTACAATGATAGTATAATTTATGAATTATAGGCAAAAATACATAATATTATTATCATCATCATGTGCCATGCCAGCTGGTATAAGCGGTCATGGCTCTGCACAGCTCTCTGTCCACAGTATTATGTATCAAAGTCGTTGCTATTTCCTTGCAGTGCCAGGTTGTCAAACTGACTAATACTTGCTCACGTTGTTGCCCTCTGTCTCTGTTGCCTTCAATTTTGCCTGTTGTGACTATGTTCTCTAAACCTGCCTGTCTCATGAAGTGGCCACAAAAAGAAGATTGCTTTTTTCTTATATTGTTGATTGAGGTCTGTTTCTCATTTGACTCTTTCAACACTTCTACATTAGTTTTTCTGGCAGTCTTCTTCTGTAGAACCACATCTCTGTTGCCTCTAATTTCCCACTTTCCAGTTTGTTTATTGTCCAAGACTCGCACCCATATGTTAGTATTGGGGTTATATATCACTCACTGCAGAACTCTCTTCTTTCTCACATCTAATGACAAGGTCATATTACACAGTATATTTTTCATTTTTCTGAATGTTGTTTTTGCCTGTCCTATTCTGCCTCTTATTTCTGTTGAACTTCTTCCATCTGCTGTAATCATTGTACCTAAATATTTGAATTGGTAGACCTGTTTTAATACTATATCATTCACTTTGATCTTGCAAGGTGTGTTATTTTGTTTCTTTGAAATAACCATTACTTCTGTTTTCATGATATTGAGGAAGAGGCCTTTCTCTTTACTTTCTCTGACTACTACATTAATTAAACCTTGAAGGTCTTCCTAACTTTTTGCAATCAGAACTGTAATATTATCATATGTGCTGTAATAGTAGTAGGTACCTTTCTGTCTTTCCAGAACATATTATTATTGTTGCGCTATAAGAAATATATTCTGCGATCCATGTCGATGATAGATGTCACTCACAAGACCAATCTGAGCCACATGGAGTCTTCTACAGTATTTACAAGAAATCACAGGCCCACTTTTACCAGCATGTGCTGTTTTGTGTCTTTATAGATGTGCAGTCCATAAATTATCTGCTAAAATTTTCTCATTTGTCTTCAATTTTTTTTCTTCCATGGAACACGATCCATAGAACCATTTCCCCATGATTCTGTATCTGTATCATGCATATTGCCTTTGTATAATGTCTTTGTAGAGGTAGATATTTTCCAGATTGTAATTCTCCATAAAGTAGATAATTCGGTATTCTGCCATATTCCCTCCTCCAGGTGTGTCCCAGTCATCTGAATCTGTGCAGACTGAACATAGAAAATACTGTGGTAGTATCTGTTTTTTTCCAATATATTAGTATTAGTGACTGTCCTGCCACCTAAATCCAAGAATTCTATGTAGACAATGCATGTGAAAGTTGTTTAGTCGTCTCTTCTGGTGCATATAGGTTGTCCATGTTTCACAGCTGTAAAGGAGGGTGCCTGGTAAACCAGTTTTTATTGTTAATTTTCTGTTCCACCAAACCTTTTTTGTTAGTCTCTTCATTGTAGTAGATGCCTGCCAATCCAGATGTTTATTTCTTGATCCAGGGATAATTTATTATTGACTGATCCTATATATGTAAAATGGTCAACGACTTCTAGCTCATCACCATCAATGACAATTTGTGGCTGCTTGATAGCAGCATCATAATTTACATCTTTTTTTTGTGTGCTGATTGTTAGTGCTGTAATACTTGATTATAAACTAGCATCATGGCACACTGGACATTCCCATAAGTGCTCTGCTCGCTGTTCCAGCAGTAATCCTAGAGTAGGTATGCTCAAGGTCGCAGTCAATTATTGATTATGTGATCTTCAGAACTTTGCAGAGAGAACACACTTTCTCTCCTCACTCCTTAGCCATTTCTGTCATTCTCTGTATGTGCCTGTTATCACCTCCAGCATTGACTGCTTTAAAATGTAGTAAATTACTGCCCTTATTAGGTTGAACATATCTCTTTTTTAATAGTGTACAATTAATCACAGCATTGTCCACCAATATGTTTGCTCTTTTGTTGTCAATGACCTCTGAAAATATAATATACACTTCCCAAAAAATAATTTTGAAATGAAGAGAAACCAAAATAAACCAGTTATACCCAATGGCAGATACATGGAGACCATCAATAGCTAATGTCAGAATGAAGAAGAAGAGACCCTCACATCCTAGAGCAACCAAATGCCAACCAGTTACTTCAGTGGAAAATGGACTGTCATAGTTGTCATCTCCAAATCTGTAGCATTCAAACAGAATCAGCATATAAAAACTGTTACATATAAAAAAATGTCACAAATGTGACATATTTCTGGCAAATTTTGGGAAAGAGAATTATTAAAACCATAAGATTTATTAATGTTATCAACTAATTCTATTTCTATTCTTACCACATATTTACACATTGCTGGTTTGGTAGATCAGGTGCAATTGCAGAGACTTGAACTGACCATGGCAAATGCAACTCAAATGGCCAAAGACAGACTCCAACTTTTCCAGACAACGCATAACAGCACAAATGGAAATGACAATAGATAGATAGATCAACAAATTATGTTAATAGAACAGACATTCCAAAATTTCCACCAATGTGTGCATTTTCTCTTATGTACAATTCATTTGACTTTCCTTTACTATATATTTTCTTGTTAAGGAATACTGAAAGGTTTTTAATTGTGACAATAAAAACCACTTTGCCATAGTAGTGACCACAGCATGTACAGGGTGGAAATTTATATTCCTAGTATAGTTTGCTTACATTTGTTCTCAAACTCTCGCTGAATCTCTCTTTCAGCTGGACAATGGTCCTACTAGATTTCCAGCAGGATGTAGTTGAAAGAAAAGAGATACTTTGTGTTACCATTTTATTTGTGTCAATGGCCTGACACTTCCGACTTCGGTAGTGATTGTTAATATAAAAAGATACAGAGAACGATAATATTAAATGAGGACCATATTAAACTAGTTAATAAATTCTGATACTTTGGCTTTGTATTTATAGCCACCATATCCTTAGATGACAAAATAATACCTGCAAAAGAAATAAATAAATTAAGTTCTACCATGATTTGAACAAAAGCCATCATAGCTAACTATCTAGACATTCAATATCATTTTATTTTCCATACAATATAAAATATACCATAAAATATAAGCAGCAAATTTTCATAAATACTGAAAACAATAGAATAAACAAGGTAGTCCTGGAACAGATCATCTAAACAATGCACTTTAAATTCTAAATGTACTATAAAGTTACTTCTAAATTTAGTTACTTTCTGAATTTACTATAATTATCTCATAACATTCTGTGATTTGCTGTGACAGAAGGATCATATGGTACCATATTTACTATATTTACACAACATTTAAAGTTGCATGAGGACATAAACAGTTATAATTGAAGAATTCTCTTACTATCAATGACAATAACTTGCTATAAAAATGTTGCTATAATTGAAAACAAGAACATGACTTAAAAATTATTATACCTCAAGAAAACCTTATATTTCATTGTGTTACTGGCCATGTTCAAAAGTCCCTGGCCTAGAGCATATTGAGGGAAGATGAGAAACAAATATCTCAGCACTTTGTATGCTGCATAAGCAATCTGTAGAATGGCAAAAATATATTTCATTCAAATAAATGTAGGTATTACTTATTATACAGAAACAACAGTAATTGACACTAGTGACAGAAAGTCATATAAGGGTTTTTCAATACATTCAGAGACTAATTTTTGCCCTGAAGATAACTGTAATACACAGAGTATTGCCATTTATCAGGTGCACATGATGACCATGTGCCAATCTATTTACAAAATCGGAAGTATGTAACTTTGTGTATTCACTGTGTGGGATTCTATAAGTAAATCTCATCACATTTAAAAATGAATGCTAATATTCAATAACAAATGTTGATTTCTTCCTTAAATATTGGAAAAACTCATAATACAACTTTTGAAATTGTAGTCAGCTTTCCAAGAGTCCTATCTAAGTAAACCTGCAACCTTTGAGTGGTATTCCCATTTGAAAAGTGGACGCATATCGTTTGAAGATGATTCCTGTCAAGGTACGAGAGGTTAAGTACAATATCAAGATCATATTGATTGAGTTCTTTAATATTAATGCCCTTGTTCATCATGAATTATATCCCTAGAGGACAGACTACTAATGCAAAATTCTACAAAAGTTCTCAATGATCTCCATGATGCCGTGTGCAGATATCATCCTGAGAAGTGGCATACATTCAATTGAATTGTGAATCATAACAATGCTACTGCACACAGGACTGTCACCACAAACACATTTTTGATGAAACACATTTCACTGATACCACTACCATGAGACTTATCTAATCTTTCTCTGTGTGAACTTAAGAGAACAATAATGAATTATATATTATAGAAGCATCTGGGATTTTTATTTATCAATAAATCCTTGATGTTTCTATATTATATTATGCATTTACTCATGTCACATATAAATCAACCTTGTTTATGTTTATGTGTTATTTATGTTTATAAGTAGGCCTAATTTTGTCATTGTAGTATGGAGACCTTCTGACCCTTACTAATGTTAAAACTATTAATGTGTGCTTTTTGAGGAATTTATATATCTGTGCAATGTGTATGTTGTTGTTGTCCATGTGTCAATCAACAGGTTCATATTCATAATAGCTTGGGAATATACATGTTGAAAGTTTTTACTAAAATCACATCTTTTTTAGGGCACACTTAAAGTTAGGTCAAAGATGGAAGACTCACGGTATGAGGCAATTGGGTGCGATCTGAGTGGACCTGGTTTGAATCCTGTTTGCTACAGGATTTTTCTTTAGAGCACAATAAAACGTCACATATTCAATGACATTGATGAGATTCAAGACAACAAAATGAGAAAAATTAGGACTATTTCAAAAAGTGCTTCCTTCAGTGGCTGGAGAGCTGAAATAAATGTATACAATTACAAGGAGACTGCTGTCCTATTGCGATTCTCTACTCAGAAGATTTGAAGTGTGAGCGATGGTCATTCTCAAGACTGCGTGAGATTGATGTAAAGTTCAGAACAGCCTGTAAATATAAACATAATAGATATATGAAGAGACTCAAAAATCAGCATCAAACAGGAAGGGTCAGCCACTACACACTGATGGTTTATTGAGAAAAGGATTGGAGCAAATATGGATTTATCCAGTGTGCGCTGATGATAATCTGCAGCCACAACTCAGAAGGGGACTAATCTGAAGGAGCTAAAACCAATTGGTTTGTAAGTATAATGATTTCCTTGGAATAAACATCCCTGGTATGAGAAAATCCAATTTTCAACAACTATAAATTCTATATTTTTTCCTTGAATAATTTGACAATGTCCATCATTTTCACACATGCTCTTTTTGTTTAAACATGTTAGGATGCTGTATAGTTTGAAGAGCAAAAAGCACACAGGACACTGTACTTCCAGTAAGAAAAAGAAAGTTGAGGTTGTTGACACCAATCTATAAAGGTCTCTTGAGGCATCATGACTGACTCGCAGACCATGTTTCAAAAGGTTAAAACAGCTGTCATTGGTGTTCAGAGTGGGTTGCATCTACAGATGCTTTCAAATCTCCAGGATCTTGCATCAACCAACTGTTCTGGATATGTGGCATTCATGGTACTTTGTAATCAGACAGTTGTGCATCAGAGTACTTATTAGCAGGATGTTGAAGCTAAAGGGAACATACTGCAGTAATTAAACAAACTAAAAATGCTTGGTGACTGGACAACCAGAACTGTGACCGTCACTATTTCTGATGGTTAAAAGCTCTGATATAACCAAATTGGACAAATGTTAGCAGTTGAGTAAAAAAAAAAAGATGAGCCAAGAAGTGTTCAGATAAGTGCTCAGACAATGTGCTCAGACAATCCATAAAGTAAAACATGTTCTGGAAAGTGTTCAGACAATCCATAACATAAACAATGTTCTGGAAAGAATATGTTATCTGAAAATTTATGTATTGAATACAGTATTGTGTATCAAATATAGAAGAAGCAAGACTGTAGACTGGGTAGCTACATGACTGGATAGTTACGAGACTGGGGGGTTATGAGACTGATGACAAGATAGCTATGAAACTGGAGATGGGTAGCTATGAGACATGAGACTAGCTGTGTGATTGAAGAATGGATAGCTATAAGAATGGAAACTGGGTAGTACAAGACTGGATAGCTATGAGACTGGAACTGGGTAGCTAGATGACTTGAGACTGGACAGCTACAAACTGGGACTGTGGAGACTGTATCTAAGTGACACAAGTGGAGACTGTATCTAAGTGACTAGAGATTGGGTAGCTATGAGAATGGAGACTGGGCAGCTACAAGACTGGAGCGTGTCATGTGATGTATTCTTTTCAGAAAGTAGGCCTAGTCTTCCTTATGAATCTTCTGAAATCCTGTGGCAAGTTGTTGAGTTTCCTCTAGCGACATGTGCATGCATTTCTGAATATCTCTTGTCTAACAACATCTTGGTCGGCCTCTGCCTCTACTGCCTTCCATCGCTCCCTTCAACAACACTCTTTCTATGCCATTGTGTCTCTTCACATAGCTGAAAAACCTAACTTTCTTCTTAATAGACCCCTATGGTGTTTAAAAGCCAGCCTTCTTGAACTATGATTTTTCTTAGCACGTCTTGGTTGGTCTTTCTTGCTGTCCATGGTATTCTCAAGACTCTTCTATAGTACTTCATTCCGAAGCCTCTATTTTCTTGGCTAAATGTGTATAAAGTGTGTTTATAAAAATAGTGATCCACAGTAACTATCAGCATGCATACCCTCTGATATCTGTAGACTGAGAAACTATGGCTATGATGGAGTGCAACTAATAACTAATAACCAATTGCTACATGAAAATGAAAATTAAAAAAAATTAAAACATGATGTATTTTTTTGTCTGTGAATGAAACTACATTGAGCCACATTGAATGAAACATCTAGACAAAAATAAAGTAAGATTATATCAGATGTGTTCAAAAACTGATAAACAATGAAAGAATATGATAATATGGAAAATGTTTGTTAAAAATCAGAATTTAGCAGATAAGGTGTGATTCAGTCCATTCAGTCAACATCAATTTGCCTCAAGTTGCAAGGTGAATTGGTGTCAGCTGAATGGAAAATGGTTCCAATCTTATCTGCTACATTCTGATTTGTTGAATAATTCCTTGATGTTTGCTAATTATATTTTTGATTTAAAATATTTTCTAGGATAGGCCTATATGAAAAGTAAAAGAATTATCATGCAGTAAAATTAATGTAATTAATAAAATTATCTATCATATGTGACAAAAAAATAGACACACAAAGCTCAAAGGACACAAATAGCGATCATGCTCTATTAATAGATACAAACAAGAAATAGGCCTAGTAGTCTTTATGCATCATTAAACATGCTTACCTCTGAACTATTAAACAAGAGCAAGACCAGCAGAGATATGATTGTGACCAGTGCCGTGCAGAGGTTTACACAAAATGTCACCAAGTAAGCTGTGCTCCCCTTGCTAAATGCTCTATTCACACAGTACAAGCATGGAATTATAGCCCACCTGAGGATAAAACGTTGTGGTACACTATATCAGTATTTTCAAGTAAAGTACATAACTCTAAATCAGGGGTTTTCAACATTTTAAACTCGTATGGTAGAAGCACATGTCCTTATGAGAGCACCAAGATGTGTGCGAGCAACAGGCTGAGAACACCTACTCTAAATAAATTTGGAAAAGTGGATTTCACTAATTGTCAACATCACGTGCTGGTGCACATACAACATTTTCAAATTTATTAATAGTTAAGTATATTTTCAACTAGGAGATTGTTATGGAGCTGTTTACAGATATAATCCTTGATTAAATCACTTTCTGAAATTTGGATAATGAACAAACAATTAGAAGACAGAATGGATACCCTTGAAATGTATCTGATATCTTTGAATATGGATAGGGAATACTTCATGGAAAGAGAAGAAAATGTACAAAGAGGTTCTGACAACACTGTGTATGAAAAAAAACTATTAAAGGAATTTTAAAAAAAAACCAATAATATATTTGATCATATTAAAAGACTATGATGAAGACCTTACTTGAGGGTAGAATTACGGAAGGTGAGCAAGACTTAGGCAGAGATACAAGTGGGAGGGAAACTTCATGAGATGGACAGGATAGTCTAACAGAGTGCACTACCAAGGCAAGAGACAGGATGATTGACATCCATTGCAGCCAACCTTTGTTGCAGATATGTCATTAACTTGCATTTACATGCATTTTCTTACAGATTTTCAAAGTGATCTTTTATTATGACAACTGTCTGTCTAATTTTACACCAAGACAGACAAGGCACTTCCTTTAACTATTCCCCACTCATTTTTATGTTGACAAACCTTTTTGCTGTGTTGTGGCTTTTAAAGAAAATAGTGTAAGCAGTTTTCTGTGTATTAATTTTAGTTTCCACAATTTACAATATACTGAGATTGTGATCAATGCTCTGATGATCTTTGCTTTTGCCAGAATGGGTTATTTGTCAGTAGTGTCGATAGTAAGGTTATCAGCAAACAATGCTTTCAAAACATTGTAAGATGTTTTGCTAGATCATCAATGAAAATAAGAAAACGTGTGCAGCACAGAGGGGTGCCTTGAGGCAGTCCCTCCTCCAGTGTTTGTTTCCAGAATAATGTACCGACATAGCTGGTGGCTATGGTTCTGTTTCCAACTAATATTCAGTGTATCGCAAATGACCATGTCATGACCACTTCTTTTATCACAAACACTTTATTACAACACACATTTGTCTTCATCTAATTTTTGGAGGCTTCATCTCTAACATTCACACTTTGGTTGGTAGGATTTACTCTCGTGAGAAACATATGCTGCATAGAGTGGACACTAAATATGCTTCTAAATGTATGCTCATTTTCATTACTATATGTTATGTTGTTCGTCCATCACAAGTGATGATGACCATTTGTTACATCCACTTTTGAAAATTCAATTTTAGTTATGTCCTTGATTATGAGTTCGTAGATGGCTAATGAGCCCTATTCGAGCTGTAAATTTCCTTGGACAGTTTGGACATGGAATGACGACTGTAGACGGATCTTGGTCTATCCGTGACTTTCTAGCTGCTCTCCGCTGTTGAGCTGCTGCATTTCTTTTCTTTTCACAAGATGATGCGCTCTTTTTTATTTTAGAACGCCATGTAGATCTATTTTGTGCAAGTTCTTCCCATGTATCGTTACTATATACTACAACAGACTACTCCAGTCTATTATCCAGCCTAAACACATCTAAATATAAACAATTTCAGCGTCTATAATACCTTACCACTGACAACTCTCTTATCTGACTCATCATCCACACTCTCACAGACAACTATATGACCATATATACTCAACACAACTATAAACCTAACCTTCTCCCCTGGCTGGCTCTTTACCTCAGACCCACCCTAACACTTAGGTTGTCTGCATTCCACTGGCTTGGATACTTCTGACAGTGAGATTTCTATCCCCAGCAAGGGGCATAAGTTTATACCCTCCATCCCACATATGATAGCTACACTCTTATACAGGATATATGTCATCAGTTTCATCATCGCTTGTGCCTTCAGTTTCATCCAGGACAGTGAACTATCTGAGCAGTTTTCCAACACAGATGACATATTCTCTTGGTATGCCTCCAACTAGCATGACTGGACACTTGAGCCTGGTGCATTCCAGACACTGGACAAATTACATCTAAGATGACCAGCATGACATTGAATGGATGACACTTCACACACCTCAGATTTCCGATCTTCCGAGCCAAGTTTTTCCTACTTTTACAATTTTGGCCTCTGTAATGACAATTTCATCAAGCCGGCTGATAAGGGGTCGTCATCTGGTGTAATGATCTCTATTGGCATGTTGTTCATCCATCAAAAGTGATGATGACCATTTGTTACATCCACATTTGAAAATTCAGTTAGAGTTAGTCCTTGATATTGAGCTCGTAAATGGCTAATAAGCCACATTCGGGCTGCAAATGTCCTTGGACAGTTTGAGCATTGAATTATCACTCTGTTTTTGAGCTGCTGCACTTCTCTTTTCACAAAAGTCTGTGTCTTTTTTTTTTACTGTAGAATGCCATGTAGTTCTATTGTGTGCAAGTTCTTCCTATGTATTTTGGTTAATTTCAAAGGCTTTCAGTGAGGTCTATAATGTGTCCTATTAGTGCTTCTTTTGGCCACCTTGAGATTTTATACCCTTCTGTAACTCACCATAGAGAAGTATCTTTTGCAGGCGATGATCTGGCATACGTACCAGATGACCTACTCAGTGAATCAGTGTCTCCATCAGAATAGTGTCAATGCTAGGGATGCCAGATCTGTCAAAGACAGTGGTATTGTGTCTGCATCAGAATAATGTAAATGCTAGGAATACCAGATCTGTCAAAAACAGTGGTATCCAGAATCTTGTCTTGCCATATGATGTTCATAACTGTTCTAAGACAAGTTGTATGAAGTGATTAAGTTTCCTCACATCATCTATACACAATCCATGTTTCACCAGAATATAACAGCACTGGAAGTACCACCACTCTGCAAACTTTCAGCTTAGTCTGTAGGTTAATGCCATTTCTATGCCACACATTTGCGTACAATTGTCAAATGTGCTGCTTGCCTTGGCAAGAGGGATTGGGACAACTGTCTAATCCTTTGTTATTCAAGGTCAATACATGCAAGAAAATTCCCATTGTAGATCAAAATGGTATAGTCTCTACTATCATCAAGGGCTTGAAAACTGAGAACCTCCTCCCCACTACAGCAGCCGTTCTGTCTTGAAGAGCTTCAAACAGTCAATAATTTCATCTACCTGGGCAGCACTCTCTCACAAGATGTAATCATCAACCCTGAGGTAAACAACAGAATAGCGAAAGCTAGTGCCATATTTGGAAGACTGTGAAAAACATGGGAAAGAAGGGGAATAACAGCTACCACCATTACTATGAGATTACTATGAAGAAGACCATTAAAGCCTTTAAACAAATTGTAAAGGAAGCTAAGAAAGAACGCTGGGATAATTTCGCACTAGATGTGGCAGCCGACGGTGCCCTAAACAAATTTTGGAAATTATACAAGGCAACGAATAAAAAAATTAACACAAAATTAAACTTGTGCTTGAAGGAAAAGTTGGGGCTTATACTAACCACAGATGAGCAGCGCTTTCTTTAGCAGATACCTCCAACAATCAGATCAGAACAATATTGATGAATGTAAGACTATAGTGGCTACTTTAACAGCATCACTGGTAACAAACAATATCGCTGATGAGGTCACGTTAGAGGATGTAAAAGAGATCATAAAGAAAACATCAGATGGTGCACCAGAACCCAATGGCATACGCTACAGCCTCTTGAGAAATATTGCAGACGACCGGCTTAAAACAATTTATGATTTCAACACAAGTCTGAAAACAGGATGTATACCAGAAGAGTGGCTACACAGCTACCTTCTTCCTCTGGCAAAGACACCTCCGACATCAAGAGTTATTGTATCTTCACCTAACAAAATTTCTACGGCAAGGAGCTGGAGAGGATAATCGCTAGAAGACTGGCATTCGATTTGGAAAATAGAGGCCTACTTCCTGACACTCTAAGTGCATACAGACCAGGGAGAGACATGACCACAAATGTCGCAATTCTCACTTATGACATCTACGAGGGCTTTCAGACAAAGGAGGAAACACTGGTAGCAACTGACTGGGACACTGAGCTTATACACTTTTAGATGGCTGACAGAACAGCAAGCAGAGCATATATGGGAATGCCCCCAGTGCTGTGACAATTGTTCTTAATCAAAAACAAGTATCAACTACCACAAAACTCATAGTTTACCAGGCAGAATCATATCATCAATCCTTTATGCCTGTGAGACAAGGACAGTATATATCAGACATGCTAGAAGACTCAATCATTTTCACCTAAGCCGCCTTTGTAAGATACTTAGCATCCATTGGTGGGAAAAATACTAGACAGTGAAGCACTGATGAAATCCAAGTCTGTAAGCATACATACAATGTTGATGAAGGCACAAACATGTTGGGTCGGACACATGGTTTGAAAATCATCATCTACCAAAAGTTATTTTATTAAGAACTCTAGACTGACTCCTGCAAGGCCGGAGGACAGAAGAAGTATTTTAAAGACACTCTTAATACATCACTGACTCACTTCAAAATAGACACACATTTATGGGAGAATCTTGCACAGATTTGACTGATGTCAAAGAATCAAGAGTGGTGCAGCAGCTGCAGAGAACCTCAGACATCAAGCTGTGCAACAAAAACATGCTAGAAGAAGAAAAGCAAAAGCTGCTCAATGTCCCACAGACTCCTCACACACACGCCCAGAGTATGGTAGACAATTCAAAGCACACATAGAACTCATTAGTCACAGTTGGGCACACCACAGACATCATCATCATCCCAGTTGAGATGAATGGTCATCGTCGACGGACTAACTGCATGTCTTGTTAAATACAATATGGGTGAGCCTTCATTGTATAAGCTTTGTATATATCACACAAAGGGTAAAGATAGAGAAATGAGCTCCAGCACTTTGCAGAGGGAGCTTGATTGTATAGAAGAGTGATTCATAAACCCTTCAATCCTGGCAGATCTATTGTCTCTGCTTGTTCCTACCCTATGGAACACATTTCTGACTTCCTGTATAGTGACTTTCAATCGTTAGTGTAGTAACTCCCTACATACCTGGAAGACACAAACCATGCCATATCCATCTTGACATTTATTTTGCTTTTCTCCACTTACATTATTGTTTCTTCCTACTTGATGTCTGCTCCCACTACACCTTCATATCACACTCTGTCTCAAGGCCCTTAAGTTTTTCCTTGACAAGCATCCTCATCCTTCTGTGTCTACCTCTACTCACATCCATCTTGTGGAGTCTATTTCTCTGAGTTTGATTGGCACTTATTTGACTAAGTAAATCCAGGAATAGGGTAATGAAGTTTTGCTAATCACTAAAGACACACATAATGACACATACAAATTGACGTTCCAACCCAAAGGCCTTTATCAAGACAAAAACTAAAACTTATTTGACTAAACTAGTGGTGTTGTCATGGGCACTAAGATGGGACCTAGCTATGCTTGCTTGTTTGTTTATAGACTACCTTGACCACCAGGTATGAAATCTTATGGTGGGCCCTATCAATTGATATTCCATAGGTACATCAATGATCTGATTGGCATCACAGACATACCTGAGGCTGATCTGATTTTATGCGCTTCATCAACAATTTTCACCCGACCATCAAATTCACATCCGAGATCTTTACCTCCCATATTGCATCATGACATGCAAAGGCGAGAAAAAATAAGGCTGGTCTCCTGTTGCTGACCACTTCAATGACATGTGCCATATTGGTGCCCATAATATTCATGTGATGGCCATTAACTCTTAGTAGACCAGGGACAAAACCAACAAATAGAGAAAATGTGCAGCGGGGTGGTTTCTTTTCTTATGTGCAGTGAGGGTGTTTATTCATATCTTCCTATGTGCAGTGAGGGGGGGGGGTTCTCCAGATACACAAACAACTTCAACTCTCTGTGGTATGTGTAATACCTAGAGAAGAAACCTTCTACTCCTATGTCATGGCAAGTTTGGTATTTTCCTTAGGTCACCCACTTTTCGTCTGTCTTTGGACAACATGGGGATGGAGAACTATTTCTCGTGTACGAAGACAATTTCATTGCCTACTGTGTCTTTGAAATTTAAAAAAAACCCAGACCTCTTTGCATGGCTGCACTAATTCTAAAAATTCTGCTAGCTAGCAGGATGTAGTCCAGAGAAAGGAATGTACTGTGTCATGGTTTACAGTTGGGCTGTGATCTATGTTCCCTGAATTTTGCACAGTTGCATAGCTCGTTAGAAAGTGCAGTGCACATAATTTAAAACATCAAATATAAAATTTAGGCCATAGACCTAAAACACGGTCCTAAAATACCACACAAAGAGTGATTTGTATATGCGGTTTTGTAACTGCCCAAAACCACCTTTCAATCTGTGCACACAGGACACATTTTTGGAGGAATTTTGGCTGATGTCTGTACCTTTCCACTTGAGAAATTCATACCTATGCTTCAGCATTGCTTTTGGGTCACTTTGACCTATGGAATGGGACAGCCAATTCCATCCCCCCAATCCCCTCAGCCGACGCTTACAAAATGTATGGCAGCAGAAATATTGATATTCTTTGCTTGCCTTTTGGGTAATGACAACACATGTGCAATGGACTTTTATTTCTCTTAAATTAACTCAGTTGATACCTACCCATAAAGCCAAGTTATTGCAGTAAATGCAGCCAGATTATCATGCATATAATATGAATCTATTTTGAAGATGGCCATAATTATAACAGCAAGTCCAACAGTTATGGAGTACACAAACTGTAGAGATATAAAAACATAGGATATTGAGTTCAAGGGAATGTAAAATGAAGATCAACAATCCTGACAGACAATTTGAATAAAAACTATTGCTCATGACTTACACAAATAAATGGAGACATTTCTGTAACATTGTAGATTTGAATATTAATTTGTAATTCTAAAAAATAAAATAGAAGGTGTAAACTTTAAAGGAATCTGACAGGTAAAAATGGAAAGCTGGGTAATGATGTTTTGCTAACAATTAGATATACATGAAAACACACACAATTGATGTTATCAAAAGCACCACATAATTGAAAATCAAAAACAGAACCTAATACACAATGAGTAAAGAATGACACTTTACTTGATCACAATTGGGATTCATGTCGGAAGCCTGAAGAATATGAGTGATAAGAGGAAATGTAAAACTAGAAAGATAAGTGATGAAACAAAAGAAACAGAAAATTGACAAAACACAACAGAATATCTGCACCAAGAAATAATATATGCAAATACCCAAAAAAATGATGTGCATAAAATTGTGAGATCTACTGATTCTCAAGCACAAATCGAGTCAGTGATCTGTAAAATATGATTTAATGGCAGTCATCTAGACATAATAGACACCAGGATGATCTGTGCTGTTGCAGTGATTGGCAGCAGGAGTCCCAGACTAGATTTTAATACTGTGCATATGTAAATCAACCAATTCGGTACACTACTAGTCTTTTGGTATTAAAATCTGTCATTTTTATGTGTTGATATTCTGTTAATTTTTAGTTCGCTTAGTTTTATCTCTATCCTTCAAGTTGTAACATTTTCAGTTATCATTCATACTCTTCTGAACTTTCAGCATGTATCCCAATTAGCTCTATGTTATGTGATAATAGACAGTGCAATCTTAACTTATTGTGTATTATGTTGTGTTCTTGATAAAGGTCTATTGGTTAAAACATTGACTTGTTTTCCTGTGTTTCCAGTGCTTAGCAAAACTTTATTACCTTGTTTTCAATTTTTTTTTGTAGGATTACATTTTTTCTTTAGTTCTTATCTCATCATCATCAGGTGCCATGCTGGCTGGTGTAGGCGATCATGGCTATCCACAGCTCTCTGTCCACAGTATTATGTAACAAAGTCGTTGTTGTTTCCTAACTGTGCCAGGTTGTAAAACTGTGTAATATTTTCTCACGTTGTCTCCCTCTGTCTCTGGTGCCTTCAATCATGACTGTTGTGACTATGTTCTCTAAACCTGCCTGTCTCATTAGTTCTTATCTATTATTAATAAAAAGAAATATAACATCCAAAAAATAACAAACTATTTCACATTTATGTTTCTGAAAAAAATAATTATAACAACATGATATTAGTCAATGATGTCACTTACAAGATCCCAGGTAAAGGCTACAAGCCAGTATGTTATAAAGTGAACACCACTAATATTTTGCAGCTGTCTTTCCTTCTGTACTCTTTCATTGATCAGGTAGAGGATGAAACCACTTGGAATAAAGCTGAATGCAATCACAATTACTAGAGAAACACCGGCATCAGCTGCATCATTTCGCCTAATATAAGAATACAAAATAATAAAGTACTGCAAATAATATTTGTTTAGTGTTTGTTCTTAAACTCCTGCTGGATCTCTCTTGTAGCAGGACAATAGTCTTAAATAGATTTTCAGCAGGGTGAAGTCCAGAGAATGGAGATGCTTTGTCTCACAGTTGTATTTGTCCATTGCTATACATATTTTTCCGCTTGTCAATAAGCCAAGTTTTGGAGAGAATTTGGGTGCCACCAAGTACACATTACATTTTTGTTTCAGTTCAGATAGCAGAAATAATGCCTTTGAGATGTGAAGATATAGAAGAATATGGAGAACCTCAAGGAATGAAGAAACAAAGAAAGAGTCTCTAACAACACTTTGTATGAAGAAATAACTATTGAAGGAAATAAAGATCAAACAAAATTATGTATTTTGGACATATTAAAAGAAATATTAAAAGGACATATTAAAAGATATATTAAAAGGATATATTAAAAGACCTTGATGAAGACTTTACTTAAGGGTAGAGTCGAAAGGAGGTAGGCAGAAGTACAAGTGGGAAAGAAACATCACAAGATGGACAGGTTACATTCTAGCAGAGTGCACCATCAAAGTAAGAGACAGTTTTTGTTGGAGTTTCGTTGCAGAGATGTCATTTAATGATGTTGATGAGTAAAAAAAATTCTGCTCATGGTAATGTTATACTGGAGACAATATATTCATCCGGCAGCGAATAAACAAACTTGCAAGTTATCAAGAAACACTTTTGATGTGTCTAGCTGTGCCTTTGGTGAAATGGCATAAACTTCTTTGGTTTGGATATGTAACGAGATATGATTCACTTTATAAAATTTATTTTGCAAGGAATATTTGAGGGTGAAAGAATAAGAGGTAAACAAATAAAATCCTGGATTGACAACATCAAGGAATGTCCTGAGCATCATTTTTCTACACCCCTTCGAATGGCTGAGGATAGAGATTTTTGGAGGGCTTTAGGCGCTGATGTCTCCAGTCCCCTGATGGGTTATGGGTCTTATTAGTTATAATTACTATATACACATCCGCCTTCAGTAGTGTAACAGATGTATTTGTGTCCATTTCTGAAATCAATGGAAAACAGAAATAGGTATACAACGTGGAGCACAACACTAATGAGAGATCAAATTACCAGAGTTTCATGGGTAGCCCAAGAGATGGAAAAATGGGGCCTGCAGTAATACAGGGCAAATGTGAGTATAAACAGAAATAGGTAAATTAAAATGTTACAATTGAAAAAACAACAAACTAAAAATGAGACTATAACTATACACTTCCCTTTACCTATTTCCATTCACATTAAACACTAATGAGAATGGGATGATGGATGACTATCAAGTAAAATGTCACACACATCAGCAAGACATATTTACTGTTTTTACAAGTCATTATGTGTCATGAGAGAATGAGTGACATTCTTACATGTTTTTCAGTGGGGGGTGTGAAAATCATCAAAGGTGGCAGTTCTCATTGTGACTGTAATGGAATTCTACAGCTCAAACAAACTTATGATTACAGGAGCCATTTTGTATCTAGGAGTAAGCAGGCAGTAAATTTTCTATTGTCTATCCCCTGATGAATGATAGTTTATCATATCCACACTTGTCATTAAGCGTAGGGTTGGCAGCGTAAGTTGTTCCAAGGCCAGATGTGTTACATTGGCTGCATTAAGTCCATGTTTGTTCAAGGCTATCTTGATGTTTAATTTTTTGGGTCTACCTTTGGCCTTATGCCTGGATATTCTTTCATCATATGGCTTTATTGATATTTCGTTTGGTTCATTCTCAAAAGATGACTGAACCATTTTACTTGCTGTCTTTCAATATGTTCAATACATGATATTATACCAACTCTTTTTCTAATTTCTTATTTTATCAAGTTTAGTAACAATTGCAGCTTTTCTCAGACACCATTTCACATGTAGTGATATTCTTCTGCTGTGAGACTGTTAAAGACCAGGCAGTACTTTAAATTTTGGAATGGCACAGATTTCTTAAAAAGTATGAAATACAGATCTCCTAGGAAAGAACTGCTTTAATTTTCTTAGAGAACAAAAATCCGGGTGTAAAGCCAAAGGTAGACCAAGAAAACGGTGGATAGAAAACATTAAGATAACCTTGAACAAACATGGACTAAATGCAACCTCGGTGACACATCTGGCCTTGAAACAACAGCTTAAGATACCACCCCTACGCTTAACGGAAAGTGTGAATGCAATCAACAATCATTCACCTGGGGATAGACAATAGACAATAGAAAATAAAAAGAGAGAATACTTTTTGCATGACACCATATGTTGGACTAAAGTCAATATATTGGTACAATACTAGAGGCAGCACAGTGTCTTCATTGGGATCTCTTAGTTTAAAATTGAGGCTCAAAGAGGACGTCACATTCCTTGTATTTTTAAGACCAATAAGGTCAACGGTTGATTTCAAAAGTTACAATCCTAGGTTCAGTTTTCGGTTAGACTTATGCTGTTATTTGGATATATTTACATAGCTTACATTTACTGGTCAATCACACATTCCATCAGAAAAATTATAAATAGAATTGCCATTTCCAAACTTAACTCACTGGATATTGAACATATCCATTTGAATGCATATAATAGATGACATTTACCATACAGGCGAGACACTAAGACCATGGTACATGCAGAAAAGTACAAGAGCATGCCAGCGCATCCAATGAGGGCCAGACACAGTGACCTAGCCAGTGGAAGACTGAAGAGGAGCAGTTTTATACACCGATCCAAAAAACTAAACAGAAAATATAAGGATGAACTACCAGACATAACAAGAGAGATATTACCAACACTTTTTCCAGTTCCGTGGGAGCAATACCCAAATCTCACTATCAGAACCACCATAAACAACTACCATACTATGATAGAACTGAATAATCTTCAAAAGAAAACAATAGTATGCAACATGATTGAAGATATGTACCCCAGAGAAGCATGGATAAAAGTTTATACCGATGGATCAGCAACCAGAGCAGTAAAGAATGGCGTGTACATAAAATATCCAGAAAAAGAAAATGAATCCACATGTTCACCAACTGGAATATTCTGCTCCAACTACTCTGCAGAAGTACAGGCTTTAAACATTGCTTTAGAAATAATTAAAAACACAAGTCAATGCCAGCAGGTGGTATTTCTTACTGATGCTATGTCTGTCCTACAAGCCCTTGACAGCGATAAACAGCCAGACCTGAAGAAAGCCATGCGAGAAGTGAGCATCCAAAGAAGGGTAGTACTACAGTGGATACCATCCCACTGTGGCATACCAGGAAATGAAAAGGCAGACAGACTGGCAAAAGATGGAGCAACACAGGAACAAAAAGACCAAGAAATCACCTACCAAGAAAAGAAGACCCTCATCAAAGCCATCAGGAAAGTTGACCACCCAAAAGATAATTACCACTATCTTGACAGAGCAGAGCAGGTTATTATCTTCCACCTCAGAACAGGACACAACAGATTAAACAGCCACTTAAATAGACTAAGATTGGTCCCATCACCACTGTGCCTTTGTGGGCAGGCAGAACAGACAGCTTAACATATCCTGCAAGACTGCAATACACTAAACCAGTTAAGGGAAGAACACTGGCCCACAGAGATGGATATCCACAGAAAGATGTATAGGAGCACTGAGGAGCTTTCAAATACAGAAGCATTTATTAAGAAAACAGGACTTGCTGTGTAGACATGTCAAACTCCGAAAGAGAAGAAGAAGATAGATGACATCACAATGTCATTGTCGAGTGTCAATTTTTTTGCTTAACAGAAAATTACACTAAATAATGAAACTGCAAAAATACTTACAAATTCTTAACAGAAAAAGATGCACTTCCTAGCCTTATAGGATGATTCACTGTAGTAATACCTGTGACATTGAAAAATATGACAATTTGAAAGTTACAAATAACTACAAACATACAGAACAATGTAAATTTTCAAAATCAATAAATACCGGTAAATAACAGGTTGGAAGGACATGGTAGTGAAAAAAAAAACCGCTTTGCACACACAAAAACACAAGAGAGTTTGTCTTTTTTATAGTCAGGATCTATCAATTGTTTTTTAATTGCTTTTGCTTTAATGTGTCACAGAATTGAATGGCAATTGGTTTTCAGGCTATGGCACTTAATATGCAGAAATAATGTGATGTCTCAGAACTTTTTTTTAATCCACCTTCTTCGTGGTCTTCCTATGCCTCTTGCTTTTTCCATTTTCACATTGTATGCTTTTGCTGCTGGCCAATAAGGATTCATTCTCATTAAGTGTCTGAACCATTTCAGTCTCTGTTTTTAACATATTTTTTCCAATAGTTCTTCGAATCTCTTCATTCCTCATATGATCTCTTCTTATTCTGTTTGCTGCTTTTCTTAGACATCTCATTTCAAATGTAGAAAGCTTTCTCTCTTATTCTTTAATTAGCGTCCATGTCTGACATTGATACAACATTAATAACATTCAATCTTCAAAGTTGATATGAAGATTGAATTTATCATTTGCCTGTTGGTTTTCATTTTAATAGATTTGTGTTTCAAAATTGGTGTAAGTTCATAATTTGTTTGTTTTCCTGTCTCAATTCTTCTGTAGCATTCTTCTGTAACAATTCTTCAAAGATATTTAAATTCCTGCACTTGTTTCAGTAGTTGCTCATTTATCTTTATATTGATTGTACTGAGTTCTCTGCCTATAGACATTGATTTTCAATGTTGATTTTCATGTTGTGATTGAGGTAGCTTTGGTTGAGTATAATCATGATGAATAGTCATAAAGACAAGAAGCAAATTCTAAAAAATGTGCTGAACAAGATTTTAAATCAACAATGTGTCAGAAGTTATAAAATAAGACAGTCAAATAGACAATAAGATTGTGCACAGTCACATAATATGTGTGAAACTACTCAATTTATCCACACAAAAAGACCTGAGGAGGTCCAGTTTTATTTGAACATAATCACACTGACAATTAAGACAGAACCAAGAGCAGTAACAACAGAAACAATAGAAGTGAATAGCTTATACAATTGTGAATAACAAACTTGAAATATGTACAATGGAATTCCGTTATAACAACTTGGCCTGGGCAGATCAAATATGCATTTAATATCTGAAATTCGCTATATACAGTTAAAAAATATATGATGATGATGTTCGTCCGTCATAATCGACGATGACCAAAGGCACAGCTAGACACATAGTACATTCTGGCCATCCACTGCACCTGAATTTCTCCCAGTTTAAAAAATATATAATAATATATTAAGAGATCGATCAAACATTAAGAGATAGAATTAGAAACGATAGCATCAGACAAATAACCAAAACAATACCACTATTGGAGCACATCAAAAGACAACAGATCAAGTGGTTTTCACACGCTTCCAGACTACCAACAGATAGCATGCCACAAATGGTCATGACACATAGACATCATGGCTATAAGCCAGAGGCAGACCATGTAAAAGATGGATCACATAAATCAAAGAAGTCACAGGAAAAAGCTTACAAACAGCACACAAGAAGGCCATCCCCAGAGAACTCTTCCACCTCAAAACTATAAAACAAGGGCCACAGCGTATAAATAGAAACAATATAGAATAAATATATTTGGGAATTTTTAAAAGTGTTGTTTTATAGGGAAATATGTTATAAAAGAATGTGCTATAGAGGGATTTAACTATATGAAACAGTGGCACTGAGGAGCCTGTAGTAAATAAGAACAATGTAACAGTCAAGTGTTCCTCACACTCAATTATTATAGCTTTATGAGAAATACAAACAACAAACTAGACTGTCTGAGGTACTAACGGAAGCCATACAAATATTTCTGTTCTCTAGATTACATCCTGTAATGGACAGAAGTATGAGAACTGATAAAGACGAACAATGGTGAAGTACACTAAATACAAACCAACTGCAATATAGGCATTGGAATGAAAAGACAAATGACTTGCTCGTAATATTTTTGTAATTTATAGAGTTAAAATACACAAACACAATAACATCACACTAGCATCTTGTAGTAAGATGCTCAAAAATTTTTGAATTAATATTATACTAATATGTGATGTTTACACAATTTAAAATATATATAGCTGAAAATAATTTTTTCTACCAACATTCAATAAAATATCATGCAACATATACCATTTTTTTGAATGTGTGTTGTGTGTACATCTATTGATACATTAATACATCTGTTCCATTTTTTTATGTTTTATAAATATATGGATCCGATGTAATTAAAAACTAAACTTTGTATGTTTTTCTTGTCATGCTTTTCATTTTCTTTGTGAGTTTACAAAATTTAATCAAAATAAAAATTTTTTTTTATCGTATTTTGTTAAATTCTAAACCAAACATATGTAAGATCATAATTTTGCTCAGGATATTTAGAGCACTGTATCCTTAACAAAATGACATATGATGCATCTCTGTATCATTTCATTTGAAATTTTTACAAATTAAACAAAAATGCATATATAATTTTGATTATAAAGGGCAGTCTGTAAAGTGTTAAGTAATCCATTCTCTAATAGATTCAGTGTTTACTGCTACGAAATTGTAAATAGCACAAGGTTGTTCAGAAAATGGAAAAATAACATCATCAGAGCTGTCATGATAAATAAAGATATTGCCCAATTTAGTTCATTGTTTGTATATGTCATCATTGGAAGTTGTGCTTACAAATATAAAAAAAGGCATATTTTTTTAACCAAACTTATTGACAACACAAGAGACAGAGAGTAGTGGAGAAACATGATCGACTACGCAATTCGGAATGACACTTGATTGCTATTTGTTTTTAAACTAAAATTTCATTGTTTTCTTTTAGACACTGCTTAACATTGTTTGCTTTGCTTTACATTTTGACATAACTAATGCTATGACAGTTCTATGCTATGACAGGTATCGCTAACGTTCTTATTACATCATAAATTTTTGGAGTCATATAAAACACAAACTGTAACTTATTGCTGCAAATAATGATAGCATCTTACATGTCAAGCAACAATTATCTAAGATATGATCCTTGGATCTATAGAATAACATACAGGTCAATAAAAAAAATACCCAACCCTAGGAGGTAAATACTAAATAAGGTAGACAGATACTGAATAAAACTGTCAATATAAAATAATAGAGAATAACAATAAAACAAAGAACAAATACAATTAATACAATTGTCAATGTGTCTGTCCTATTGGGATCTTTATCAAGACACAAAAATAGTTGAAAAAACAAAACCATAACAAATATAACCAAAATGGCTGGGAAAAAGATTTCTCTCACCAAAAAATCATTACCCAGTAATAGATTTATTGCCAAGAACGGGGAGGTGGGGGTTGTTTTTGTGTGTGTGTGTTTTAGTGGGCGATGGGATATAGCAATTGACAGCATATGGGATAGATAACAAAATATATACACATCCAAATACAATCACGAACTAAACAAATATGTATACATTCTAATTGATAATCATAGATACCTATAAATACAAGCACATGTAAATACAAATATCTAGACATATATAAAAGTATATACTAACATCAAAGCATACATTGGAATACAGATACATACATGTATATAGGTACCGCACACACAACATATATATGTATATGTATGTATAGACACGCACGCACGCACGCATGCACACACACGCACGCACGCATGCACATTCCAACATATATACAAACATACATACAAATATAAGTATACTAGGAACACACACGCAAGTATATATATCTTACGCAAGTATACATGATCAATACATAGATATAAAAGAGATACCCACACAACACACAACATGCACAAGCATGTAAATGTATCCAAATACTAGTAATGGTTCACACAAGAATATGTGTGCATAATGACAAAAAATAAGCATCAACATAATATATACACATGGATTCAAATAAACATTTTCTCACATAAATACATATAACATGAAATTCGCACACATAGAGATATATACATGTATTTTCATACCCATTCGTTCACATGAAGATATTCACATGTATTACTCTAACACAAGAATATGCACACATGCAAATGTGTGACCCAAAGTAACTGTATGGATGCATAAAACCATGTAAAATAATAAGCATATACAAATACACATATATGTATGTATTGGTACCCATCTGTTTCAACAACAAAAATTAAAAAAAAAAGTATTAAATGATGTGATACGATTAAACAAATAGGGTACAATCATAGAATTGACAGATTGGAATACAATATAATGAACAGAAACAACAAAGACAAATTACAAATACACTGAAATCTAACAAAAACAAAGCTATTTGCTGATGAGCGTGCACATAAAGAAACAATTACAAGGTACAGAGGAAGATGGCTTCAAAATAAATGGGAGTATAATATAATAAGAATATGGGGGTAAAGGTTGTTAAAAAGTAGTGGGTAAATCAAACAAAATGGTGATTAATGTTAATACTAAACTAACATTAACTAAGAATAGTTTCATGGGGCTGATGTTTACTTCCCTGAGCAGATAATTGTCTAGCAGAAAAGTAATACTAGGGCGTATGCTCTGGAAGGTGTAGAAATGGTGAAATTGCTATTGAGCAACTACAATAGGTGATGCTAATCAGATGGTTTCTGGTCAATCACTGACTTGGCAGCTGAGAACTTATTGGAAAACCATGTACTATGACACTGGTTCATAACTCAGATTACCTTTACATTTATTGCAATGAAATACTATTATGTGTACCTTTACACATCAGTAAGCATATAAAATTTACTAAACCAACACTTTTTAATGTTTTTTGAAATTACATGCACATTAATTACTGATTATTGTGTTCTAATACTCACCATATTCTGATGTGACCTTTCCACTGGGAAGCTGAGCACGAAGCACTATGTTGCTTAAGGAATTGAAGAAAGAAGGCATTGCATGATATCCTTTGCTGTTGAACCAAGCATGAGGGTCTACATCATAAGCAGTACCATAATGTTTTGCTTCAAATGACCAGCCTCCAAACCTGAATTAAAAAAAACCCTTGTTAATTCAAAATATTAGTCATCTTTTCAGACGATGTGCTAGGCCTACAAGGCGCATAACAGTGGCACAACGTAATCACGCTCCCATCGGAAATCGCACGGATAATCCGTGCTGGTTACAATGGAGCGACTGCAAAACAAACAAACATCTTTTCAGACTACATTTACTGAGTAACCTTTCTCATCATTTTCGGCAATGTACACACTTATATCATTGTTAAACACTTGTGTGTTACCATGAGAAAGGAATAGTTATATTGTCACGTATGTTGTAAGAGGCAGCTAAAACATTTGGGCATGGAGTTCACTATCCCAACCCATTATCTCTTATGATAAAGCGTGCTGAAGTCTCATCCCTTGAATGCTTGGGAATCAATCCTTTAATCTGTAGCATTCCCAGAGGTTGCAAAAATAAGTCACTGCAAAGTTCCCTCCGGTATAGACTATCCAGCTCTTGATATTACACCAAACAGTCACCTTATTGAGTAAAAACTTGCACCCTACAGCCACCTTAAGTAAAACATTGTACTCTACAGCCACCTTAAGTAAAACATTTCATTATGTAAAACAAACACAGCCACCTGCTCCTTATTCATGGCTATCACCATCATCAAAAAGTTTTACATTGACTGGATTCAAAAACATTTCCTGAAATTTTAAACCTAGGTAGAATCTGTAAACATAGTGCAAAAAGGATGATTAAAGTGGTAATGTCAGAACATAAATCCACTAGAAGATTTTAATGAATATATTAATATATTGATGATGTCACCAATGTCTGAAAGAAAAGCAAAGAATAATAATACTATCACTTATCATGAATGTCATAAGTGGTGACTAAAGAGGTTAGTTGTGGGTAAAGTGCTGTTGAAAAAGAGAAATACAAGTGTGAAAGATAACAAGAAATGGACACTAATTAATCTTCAACACAGAAGTGACACATCTTCTGATAATTTACTTCTAAAAAAAATATTTTAAAATAGAAAACTATAAATGAAAAACTGTATGGAAAAAGCAGCAGATGCAGTCATTTAGAGCATCATGTGACCATTGATTATCTAACTAGTGGTATTTGTCTTCATTCAATAGTGATGTGTGTTTCTGGGGTTCAAAGGCAAAAAAATATAAACACTGTCATATGTCATGAATAATTGTAAGCAGGGATTAAGGAAGTTTGGGAGTAGAGTTGGTTGTCCAATCATAGGGATAGAAAAGATCCAAAAGCCATGCAAAAGTCAGATATTTCAGTATGAAGGGCCAAATTGTAAACCATGACACAATTTATTACATACCCTGGACTATATCCTGATAACCAGCAGGTGTTTGAGAATGAAAACGGAAGAATAGTAATGTATCATAAGTGTTTACATTGTGACAATGTAAGATGATTATTTAACAAGATTATCTTCCATACAAAACTGATTTAACTGATTTATTCTAAATAGTTCATAAATAAATATAAAATGCATTGTTATTCACTAATTTTTGTTTTATATAATGCTAGCATTAAAAAAAAGAATGCTAAAAATAGTACTGGGCTATATAGGATATATTGCACAGCCAAGAAAACTAATGTAGAAGTTCTCAGAGATGCTGGAGTAAAATGACAAATTATAGCAAAAATTAGAAACAGACATTCAATATTTTTAACGCATATGATGAGAAAAGTAATACTTGAATATTTACCAACGACCCAAAAGATTAAGGGGAGAAGAAACAGAGGAAGACAAAGAGAGAAACATGGACAATAAACAAATAATTAGAAGACAGAATTGATGCCTTTGAGATGTGGATATATAAGAAAATATGGAGAACATCATGAAAGAGCAGAAAACCAACAAAGAGGTTCTAACAATACAAAATATCAAGAAAGAATTACTAAGAGAAATAAATATCAAACAAATACAATATTTTGGACATAGTAAAAGACATGACACCTTGTTGAAGACAGTACTTGAGGGTAAAGTTGAGGGGTGAGTGAGAGGGAAGCAGAGATACAAGGGAGAGAATAACATCACGAGATGAACAGGTTACAGTCTAGCAGAGTGTACCACCAAGACAAGAGAGAGGGGATGTTGGAGGTCTCTTGCAGCCAGTGTTTGTTGCAGAGATGACACTTAATGTTGCTGAAGATGCAGATAAATGATGCTGCATACATAAGTCTGGTATATTATTACAATGCTATAATCCATTCGTCCGGCTCCGTGTTGGAGTGATACAGAGAACATCTGTGACAGTCAAGGCACTGGGTTCGAATCTTGTCATAGACAATTATGCATTCTGACCATTCAGTAAGCAATGGCAAACTACTTACATTTGTATATTGCCAAGAAAATCACTACAGCTAAAACATATTGAATTTATTGCTACATCCTGAATAGGATATGATACCAGTGTTTAAAATAAAATAATATATTTAAATAAAGCTTTCTATTGGTTTATCAGCATAAACAAACTAAACTCCCTACCTAATTTCCTTGTATTCATCAAAAGTCCTCAGAAGGTAGGATGGTACATTCTGAAAACCAAGGTTCTGTAGCAGTTCATTGGAGGAAACCACTTTCTCTAAGACTTTGAACGTCATGGGCATCTTTGTGTAAACTTGTTTAGAATTTGGACAGCTAACAATGTAAAGGGGTTTGGTAATGTTGTACCAGGCTGATCCAGACACACAGGAGCTTTTGCTGAAAATGACAGTTTTAGATGATTGTTGTGATGATTAAGTAAGATGATTATTTAACAAGATTACCTTCCATACAAAGCAGCACTTTAATTGATTTATTATAAATTGTTCAGAGATTAGTATCCAACTTTTGAGGTTTATAAAGTCCCATTCACTTACTTTATTGACTCTATTAAAGCTTGGTGTGTATTACTAATCTTTATGACTTTCATAAAGCAGCAAAGGAAAATGCATGATACTATTACAATCCAGCAGCAGAGGGGATGGGCATGCACAATTGTCTTCATCAATCAGTCTACAGATAGTTGTTTAACATTATCTGTATTGAGAAATGAAAACTATATGTGCACAAAATAAATATGACATCTTACTTCTCTTATTTATATGTCTCCAATGCATTACATGCTATTAATTAGTTCTGTTATAAAATGTAATCTTTGGGACAAGTTTATTGTGGTGATCCAAAAATAGACTACAGGTATTAGCTGTTGGACACAATTCAAATAAAATAGTTAACTTATTAGCCACTTTAATTCTAGGACACCAGTATTATAAATCTGCACACACAAATTGAATACAATATATGTAATAGTTTACAAGGAAATTACTGGAGACTGTGAGTTGAAGTTTGGAACAAACCATGACACAGTCATAGAGACAATGACATACATTTAGTAATGTAGAATACATGTTTGTTATTAAAAAATAATGCAATTTTACATGTTTCTCAAAATGTTTTTGTTATCTATGAATTTTCAAAGTAGCTTACTTAAAATAATCAACTGCTGAATCCTTCATGCATGGTGTTCCTATTCCAACAGGACTGTCAGTCAATGCATTCACAAATTTAAGGGACATCATATTATTGGCAGAGTCTCTGTTAGTAATGAAAGAATGTTTGAAAATAATTGAAGAAAATAACAAACTGAATGAAACTTACATTTTCATATATATATATATATATATATATATATATATATATATATATATATATATATATATATATATATATATATATATATATATGGATATATATATATATAGGCATATATACTATCTGATGGTATCACACACAGATGTATTTAATAAAAAAAACGGGAGTGCGTCAGGGTTGTGTGCTCTCACCCTTGCTATTCAATATATACATAGACAGAATAACAAAAGAGGCAAAAAGTGTTGAGGACAACATCACAGACTCAGAACAAGACAACTCAGAGCAACTAAACAATGAAATAAATGAACTACTTTTCACAGACGACCAGAGCCTTATATACAAAAACATGAAGATAAATACACAAAAGATGGAAATTATGAAAATATGCAGAACACCGAGCCCACTAAACATACAGATAGACAACATAGTAGTAAAACAAGCAACAGAGTTCAAATATCCTGGTAGTATTTTTTACAGAAAATGGAAGCCTTGATAGAGAAATAGAGACAAGGTGTCAAAAGGCAAATGCAGTAACATACCAACTATCACCACTACTTCTTTATCCCAAGATCAAGATGGAAGTTAAAAGACAAATGATCTACAGTATATTCCTACTAACACTGTGTTACCAGTACCAAACCTGGTCTCTCTCACCTTCACATTACAGAAAGATAATGACATGTGAGATGAAATGCTTGAGGAAAGCCACCTGGGTCACCATACTCGATAGATTACGAAATGAAGATATCAGGGAAAAAATAGGTGGTATAATACCTTTTACAGATTACATAGAAAACCAGCAGATCAAGTGGTTTGGCCACATTATGAGAATACATCACGACAAGTTGTCCATACAGGCATATAACCAAATGAGATCTGGGTACAAAGCCAGAGGAAGACCATGGAAAAGATGGATAGAAAACATCAGGGACATCCTGAACAGACATGGTCATAGCACAGCAGGGGCCACATATCTGGCTTTAGAACACAAGCTTGAGCTTCAATCACCCTTATGCTTAATGACAAGAATGGATAACAAACCACTTGGGGAAAGACAATAGATATATGTGTTCCATCTGTCCTTATTAAATAAAATAGTGTTCCATAAAAATATATACAACACCATTGAAGTGAAAATTATATACAGCAGTTAAAAAATTTTTGGAAGAGATAGAGTCAGTAACAAAAACATCAGAAAACTAACAAACACAATGCCAATTCTAGATTACATCAGAAGACAACAGATTAAGTTATTTTCCCATACTTCCATACTACCATAAGACAGTGCCCCTCAAAAAGCATTACTATACAGACATGATGGATACAAATGGATACATGATGGAGCTTGCAAATGATGAATTACAGAAATAGAAGAGTCAATGAAAACAAACATTTATGAAGAATACAAAAAAGCCATCTCCAGAGAACTTCTACTCCTGATGCTGCAAGGCATAAGGGGTATAAAGCGAAAAGAAAGAAAAAAAGTAGGTTTGAAGTGAAAATTTTTATACAGCAGTATTGAAGTGAAAATTATATACAGCAGTATTGAAGTGAAAATTATATTGAGAAGTTTTGAAGTGACAATTTATATACAGCAGTAGTGAAGTGAAAATTATATACAGTAGTATTGAAGTGAAAATTAGATACAGCAATACTGAAGGTATTTCAGAAAACCTCACAAACACTGGAGACTTACTTGTAAAATGTGTTTATCTTAGGACCATAGATGGATGGATCCAACACCAGTGGTTTTGTGTCTTCTTCACTAATTCTTACACTGGAGAAACCCACAGAAATTAGCAAGCCAATCAGAGGTAAAATCAGTGCAGTTAATAAAATACGCCAATTGCGACGATAGTGGTGGCAACGTTTTAACAGTAAAGCTCCAATCTGACCAAAAACTAATGCTGCTCCTTTTCGTTTGTGATAAACTTGATTTGTTCCTGGTGAATCTGTGAATTACAAGAAGTACACAACATTCAAATATTTACATGAAAAGAAAGTACAAGCAATCAAAATGAGGGGGTTGAAAACAATGTTGGAAAAAACAATAATTCTAGAATGTATATTGACTTGAACTTGTCAAATTAAGGTTTCATCATTTAATAATGCACCAAATAATTCACAAAACAACTTAAGCATGGAAACAGTCTCTTATAAAAGACTGTTCTCAACTAGTTTTGTTATCATTCATCATCGTAACTGGAAAGAATCTAAAATATTGTACTTTTTGTTTGTTTATTCTCAAACTGCAACTGGGAGTATGTAGTAACGCAAAATGAGGTAAACAGGTTACTAAAACACTTACCTAGCCTCATCATTACTCATCTATCATTGTCAGATACCATTCTTGTTGACGTAGGTGACCATGGTTCTCTGTTCACAGTATTGTTATCAGGATCGTTGTTTCCAAGCCTTGCTAGGTTGTCACATGAATATTTTCTCACGTCCCCATCTGTCTCTGTTCCCTTCAGTCGTGCCTGTTGTGACTATGTTCTTAAAACCTGCCTGTCTGATAGAGTGACAAAAGGGGTATTTTTCTTATCTTTTTCTTTTATTATTCTTGCACTCATCTATAGTGTCTCTGATTTCCCACTTTCGGTTTGTTTATAATGAATGCACGCATTTTCACTTTTACTAGATGCGTTGCCATCCCTGCGCTATTATGGAGACGGGGCTTGATGAAATATAGACATCTATTTTGTTTTTTATTTTGTCGTTATCTGTTGTTTGTCTCTTGAAAAAGGTTCAATTTGAGCCGATACGTGGAGAATTGTCCTGTTTAGTTTTATTGTATGTTTTTTAAAAATATATTTTTATTAGTAGGCTAGGTAAGTGTTTTAGTAACCTGTTTACCTCATTTTGTATTACTATTTGTTCATTAGGTTACTGCGGCACCATACACTTTGTCGGACACCCTCTGACCATTTGGTTATTTATAACTGGGAGTATGAGAGTGGTCATACTAGATTTCCAGGAGGAAGTAAGTCCAGAGAATGGAAATTCACAGTGTCACTGCTTTATTTGTGACAATGGCCTGACATCTCTGATTTTGACGATACATATTGTGCTGATATTAAATGATTGTATCTGTGGCTATCATAATAATGACACAGACAGCAGCAAATGGTCAAGCAAGTTTGACAATGGTTAGATTTGAGGTTAATAACCAGCATGTAGTATGGGCAACAGGTTGTAACATGTGGCTGGTATACTAGTGATGATTATGGATTATGGATTATGATTATGGATTATGATTATGGATTTCAGTGGAAGCAGTAAAAACACTAAACAAATTAATTACCCCTGTCAAAGTTGGGTGTGTTGAGCCATTGGCTACACAATGTCCATTTGTACTCTGGACTACATCCTGCTGGAAATCTAGTGGGACCATCCCACTACAAGAGAGATCAAGTGGAAGATAGAGAGAATTTTCTGATTATGTCAGATACTATTTTTCTCCCTCTCTAAAATATGGAAAATGTTTTTCAAGACTTTAAAAAAGTACTATACATATACATGCATAATCAAATAGGTTTATCCAAGTGGGTTTATGAAGTAGTACCTGAAGTTGTCAGAAGAAATCACCATTTAGATATGCATCCCACTATTTGGCTAGAGGGTAAATTCTGTCAGAAGAAGGGTTGGGGATTGCTCAATAACCAATTTTACTACCTCTATTGTGATATCTTCATTGGAGTGAAATTATTGCCACTTTAGAGCTTTAGTTAAGCTGGCAAATGCAAGCTCTGGCAAGTATTGTTGGATAAATCTCGGTGATGATGGCTTCAGTCACAACAACATGCACCTGACTTGGTTACAGAAGATATTTGTTACCTGTCATCCTTTATAAAACATTAGAGCCCAGCTCTTCACTGTCTTTGACAAATTTTTAGTGTACACTGCCTGCATTCTTTGGTCGACATCCTTTGTTTGTAAGAAACTGAATCACTGGTCAACTTGGACAGATTTTTGATTACTCTGGCCATGTTGTCAACTATCTACAGCAAATGCAATGCTTATGAGGAGATGACCAAGTGATCACTTGTTCATAGTATATGATTATGATATTAGCTATGACATCTTTATACTCTGTCAGTGTTGGTATGGGTGATGTAGCATGGAAGACTTTTTTTCTCTTCTCATATTTTTTGAGGTTGTGGAATATACATATCTGCCAACTAATACACATTTTATGTATTTGTTCAGAAAATATTTAATTTTCATTGAATATGTTCATATTGATCTTAAGTAGTTTCCTTTAGTGAAGTACTCAATATAGACCTACAACATTGGGTCCAAATACATAGTGTTCAGAATATTTTGAGCTCAAATACAGAATAATGGATCAGAAGTTGGTAGGTATAGAAATGCGCAACATGGTTGTTTTTTTTCTGTGTGCAAAGACTGTCATATTTTTTATGACACACACTACTATAAAACTGTAGTTTATAGTTCATGCTAAATAGATCTATTATTTAATATACTAATAACAGTTGAGTGAACGTTATCTTTAGTGCACAAAATAAAACAGTTCTACACTTTAAAAATATTGGTAAATGAGGTTTTATTTAGTAAATTTGTACAACTCTATAGCTGAGAGTGCATTTATAAAGGTCTAAGACTTGGTGCAATTTCAGTTTTCAGTTAGTTGGGTGTCCAAAAAAAAAAGCACCCTACTGAATGTAAATTTTTCTTATAAAAACACTACTGCCTAAAAATATTGGGTTGATAGATATAAAATACTCTATTAACTTTAGTAAATTCAGAGCACCAGCTGAGATAACTTTAATGAAATAGAGAAATAATCAAATAGAATTTTGTAGAAGACGAACAAAAAATAGCTAGTATTTTAAAGTAAATGCATGATGAAAGAGGAATTATACCTTCTTATTTTGTCAAGAAAACAACATCCCATCGCAGGCAATTGTGCATCGTGCAGATCAGAAAGCAATAGGAAACTACTGAATGTATTTAAATTGCTTAGAAAATCCCTACAGCCAAAATATGCTGTCTACATATTGAATAGGATATTCTACCAATTTTATAATTTTATTTTGTCATAACTTACTTGATTCGGATATTGTTCTCTCAATAAAATCCATAGGTGTTATGTTTGTAGAATTCATTACAGGGTTTACAATTCCTGAATTATTTGCTTTATCTGCTGCATCAGTCACTTTTAGAAAAACCTGGCAAGTAAACATTTTAAACAAAAGATTTTAACAGAAACTAAAGGAAAGGGGAATGACAAATCTAAACATCCGCATCATGCAATGTATTTATTTTTTAGTTTTACTGATAACATTTAAAAAATCAAGCTAACAGAGTTTGCTCAATTCTGATCTTTTCAGTCTGTCTCATCCATGATATGTCACACTAATTTTCCTGTCATTTATATATATATATAAATGACAGGAAAATTAGTGTGACATATCATGGATGAAACATATATATATATAAAACGAGGTTTCTCTTCTATAGTAGAAGAGAAACACTCGTTACACACATACATGATTTGGTGTGGGTGATAGCATGATGATGGAAATGTTGCTACACCCAATACATAGATCTTGGTTTAAAAATATCAGTATCTATATTGGACTTGTATGGCTTCATCCTGCATATTTCCATGGGTCATATTCAGCAGTTTTATTATGCCTAATCTGTATACTACCACAAACAATATATTTTGTCACCTGTTTAGCATTATGTTCTCTGCTATGTTGTATGAATCTTCGATGACTTTGAGCAAAAGCCAAGGTTAAATCACACACAGTCAGGGATCTCCTATTTTCTTATAAACTGTGTCCTAAATACAAATTTTTATGCTGACCTACACATTTTATAGCATGCAGAAGTCAAATGTATCAGGCCAAAAGGCGCAGATATCACATCAATGCATTCTGTTCCCTGGACTACATCCTGCTAATCTGCAGGAGTTTGTGAGAACGAACGTAGAAGAAGAAGTTAGTATAGACAGATTCTCAAAGCCTGTACCAATTTTGGGTTTACTATTAACACAGAGAAAACAGAAATCCTGTTACAACCAAAGCTGTGGCAAAGTATTAATAACGACACCAAAGTAACCCTTTTAAGATCATGTGTTTTCCCATTGGCAACATATGGATGCAAGACTTGGATTTTAAACAAGACAATATCCAAAAGTATAAATTCATTTGAAATGAAGTGCTACATAAAGATAATACGAATATCATGGACAGAGAAAAAGAAGAACATTAAAATTTTTAAATTACTGAAACTAAATGAAGGGTGGCTTCTAAATACGATTATAAGAAAGGAAGCTACAGTATTTTGGACACTTAAAGCAGCATTATGGTACTGAAAGGCTGATTCTGGAAAGCAGAGTGCCAGTTATGAGAAGTAGAGGAAAATCAAGAAGACAATGGACCAGTGAATGTATGCACATGTCTCTGGCCACTGCTTACCCAGGATAGAGAGGCGTTCAGAGTATCCATGATGAAGACCATTCTGGAAAGAATATGCCACTTGATATATTTAATTAAATTATAAATTAGGAGGCATTACTTTTTTACCATCCCTCGTACTTTGAGTAATGTTTTTTTGTTAATTGGTATACAATTTTAATCCAGTCTAACTTATTATCAATTTCTGTCTATCTATCTATCTATCTATCTATACGCTGTGGCCCTTGTTTGCCTTTCGGCATCAGGGGTGGAAGAGTTCTCTGGAGATGGCTTTCTTGTGCGCGGTTTGTAAGCTTGTTCCTGTGGCTTCTTTGATTTCTGTGATCCATCTTTTACATGGTCTGCCTCTGGCTTTATAACTGTTATGTCTATGTGTCATGGCTATTTGTGGCATGCTATCTGTCGGTAATCTGGAAGAGTGTGAAAACCACTTGATCTGTTGTCTTTTGATGTGTTCCAATACTGGTATTGTTTTGGTTATGTCTGATGTTATCGTTTCTAATTCTATCTCTTAATGACACTCTGAGTATTCTTCGTAGACATGTCATTTCTGTTGTCACTATTTTTCTTTTGTCTTGTGCTGTCATTGTCCAGGTTTGGCACTGGTAGAATAGTGATGAAATAATAATAGTCTTGTATAATGCAACTTTAGTGTCTATGTTTACATTTTTTTTCTTTAAAATACATGTTATCTGTCCTAGGATCTGGTATGTTTTGTTGCATCTATTTTGTATCTCTTTACTGGTTTTCCCTTCACTTGATATAATGCTTGCTAAGTAAGTGAACTCATTTACCTGTTTAAGGTGTTTATCATCGATGGAGATAGTGATATTTCTTTCTTTCTTTGCTATTGCCATTATTTCGGTCTTTTCAAAATTAATCTTCATGTTGAATTTTTGACATGTGTGAAGTCTGTTCATATGGTCTTGCAATTGTTCTTCTGATGTTGCTATTAGTACTTGGTCGTCTGCAAAGAGTAGTTCGTTCAATTTGTCTTTTATGTTATCTTCTTTGTTGGTACTTGTTAGTTTACAGATGTGGTCGATATATGTTATAAAAAGTAGAGGGAATAGGACACACCCCTGGCAACTCCTGATTGAATTTGGAATTTATTGGACACACCTGCATTTGTTCTTACTGCACATTGGCTATTAGCATAAATGCCCTTGCATATGTTGATTAAATGTTCTGGTGCTCCGTATATTGATAGTGTTTTCCATAGTTGTTGTCTGTCTACTCTGTCGAATGCCTTTTCTTGGTCTATCAATTGCTGTAATAAGCTATTATTTAATTAATAAAACTAACTATTAAATACACAATACATTTTTTTCGTATATTCTCAAACTTCCACTGTATCTATCTTGCAGAAAAACAAACTACTAGATTTTCCAGATAATGGAGATTCTTTGTCACCGTTTTATTTGTAATGGTTAGATGCATATTTGTAAACTTTGTACAACTGCAGACTTCATTTGCAAAACAACTTAAAAGACTGTTTTATAGCTAACCTCTTCGATTGTTGTGTCAGACAGTCCATAGCTAGCTATGCCAATATGGTCAGAAGATTCATCTAGTTGTTTGAAAAACTGGTAGAAAGGCATCTTCATCTGAGATACATCTTTTGGAATTTTAAAAGTCATGTCTGTTCCAACCTGTTCCAGAAGGACAGCTTTCGGACAAAAAGACTGGATATAGTTGAGTACTGTTGTATTTATGTCCCTGTTGCCTACAAAGATAGGGAAGTATACATGTTGTACAAAACTGGCTATATATTTGCAAATAAAAATATGTGCAAGTGGCAAATAATTATATTAAGTCCCACACATCTTCATGTAAACTATTTGAACTTAAATGTTCACAACATTAGTTTATAAACCAATTCAATAACAGTCTGGCCAGATCTGTACGTGCTAAGTCTCTGCTAGCAGATGTTGAAAGGTATCATTTTTCTTGGTAACGGGTATCTTTAATTAAGCCCATAGTTTTCTTGCACAAAATTTTATAGTAAATCCTCTCAACATGAATATAGATAGGCTATTAATTTCCGTGCCCTAAACCAATTAGTGATTTATAATAATTTTTTTCTCGATTTCTTCTTTACTTAGTCTTTCAAAGTTAAATCATCATGTGCAGGATTTATATTCGGTGGAGCTCAAAACCTGTAGATAACCTGAAGGGTGTGTTTTCGAGGGGATTCAAAATATACAAATACTAAGAAACAAATAAAACAGAGTAAAGTCTCCACTTAGATGCCTCCGCAATTTAAAAAAATAATCTGAACCCACCTGAAGCAAAATAAAAAGTTTTATTTTATATTTTGTTAGGGACATCCATTTCCTTATCAAAGTTGTGTTCATGGCCTTGATGGGACTTAGGGCAATTCCATACCCTAGTAACAGCAAAATTTCAAGCCTAATAATTGCATGGTTACATTCTACTCAGGTTGGTTCTCCTCTTTCTTCTTCTTTTGCTGCATTTGTTTTCTGATGTTGAAATTTATTATTTTTATTAAAAAAACTCTGTATGAGAAATGTGTGTGGTATCCCCAATGGCCCATTAGACAAACCAACCATGCAACAGAAAACTTGTGTAGATGACGTGCTTGTATATTGCTGCCTTTTTCTTATGGCAGCTTTGTAGTATGTCATCTATACAATTATGCTTTGCATTTTTTCTCTTAATTTTTATATTTTTAATTCGTTGCTATTTATGCATATCCCTCTGTGATTTTGAAGGAACCAGAAATGTGCTTTGCAATACTTGGAAATGGGAGACTTAGGTACACTGTTTTCATTTGGATGTGTCCCATCATAAAGGCACAGTGACAATCCTTTTCCCTTGACCATTTGGTTACATGTCTGGAGCTATAGAGAAGTTTGGCATAACCATCAGGAAACTGGTGGCGGGGAATGAACACAGTGAACCCTATCTTGGCTGGAATAGCTTGGAGTATTGCATAGTTACATAAAACCCTACGTTCCTGGTGGTGTGACAGGTATGTTCTGGATCTGGCCTGGGGTAGGTAGAAAATCTAAAGACTCCCCAGCACAATAATGCCATTACAACCAAAATGATTCACAAAGAAGATCAAGGTTTGCAACAGACAGTGTGTAACCAGGCTGCTCTGGCTGAGAAATGGACTACTGGAATACATAAAAAAACAACGCAAACACAGACATACCCAATATGCAACACAAGAGCGTCAACATTTTATTAAACACTAAGCCAAGAAAACCTTGGAGGGAGAACCAGCAGAGCCAAGATTGTCATAAGACCAAGTCTCCACTTAACATTCTACAATTAAACATCTGTGACATAGGGAAAAAAAGCTAGAACTTGTTAATTTACCAAACACTCACAAGATACATGTGGTCCTCTTACATGTACACAAAGACACTGACCAACATCTGTCAGGATATACCAGTCATGCCTGTACATACACCAACTGCCATGACACAGATACCTATAAAAGGAATGATATTCAGGGACATGTAACCGAGCTAACAGCCAATCCCACAGATGTACAGAAAGTCACCATCCGGAGGAAAATTATGCAATCTACAATGTATACAGCCTACCTTAAATATACAATGTACCAAAGAGATCCATATAAGGTTATACTGTGTGAAACGTAACAACAATAGTACTTATGTTAACACACGTTTTTGAAAGTTTCACTTGAACACAATGGACTATCACTAAAACAAAGGGGTTATGAGGTATAAACAAGAACACATACAAATTACAATACACAAGACATTTTCAATGTTTCGAACCATCAGGTCTTTCTCAAGGATATATAAAACAAACAGTGAAAAACAATGAAAACAGTAAAAACAATGCTAACACCACAGAGGCACTAGATACACTATTGACATGTAAACAAAACGAAGTTCAAGGTGACAGTGATGCATATGGAAACATGTTGTCATGGAAGTGGGTTTAGTTTTAAATGGGATGAAATATTATAACAGATATAACAAATGATTACCCAATACAACATGGATAGCAATACAATAAGAACCACACCAACACAAATTTAAACAAATGAATGTTCGGAGTTGTCCAAAAGGCCTCAAGGTACCAAACTAAAAATTAAATCGATTTTCAAGAGCATACCTAGATCTGTCATCTGTGGTGCAGGATCTGAGGGCAGTGACCTGGATATCGAGGGCACCATGATGACCATCACCATTGAAATGAATGGTGAAAGGGGTATGTTCTCTGTGTTTTATGGCATGAAGATGCCTACAGAAGTGGTAACTAATCGTAAGCCCGTTTCACTTATATACTTCTTGTAACAACGTTTACATATGATAACATAAATGACATTATGGGATTCACATGTAAAGGCATCATTGATAATGAAAGTAGCCTTAGTAAATGAAAAGAAAGCAGATCTGTACTACATAGGGACATGTGTAGCAATGACCAAGTTTGCAATGAATAGAGCTAAAGTGATCAGGTACATAAGACCTGAGGTGACTGTGGACCAAGATGTCATTAATATTTTTGCCATGCCTATAGGCAACTAAAGGAAAGTCCTGAAAAGCAGCACGAGTTTCAGAATCAGACTGGAGAAGGGAATAATGATTGAACAAGATTCGAGGGAAAGTAATGTTATGGGGATGAGTTATGGGGTGTGTGTGTGTGTGTGAGAGAGAGAGAGAGAGAGACAGAGATAGAGAGAGGGAGAAAGCTTCAATATCTACAAACAAGCATGGGAGATAAACAGAATACAATAATATTGTCACAGAAGTTAAGCAAATTAATGTTGAAGTCCGAAAGCAAATGATGAACAATAAGATTTACACAACTTCTTCTTCTTCTTTCTGTCCTCATGTACCTTTCGGTGTTGAGGGGAGAGTGAGTGTACGGTCTTTTGCCCTTCTATTTGCCTCCTCTGCTGTTATATTCCCGAGTGTCTCTAATACACTATCATACACTATCATTTACACAACATGATATCAATTTAAAAAAAAAATACTCACTGAGATGTGCAGTGGCACTGGTCTCATGACAATGATTCTGCACAAATTAAAAAAACAAACAACCAAACATTAATGCATAATAAATAGTAAAATCACATTATATTATCCATCCATCCATATATCTATATTTCTTCAATGCCTGTTCAATGCCAATGTGGCAGAAACCAGTGCTCTCCAGTTTCAGTGATATGATGTTGCTTTTTATAGTTCCTGCATGTTATTGAGATCCATAATCATAACTTCTTTCATGGCTGTTCTATGAATTGTTTCTCTTGATCTTACTCTCTTTCTCACCAATGTGTTATATGGGCCTGAAAGGGAAGCAAATAATAAGGACACTTTTATCTGCCATGCATGATGTAAGAGGCGATTAAGGAGGTTTTTTTGGGCTGGAGTTGGCTGTTCCATCTCATAGTGGGTGAAAGTGACCCTGAAACCATGCTAAAGTCAGACGTCTCAGAGTGAAAGGTATCATAGCAAAGCTGTAAACAATGACACAATGCATTCCATTTTCTGGACTATGTCCTCTATTGTAGCAATTTGAGAACAACAGCAGAAGAAGAAGAATGGTTAATTAACATGCAATTTCAGTTTGGCCACTTGTATGTTTTTGGCCTTTTTAAAAACATATATTTATTTAACATTTTCCTGATAAGCGTGGCTAGAATGTATAATTGCGTATTTTGTGGATATTAACCCCTAGAAACAGGTATCCTGAAATTATGGGATCTACATGAACTATTGGTACCTCCAGATTTTTCTTACTGATTTTTCGACTTTACAAAACAGTACCCCTTAATAATAACTATTAACAAATTGATTTACATAACCATAAAAGTTGTAAAATGGTGACCTTATGTTGATAGATATATTCTGTCATACTTAGTTTTAAAACATGAAATGTTTTTTGTGTGTTCAAATACAGCTGAACAAGTTGTTGTTCAAATACAGCTGAACAAGTTGTTGAGTTTGTGTTTGATAATTTATAGGATGATGAATTACAATTAGATGGTAATTTTTCTTAAAATGATATGGAAATAGATTCAGATAAATCGATTGAGCCTGAGCAATCAGAATGTTCATAAGTAGGCCTATAAATTATGACATGTAATATTGGTTCATATAAATAACCAAATGTCAGAGGATATCTGACAAAGTAGAGAGTGTGCAGTAACCAAACACATATTAGATAAATACTATATAAATACTATATATTTACCTTAGTACTCATAGGCCTATAGTATTTATCGAATATTGGTTAATTAGTGGGGGGTTAAAAAAGCAAAGACAAAATTTTGGTGCAGTTATCGCATCCCTTATTTGTGCCTAAAAGAAAGGACTACGTACTGGGTGGACTCGCACATAAACAAAAAATACTTATCAGCATAAGATATTAATTATTAACAAATTATAAGTTCAATATTAGGCTATATAACAGAACATAATTTTATGTCTTATTTATGTTAAAATAACAGATCTGTTGGGGTGTTTTATGTATTGTTTGCTCGGGAGTCCAGTGGAAGCGGTTTTTAAGGGAAATTTCGCTAAGTTTCAAAGGGTACTAATTTATAAACACCATCTATTCTACTTATGAAGAGGGCCTAAATGTAGAATGTGGAGTAAGACTGAAAGAGGCATATACAAGATGGAGCCAAAGTAGTGAATTCTGATCATTAAAAAATGCTGTCAGTAGTGTAGGGCATTTATCTTGTGACAGAAAATAGGATTTGAGTTCATCATACATATCAATAACCCTACTCACAGCTGGCAGTAATGATAACCATCTAGTTTTCACACTTCCAAGAACATGTTTCTATTCTATTTCTACAAATTCACAGAAAGTTTTCAATTTCTCTACTTTCACTGAGTAAATATGAAAATACTGAAAAACTTTGTTCACAATTGTTTTAATGTTGACTGGCAACATATCAGGAGTTGTCTGAACACCATTGTGGACAATGTGAGCAACACAATCAATATCAGGAATGTTGTTTATTAACACTTTATTGAGTATTGCGGGGTGCAAAGGGAACGCATTGCTCTAGGCGGACCCAGGGTTAGCAGATAACCAAGATCCCAAATGTACCTCCACGCGGTGCACCCTGGAAACAGAAATACAGCAGCTCGAGCTGATTCTGGCCAAACCATTTGGGGATCGTGTCCGAGAATGTGGAGGTAGCAGATGGAAAGAGATTTGACTGCACAAGAGACAGACAATATCTCAGACACCACCAGCATCACCACATATAGCGACACTGTCTACATACAGTGAAGCTAGTCAGTCCCGTTCGAACATTGGAGGGGCGGCCAATGTAAAATGCACGTAAAGGTAGATGCATGGCGAGAGACAAAAAAGATTTCATACCGAGTACAATGAAACAATGAAAGGGCAGAACAGCGCTAGAGGGCAGCGCGAACTGCAAATAGAAAAAGTCCCTAGGAAAGGGGAACTGCAAGCTCTGTCAGCTCGAGATGAGCTTCTAGTTACCTGTGTTCCTTACAGACAGAGCCCCAGACCCATTCATTGGCGTTTGGTAAAGCAAGAAGACCTAATCCAACTCTAATGTCGAGCCTTCCTATACCGGAAATATGCTCGCGAAGAGAAAGGGCTCTGTACCCGATGGGCTTAGGCAAGAAAGGGACAACGATGGTAGTCCTGGCCCAACTCTACTGTCAAGGTTTCCTATACCGGAAGTACACCTGCAGAGAGAAAGGGTTCCGTACCCGATGGGCTCAGGCACAAAAGGGACAACGATTTAGCCCTGGCCCAACTCTACTGTCTGGTTTTCCTACACCGGAAATATACTTGAAGAGAGAAAGGGTTCAGTACCTGATGGGCTCAGGTGCTATTGGGACAAGGACGCTCAGCTCGAGAACGCCTTGCTCTCAAACGCGTGGTGTGAGACTCGAACTTGGACAAGGGGTACACGATGTCGGTGAACGACACCTCGGCTAAGAGGGCGAAAGAGCCAGGGTCCAACTCCTCTGTTGAGTTCTTCCCCTTAAGAAACCAGGCTCACGGATGAGAAACGGTTCAGTACCTAATGGGCACAGGCACAGCACGTCCAATTACACGAGGCAAGTTCATAGACAGTGGAACACCTCATGCGAGTCAGACGAGAGCAGAAATTGTCTGGGCGAAGAGTCGCCACTACGCGTGCCTGGAGACAGATATAGAGGCTGTCACAGGCTAAGGGTAGCCCACCCGAATTGTCAAGGCATGCCGAAATCGGATGTGCTAGGCCTACAAGGTGCATAATGGTGGCACAACGTAATCACGCTCCCGGCGGAAATTGCACGGATATCCGTGATGGTTACAATGGAGCGAACGCAAAACAAACAAACAAACATTGAGTCTTGCAAGTAGGCCTACATTGTTTGAATCTGCTCTTTTGTATCCACCAAAGTTGTCGTTACAATTATCACCAGAAAATGCAATAACCTTTTCTGCCAATTGATGTTTCTGCAAAATGTTCAAGATGTGATCTGCAAGAAGTTCTGCTGTTTCCCCAGTTATGTTCTGAAACTCAATGACCTTGATTCAAATGCCATTCAAATATCCGGAATAAAATACCTAACAAGGACCGATATCAACTTCAAATCCCTATGGTTTGATGTGTCCACCATAACAGAAATGTATTTAGCTTCTTTCAATTCTATGTCTATTTCTCACATTGCAAAAGGTGCTAGGACATTTACTAGAATTGATTTGCACTTCATTTGCCAACAAGTAAATTTCTTCCAAAGTCAGTTGAAAATATTCTCTGTACAGTAATGAAAATAGAAGGGGATAATATTTTGGCAACTGAAGTGACAGTAGAAATAGAAGTATTGAGACAGAAAATGACCAGAAAAATCAAAAATTTCCACTCAAAATGACATCAATTATTTCTAAACTTAAAGATGAAGGTGATTTTGATTAAAAAGAGTTCTTGGACACAACATATTTATTCTACAATACTTTCCTAGAATATTTAAATAAGTGGATTTACTATTTCCAACCTTTGAAAGCATTTCACTGGATTAAGCTGGAGACTCTATTAACTTGGGCTGATGTTTCAACAAGTTTAAAAATCATCATTGATGTTGATAGCAATATCCTGATTATTATTGATGATGAAAAAACTATTCGACAAAATCAACCACATAAAAAGTGTTATGAACAGCAAGATGGAAAAATGGAAGGGCACAAACGCTGAAGTAGATACAAAGTGGTGTATCTTTTTTAAAGTGCTACAGAAAAAGACATCCGGTACAAAAAAATAGTGCTAGTTGTTGGATTTGTTATGGCAATTTCAGAAACCAATGCAGCTATGGAAATAATTTTTCCACTGATAAGTTCTTTGTGGACAGATGAAGAGAACTGTATCATGCACAGAATTTCATGAGTGTACTTCTATAGATGAGGAACTTTATATAATTTCTAAAAAATAATTTCTTCACATAAATATGTGAATGATGATATATATTGATACATTGTAGTGCAGTTTCTAGTGATGTGGACAAGTCTTATTTCTGTCAGTTATTATGTCATAATCCTGTTATGTCTATGCTTATAGTCTATAATACACAAGTGTCATATATTTTGCAAGAAATAATTGTCTGAAATGCTTTTAAAATGTTAAAGATAATGCTACAACTCTATCATACACCTCAGTTATATATTACAGGTGAAAATAACTTTAAATATGTTATATAATAATTACATACTATTGAATTTTTATGCTGCACGTCGCTTTTTAAAGGCTGGAAAAAGCTGAAATGTCCCTTTTTTTTAAATCTAAGAAATCTGGCCACCCTAAACTAGGTGTGAAGATATAATGAAGTAGCATTAATATTTCAGAGGGACCTATAAAACTAAATTGAAGATGTAATGTTCAATATTATCAAACTGTCAAACACTGCATGTTTCCTGTTAAGGAGATGCAGGGAGGGGATTTTGTAGCTGTGTGATAAATGCAGCATGATCTCGCTGTCACAGAGTTTTTTAATTTTCAATACTATCAAATGTTATAATTTGAAGTACAAAATTCAAGTTGAACAGATACTGAATATAAAATGGAAGAAATTTATATTTTTTTTATTGAAACAATAATTGTATGTGTATTTTATTGTGTGTTTCCAGGGACTAGCTAAACCTCATTACCTTGTGTGTTCCCAATTTGTATATCAGGTCAGTTTTGCTGCAGTTTTACTTGTTAGAGATCACCATCTATAACATTTTTTGGCGGTAATGATTTTCTATGCATACAAAGCCAGAAAGTAATAAATTTCAATGGCATTTCATTGAATTTCATCTGATTTTCAGTACATTTTTAGCAGTTTACACACAATTTTGAAATATTTGGACAATATTTTTGTTGCCAACAATTTGACCGCAAACAGTTCCAAACATATAGCAATCCTGGTTTGGTGTCTATTATTAGCCTTTTAAAAAAAAAATCAAAACTTTGATATAGTCAGTTTTATTACTCATAAAACTACCTAACTTGTGCTGTAATATTTAGTTTTATTGGATTTATGTATAAGGTTGTGCTATGGTAAAGTAGTTCTGGCCATTAAATAATTGCTATTTAATAATGCTTCGAATAATGATGCAGTGGTGTTAATATCAGAAATGTAGACAGATCTGGAAAATTGAAGTTGTAGATAAATATGATTGCCAGGTCTAGTCAACTGTATGGCATTTTGTATATGGGCCTACATGCACACATGTACATATTTTCAACAATAAATAGGCCTACATTTACAATTCTAGAATTGAACCTGTCTTTTCTTTGTTTTCCACCTTTCACCACAGCCACTCAACAGATTAGATTATAATAAAACAAAAGCAACTAACCCCATTATTTTGCTCCTTTTTTACCACTGTTAGGCTAAATCCATCCCCAATAGTTCTCTTCAAAAATGCTGGGGACCCGCAACACAATAGTTTCCCTTGATGCATAATTGCAACTCTGTCACTTATAATGTCAGCCTCATCCAGATGGTGAGTAGACAATAAGATGGTGCGACCTGATGGAGGGAAAGCATCTGCTGTGTTATAACTTAATGGCATGAGAATAATATTAGTTTACACGAAGTATCATGATGTTCGGTAAAAGACGTTTAAGAAGGAAACAGAAGCTAAAGTACAGACACACTGACATGAAAATGATGTACTAGAAATGTCATAAATGCTCCACATGGAACACCAAACATCAGATGATAACCCTCTGATATTTTGGTGACATGACAAGCATAAACCTTAGCTGTGACCCCATAATTTTGTGTATTCATGCACTCTGATATAAATAAATTTTACTAACTTCGTCAGTTGAAAGGAGTGTTCCTCACCATAAGAATACAGATGACAGATTCGGCGTAATGCAGAAACGTAACTGGCTGGAATCGCAAGCCTACTCCCATGCATGCATACTAAGTGACTTACTGAATATGATTCATAAAGTCAAAACAGGTGATATACGTAAGAGATAGGTGGAGTCATTAGAGAGAGCTAAAAGGCGGGCATTACTATGAAAACTCATGCTTATCTTTCCTGGACATGCTGGTATGGAGTGAAACGAACGGGCCGACCAATTAGCTAGCCTCACTACTACAACAGATGGTCAGCCTATGGACTGAGCAGATGTACTCATTGCTCTTTGTGAGTCCTCATGATCAGAGGATTTTGAGATGAGTGAGCATGAGTCAATATCGAGAATGTGCAAATTGAGAGTGAGGATGGGCGTGACCCAAAGAGAACCCTGATAAAGATTTCAAAAAGAGAAGTGAACCAACATAAAACCAGAAACATCAGCCATTATAACCTGAGAGATTTACTGAAGTGGAGATATGAACACCTATGGATGTGTCCGATGTGCAAAGAGGATAATCAACAGACCTAATACCTAAAGAGTTAAACCTTTTTTTTATCCAAAAAGAAAAGAATCAACAAACAAACCTCTGGATGATGCAAAGGTTACAGTGAGGACAATATTATACAGACCAAGCAAGCAATACCTATCCACTAGAGTTCATTTACAGTTTGTTGTATTTCAAAATGGACTAACTTTATTGTCAACAAGGGTCACAGCAGATTATGACACATATCTCTAAGAAATAAAGATTATTGCCCAAAGGTCATAACATAAGACTCCAGAATATATCCTGCATAAATATTCTCTATTTGGTAACCTATGGTAGTGTTTAAACTTGGTTCCTAAAGTTGAATTGTCTATTGTCCATCCCCAGGTGAATGATTGTTGATGGCATTCACACTTGTAATTAAGCGTAGGGGTGGTATCTTAAGCTGTCGTTACAAGGCCAGATGTGTCGCTGAGGTTGCATTTAGTCCATGTTTGTTCAAGGTTATCTTAATGTTTTCTATCCACTGTTTTCTTGGTCTACCTTTGGCTTTACGCCCGGATATTCTTGTATTATATGCTCTTATTGATATTTGGTTTGGCTTCATTCTCATAAGGTGACCGAACCATTTTACTTGCTGTCTCTCAATATGTTCGATACATGATATTATACCAACTCTTTTCCTAATTTCTTCATTTCTTATTTTATCTAGTTTGGTAACCATTGCAGCTTTCCTCAGACACTTCATTTCACATGTGATGATTTTTCTTTTCTGCGAAGCTGTTAAAGACCATGTTTGACATTGGTAGCACAGTGTTGGTATAAAAATTGTAGATATTATTTAGAATGTAGAAGAGAAACTGAGACTTTTTACAGATATTTTGATGATGAATAGTTTCATGGAGGCAACTCACCTCTTAATATTGACTGTTAAGCACAGGAAATGTATCTCATAGGAAAGAATACCCGGTAGGTTAAAGTAGATCAAGTGGAAAACATACTAGATTTAAAAGATACTGGAGTAACTTTCTTTCAACATCCACACTTCAGAGTAAAAAAGAAGCACTTAGATAGAAAACCTATGAAATGATAATGCAAACTGGCACATAGATCATCACATCCTGACTTTACGAACCTACATATAACAGAACATGACTAAAATTGCATTTTTCCTACCTGGCTTATTTTCTGTAATCAGATTCCAGATGTTTTTGCGGGCATGTGGGTCTACTCCACTTGTTGGCTCATCCAAGATAATTGTCTTGGAACCTCCTACAAATGCTAGTGCTACACATAGACGTCTTTTCATTCCATAGGAGAGATTCTTGGCAGGAGTATTCTTCACATACCAAAGATCAACATCCTTCAATAACCTAGACATTATAGTATGAGGTATCTCAAAATTTATTCTCAATGAATGTACTGTACAGGAATTTAGAGTCTCTCATAAAGAAATAAATACAGTAATAAATTGCAATCAATGTCAATACAGTAATTGATTCAGCTATAAACCCGTAACCCATCAGGGTCATAGGGGTATCACATTGAATGTGTCAACACACAGAGTACTACAGCAACTTATATCTTCAGCGATGTGGATAAGTGTGGAAAATCTTGACCTGCCCAGTCTTTGATATTGTCTGCCCATTATTTTATTTGGTCTCCTCTGCTTCTTCTATCTTCAACTGTACCATACAATATCATTTTTGAAAAGAAAATCACATTGTCATGCGTGCCAAAACCATGCAAGATTTTGTCATTTTACTGTTGAAAGTAGTGATTCTTCTATAACGCATTCAAAGTCCTGTATCCATATCTCCATGTCTGCAATGAGTATCCAATTCTCACAACCCTAGAGCATACTAGATAGCATTAGTGAGTTATAAATTCTGATCTTCATTCCAACACTGATGTTCTTTCATATAGTAATAAACTGTGATCAATATAAGAAAGGAACTTAAAAAAATAATAATACACTGAGTGACTTCAAGTTGCATACCATAATCTGGTTACAGTTTTGTGTTATTTAATTGCAATAATTGAAAATTGTGACAATACATAATACTCTTGGCAAATACATTAGTGATTTCTATATAACCTTTCAATGGTTTGTGTATGGTTCTACTAGATTTCACTAGATTTTGACTCTTCAAGAAGTCTGATAAAAATAGTACTCACTTTTTTTTCATTTTCACAAAGTTAAGTGGGAAACAGGTAATGAAGTTTTACTGAACAACTACTAACACACTATCACTGTCAGATACTCACATGAAATAGTTAATTAGTTAGTTAGTAGTTGGATCATCATCATTGCAAACTGGACATGTCCATAGTTGCTCCAATCTCTCCCTGAGTGTATCTGCCATTACACTTCTGAAGACAGTACCGATTCTATACTGGTTGACAATCACTCTTCTGCATCCTCCAAAAAGTTCACTTCTAGCAACACTGCATTTCAAACCCTGATCTTTAATCCTGGCCAATGAAAAGGAATCATCATCCACACTAATCTCACTCTCGTGCGCTATATCTCTTAAAGAGTTCAAAATGTCAGCTCGATCCATTGCTCTCGCCCAGTGCCACAATCGCGTGATCTGCTCTTTCATATTCTCGAACACCACATGACCCGGCATGTAACAACTTTCAGCCTTGCCTTACTCAAGGCTTCAATCCACTGATCACAAACGAGACCCACTTGTACCTTCCTAATCATACTCATAGTCACTCAAGATGCAGATCTGCATACCTTCTGTGTGTATACCCACTCACATGCCATGGTTACTGCCATAATCTCCATGGTCATGCTACTTACGAGGTTAATTACTCGTATATTAACAACAAAGGCCCCACTCTCCTCCCTGATCGTTTTACCTGCGCACTGAGCTGTGAAGTCCAAAGCACTGCGAACATGTCTAATCACAGATCCATTAGTGTATATAATCACATCCCCCTCTTTGGCATTCTCACTGACCAAAGCCTGCACTTCTTTCTCCACAGCTGTGGGATACCATTCTCTGCATTTCCTGCTAAGTGATATTATTACTCTCAAACAAGTTTCGAGTTCTGTGGGTAGACCTCCATTCCACACCTGCTGCCACATCTTGCAATCTGTACACGCTTTGTACAACACCCTCAGCATGTCCCATCCACATCTTCCCTCTCTTAAGTCTGCTACCTTTAACTTTATGTATTTCAGAATGCAATGGGTGTTCCTTATCTGCATGTATTTGAAGGTATGCCTGAGCAAGGCAATACTGTAATCTATACTCAGCTATTGAGCAGTCAAGTAGGTACAGCATAGCTCAAGTTGATGTGTCTCTTGTTCATCCGAGAATGATAGGCATTGCTGCATTCTGGATTCTATCCAGTCTTTCGATCTGAGTTTGGCTAAGAGTCAGAATTGCCAGTGCATATTTCACCACAGCCACCACCAAACCCTGGTACAAAAGAAATAACAACCTCTGCTCACACTGCCCAGCAGCCATAACCTTCATTGTTGCTAAGCCTTTGCCTGCCTTTATGATAACGTGGTCAACATGTTCCCTGAAACTCAGACTTCTGTCAAAAAACACACCCAGATATCTCATTGTGCTGGTTCTTTCTAAACTTTACCTTGTCCACAAAACATGCAGCATGAGTATCTTTAGATCTATTCTCTAGCATTCTCTAGATCTATTGCGACCGCACATGTCTCTATGAGCGAATAGAACCCCTCAAAAATATCCTGCGCAAATAAGACTGCATTCTGCCATGTCTTCTTTCCTGGGCAATACCCTCCTAACAATGTTGGTAAACACTTTTGTCTCTCAAGATGACACGATACCTTCCAGGCCATCTTTTTTTTCTAAAAGCTTGCCTATTGCATTCTGCATTGTTATTATTCTCTAGCTTGTATCCTGATGTGATCATTGCCAGGTTTGGGTAGTGGAACTAAATAGCCATGCAACCAGTATTCTTTTATTGTGCCTTTTCTATTTTTGAACATGTCAGCTAACTCTGCCAACTCCTCATCCATTCTCAGACTAATGTCATCTTATCTAATGCCATCTGGTCTAGGTACTGTGTTTTTGGTACTTTTCAGCGTCTTCCTAATTTTTTAACTGTGATTATCATGTTTTTCCATGCTCAAGTTCTTACACGTGTCTGTAATATTTTTCATGATTTCTTGAAATGCCTCCACATTTCTCTTACCAATTTGTGCGGTATAGTGTTCCAGCAACGGCAAACTTTTTGTCTCTTTTGTCTTCTGCCAGGTCACATATGAACTCTGGAAAAGGGCAATAGTTGTGTGGCTTTTCAGACCATTCATGGATATATGTAAGCATCAGAAAAATTTTAGTGACTTTTCACGTGAATTCCTGGCAAAATTTATCTTATTTTGACGCCTTTGCTGACTTTACAATCTCTGAATGTTTGAACTAGGATGTTTGTGCCAGGTTGTCAAACTGTCTAATATTTTCTCACGTTGTTGCCCTCTGTCTCTGTTGCCTTTAATCTTGCCTGTTGTGACTATGTTCTCCAAACCTCCTTATCTCATGAAGATTGTCTTTTTCATATATTATTGATTAAAGTCCATTTCTCGTTTATTTCTTTCAACATCTCCACATTGGTTTTTCTGGCAGTCCATTGTATTCTCAGCATTCTTCTATAGAACAACATCTCTATTGCCTCTAATTTCCCACTTTCCGTTATGTTTATTGGCCCATACTCACATTCGTATTTTAGTATAGAAGCTATATAGCACTGCAGAACACACTTCCTTACCTCTAATAACAAGGTCATATTACACAATATATTTTTCATTTTTCTGAATGTTGTTTTTGCCTACCCTATTCTGTTTCATATTTCTGTTGAACTTCTTCAATCTGCTGCAATTGTTGTACCGGTATATATTTAAATTGGTGGACCTGTTTTAATACTATATCATTCACTTTGATCTTGCAAGGTGTGGTATTTTGTTTCTCTGAAATAACCATTACTTCTGTTTTCTTTATATTTAGGAAGAGGATTTTCTCTTTACTTTCTGTGACTACTACATTAATTAAATCTTGATGGCCTTCTTCACGTTTTGCAAATAGAACAGTGTCATCCACAAACCTCAAATTATTTATGTTATGTCTTCCCACTGATATCCCTGGGATATCAACGATTGCACGTATTATGTTTTTACTGTATAAAGAGAACAGGTCTGGTGAAATAACACATCCCTGTCTAACTCCTTGTTTTATTTGTTAAAAAAGACCAAATTGATTTCCTACTCTTATTGCTGCTGTTTGTTGCCAGTACATGTTCTTGATGATTCTTAAATCCTTATTGTCGATGTTCAAATTCTCTAGCATGTGTATAACTTCACTCACTATGGTTAACTTTATCAAATGCTTTCGTGTAGTCTATAGAACAGAGGTACAGATCTGTTTTTACCTCTATAGACCTCTCAATTAGTGTTCTCAAAATATATAAATAGCATTGTTGGTACCTTTGCCTTCTATGAAGCCACATTGTTCTGGGCTTATTTCTGTTTTTATTTTGTTTCTCACTCTCTTCATGATGATTCTGAGAAGTATTTTTGTTATTTGGCTCATGAGGCTGATGTACAGTGTTCTTCAAATTTGGTGGTTCCTGGTTTCCTAGGTAAGGCTATAAATATGGACCTCATTAAGTCATCAGGTATGTGTCCACTATTATATGTCATTCAGCAATTTTGTTATTATTTCAAATTCAAAAGTCACCAAAAGCTGCAAATTCCTCTAATGTGACAGTGTCTGGCCCTGGGGCTTTGCCATATTTCATGTCTTAGGGCCTCTATTACTTCTGCTGTGAAAATTGATGGACCCTCACTGCTATCTTGTATGTTTATCTTGGGTCTATTGTCATCATAAAGTTCTTTGATATATTCTGACCATCTCTGTACTATGTGATATTTTCCCATTAAAACCTGCCCTATCTAAGATTCTAGACACCCTGTAACTGTTTCCGTTCTTTTACCTGTTATCACCCCAATTTGCTTATGTAGTAATGTTGTATCTTCGGTGTAATGTGATTCTATTTCCGCGAATTTCTTGTTCAGCCAGCTTTCTTTTGCTATTTTGCATATTTCTCTTATCTTCTTATGTATTTTTCTGATATTCCTATATCTTGTGTTTACTTTTTCTCACGATGCTCATCAATTCTAATATTTCTTCAGTCATCCATTTTTGTTTTGATATATGTTTTAATTTTGGTATTATCTCTTTAGATGTTTGGTTTATGGAATGTTTTAGCATGTTCCATTGATCTTCAATACTCTGAATCTTTGCAATGGCATTGTATCTATTCTGTACAATTATGTTGCATCTTTCTGTAATGTCAGCATCTGATTTCAATAATGCTAAATCTAATTTCATATTTCTTGGTGATCTTCTTTAATCTTATACAAAATTTTCCCACCGGTAGTATATGATCACTGTTGCAGTCAGCACCTGGTCTTGTTTTCATAGATCTAATGATGTTTCTATGTCTTTTAGATACTAAAATGTAATCAATTTGGTTCTGTCTATTATCTCCTGGGCTAATCCATGTACACAGCCTTCTTGTATGTTGCGTGAACCATGTATTCCCTACTATTAAGTTATGTGCCTGTGCCAACTCTATCAATAAATCATCTCTTTCATTCTTAACTCCTAAACCAAATCTTCCAGTCACATCCTTTATCTCTGTTTCACCTACCTTTGTGTTAAAGTCTCCCATTACTATAGTTACTTCATGATTTTTACACTGTTTCAATGCAGTTTCTAGAGATCTCCATAGAAATTTTCAATGTCTTCCTCTGAACTTCTTGATGTGGGTGCATATACTTATACAATGTTGATATCCAATGGTTTTCCTGTTAGTTTCACTAATATTACCTGGTCTGATATTGCCATTAAACCATTCATAGTTTTTCCTGTTTCTGTGTCTAATAATACTCCTACACCTCTCTCATGTTTTTGTTCACCTGAGTATATGACTTTAAATTTATCTGCTTGTATCTCTCCTGCCCCAGTCCATCTCATTTCACTCATTCCTAAGATATTTACATTCATTCTTTCCATTTCTTGTTGGCTAATTTACCACTCTTGGGAGAATAATGTGGTAGTTTCCCATTGTTTTCCACATCCATATAGGGGATATCCATTTATCCATATCCATCTACCTTTGACAATACTTTATATTGGGACAAATTGGTGCCCCACTCTGCTAATAATAATGATACAATCATACAAAAAACAATACACAGGAAATAATCAACATTTCAAATCAGTTTCATGTAAGCGATTAACAAGTACGGAACAGAAACACTGGGCCATTCTGCCTGGGGCATAATAGCTAGAGTGTTATTATATTTCAAAAAGAACATAAATTATGAAGTGAATTATGAATATTTTTTATCACAAAATAGAAGTAACATAATTTTTCTGTGTCTTAAACTTAAGGAATTTGATTATCAAAATATGGATTTAGTCATGTTAGTCATATATGTAGGTACTTTGGCATAAACACAAAAATCAAGCAATCAAACGTTTTTGTTATAAAAAGTTTACCCAGTGATTCGAGTGCAACGTATAACTATTTTCATATAATTCATGTTACAAATAAACTGTTAATGTACGTCAAAATTCAATCTTCATTCAACTATACCAATTATTTATTTGTCATAATATGGAAACATTTACTTACCAATCCTGTACATTCACATCACGACTCATGCTACTTAGCACTTACACACTACAAACACGCAGGATATAAAAACAGAACTAATCACAACACATGCTTCTTTACAAATGAAACACAGAACACAAATCTAGTCCGCCTGTGGAGTTCCAACAAGAGACATGTGGTGTGAGGGATCGCACATCACATAAATTATTGGCATCGTTTGCTTTAAATACGACATGGAAAGTTACCATTGGAAACTAAGAAAAGCGATTTATATTTTTGGAAAATGAAATACCGAAAATTTCTCACATCTCGGTTTTTATAAATTCAATTCCGGTATTTTGAAGCACCTGTTTTTAGTCTGGCATCCCAGTATTTTTGAGAGCCGGGATCCCGGTTTACGACACCTAGTATTTAACATCTGATGTTATCAAATTTTCCAAGAACATAAACTGGTTTTACTTGTTTCAATACTTTGATATTACATGATGAGGAATTGAAAAAAAGAGGGCTAAGATTATTTCTTCTTAGAAATGACCATTACTTCCATCTTTCTTGTTATTTAGGCTAAGTTCTTTGTTCTTAGTTTAAGGGCAGTAACTACCGTGATGATCGTGAATTACAAGCTAATTTTCTTAATGCCTAGTATTTTGTCAGTGTTACCAGCAGAATTTATGTTGTTTATATTGTGCAGCCTACAAATATTTCAGAAATTACACAGACATATATAAGTTCTTGAGTCTCGTAAAAACATTTAAAAAATAGCACTAAGTGTTAGTGTTAGCTGGATTTGTTCCCCATTATTTTTAAATATTACAATTACAAAATTGACACTAAAATGACAGTTATAATAAATAAATCTCACTTTTTTATTTCCCTTTTAGTTTCTGATGAATTATTTGCTCCCTTGATACCAGCGTAAAATTGCATATGTTCAAACACTGTCATGCTGAAATAAAAGAGATACAAAGAAAATCTCTACAAGACTGAGATTATCACAAAATCATAAGAAGAACTTAGACCTATATGAAAAAATTACTAAAAACTATATAACATAAAAAAGGTTAACATTTTAAATTAAAAACATATACTTTATTATAAATAATGTTAACTATTTACAAAATCAAATAGTTTATGTAGGCCTACAATTTATACACCATGTCTATGCACCTGCATGTTAGGTCTTGTCAGATATGACTGAGCTACCGTATGACATTAGTCAATACAACCAGTTTATATTAATGTTGTATGTCGGTCAGCGTCAAACTATCCCGGTAAACCACATTGTGTCAACAGCTTGGGGGGGGGGGGGAGAGAAAGAAGAGGTTTGGAAAAGCACATGTGAGGGAATACTAGCCCTATCCTTAAAACGACGAAATTCCACCTTAAACACAATGGTGTGACAGGGCAGACTAGGCCTTTAGCATTGTTTGGAACTAGTCTAGGTTAGGAGCACCGAAAGGCAGACATACAGCACACTCTGCTGATATGCCAGTTCCTGCTGCTTGCCTTGTTATAAATGTATTGGCATTACCTTTCCTTTGGAGTTAACAAGGCAAGAAGAGAGAAGGATCATGTTGCATGGGCAACACATGGTCTCTATATTTTATCCCAGGCATTGTGCTACTCTGAGGTATACTCCATCCCTGGCCTTAACAGGGTCTGAGAATCCAATTGAGAAATGGCAGTTACGGGTTAAAAGTCATTGTCAACTGGTGTGGACATAGGACATCATGGACTACCTCTGATGGGGGAGACACTTTTGGTGTCATCGATCAACTAACGACTGTCTCAAGCTGGGCAGCCTCCTGCCAATAAAATGTTGATCCGCCACAGCCTGACTGCATCAATGGATGCTTGGAGCTAGAACAAAATCTGAAAAATAGGCTGAAAAAAAAATTGTACTAGACAATGAAATAAAACTTCCGCCCGTGTGTTGCCGGGCCCGAAAGGGGAGCAAAGAATAGCAACACTGTTTACCTTCCACGCATGTCGTAAAAGGCGACTAAGGAGGTTATGGGATGGAGTTGGCTGTCCCATCCCATATAGGGACAGTGACCCAAAGCCATGCTGAAGTCAGATGTGTCAGGCCGAAAGGTGCAGATATCACAGCAATGCTGTAAACTTTGAGGATGTGCCACTTAGATAAAGGAACTATACCTTCTTTTGGAAGGTCAGAGGATAAGATGAAACCTTGCAGCATGGAGTGGGCTTTGTTAAGAACTCACTATTGGGTGCTATTGAGAGCCTAATTGTTTGATATGAAATAATGTTAACATTGAAATTGTTGACTTCAAGTGGATTCGTCACATCACAACCTATGCATCAATACTCATATCACCTGAAGTTGTGAAGAATGCCTTCTATGAGGAGCTGGACAATGAAGTGAAAAAGATTCTAAAAAAAAAGATTTAGATTTGATTTACATTCTAGGTGATCTTAGCTATCAGACTCAAAATCATTGCAGGTCTGTCTTGGGAAATACAATGTTGGGTGCATGAATGAAAACAGAGAGATTGTTGGAATTTTGCACCAGTAATGAACTCTGTATTATCAACCTTTCATTGCAAAGAAATATCTCAACAAGTTTCATGGAAATATCTGGCCACTCGCACCAGTTGGACATTATTATTACCATGAGGCAACATTTGAAGCATACACAACTAACACACAACTACCGCAGTGCTGACTGTGATCATCATCATCATCATAATCATCAAACCCATAACCTTTCATGGTCATGGGGGTGTCACTCTGGAAACATCAACACAAATATCTCGTCATGCCTCTCTGTTATCACTCTCAGTTTATACTTTTAGTGTGGAGAATCTTAATCCTATCCAGTCTTAAATATTATCAATCCATACTTTCTTCTGAGCTCCTCTTCTCTTTCACCCTCAACCATTCCCTGCAAAGACAGTTTTAGAAAGGGAATCGTGCGTCATCACGTGGTCAAACCACATGAGTTTGTGATACTTCACCACTGCCATGAGATGTTCTCATTGGCCTGCAAGAGTTTTCATTTTACTTCTCATGTATATGTTGGTTTTATGTTGAGTATAATAATGCGCATTATTCATCTGTAACATTTGTTTTCAGAAGCCTGTATTCTCCTCTTCGGGAACTGTGTAGTGCAGTGGTTAGCGCATTGGCTTCGCATATGAGTGGTGCTGGGTTCATTCCCCAGTTAAGACGGAAATGTTTTTCAGATTGCAACAGCTCTCAGGTCGACCATGCCTTAAATCAGTGCTGGATTAATCTGGGAAGCAAAGACTGCAAGGGAGAGGAGATGGCTACCACCCTCATTTGCAGAGCCACTGAAAAGTGAGATCGCTTACATCTCACGTTCCTATGGCATTAATAAATGCTATGGGTTACTTTACTTTACTTTATTCTCCTCTACATTTCCACTGTAACTGTCCAACCCACATATCCATATAAAAGAGTAGGTAGACCTGTTAATAGAGATTTATATAGGTTTATTTTCACTGCTGTACTTCTTATTCTGTTCTTCTATATAGTGTTTAATCTGGACATTGCAGTCGAGGCTATTTCAAGTGAAATCTTTAATTCTTTTTGTCTATTTTCTCAGATGTTAACAGGAGTCTTGCTGTCATCTCTGTTTGCCATTATTTTGCTTTTCTCAATATTTATTTCCATACCATAAGTATTGCTAGTTTTTTCAATTTTAGAAGTAAGTTTTTGAAGTTTGAATGTGATACAAACAATTCATTAGTTGCTGAAAATGGCAAATTGAGATAAAGGATTCATAACCAAACAGCGGTGTAAAGGAAACGCACTGCTCTCGACAGACCCAGAGTTAGCAGATAACCAAGATCCCAAAGGTACCTCCTTGTGGTGCACCCTGGAAACAGAAATACAGCGACTCATGCTGATTCTGGCCAAAACTTTTGGGGATCGTGAATGTGGAGGTAGCAGATGAAAAGAGATTTGAATGCACAAGATACAGACAATATCTCAGATACCACCAACACCATCACATGCATTGGTACTGTCGACACACAGTGACGCTAGTTAGTCCAGTCTGAGCATTGAAGAAGGCATGAAAAAGGCACGAAAAGGTACATGCATGATGAGAGATAAAATACAACATACTGAGTACAATGAAAAGGCAGCACAGCGCCAACTGCAAATAGATAGTGAAAAGTGTCACATAAAATTGGAACTACAAGCTCTGTTAGCTCGAGACAAGCTTCTAGGTACCTGTGCTCCTTACGGGCAGAGACCCAGACCCAATTGTTGACACCCGTCAAAGCAAGAAGACCTGGCCCAACTCTAATGTCGAGCTTTCCTATACCAGAAACATGCTCGCGGAGACAAAGGGTTCCATACCTGGTGGGCTCAGGCACAAATGGGACAATGAAAGCATCCCTGGCCCAACTCTACTGTCAAGCTTTCCTATACCGGAAACATGCTTACAGAGAGAAAGGATTCAGTACCTGATGGGCCAGACACAAATGGGAATAGGTCGTTGCTCCAAAACGCGTGGTGAGACTTGGACGAGGGGTTCATGATGTCAGTGAACGGCACCTCGGCTAAGCAGGTGAAAGAGTCTGGGTCCAACTTTTCTGCTGAGTTCTTCCTTTACTGGAACCAGGCTTGGGGAGGAGAAAAGGTTCAGTATCTGATGGGCACTGGCACAGAATGTCAAATTACATGAGGTAAGTTCACTGATGGTTAAACACCTTGTGCGAGATAGACGTGAATGACAGTTGTCTTGGCAAAGAGTCAATATACACAGATAGGCAGGCTGTCACGGGCTGGGGAAGCCTACTACCCGAATTAAAGGCATGATGAAAATGGATGTGCCGGGCCTCAAATATCCCGCCACAAAGTGAGCTAACGAGGTGCAAATAACACAGCTCAGCTGTGGAACTTGCAGTACAACGTACTTCACAATCCCAGGCGGAAATCACATGATTTATATGATGTGGTTATAAGAGAGCGAACGTAGAAGAACAACCATACACAAACCCACTTAATATAACCAACACCAAGGATCTAAACAAGAGATTTTGAGTTCCAATAGTAGCTTAAAGATGTTCTAGCTGACTCAAAAGAAAACAGAAAATTGTATAGCTAAAGGGAATTAGAATATAATAAAAGAAGCTGTTAAAAAAAATGGTGGTAAAAGTTTATTGTACATGTGTACACAAAAATCAAGACTGGTTTGAGGCTAACGAGCACCATCAAGAGTAGGAGAGACATACTTTTTCACCAGTTACATCAACTGACAACATTGTGTTGGCTTGAAGTGAACATCCCACAGAATTTTAAAGAATCAATCATTATACTCTATATAAGAACAAGGGGGGGGGGGGGAGTGACTGTAACAACAATAGAGAAATCTTTTTTCTGTCACTGTTGACAAAATACTTGCTAGAATTTTAGTGCGAAGACTCCAAATTCTAGGTGATCTGGTTTATCCTGAATCACAGATATGATATTTTCATTACGTCAATTACAAGAGATATATCATGAACAAATGCAGCCCCTGTATGTTGCTTTCATTGATTTTACAAAGGCATATGACTCAGTAAGGGCTTATTTAAAGTACTCAAGATTGGATGACCACCAAACCTTCTAAGTATAGTTGAGTCACTCCACACAGGCATGAAAGCTACTATCAACTTTGATAGTGTTTCTTCAGAGTAGTTTGTCATCAAGAGTGGCGCAAAACAAGGCTGCATCCTTGCCTCCACATTTTTTGGAATGTACATATCTTTTCTCTTGAAAATGCTTTTTGTGACCAGTATATTCATCCATTCTCATATATATGGTATCCTTTACAATGTTCAAAGGTCAAAACCTTTGGTTGAAAGCCAAAACCAGGATAAAGAAGGTCCTTATAAGAGAGTTGTTCTTTGCAGAATATGCCACCAATTACAACTCACACAGAGGACAGACTGCAAAACTTACTATCTACCTTTACCAATGCATGCCTTGAGTTTTGACTAACAATCAGCAAAAATAAGATGCAAAATATGCAGCAGGCTGCCATCAAGTAGCCACAAATTGCCATAGATAAAATCTAAACTCCTGGTTTACTTGGCTTGTGTCCTCAGCACCCTTCTCTATGACAGTCATACATGGACATCCTATATGCATCAGGAGCGATGACTATACAGCTTTCACATGCTGTTTGCCTATGCCCTGATATAACCAAGTAGGAACTCTTTTCTGGGTTGAAAGACTGTGACTTGGCCACATGAGGCAATCCCACCAGTTAACAAGAAGCTTTCACATGCTGTGCCCTATGAAGAATTCTTGTAGTTTGCAGGACAAAGTCACTAACACCTATGTATTGGAAAGAATAGGCAATACCTCATCTTCTATGCTCCATCTACACAGACTCAGATGGCTGGGACACACTAGGAGGATTGAAGATGACAGAATACTGAAAGATTTACTTTATAGAGAATTACAGTCTGTGAAAAGATCTCAGGGTAGACCTCTACTTTGGTACAAAGACGTGAATTATGCATGATATGCATTGATACAGAATCATAGGAATGGGATGCCATGGACCACGTTGTATGAAGGGGAAAGATCAGGAATGGTATAAATACAAAGTAGAAAATGATAGCAGTTAGTTCAAGGGATACAATTTTAAGAAGACATACAACAGCATATGATGTACAAATGAGCCTGTGGTTCCTTGTACATACTGTGGAAGACTCTTTGTGGCTCAGAATGGTCTTGTGGGTCACATCCATAATCATAGATTATATTTCATATAGTACAACAATAATACTATATGCTGAAAAGACGGAAAGGTGCTCATTACTATGCATTAAAACTAAACACTAATACAGTGGAATCCCTCTATAGCGTATCCTTTTATAACAAATTTCCGTATTGAACAAAACTTTTTCAAATCCTCACTTATATTTTTTCTTTATTGTTTTCACTGTATATAGCTAATTTCTGTTATTATATAAATATTTCACTGGTCTGGACCAAGTTGTTATAATAGTATTTGACTGTATTAATTTTCTTGTTCTTCTTCCACAGTATTTACTGTGGGATATATTCAGTTTTGTCAATGAGGTTTTGACCTTTATTTTCTTTGCCAGGCATTCTTTAGCCTTCTCATTATCCTCGTTATCTGTGGGTTCATAAATGCTGATAATTGCAAATCTAGAATACTTTGATTTGGCTCAAGGTGCAATGTGAAACTATGAACAAAATATTGCCTTCTCAAAACAACAAATAAACAGATTCCAACTTACTAAGAATACAATGAATTTTGCTGAGGGCATACACCAAGACTGCGATTATAGCATTTTGGTTCTATTCCATTAATAAGAATATGACCTGATGTTGGTTCAAGAACTCCACATATCATTTTCCTGGAAAACACAAATTATCAGTGATTTATAAACTATTAAACATATCAATTAAATTTTCTGCAAATGAAGGACATCAGCAATGCCAGATTTGTAGACAAGAAATTAAGCTAATACATAAATAAGTATAAATAACCAAATGGTCGGAGGGTGTCCGACAAAGTGGAGGGTGCCGCAGTAACCGAATGAACAAATAGTAAAGCAAAATAAGTTAAACAGGTTACTGAAAACACTTACCTTGTCTATGAATAAAAATATATAAAAAAGTATATATAAAAAAACATACAATAAAACTAAACAGGACAATTGTCACTGACATATATATATATATATATATATATATATATATATATATATATATATATATATATATATATATACGAGGGGGAGTCAATAAGTAAGTCACAAATGGCTCTTTAGAAAAAAACTGAAGACGATAAAAACCTGAAAACTGTTTATTATCACACATACATTATCCCTTTACTTCTCAACATAATTTCCACCAACATTGATGCATTTACCCCATCGTTTTATGAGTCCTCCCAAACCTGCTGCGTAGAACTGCGTGCTCTGCTTTTTAAGCCACATTTTCACTTCACATTCAACTTCTGCGTCAGTCGCGAAATGCTTCCCGCCAAGGTGGGTTTTTAGTGGACCAAAAAGGTGAAAATCACTAGGGGCTAAATCGGGGCTGTAAGGAGGATGTTCCAGAATTTTCCAACCAAGATTTTTTATTTTCTCCTGAGTTAATCGAGCCGTATGTGGTATAGCATTGTCATGAAGGAGTAGCACTCCTCTAGTCAGCAGCCCTGGACGTTTTCTTCGAATTGCATCCCGAAGCACTGATAGAACTTCACAGTATGATTCAGAATTCACATTGTCACCTTTCTTTTTGAAATTGGTTAAAAGCACTCCTTGACAATCCCAGAACACTGTCAGCATAACCTTCCCTGCTGATGGTGTAACCTTGAATTTTTGGACACAAGGCGAAGACGGATGTTTCCATTGCATTGAAGCACGCTTTGATTCAGGCTGGTAGTGATGCACCCATGATTCGTCCCTAGTAATAATCCTGTTCATCATGTCTTCTCCTTCATTTGCGTATTGACAGAGATTTTCCAATGACAAGCCTAATCGGTTCATTTTGTGTTCGTCCGTCAATTGTCTGGGCACCCACCTTGAACACACTTTCTTAAATTTCAATCGGTCATGCATGATGCTGTATGCTGAACCATGTGAGCACCCTATTGCAGCTGCTACAGCGTCTATCGTTACTCGTCTGTCACCTCGAATCATCTCCTCAACCCGCTGCACAGATGTGTCTGTTGCAATTTCAACAGCACGACCAGATCGGATTTCGTCAACAATTTTAGAGCGTCCTTGAGAAAATTTTTTTACCCAGCTGTGCACCGCTTTACGGGACAAACAATTGTCAGCATAACCAGGAAGCATTTCTTTATGAATGTCTTTTGCAGGCAGTCCTTTTGCCCATAAAAAACGCACAACAGCACGTTGTTCATTGATTGTACACTCTGTAAGTACAGTAGCCATTTTGTTTTTTGTGCTGCGCATGCGCAAGGTACAGCTAGCGCCATCTAGCAAACATAAACATAAAGTTCTATGATGATATCAACTATAAACAGCTTTAGAAACCACCTACTGCATTTTCCTGCCATCCAACATCAATTTGTGACTTACTTATTGACTCCCCCTCGTATATATATATATATATGTATATATATATATATATATATATAAAGTGACATATTCTTTCCAGAACGTTGTTTTTGTTGTGGATACTGAATGCCTCTCTGTTTCGGGCAAGCAGTCCTGCATTGGTTAAAGACATGTGCATATATGCTTCAACGTTGTTGGTCCATTGTCTTTTTGGTCTTCTTCTCTTCCCCGGCACTATGCCTCTAGAACCAGCCTTTCGATATCATCATGTTGCTTTAAGTGTCCAAAATACTGTAGCTTCCTTCTTATGATGGTATTTAGAAGCCACCCTTCGTTTAGTTTCAGTAATTTCAAAACTTCCATTTTCTTCTTATTCTCTGTCCATGATATTCATAAGATCTTTCTGTAGCACTTCATTTCAAATGAATTTATTCTTTTGGAAATTTTCGTGTTTAAAGTCCAAGTCTTGTATCCATATGTGGCCACTGGGAAAACACATGAATGGTTAATTTAGTGTTGTTATTACTATTTTGTTATAGCTTTCTCATTTGGGTTAATTTGAGTGTTGCAGTTGTGAGTTACAAACATACATCTATATATTCATGTGCATACCAGTCAAGTTATCTTACAAAATTTTTTCCAGTCATATTTGGCAATGTAACCCATACATTTTTCACAAGCTGTTAAGCATAGTTTTTCATGTACCCGATTTTGAAAGCATGCTGCATTTTGGAAGTCTACTTTGCTACTCCTATGTGATATTTATGGAATATAGTAGATAGTTACACTCATGGTATATGTCATTCATATAGTATCAGTGACTCCATGACATGGCACCAGTGCAGGGTAAATGTTGGAGTCTGAATAAGTGACCAGTCTAGTCCTCTTTTCATAGTTGCAGTCAGTCTCAATACGTGCCTGGCTTAGTGTCTGTTCTTGTGGTTTAGTGTATTTTTTTCCAGGACACGTTGTATAAACCGAAGTCTCCATAAAGTAATAGCTTTCGCCAAGAAAGCACAGGCTAGTTTTAGATCTGGACGAGTTACCAGAGACTCTTATGAGAGATTCAATATGAGAATTATTATAGAAAAATATAGAGAATTCAATATCAGCTTATATACTTGTTTCTTTGACTATGCTAACATTCTGAATGTGTACAACATCACCAACTGTGGACCATTACAAAAAACATGGTATTCCCCAAACACCTATACACCTGATTTCAATGCAATATCAAGAACAAGAGGCAGCAGTAAACAGGGATGGCGAAACATCTGATTGGTTCAATATTTTGAAAGAAATAAGACAATGATGCTCTCTTCCTCCATATTTGTTTGACATCTACACAGAAAATATAATGAGAAATGTAAGAGATGACCAGACACATGCAGAGTTTCATCCTCTCAACATTTTAGGGCAGCAGATTACAGAAATTAGATATGCAGATGACAGTTCTTTTAACAATTAACAAGGAAGGTTCAAAACTACTGATTCTATCAACAACAATTCTCAGGAACTGCCAGTTATAAGGCTTGTGTGAGAATTTGTGGGCATAAATGTTAAGAATGTTCCACCTCCTGCAACAAATTTGTATCTGAACACCCTGCAGCTCTCTATCTTCTCTATTCTACCCTTTTATGTCCAGTAATGTGTTTTACTGATGCCTCTTGTTCATGATACAGCATTGCAATCAGGTGTAATAGGTATTTTAGGAATCCCATTGGTGATGCTATACACAGTTGGAAGCGTTGGTCTAGTCAATGAAACAAGCATGTAAGCTGATATTGAATTCCCTACATTTTCCTATAATAATTCTCACATTGAACATGTGGTCTCTGGTACCTCTTCCAGATCTAAAACCAGCCTGTGCTTCATGAATTTCTGCTTCAAGATTATTCTGTAATCTCCTAATTATAATATGTAATAATATTTTTCTACCATGACCGTGACTTATCAAAGTGATAATGTCTGGTGATTGACAGAAATAAAACAGTGACACAACACATTCCCATTCTTTGGACAACATCCTGAACAAGATATAGTAGGATCAGTGTCCTGCTACAAAAGATTCAGTGGGAGTTTAAAAATGAATGTTTAAAAAAAAATATTCAATCGCATGTGGTTGCATCTGTGAGTCTCACCAATGGCTCATTAGACAAACCACCCATGCAACAGAAAACCTTAGTAGATGGCATGTCGTTATATTGAGGTTATCTTCTTATAGAAGCTTCATGGCACGTCATCTATACAACGGCATGCTTCTCATGCTTTTATTTTGTTATTGTAATGTGTTTTCATATATGTATGCACCCTCTGTGGTTGGGAGAGAGCCAGAGATGTACTGCACAGCATTGGGGAGGAGGAAAATAGCAGCACTGTTTTTCCTATGGCTGAGGCCCATCATAGAGGCACAGTGACTCAGGACATGACAATCCTTTTGACTTGAACATTTGGTTGCATGCCTGGAGCAATAGAGAAGTTCGGCATAACCAGTAGTCAATTTGTGGCGGGGAATGGGCACATTAAACCCTATCTTGGTTGCAGTTTTGCTGATGATCTTGCACTATTGAGTGAAAATCATCAAAATGCACACAAAAAAACTGATAGATTAAAACTCATTGCAGGACAAATAGGTCTCCAAATCAAGTTATCAAAAACAAAAATTATGGACTTCACCAATTCACCTAACGCAATTACTTTAAATGGACAACAACTTGAAAAAGTACACAAATTCTCCTATCTAGGAAGCAAATTAACACTCGACGGGAATGTCGTAACAGAAATTACAACTCGCATTGCCCTAGCATCAAGTGCATTTAACAGACTGTCTAATATCTGGAAGTCAAAGTCAATCAGCACAGGCACGAAAATGCGCTTATTTAATTCCTGCGTTATTCCGGTGCTATCATATGGATGTGAGAGCTGGAAAAGCTCTTTATCTTCAGAAAAGAAATTACTGAGTTTCGAGAACAAATGTCTTCGTAGGATAACTAACACCCATTGGAGTGAATTCAAATCGAATGATAAAATCAGAGAAGAGACACATCAAAATTTCATCACAGATGTTATCAGAAACGCTGTTGGTCCTACATCGGGCATGTCCTACGTGCAGACACCAACAGAATACACCACCAATCTCTTGAATGGATACCTACAGGCAAAAGAGCAAGGGGTAGACCAAAAGAAACACTCAGAAGAACAATACTTAGAGAAAGTAAAACAACCAATATCCATACTATTCAAGAACTGCACAGAATAGCTTTGAACAGACAGAATTGGAGAGATCTGACCTCTGCCCTATGTGCTAACTTCAGCGCAAAAGGAAAATGAATGAATGAATGAATGGTTGCAGTGGCTCGGAGCAGTGCATAGGTTGAAACCTACCTTCCTGGTGGTGTGATAGTTATTCTCTGGCTCTGGTCCAGGGTGGGCAGAGAATTCACAGACTCCCCAGCAATATAATGCCATTTTTATGGCATTGGGTCAAAGGGCATGAGCCCATGGACCGCTGGATCAGCAACCAACCAACCAACCAAAAAAATTCAAATGAATGATCAGATAGGACAATGATAATCTATTATATAACTTTTGCCAACTTATACATAGGGCCTAATCCTCATTCTCTGTAAACCTGGATTACATTGGGAGTGCATTCTCAATGTTTTTAGTATATTTATTTGTTTACCAATGCAGTAAGAATGATACACTTAAGATAAAATGGTATCGATTACTCACATTGTTGTTGTCTTGGCTGCTCCATTGTGCCCTAGGAGAGATGTTATCTGGTTCTCATAGAAATTGACAGTTAAATCTTCAACAGCCCTTTTCTTATTACTGTAAGTTTTGCTGAGTTTCTTAATTGCTATTCCTGCTTTAAGGTCTTCAGCTGGTGGTTCAAACATGTTTCCTGTCACAATCATAAACACAAGTAGAGGAATAGACAAGCATATTTATCAAAGAAAACAAAGAAGGAGTTAAATTAAAATCTTCCCAGTTGAGCAAACTGCTTTCAACCACGGTCATAAGTTCATCTTAGTCATCTTAAAAAAATATAATAATTTTAAGACAAAATAATAACGATAACCTTCAATATTTACTTGGTACCCATTTCTGTACTTCTATATACATTTTGATGTTGCATTTATAAGAGAAGTGTTAATTTTGTCAACATTGAACAATAAATATTTTTATATACTTTATATACTGTTCTATTAGGTTATAGGCCTATCTATCTAAACAATAAATAATAAGAACAACATAAATGAAATTCAGTAACTAAAGTGACAATGATAGATGTAAAATATTCCCTAGTAGTTGTACCTGCAACAGCTGCTGACAGTACAGAATCATCAAAGTCATCAGATTTAGTTGCTCTCAAACAGCTACACCAGAATGAAGGTTTGAGTGGAAAGTACCATGGCTGGGAAATACCATACTTTCCTATATAAAACAGGAAAGAATATTGAAAAATGGAAATGAAATGATGATGGGTTCATGTATTATACAGATACATTTTGGAGGATTCCATACTTTTTAACTTGTACAGATTTTCTATATTTGTGTACAAAATACACCCAATTTCCATTAGATACTCACATACTGACCTATAGTATTGACCTTTAATAAAGTACTTTCTATACTGAAAATTGGTAATGACAAATTATAATGCAGCAAATGTAATTTGAACTAGGTATGTATAGATGGCACCTATTTGCCTCACAACTTGAGTCAACATGTTTTCCATCATCGACCACACTGCATCCTTAATAAAGATGTGATTTTAGTCAAGACTTCCAACGTATTGCTGCATTATGGGCGGCCCTTACCATAGTTACCAGTAATCATACCTTTCATTATTAATTTTTCCCATGCTGTTATGTCTCTTTATATAGCTAAAACCAAATCTCTGTGTTCTTGTTAGAATGTTGTTAGCAGTCAATCCTCTTTGATGTTTAGTGCTGCCTGGAGTGCGGCAGGAAACTCATCCACTGCAAAAAACAGAATGCAGACAGCACTTGACACCTTAAGTGAATGGGCATCTGACTGGGGAGTCCAGATCAACCTCTCCAAAACGGTGACAACCATCTTCTCACTTTCAAACCACTAAGATAAAGCAGATCTTAAAATAAATGGAAGTGAGATAGCACATGTGGAGAACCCTACATATCTAGTGGTCACACTAGACAAGCAATTCACCTGGAAACCACACCTAATAACCACAGAGCAAAAAGCAACCAGGAGGCTATCCTTGATGAAGAAACTTGAAGGAACAAGCTGGGGAGCAAATGGAAATATTCTCCGAAAAATCTACATGGGTACAGTCAGACCTGTAGTAGAATATAGAATGACAGCCTGGGCATCAGCATCAAAAACAAATACTGATCGCCTATATAAAGTACAAAATGCAGGACTTCGACTTATCTCTGGAGGGATGAAAACCAGTCCAATCCATGCAATGGAAAAACATGTAAACGTCCGCCCACTGGATGACAGAAGAGAAGAAAGAGTGCTTGTTCAAAGGGAAAATATTAAGCGCATGCCAAACCATCCGATGTATGCACAAATTTCTAGATCAACCACAAGCAGGTTGAAGAGAACCAGCTTCTGTCACATCTCTAAAGATATCCATGAACAACATAAAGAAATCCTCACAAACCTCCCAAATGAAATTGAAACACTAATGGACTTTGAAGAGCCAGGCAATAGTCTCCAGAATGTCTCCATAATAACACAGGTTCCTGGAATAATTAATAAGGAATACCAAACTCCACCTCAACTAAAAGCATTGACACTGGAGATGATAGAAATAAAATACAATCCCAAGGATTGGACACATGTCTACACAGATGGATCGGCAGAAGGAGCAGTAAGGAATGGAGGAGGTGGAATTTTTATAAGACTCAAAGATGGGAAGACAATATCAAAAGCTTTTCCAACCGGGAAATACTCCTCTAATTTTAGAGCAGAAGCAGGTGCACTCCATTAAGCACTGAAAGCCTTCACTGAACCAGGACTGCCAAGACAAAAGAAGATAGCCACATTCACAGATTGCAGATCCCTACTGGAATCAATCCAGAGCAACAGAAACGAAAGCCTTCTGTACAACATCAGACATGAGCTAAGACAGATCCAAAAATCAACAGCTATTGCCCTTAAGTGGATACCATCACACTGTGGAATCATGGGAAATGAGAAAGCGGATGCTCTGTCAAAGGCAGGAAGTGAAATGGAGCAACACAGACACCCACTGTCTTACGGAGAAGTAAAAACAATAATCCGCAACACATACTCAGCAAAGTGGAAGAAAGAAATGGAAGGAGAATACTAACATGATGCAATACATCTCCTCCAGAGATATCAACAGACCACAATATTTCGCCTTAGAACAGGCCACTGCAGATTGTTTGGTCACCTTTATCGATTAAGGATCTCATACACAGATAAATGTCCATGTGGATCCGGAACCCAGACTCCAGAACACATACTTCAGGACTGCCCAACATACAAAGTGCAGAGACAGCAGACCTGGCCAGAGGATACAGACTTGAGGCAAAAGCTATGGGGCAGCCCCTCAGATCTGGAAAAGACAGTGGACTTCGTCTTGATTACAGGTCTGACGGTATAGCATGACCACATGCTGAATGCAGAAGAAGAAGAATGACATATCCCCCAGTTCATAGTTATCAATTATGAATTTTGGTTGGGTTTTGACTGTCTCATGATTTTGATTTTCTGTGAATGAGCTTCACTGTACTTTTTTGTCAATAGAATTAGTTAAAGCACAATTGATGATGGCCTTTTGCATCTGTAAAGATGATCAAGAAGTGGGTCAGTATACACTTTATAAACAATGTAAAGCACAATTTAAAACACAAAATATCTATTAAAAAAATACAATCTAGAATCAATGTTTGTCAAATATTTAGAAATATTCTTTATTAACAGCCTAATAACTTTAATTTTTCAAGTATTTAATAGACAGACTAACCTGAGCACTTTCTCACCTGGTTTAACATTGCGGATATACCAGCCAATAATAAAATAGCCTGCACTATCAATTAGCATCATTATGCAAATCCATGAAAAACTGACATCTTCTGGATCAGCTTCTGTTATGTTATTCCACTGTATTCCTGTACCACCTTCTTCAAAGTATGCCAGCCTCATGGCTCCAAAGCTGAATGAAGTTGTGGAAGCTAAGCACTGTATGAATAACATATTTGAAATGTTACAATGATGTTTAAAATTTTAGTAAAGTATCAGTACTCGGTAAATGAGACGTATTAATATAAAGAAACAAAACAGGCTATAACAGTTGTTTTTTTAAAACTTGTATTCTGTAGTGTTTGTTCTCAAGAAACTTATTTATACTATATCTATAGCTTGACAACACTTGAGTTCAAGTATGTATGATATTGAATTGATATGAACAAATGTTCTTACATATTTGCAGTCTTCTTATGGCTTTAGAGTTGGCAAATTTCATAGTCATCACTGCTTATGTTGCTACAATCAATATTTTTATTCCAAAAATTGATTCTCATGATGTTTTCAATATTTTCCCATCACTGGAAGTATTTGGTGACATTTTAAATAAAAGTATAGCCTATTTAGCATTTATTAAGACTGTGAATGATCTTGTTGTGATAATTTCACTGGTTGTCATAGTTAATAAACTTCTACCACAGTTATCTATAAACTCCAGAACACATTTGCAAATGCACGTGTAAAAAATAATGACATTATTATCGCAGTCAAACTCCAGTTTTAATTCTTGTTTCTCATTAAGGGGGACCTATGCATTTTGTCATTAATTGATCTAAATATTACATCAATAAATAATCAACAGTTAATTGAAATATTCATGTTTTAGGGTTAGGGTTAGTTATGTGTTACATAACTAATCTTATTCCTAACCTTAAATATAATTATATTTAAATTAATGAATGATAAACATAAACTGTTAATCATAGGCAAGGGAAATAATCACATAGGTAGACACTAATTGGCGCAACGGGGGTTGGACTGCGATCATAGTACCAAAATAATAATTTTGCTATTAATCTATCAATGTGGAAAGAGTGTTCTGATGATTTTGACATACTTTAACTTGTAGCATGTGTTCGGCGACTGTAATGTATGATGGATGTCTTTTGGTATACACCGGTTGTGATGCCCATAGGTAGTTGCTATTCACTCATTTATTGACGTGTAACATGATATTTATTAGTCACATGATCAGGACGTTGCACCCTCTAAGCTATGATTATGTCACATTTTTCCTGTTCAATTCTTTTTTCTTATTAGGTTGTAATACAGAGTGACAGTTTTCAGTTTTACTAGTATTTTCTGATAAAAAGAAATTTGTCTAAAATAGACGCCATCTTTCATGAAATTTTTATGGATTCTGGATATGATGATGAGGAATTCTCTTGATATTTGCTTTCAAAGAAAATATTATTAACATGTTATTTTTGGAGAAAATACCCAGATATTTTGCATCACTAAATATACAACATTAAATATTATGTTGTGTTATTGTGACTGAATTATTTAAAGGTCTGGTGTTGAAAAAGGTAAGTGACATTTTGTGGGGGGGGGGGGGGGGGGGGGGGGTTTCCGCAGTGTTTTTGCAGACAATATTATGAGCGTGATAGTTTTGTTATGAACTAACATTATAAACATACAATAGGCGTACTAGTATAAGAATTTTATCAGGGTTGCCATATAGGAAAAGTTGTAAAAAGTTAGGAAAAATCTTTACCAAGTAAAAAAAAATATTACGTTTTCTAAACGCCCACCAAAAATAATGCAAGTTGTCAAAAAATTATTAAGTGTCAGAGGAAAAATTGTGTAATTTTAATTCAGAGTGCTTAATGTTAAAATGTGATTGGTTATGTTATACATTTCTCAGTATAATTGCAACTGTCAAGATGCTTTGAGTGGCTTACGATCACATTTGAAGGAACCTCAAGCCGCTTCCACCTGCTTATGGTATGCAAATGTGTTAATGACTGAAAAATGTATGTTTTGTGAAATGTCAAACACATAACTACATTTTCTGCCAATAGGCCTATCCATTGTTAAACAATGTACTGCAGTCTCACCAGTATCAAATGCTAACAGTAAGAAATCTTCATTGTTTAAAAATTAAGATGATCTTACAGCTAGAGTCTTCTGCCAGAACTTCATTGAAACATCAAGGCCAACCACAAGAATATAAGGCATGTATGAAATCAGGTAAATCATCAGAACAAACAATATTGCCATGGTTGTGTTTGTAAAGAATGCAGATACCATATATCTGGAATATAAAACATTGCCTGAGAAATATTTCTTATGTCTGTAACATATAATGACATTCCATATAATTAAATACCTGTAGAAATACAGTAAGGTTTATTTAAATTCCAAGAATTACAATAAATAAAGCTCTTGTATCCTTTTATATAATTGAGAAGTTCCTCTAGAGATTTATTTTGCATCCAAAACATTCCAAGTTTAAATGGTTTGCACAGCTTTGACAAGAAACCTCTTCAGAGAGATTAAAAACAATAGTACATATGAAGTGTTGTGAGATAATTTAATTTAACTCAAGTAAATTTAAGTAGGAAGCCAGAGGACAATTAAAAACAATTCTTGAGACTAATGGGAATTGAACCAGTCCGTTCAATGGCACCACATCGCCTAGCAACCATTGCACACTAATTCTTCCGTACTTGACTAACCGCATCTCCTGAGACTTCCTCATGATGCATGAGGGTTCACTGTTAAATAGTGGCTAGACTGTTAGGTCACCTTCGTATCCTCTGCATGAAAGTTACAGTAAAGTAAAGATATTCCCAGACCACATCTTGCAGTCAGGGTATGATGTACATTCTGTCACAAAGAACTAAGTCAACTATCTATTGATTTAAGGTAGCCAGTTCTATTTATCGGCTGTTATATCTTCTACAAATGTGTGAGTCAAGTAACTCATTTACATAGCTGGGTTGACTGGAGAGTGGCCTAGGACTTGAACCCTGACAATTTTGAAAATAATCTAATGGTGAGCGAGTTAATTCTGCTTTCATACATATAGCCTACAGTACTTTGAGCCAGATATGTGTGATGATTATTATTTATCCACCTCAGTATTGATACTACTTATTGTTAGAAACATTTGTTTATCACTGGAATTCTTTCTTTAGCAACTACTGTCCTGAATATCAATGTCACACTTGTTGACCTATATAATATTTTAGTTCAAACAAGGATAGTTTTATACTTGTTCATTTATGTTTTCTTACATCCTGAAAAAGATTTTTTGGTGAATCTTTTCTGATTACCATGACTTTCATTTTCTTTTATATTACTACTGTAGAAGGTAGGACTATGTGATAATATTAAGAAAACCACTTGCAGATGACATAGATATAGTGGGCTTTCGTGTTGTGGAAGCTCCAGAGCACTTCCTCCATACAATTATGATTTTATCTTGTTGAGGCACTTCTTCTCAAAGAACTGCATACTGCTAAGAGTAGGAGCCTTCTGTGTATGAAGTAAAACTCTTGAGCAATCCTCCCAATACACAAATAGCTCTATAGCTCATAATTCCTGAGTATTGAAATATACAAACAACATTGATGCTCATGTTGAATACACTTGGGCTGTGTTGTTGATCTTGATGAACAACTGTTGTGATGGTGTTCTGATTCTTTTCTGGTAATTTCAAAAATTTGATTACATATATTTACTCATCATTGATTTAACCTATGTAGTATTTTCTAGTAGATTCATTTATTACCTTCTTTTAAAAAGAATTGATTAGACGCTCTAACAATCTGGACCTCTTGAATGGATATGTTTAATTTCTTTAATTACTGCATTCATTGTTCAATTTTCATATACTCACAATTAGTTTGATAATTATTAATGACATTTCCCCTCAATGCAATTTCAAAATTTAAAATACATTGGTACCTTTTTAAGGGCTGTGCATAGTCAATCAAATAGAGCTCAGTGTTATGACAAACCAAGAAGAGTCTAAGGAACTCCACAGTTAACATGAAAACATAACCCTCAGGACTGTTCTGGCTAAGAACCAGACACAAGCTGCCAATGTTGATAGGGAGAGAGATTTGTATGCATACTACACTGTGTCCTGTTTCAATACACAAATATGTGTTTTAGACAAGTTTTAGGAGAAAATTGCTTCATGCTTTTTCTAATTAAACCATTATCAGAACTCTTTGAATCAATTAAATACGGTACGTAAACCTCATGTATGCAATACTTTACAACAAAATAAGTTTATAATTACATTTTAATATATTTGATGGTTCTTTTGTATATGATTATTGATTAGGCTAAGGATATTTTAAACAACATTATGCCCAACATCCACTGCTATAGTTATGTATACACCTGAACCACCAGAGGATGGCCTATAAAACAACAAATTTTAATGAAATCACATTTTTCTCACATATAGGGGCCATAATATACATTTTCTTGTGAAAAAAATGACTTCTGGTGTGAAACTTAGTCCCCCCAGAATAGTCTATTGTCTTTCCCCAGGTGGTTTGTTATCCACTCTTGCCATTAAGCGTAGGGGTGATTGAAACTCGAGCTTTTGTTCCAAGACTAGATGTGTCGCCTTGGCTATGCTATGACCGTGTTTGTTCAAAATGTCCCTGATGCTTTTTATCCATCTCTTTCGTGGCCTTCCTCTGGCTTTGTACCCTGATCTCATTTGGTTATATGCCTGTACAGGCAACATTCATGATGCAATCTCATAATGTGGTCAAACCACTTGATCTAATGCCTTTCTATGAATTTTGTGCAAGGTGTTATACCTATCCTTTCCCTGGTGTCTTAATTTCGTAATCTATCAAGCCTGGTGATCCCTGCAGCTTTCCTCAAGCATTTCATCTCACATGTCACTATCTTTATGTAATGTAAAGATGAGAGAGACCATGTTTGTCACCGGTAACACAGTGTTGGTAGGAATATACTGAAAATTATTTGTCTTTTAACTTCCATCTCAATTTTGGGATGAAGAAGTAGTGGTGACAGTTGGTTTGCTACTGTATTTGCCTTTTGATATCTCGTTTCTATCTCTCTAACAAGGCTTCCATTTTAAAAGATCAAGCAAATAAAATATTAAAAGATATGACACCTTGTTGAAGACCTTACTTGAGGGTAAAATCGAGGGGAAGCGAGCAAGAGGTAGGCAAAGATATAAGTGAGAGTAACATTATGAGGTGGACAGGTTACAGTTCTGCAGAGTTACACCACAAGACAAGAAACAGGAGATGTTGGAGGTCTGTTGCCGTCAACCTTCATTGCGGAGACATCACTTGATGATGATGAATCTGTATCAAATGATAGTATTATACAACATATTTGTGATGAGACAAATAAATATGCTGACACGCATATCCCAATAGGAAAAACTTTGCATCTGGAATACAAGGGATTATTATGATTATTTGTTTAAAATAATGGGTTTTTTTTGGGTGACAAATGTATATAAGGGTTTTTATGTCTCCTCCATAATAAAGAAGCATTATGCTTGTAAATTCATATATTAAAATATACAGTAACAATACACTTAAATTGTTGAACGTGAGAATGTCATCAGCAAATTTGTTCCAGCACTGTAATGAAAATTTGACATATTTACCCCTACAGCCAAGGGGTAATGTGGCATGGTAAATGTGTTTCAGAAAATCAGGCTTGGGTTAAAGTGGGGGCGATCATGGCAAGGAAAGCTTCAAAATTATAATGCAGATAGCAAACTTAGCAATGCCAAATTCTAAATTAAACACCATTCTAGTTGCTATGCCTAGAGTTAAAGACACATACAACACTGTAAAAACTGTTATGACTCTCATGAAGACTAGGATAGAAACACTGACACGATTAGAGTGAGAAGGACAAAAATGGAAGGTTTTATTCTATGGAGACTGAAAGAGCACAAGCCAAATTCCCATGCTCATGGTGCCTTCGTGCATGCATAGGCATGCATGAAATTATTAGAAGCAGTTCTGCATCATTCAGATGTCTGTCATTCCTGAAAGTACATCATAACCAATTGATTAAATACTGTGTAGGGAATAGAGTCTTGATTCATTATAATTGATTATATATTCCAATTTTGGAAATTGATATTGCCATAGTTGCATCACTTTACCGTCACAATTTATTAGGCATTGTCCTGAAATATAATAGCTTATTAGAAAAAGCAACAGACGCATGCATGCATGCATGCATAATGGAGGATAGACACAAAGTACATGAATTGTCAGTCACAACATATAATTTGAAGCGTTATCAATCAATCAATCAATCAATGAACCCGTAAACCTTCAGGGTCATAGGGGTACCACATTGGATGCTTCTGCACACAGAGTCCTCCAGCAAATTCTATCCTCAGCGATGCGGATGAGTGTGGAAATATCTTGTCCTGTCCATTCCTTGATGTTATTTGCCCTCCTCTGCTTCTTCCCCCTTCGACAGTTCCCTGCAGTATTTTTTTTGACAAGGAATCATGCCTGCATACATGTCCAAACCATACTAGTTTTCGTCGTTTCACTATTGAAAGCAATGGTTCCTGGACACCTCCACACATCTCTACTTTATTTCTTATGAAAACATTGGTCTTCTGAGTCACTTTGATCCATTTGGGACAGGACAGCATACTCCACTCCATAATATCCTTAGCCGCCTCTTGCAACATGCATGAAAAGTAAACTGTGTTGCCATTCTTTGAGCCTCTTTTAGAAAATTGCAACACACTGGCATGAACATATATTAATATTTTTGGTAGCATATCCTATTCAGGACGTAGCTATTAACCCAGCATTTGTTGACTGTGGTGATTTTCTAGGCAATATAAATATGTTCAGTAGTTTGCCATTGCTTTCTGAACGATCCGGATTCACAGTTGCTTGTGGCGGTGATCGAACTCGGTACTTTGGCCGTCATAGACATGTTCTGTACCACTTCGCCACAGGCCTATATTAATATAGGCCAATTAAAAATAATAGTATATTCTTTTCAAGACTTGGGTCAACCCAGTGAGTTTTTGGTGGTAGTGATATGTTACATTCAGTATTTTGCCCTTATGTTCTGAACTGTCTAAATGCACAGCTGTTTGAGGCTTGATTTAAACCTGGTATATTAGTAATCCTAGACGTAGGGCCTACATATATCTATATATAAATATATACTCTAGATAAAATAAAAATTTGTAATAACTTCATTCTAGAATTGTTAAATACTTGTGTGTTGTCATTATCTCTATTTCATCATTAAACTACACCCAGTTTAACACTACGCTGATTCCTAGTGTTTTCTCTCTCTCTGTTCAATGTTATAGAAATTATCACTGGCGTTCAAATTTTTTCTTTGCATTTTCAATCATTCATCATAGTTCTAACAACTGAAATTACTTTAAGCACCATCTCTGTTTTGTCTGCAAAATTCTAAACATTTCTAACATGTCACTCAGTGTGCATAATGAATTTGATCAATATACCTTTACGTTTCTCATTCATTCATTCATTCATTTTCCTTTTGCACTGACGTTAGTGCATAGGGCAGGGGTCAGATCTCTCCAATTCTGTCTGTTCAAAGCTATTCTGTGCAGTTCTTGAATAGTATGGATATTGATTGTTTTACTTTCTCTAAGTATTGTTCTTCTGAGTGTTTCTTTTGGTCTACCTCTGGTTCTTTTGCCTGTAGGTATCTATTCAAGAGATTGGTGGTGTATTCTGTTGATGTCTGCGCGTAGGTATGCCTGATGTAGGACCAACGGCATTTTCTGATAACATCTGTGATGAAATTTTGATGTGTCTCTTCTCTGATTTTATCATTTGATGTGAATACACTCCAATGGGTATTAGTTATCCTACGAAGACATTTGTTCTCGAAACTCAGCAATTTATTTTCTGATGATAAATTTAATATAAGTTTCTCATAGAGTGCTATTATTTTAAAGTTCCTGAGGTAGAACTGAAGCGATTGTCCATCCGATAAGGATGGAATATACTGAATGGTTATTGAATATAAAGATTTGGCCAGCTTTGCCTAGACAGCAGTAATATGGAACTAGTGAATTGCCTAATTTGTACTAGCCTCCTTTTGACCCTGAGCCTTCAGAGAAAGGTAAGACAAATATTCTTGGAATCTACAGAGTTGCAGTGGATGCTAGGGAAAGGTTTGAGTGTGCTATTGACTGCCTTGGGTTTTTCTTCTCCAAATTTACTGTCAAAATTGACTCCCTTAGCCTTGTGACGCTGTTCTTACCTGCTAGGCAAAGGGGGTTTTTCTTTCAGGGTTCACTGCCTTTGACTACTGTACTGCATGCTAACCCACTTAGGTGGGTTAGATGGAAGCATGTTAACAGAGTGAGCACACAATTTGGCTGACCCAGTCATAAAAAATATGGTTTGTCTTATTACAACACACAAGAAAAATGCTCAATCACAATCCATGGCATGAATTTGTTTCAGTTTGAAACAGTCACTTGATAAAATGTAACAAGCAAACTTGCTGTTGTAGCCATCTTTATAAACCACAGTCCATTCAAGCACACATCAATAAACATATAAATGTTTAGAATATCCAAGAATAGCAATAGAATATCCAAGATGACAATGACTTTACAAGCTTAAATATCAATGTCTAATGGTTGTCATCCATGAAAAACCACAGACTATTGGGAGCTTAAAGCTATGAGCTGAACCATCCACCATGTTGATCAAATGACCTACCCTTATCCATCAGAGCTGCAGAGAAAATATCATACAATTTCAATCAGTAAAAATATACTTGCAATTTGCATACTTACAGCAGCATGACTGAGCTGAAGCAGAAATCAAGAATGTAGAGAAACATGATAAAAAAATTGCTGTAAATGAAGATGCTTGTGTACTTTAGCATGATGGCCAGTATGAGACTGACCACAGCCATCAAGATCAATGTACTCATCAACCAGCAGAAAAAGTTCAGACCTTTCAGCATTCCAATTACATGGAGGTTCTGGGGAAATGTACATTAAGTCTTAAGAAAAGTATAATATTGTTGTATACCTATTGATGATAATTGATATTAAAACACACACAGCTGCTATTACTTTATTACATAAGTATTCTAAATTTGATTAAAGTTAATAGTTATATAATAAATAATAAAACACATAAGCCATTAAGGTTATAACAGTGCCACATTGGAGAAATAAGCACAATAAGCCTGCCAAATGTCCAAATCTAGTCATATGGATATGTGGAAATATTATGCCCTGACTATTCCTTAATTTTATCAAGTTAAGATCCTTGATTAGAAGTCAGCATCTGTGCACACAAGATATTCCCAAAAGTGTTCCTCTCTCAATTCCAGTAGCCATTCAAGGATATGCAAACTCAAAATCCCAGTGAAATGTTGATTATATCATCTTTAAATCTTTCCATAGAGGACATACTTTTCCACTCACCGCTAGTATTCCCCGTTTCTGTCATTAAATGTTTAAGAAACATATTGTTGGTTGAACAATCTTTTAAGTTTCACATTACCAATTGGTCCCCACACACTCATATTATTATTATAAGAAAAATAATATAATAAAATTGATGACGTTATTAAAGACATTTTCTATAAATACATGTCAGAATAAAGAACTAGTGGTATGGAATTAAAGATAAATTATTCTAGTCAATTTTGGATCTGTTTACAACACAACAACCATGTTAATGTTAAACAAAAATTGTGATAATCAGCAAAAACACAGAAGAACAAGAGCTAAACATAAATATACATGGAGAGAAACTACATCAAGTAAAACACTATCAATATCTTAGAAACATAGTCACAAATGAATGCAGATGTGAAACAGAAGCTAAAAGGAGAATAGGAATGGCTAAAAGTACCTTTAATGACATGAGGAAAATAGCAGCATCTAAACAAATTACAAACAAGTTAAAACTGAGAATTATAAAATGCTACATCTATTCTATAGTAATGTATGGCTCATAAACATGAACACTAAACAAACAATTAGAAGACAGAATTGATGCCTTTGAGATGTGGGTATATAGAAGAATAGGGAGAACATCATGGAAAGAGAAGAAAACAAACAACAAGGTTCTAAAAACACTTAATATGAAGAAAGAGTTACCATGAGAAATAAATATCAGGCAAATAAAATATTTTGGACACATTAAAAGACATGACACCTTATTGAAGACCTTACTTGTGGAAAAATTGAAAGGGAAGCGAGCAAGAGGTAGGCAGAGATACAAGTGGGAGAGTAACTTCACAAGATGGACATGTTACAGTCTAGCAGAGTGCACCACCAAAATGAGACGGGGGAAGTTGGAGGTCTGCTGCAGCCAACCTTTGTTGCGGAGACGGCACTTGATGATGATGACAACACAACAAACAAAACACAAAGGGAATAAATAAGTTTAAAGGAGGAATGCCCATGTCATTCCTGTTTGGAGCAGCCATTTTGTCAGAATGATGGGATTATCGCTCCAGTGGGAGAAAATGAGTTAATAGTACTTATATTTTTCATGTTTAATAGGCAAACACAGTTTTATATCAAATATAATTGATCATAAATATAGTTCAGTACTGCTGAAACATCAGAATATTGACCTGTTCTCCAAAAGAAAGCTAATAAACACAGCGTTCATGTGTGTTTTCGCTGTGCTACCAATGCGAGACCTGGATTCTGACAGATAAACAAGAACAAAAAACTGCATTTATGTAATGAAATGCCTGAGAACAACACTCGGGATAACAAAAAGAGATAGAATAAACAATGACACTATAAGAAACATGATGAAAACAATATCGTGAAAACAATACATAGACACTAAAAAAATCAAATGGATCAGCAACATGATCAGAATGGAACCAGATTGCATTCCATCGATAGCCTTCAATAGAAGATTATCTGAAAAGAGAAGCAGGGGAAGACCCAGAAGAAGATGGATAGATGACATAAGAGAAATACTAGAACACCAAGGCTGCACTATGGCAGTGGCAACACAGTTAGCAACAGAAAAACATACTTCGGCTCCCCATAATGCATAGAAGCACACATGGATAGGACAATACAAGACAATAGTTACATTGTTTTAAAGAATGCTGAAGAGAAAATGATATTCGTCTTCTATGTTAGGCACAAAATGTTTCCCTTTTTTTTACTGTTCAGTGTTTTCTAAGTGTATGAATAGTTTATGTAAGTGAAACGATAAAGCTCCAGTTTTGGGAAGCAACCCCAAAGTGAAAATGAGATGGGGTAACACAAAGATAATGTCAAAATAAAAACAGAAAAAGGTACAAGTGTTACAAATATTAGTCGACAGAACAAACTAACGCTGACACACAGCAACATATTTTTTACTAAAAGCCTTCATCAGGACGAAAGATCACAAACACAATAAACAATGTAAGTGAATAAAGTTTATATTCTCAATAGTAACGAGATTTTCTACATAGGTTTTCAAGCACCTGAACAATTTATCTATCTTATTAGAAAACTATACAATGTAAGATTTTTAAAATAACTCTACTAAACTACTTTTCACTATAATTTTATAGGTCTTTAATGCATAAAAAATATATTAATCACAAATAATGTAATTAGAACTTGAATAAATACTTGACAAACCTCTTCCTGTCCATTTTCCCGGTCAGATACCAAGTTGTAAGTAGCAACACCCAAGGAAGCAAGGTAAGTGAATGTCATCATGATAGGGATGAGATAGGATCCCAACATAAATATGAAGCTGTTAATTAAAGGAATTAAATTTCATTGTCAAATTATATCACATTTACATAAGCTATAAGGTCTAATGACACATCATATTTTTAGACTGTCTGACAAATATTTACACTTATATATGAGAAACCATTTAAAGTGGCTTACAGTTATCACTAATAACGGTGTGGACACTGATAGATAACTAACCTTTAGCACCATATGGACGCAATATATCAACATAAATGACGGTGATGACAAACACGGCTGTAGAATTATTTCTACTATTGCTATGACCGTACTTGACTATGCAGGAATCACACGATTTTAATGTCATGCGATCAGGAATGCATCTGATCGATGTTAGACATACATGATTTTCACCCTGCTGGTCTTGTGTTGCAGTTTGTTGTGGTACTGAGCTCCAATTGTAGAAACAAAATGTCTATTCGAATCTTCAATAATCCTATATAATGGACTCCTTCTTCCAAGCAATGGTTATGGATTATGACTCAGATGATGAAGAATTATTGGAAATTATATGTGTTTAAAAAAAAACCAATTGGACCTACATTAGTAGCATTTTACTTGCGGAGAATAGACCAAGACAATCAGTTGCATTATATACAGCATTGGAAATAATTAGGAGTGTGTTTGATTTAATTCTGGACCTAGTCTAAACAGAATGGGAACGGTGTGGTAAGTATTAAATACGTGTTGTATTTTTTTCCATAATATTTTATTTCAATATTATGAGAATTTTAGTTTATTTATGAAATAACTAATACAATAGGGCTTAGATAAGTAGAGGAATATATCAGGGGTGCCAGAGATCGGCATCAAATATAATTGTTGTATGATGGCTATAGAATGACAGACATCGTAAATGATATCTATGTGTTTTTCAGTCCATATTATATTAGTTTGGTTATGAAACAATATAAATATATTGGGCATAGGTATTTAGAAGGATTATATAGGTGCATCAAGAAATTTATTTTTTAGATTTAAAAAAAATTGTTTCCGAATGTTCAACTTCCCAACTTTCTCACACCTCTTCTATTCCACATACACAAACCAAAAAACACCAATATATGTAGTATTCAATTGTTTATTTACATGTACAAAAAATATTTTAAAATCTTTAACAACAAAAATGTTTGTATTTTCCAAACACTACTAATAATACTGCAAATTGTAAAAAAATAAGCCATGTCCAGGGGTGGCAAAATTTACATAATTTTACGCCAGGGTGCTAAAAGTTGAGCTGTACTTGGGTAATTTGGAATTGCAGCAAGTTTGACTTGGCATCAGATGGCCAGGATTAGGAATGTGTTTAATCAATGAGCCACAGGGTCATAAGTATGTGTACACCTGATTGAACATCTGATTGGGAAGGCAAAGGACTGAACATCTATGAGTTTGTCTGGAGTGCAAAAACATTGATTCATAACCAAAAGCCATTTTTAGTAAACATCACATAAAGCAGCTTTAAACAATAGTCTGTATACGCTAAAGAGTGGAATATATCACAAACAGTATCATGAACTATTATAGAATTATTCTTACGTGTCTTCATGATGACACGGGAAAGGCATTTGCCTGATCTTGAATCCAGGTGTACTGTATATTTGATCTTTATGGTGACCTATAATAGCAGTGTCGATCATATCTTGAATATAGATGAAACCTCGGAGGTATCGCAGGTCTTCTACAAAGTTGTCCTCTCTAGACATCTTCCAAAGACTGGAATGAGAGAAAACAACAATCGTCTGTGAAATAAAGAAAAACTAAGGGTCTATGGTTTGATGGTTTTTCAATGAGGGTAATTTTTTAACTACAAATAGCTTTGGCATCAACTGAGCCTAAGAAATTGGTACCAAAAGAAATCTTAAACATTATGGTAAGTAATTTTTAAAATATTTAAAAGCACAAAGGAAAACACAAAATTGACTAAAGTCAAAAATAACAAAACATAATACACAGTGAATAAAATATTGCAATGTTGCAATGTTTATGAATATATCACTATATGCTCTTCATAGTTTGTTTATTTGTTTGAGAACCCCAGGAATTGCGAGCGATTTGCTCTTACTTATGTGTAGTGGTGTGGTTTTTCTGAGCTTTCTTTCATACCCAGGAGACTTCAACTTTCGACTTATTGAAGGATCTTTCTACTCAGAGGGGGTTTATAATTGTATAGATGATATGCTAGCTTCCATAAGAGAGCCTCAATATAACGGCATGTCATTTAAAAAGGTTTTCATTTGTATGGGTTGTTTGTCTAGTGGGCCATTGGTGAGACCCACAGAAGCAACCACATGTGTGTATATGCGGTTATATATATATATATCTCTATTAAAAAAAATTGGTTGTGTATCCTATTCAGGACGTCATCAACCCAGCATTGTTTCGCTGTTTTCTAGGCAATATAAATATGTTCAGTAGTTTGCCATTGCTTTCTGAACGGTTCAGATGTTCAAATGCCTGTGGCAGGGATTGAACTTGGTACCTTGGTCATTATTAATGTGATATGTACCACTTCGCCACAGAGCCGGTTTTATAAAACCATAGTTGCATACATAAATGTAGATGGAAAGACAACATACAAAGTAGGCATATGTACCAGTCTTTCAAGTTGAAAGATATGGACTAAATACAATGATTTTATCATCCTGGAATTCTTCACAAAAAAGGTAAATAGTTTTAATTCAGTAAATGTATACTAATTGATAGAAGGTATGGTCATTCTGAAATTATATATCTATATCTCTTTCTCTCTCTCTCTCTCTCTATATATATATATATATATATATATATATATATATATATATATATATATATATATATATTGAGAAGTAGACAACTTCCTATCTTATCAAATGATAGTAATATTGTGATGATGGCAAATCGCGAGATTAAGCTAAGACTTGAGATGACAATGGTTGCCATAGCAAGGTTGAGTATAATTTGGAAAAATAAGATCAGTATTACAGTAAAGATCAATCTATTGACACTCAATGCAGACACAGAAGAAGGATTCAATCTTTTGAAAACAAGTGCTACAGACATTTGTTAGGGATTATGTTAACATTAGCTATATAGAGCACAAGACAAATATATATTCTGGCAGCGAATAAACAAACTTGCAGATTATCAAGAACCACTTTTGGCAGTGGTTTGAACATGTAATGAGATACGACTCATTTTATAAAATTATTTTGTAATCAAGGGTGAGAGAGAAAAACCTGGATTGATAACATCAAAGAATGGTCTGGGTATGATTTTTCTACACTCCTTGAAATGGCTGAGGGTAGAGTTGTTTGAAGAGCTTTTTGTGCCGATGTATTCAGTGTGACACCCCTACAGCCCTGATGGTTTATGGGTCTTATTATTATTATTGTTGTGCCATAAGAAATACAATCTATGATTCACGACAATGATGGATATGATTCGCAAGACCAATCTGAGCTACAATTTGAGTCTTCCACAGTATATACAAGGAATCATAGGCTGCTTTTACCTTTGTGTGCTGTTTTGTCTTTTTAAGCATGCAGACTTTGAATTAATTTTTATTACCTTCTCCTTTGTCTTTATACCATTCCTGATATTTCCCATTCATACAACAAGTTCCAAGGTTTAGTAACACAAGAAAGAAACAGGTGTGATTGGGGTTTCGTGGCCAACCACAAAGGCAAGAAATGGTGGCGATGCAACCACCAACAGACTCAGTAATTCTATCGGACTCTTAAAGTATGCTGCGCAAGATAGAAAAATGTATGATCAGAACTGAATGGGTCACTCTTCTCAACAACGCACAGAGCATTACATGGATCATGTCCAGGTCATGATTACCGTGTGATTTTAATACAAATCTAAAAGCCAAGCTAAATGTTGACCTCATCCATTCATTGACTAGGCGTTAAATTTACAATAAAAACTGATGCTAACTATTGTTGATGAGAGAGCACTGAATGAATCCAATATCTCAGATAACTCTGGTACCTGGTGGTTAAGAGATATAACTCTGGTGTCTGGAAACAACCAGAAAGTGAAAATTTAAGTAGGCTGACTATAATTCCGGGGAAAGGTCACACTGTATTATCATGGATGTTGTATTTTATGTATGTATAGGTATGGCGGGACAAATGGAAGAAATGACCTTATATCTTAATATTTCGCTTGTTCCTTCCTTTCTATAATAGCTGGATTCCACAGTATTATTACCGGTATTATTTTTTTTATATCTCGGTCTATACACAGGTTTTCCAACTTTGTCACATTTTGGACATTAAAGTTACATCCTTGGATTATAAACAGATTGGATTATATTCAGAAATATACAGTAAATTGGTAGCATGTCCTATTCATCAACCCAGCATTTTTTGGCTGTAGTGATTTTTAGGCAATATAAATATTTGTCAATAGTTTGCCATTGCTTTCTGAACAGTCCGGATGCACAAATGCCTGTGGCGAGATTCTAACCTGGTACCTTGGCTGTCATAGACTCGCTATGCACATGCTGCCATAGTACTGGACATATATGGCACATAGAATTAAAATCAACAAGCTTTTATAACATGTAGAATATCAATATTAAACAAACAGAACAAGCTTATTACTGTGATTTTAGTCGTTGTGTATCCATAACATTGTCCACATCCATTCTTATTTTGTATTGTACATGGACAGGGATAGTTGGTACAGCCTGTCTTCGCTTTCTACCAAGTGGACTGGAAGTGCTGTTATTCTCTATAACATTCTGGAAAACTATACCTGAAGTTAAGAAAGTGCACGATTTTTGCAAGGATAGTTGCACTAGAAAAATGACAGAACAACATGATATTATCAATGCATATTTTACACCACTCTGAATGACATGCATGAGAATGGAATGCAATGTGTTATGTTTTACATGAGCTCTACCATTTATTTATTCACCAATTCAGTATAATGGAACATAAACGTGTGAAATAAATGATATATCAACTGCTTGGACCAGAGATGGTAGAAGCCGTCATTGATCACTAGACCAAATAGTGATAAATAATGAAAAAATCGGAGGATGTCCAACAAAATGAAAAATGCAGCAGTAACCAGACAAAGAAAAGGTAAATCGTAAATAAATTAAACAGGTTACTGAGACTTCTCAGTAACAAATTTACTTTATTTAAGATTTACCTATCACAGACTTAGTATCATCTTATAATAAACAAATGTTTCCCAATTCAAATAATATGTATCTAGCTTTGCTGTATTTTGACATTTTCTTTCAAATTGTTTTAGTTTATTTCCATTTTTTTTTCAATCTGGCATTCAAAATTATTTTCAGTTATAGTGATAGTATCTGACAGTGCTATGGTATCTGACCAGGACAATAATGAACAGTTGAGTGCCTCTTGGATATTGTGGTGTACATGTTGTCTTGGTTCTTTCATGAAAGTTGCTAATTTTGTTTATGCAAATGTTATATGGATATTCTTCATGTTGTACAAGAATATTTTTCTCTATCAGTTTCAATATTTCAATTCACATACAAGAATTTATAATATCTAATAGCCTAGATCTAAATGGTTTTAGCTTTCCTAGAGGATTTCTAGATATTCTATTGGCAGGAAAAATACTACTCTATTCTTTTGGTTTGTCATTTAGAAGATTATTTTTCTCTTTGCGTGTAGTTGTAGAGCAGCCCTAACTCTGTGGAAGGTAATGAGCACATCTCAGAATCCAAGAATAATGGGTTCAAATTCATATGTGGGCGGCTTGACAGGAAAACCATTTAGAACACAATGACTAATTACTGTACATAAATATTGTCAATTTTTCAAATTTTGCCCTCCAAAACCAAGAAAGAATACCCAATTCTATGTATAGGTGTTGTGTGTTGTTCGTCCATCACAAGTGATGATGACCATTTGTTACATCCACTTTTGAAAATTCAATTTGAGTTATGTCCTTGATTATGAGTTCGTAGATGGCTAATGAGCCCTATTCGAGCTGTAAATGTCCTTGGACAGTTTGGACATGGAATAACGACTGTAGATGGATCTTGGTCTATCCGTGACTTTCTAGCTGCTCTCCGCTGTTGAGCTGCTGCATTTCTATTCTTTTCACAAGATGATGCGCTCTTTTTTATTTTAGAACGCCATGTAGATCTATTTTGTGCAAGTTCTTCCCATGTATCGTGGTCTATTTCAAAGGCTTTCAGTGAGTCCTTTAACGAGTCCTTGTAGCGCTTCCTTTGGCCACCTTGAGATCGTATACCCTTCTCTAGCTCACCATAGAGAAGTATCTTTGGCAGACGATGGTCTGGTATACGCACCAAATCACCTGCCCAACGAATCTGTGTCTGCATCAGGATCGTGTCAATGCTTGGGATACCAGCTCTATCAAGGACAGTGGTATCTGGAATCTTGTCTTGCCATCTGATGTTCATAACTTTTCTGAGACAATTTGTATGAAAATGATTTGAGTTTTTCCACATGACGTCTATACACAGTCCATGTTTCACTAGCGTATAGCAGCACTGGAAGTACCACTGCTCTGTAAACTTTCAGCTTAGTCTGAAGGTTAATGCCATTTCTACGCCAAACATTTGCGTACAATCTGCCGAAAGTACTGCTTGCTTTGGCGATCCTTGTATACACTTCATCATCAACGTTGGCATTTTGTGATAACGTACTGCCTAGATATGTGAATCTATTCACAACTTTCAGTGCTACACCATTTACCTTTATGCAGGGCTCGAGATAGCTTTTGCCAAGTGCTGGTTGTAACATGACTTCTGTTTTCTCTGCGTTAATGGTAAGCCCAAAGTTGGTACAGGCTTTGGAGAATCTGTCTATAATACATTGTAGATCAGCCTTAGAGTTGGCATTTAGGGCACAGTCATCAGCAAATAGAAGATCCCTGATTGTGTGTGATTTAACTTTGGTTTTTGCTCGAAGCCGCCGAAGGTTGAACAATTATCTGTCTATGTGATAGGTGATGTTTACTCCCAGGTCTAGATCTCTGAAAGCATCATCCAACATAGCAGAGAACATGATGCTAAATAGGGTAGGTGCTAATACACATCCTTGTTTTACTCCATTTGAGACAGGAAAGGTTTCAGATAACTCTCCATCATCCTGAACTCTAGCTTGCATTCCATCATGCAATTGCTGCACCATTGAGATAAATTTCTTTGGACATCCATACTTTGCCAGAATCTTCCACAGAATATAGGTATACACATACATGCAAACACATTTTAATTGAGAAAAATTGAGAGAATAGATGACACTGTCGAGAGTTTCTATAAAAGCTATTTTGAATAACACATTGAATTTAATAGATTAAATAGCATGCAGATTACACTCTGAATTTCATATTTCATCATTAATATGACTTTACCTGCAAAGAAAGTTTTGTTCTGGCTCAATCTATATGCCTCTTGCTCAAGTTCTTTTTCAGATTGCACAGGCTGAAATCTGTCTGTGACAATACATGAGCTGTAATTAGCAATAAACTCAGCAGCCTTCTGCAATGTGCTTAACTGATCTCTATCAAAACTACTGGCTTGAAATGCATTCAAGGCAGATGTCAGTGTGGCTACTTTGATTCCTGCAGTTGCCTCCAGCAAATCCTTGATGAAGTCATTGTTGAGAGCCCCCTGAAAGAAATTTTTAAAAAAAGGGAAACTATCCTTAGCTTCAATGTATAAAGACAACAATATATAAGGTGTGCTCACTACCTACTAATGTGGAATTTAATTTTAGATGTAAACATTTAAGACTTTGCCAAATGAATATGTTTAAGTCTTCCACTGAAGCAGAAACATGAAAGTGATAGTTGACAAGGATTTATAGGGTATCTTCCGATATGCTCAGCTCAATACATGATATTATACCCTTTCCTATTACTCTGTCCAACAACATTTTACTTTCTTATGTAAGAATAAGTGTTCTTATGTCAATTTCTAGCGCTGATTTCATATTTGAAATCCGTTTATCTCTATCACATCGGGTTCTTAAGATATTTGTGAATTTATATTTTTTGGGAAAACCGTTATATGTTCCGTTTTATTTATACTATATAAATTTCTAAAAATTAATATAATGCAAAATAATTATAACTTTTATACTGCTAAAACATGTCTGACATATGTTGTGCTATTTTTCAAACAGTTACTGTATTCTGAAATAATTCTGAAATATGACTTTTAGAAATTGTAGAAATTCTGCTGATTTGTTCTGTTACATGTGCTGATATTTTACCGATCGTGTTTTGCAAGAAAAACTTTACATCATTACTAAAGAAAGCATATGACCTTGGTGAAGTCAGTGATGAACATGGAGAAAAATATCAAGGACGGTGGAGTGTGAACCGTGCTTGCCGATTACTGTTTGATGCTTCATCGCATTGTACCACATGCCATTCACAGATGGAAGTTGACAGCAAAGAAATTCAAGCCTACAAAACTGTTTTGCTTCTGTTACAAATGATGTATAACTGTAGGTATTGTTAAAAAACTTGAATTGCGTATTTCTAGAGATCCCGACCTGATAGAGAAAAATGGTTTGCAGATTTAAAAACTGCGCATTTAAAAGTGACAAGAAAAACATAGATATGTTAGAGAAAGTCAAAAAATATTGTTGTTGTTGGTCAGTGTTATTATATCTTTTCTTAATTTCTCTTTTTATCTAGTTGAGTAACTATTGCAGTTTTTCTCATACAATTAATTTCACATGCAAACATTTTACTTTGCCATGAGACTGTTAAAGACTGTTTGACATTGGTAGCATAGTGTCAGTATAAAAGTGTAAATGTTATCTGCCTTTTGATTTCCATTTTATCTTTTGGTGGAGAAGTAATAGTGAAAGTTGGTAAGTCACAGTGTTTGCTTTCTGACACCTTGTTTTTATGTTTTTGTCTGGTCTTCCATTTTTTTGAAAAAAAAAAGCCTAGATATTTAAATACTGAGGTTTGTTTCCTTTTGGTGTTATTAGTTGTTGTATTAGTAGCAGAATATTTTGTATAAATTTTAATGGTTTCCAATGTAACCCTGTGACCAATCTATCCCGTTCTCCTCTAATTATCTAAACACAAACAATAATTAAGGCTTACTCTTAGGTTCGTTGCTTTATTGACTGAATCTGCTAATGTCATCAGGTGGTGTGTTTCTTTTGCCCAGATGTTCGCCACTCTGCTTACTTCATTGATGTCATCAAAAAATTTGCTTGCCTGTGGAATGTAATCTTTATTTATACATACACCAATAAATAACAATAATCAGACAGAGATTCTGTAATCAGGACATAAAGCATGGACTACAACTGTAACGGTCACCGGACAAAATATTCCCAGACAAAATATACCGAACAAAATATACTAGACAAAATATCCCTAGACAAAATATACCCAGACAAAATATTCCCAGGACAAAAATTACTGGACAGAATATTCCAGACAAAATATACCAGACAAAATATTCTAGACAAAATATACCAGACAAAATATTCCAGACAAAATATTCCCAGACAAAATATCATCATCATCATCAGGTGCCATGCTGGGTGGCATAGGTGGTCATGACTCTCCACAGCTCTCTGTCCACAGTATTATGCATCCTTAATGTGCCAGGTTGTCAAACTGTCTAATATTTTCTCACGTTGTCACCCTCTGTCTCTGGTGCCTTCAATCTTGCCTGTTGTGATTATGTTCTCTAAGCCTGCCTGTCTCATGAAGTGGCCAAAAAAAGAAGATTGCCTTTTTCTTATATTGTTGATTAAGGTCCGTTTCGCATTTAACTCTTTCAACACCTCTACATTAGTTTTTCTGGCAGTCCATGGTATTCTCAGCATTCTTCTGTAGAACCACATCTCTGTTGCCTCGAATCTCCCACTTTCCAGTTTGTTTATTGTCCAAGACTCACTTCCATATGTTAGTATAGGGGTTATATAGCACTGCAGAACTCTCTTTCTCACCTCTAATGACAAGTTCTTATTACACAGTATATTTTTCATTTTTCTGAATGTTGTTTTTGCCTGTCCTATTCTGCATCTTATTTCTGTTGAACTTCTTCCATCTGCTGTAATCATTGTACCTAGATATTTGAATTGGTGGACCTGTTTTAATACTATATCATTCACTATGATCTTGCAAGGTGTGTTATTTTGTTTCTTTGAAATAACCATTACTTCTGTTTTCTTGATATTTAGGGCCTTTCTCTTTACTTTCTGTGACTACTACTTTAATTAAATTATGAAGGTCTTCCTCACTTTTTGCAATCATAACAGTGTCATCTGCATATCTTGAATTATTTATGTTATGTCCTCCCACTGATATTCCTGGGATATCTACTATTGGACATAATATATTTTCACTGTATAAAGAGAACAAGTCTGGTGAAAGCACGCATCCCTGTCTGACTCCTTGTTTTATTTGTTGAAAAGGGCCAAATTGATTTCCTACTCTTATTGTTGCTGTTTGTTGCCAGTACATGTTCTTGATTATTCTTAAATCCTTGCTGTCAATGTTCAAATTCTCTAGCATGTGTATATACTGGAAAAAATATACCGGAAAAAATATTACAGACAAAATATCCCTACATAGCCAAAAATTAGGAAAAATGTTATAGTAATAGTAACATAGAAAAATTGGTGAAGTAATTTATGACAATCTCCAAGGATATATGGCACGTTGTATGCAAACATAGGATGTAAACATAGTATGACATCTTGTATACAAACATACCGTGGAGAGATATGGAGTGACTAAGGATGTGAAAATAACACCTTTATTGTTCAAATTATTGTGTTTCCACAAACTAGAAAAATAAAATAACAAACATAGGCTGGACTCAGGGATTCGATTAACTGTATACGATCCATTTATGGATGGTCAAATAATTTCATGTGTATATGCAATTTTGTCTGGTCGTAGTGAAGATATGTACCGCCGCCTGCTTCAGCATATCATAGAACTGGGAAGTAACGGAAATTCAGCTCCATCTTCAATAGTTACTGATTTCGAATTAGCTACAATTAAAGCTTTTGAATGTGCATTTCCACGAGCTCAAGTATCAGGATGTTATTTTTTACCTTGGACAGAACGTTGGGTTGGTGAAAATTACAGACTCAGGGTAAAACGGCACTGTACATCTCTGATGAAAATTATTCAAAGTCAAACAACTGATGGCTTTAGCATTCGTACCAGAAACAGATGTCATTACTGTTTTCGAACAACTCACCAGTATTGATTTCCGGTTGCTGTAATGTGACGACGTATTTCCATGTTTACACTTGTGTTTTCTGGATTACGCGAATTTCGATGGTGTGGTTAGCGTATTACTGGTGACAGTGTGATGCCAAATTTAGTTCCAACCTGTAGGATCTGTGTTTTTTGTTCTTAGACATAGGAGGAGTGTATTTCATTCAAGTTGTTCCGACTCGCGAACTCCCTATCTTCGATACAGACAAAAAATGGCATCTCGACTACTCCAGTTAATGGCTACGTTCACAGCGTAGAATTTCTTTGCAAAGAGACAACTGTAAATCAACAATAGGGAATGTCCATCCCTAGACAAAAAGTCTGTGACGGCACGCGAGGCGGAGGAATCCAAATGGATCAACGGCTCAAACGGCGAAACAGCAAAGTGTGTGGCGCACAAGAGGCAAGTTCTGGGCATAATAATGAATATTGGCTGGCCACTGTGGAAAAGACTGGGACCTTACCACATACACCCCAAAGCCAAGCAACGGATCAACCACATCTAAAGTTTAGGAAACAAAATATTAGAATAGGAACATGGAATGTTAGAACACTACACCAGGCAGGAAAGCTAGAAAATTTAATATTAGAGGCAGAAGCATTAGATGTAGATATTCTAGGAATAGCAGAGACAAGATGGAAAGATGCTGGGTACACAAGAAAAGAAAATTTTAGTTTTATACATTCAGGAGGAGATTACATGAACGAGGGGTAGGAATATTGATCAGGAAAGAAATTGAAAAATATATCAGCGGGTACTGGACATATAATGACAGAATGATGATGCTAAAGATCAAAGCAAAACCGTTTGATCTGGCCATCATACAAACATATGCACCAACTACAGATTACACTGAAGAAGAAATAGAACAGTACTACGAAGATCTACAACTACTCAATCCAGTAAAATCAAGAGACATTTTAATAGTCATGGGAGACATGAATGCAAAAATAGGGAAAGGAAGACATAAGAACATTGTAGGGCAATTCGGACTAGGGACAAGAAATGACAGAGGAGAAAGACTTACCTGTACAGTTCTGTGAGGAGAACAATATGATCATATGTAATACATTCTTTGAACATGAAAATAGAAGATTATATACATGGAAAAGCCCTGGAGACAGAAAGAGGAACAAAATAGATTATATTATGATCAACAATAGATTTAGAAATAGTGTCAAAAACATCAAAACATACCCAGGTGCAGATATGAACTCTGACCATAATCCAGTGCTGTGCAAAATAAATGTCAAACTTAAAAAGATAGTAAATAGAGGAGTCCAAGAACCACAGATAGACGCATCAGCACTAAAACAACCAGACATACAACAAAAATACCTTGTAGATGTAAGGAATAGATATGAACATTTAATGATAGAGTGCATGGAACAATACAGAAGGGAAAATCCAGAAGAGAAAATAGACAATAAATGGGACAGCCTAAGGAAAAGTACTCACACATCAAATGAAAATTTACTAATAAGAAATACCAAGAACAAACAAACATGGATGACAGATGAAACATTAGAGAAAATGACAGGAAGAAAGAAAGCTAAAAATATGCCAAAATACTCAATTATAGACAAGGAGATAGATACGTAACATGTGCAGAACAGCGAAAAAACAATGGCTAGAAACAAAATGCAGTGAAATAGAGGAAATGTCCATACAACAGAAGACAAAATTAATGCATGAGATAAGGCCGATCACAAATACGAAAAATCCTATAAATGGGGGTGGCTGCATTAAAGATAAAAATGGTAAAATAATATTTGATAAAACAGAAGCACTCACAAGATGGGCAGATTATGTAACAGAACTGTTTGACGACAAACGGAACAAAAAACCAACACTACACAACAATGATGGACCAGCAATACTGAAATCAGAAGTAGAACATGCAATAAATTCAATAAAATGTGGAAAGGCTCCAGGCTCGGAAAACATAACAGCAGACATAATAAAAACTCTAAATGAGTTTGGTGTAGATAGTATCACAGAAATTTGCAATGACATATACGAAACAGGCCATATACCTAAAGACTTAACATCATCAATATTCATACCACTACCTAAGAAGCCCAGGGCTGTGGACTGTACAGAATATAGAACAATAAGTCTAATGAACCATCTAACTAAAATACTTCTCAAGATAATACATGAAAGAATTAAGAACAAGATAGACATGGAGGTCGGTGAAGAACAATTTGGTTTTAGGAAAAACAAAGGAACCAGAGAAGCTATACTGAGTATCCGGCTAGTGATAGATAGATATATAGAAGTCCAAAAAAGTATCTATATTTGCTTCATAGACTACAGCAAGGCCTTTGACAGAGTCCAACATGAAAGATTAATCAAATGTCTTCAAGAAATAGGCATAGATGGAAAAGACATCAGACTGATTAGAAATACATATTGGGAACAAACTGCATCAATAAGGTGTGAAAGCAGCTACTCTCCATACATAGAAATAAGAGGAGTAAGACAAGGATGCATTTTATCACCAAGCCTATTTAATATCTACACAGAGAATATCTTTAAAAATATATAAGAAATACCAGGACTCAAGATCAATGGGAAAATAATAAACAACCTTAGATATGCAGATGACACTGTTCTTTTGGCAGAAAGTGAACATGAACTACAAAGAATAATAGATCAAGTCAATAAATCAAGTAATGAATATGGACTGGATATAAATATCCAAAAAACAAAAACCAAGATAATCAGCAAAGACACAGAAGAACAGGAGGTAAACATAAACATACAGGGAGAGAAACTACAACAAGTAAAACAGTATCAATATCTTGGACACATAGTCACAAATGATGGCAGATGTGAAACAGAAGTTAAAAGGAGAATAGGAATGGCTAAAAGTACCTTCAATGACATGAGGAAAATATTAATATCTAAACAAATTACAAACAAGTTAAAAATGAGAATTCTAAAATGCTACATCTATTCCATATTAATGTATGGCTCAGAAACATGGACACTAAATAAACAATTAGAAGACAAAATTGATGCCTTTGAGATGTGGGTATATAGAAGAATAGGGAAAATATCATGGAAAGAGAAGAAAACAAATAAAGAGGTGCTAAAGACAATATGAAGAAAGAACTACTAAGATAAATAAAGATCAGGCAAATAAAATACTTTGGACACATTAAAAGACATGACACCCTATTGAAGACCTTACTTGAGGGTAAAGTCAAAGGGAAGCGAGAAAGAGGTAGGCAGAGATACAAGTGGGAGAGTAACATCACATGATGGACATGTTACAGTCTAGCAGAGTGCACCACCAAGACAAGAGACAGGAGATGTTGGAGATACGTTGCAGCCAACCTTCGTTGAGGTGACGGCACTTAATGATGATGAATTAATAGTTTCTCAGATCTGGATTCCTCATCGATTACTTCGAAGATTTCTACATTGGACGTATTTGTCGTGGTCGCCGTTTGCAGCCTTGATTTCCAGTGAGCCTTTGGAATCAACACAATCGTGTCATGAATAAACTGCCAAGAAGCAACAACGTTGTTGAAGGTTGGCACAATGCATTTAACTCTATGGTTAATGTATCTCATCCAACAACAGCAAGACTTGCTCGAAATTTACAACAACAATATACAACTGCACTTTTGAGAAGTCAGATTGCCACTGGTCAACCAATAATAAAGAAACGAAAAGCTTACCAACATGTTGATGATGCTATTAAAAAAAATGGTTGAACGATACAATCCAGCACAGCATAACTTCTTGAAAAACAGCATGTGTTTTGTACATTAATGTTGTATAGTTAACTCAATTAAAGAACTTAATTTCATGTCTATCATTTATGAGATAATTCATATCATTTGAAGTTTTTATTATAATTATTTACTAGCTACATTGTTCATAATACTGTGGACAGAGAGCTTTGGAGAGCCATGACCGCCTACGCCACCCGGCATGGCACCTGATGATGATGATATTGTTCATTAGTGTTTATTACAGTTTGTATGAAATATTTAATATATTACCTTTGCATTTAGTCTTGGGGATATTTTTTTCTAGAATATTTTGTCCGGTATATTTTGTCTGGGAATATTTTGTCATGGAACCACTGTAACAGCTCTTTTAACCTTGTTGCTACCAATATCACTTTAAAAAGAACATTTTTGAGAGCAATAGTGCAGATTCTGTTAAATTTAAACAGATTCATTTCTGTATAAAAAGATTGAAAAGGTATTGGTTATTGTTTGTTGTTCATCTATTGTAGTCTATGATGACTATTTACCTCAAATGTGATGTTGCTGAAGATGATGATCAGTGCGGTGTGTCTAGCTATGAATATTGAGGCCTATGCAGGTCTGGTATTTTCTTCCACACTCTAAACATGTGTGGGAGGTGTCTGTCAAACATCGATCAGCTCTTGTCTTTCTTTTTGCATGTTTGTGTTGAGTAGCTTTGTGTCTGAGGTTCTCTGCAACAGTTGCACCACTCCTGATTCTGCAATGCCAATTGGATCTGTTTTGCGTAAGACTCTTCCATGAAATAGTGTCTATATTGAAGTGAGTTAGTGATGTCCTAAGTAAGTCTATAAAATGCCTCTTCTGTCCTCTCTAGGCCTTGGGGAGGCCTGTAGAAAATCTGGAGTTCTCCTTATGGCAGTGGATGTTGAACATCTTATGGAGGCAACTCAGGTGGAAATGATTTTGTCTTTGAGCTTGTCAGGCGTATACTATGCATGTTTCACAAGCATTAAAAAGTGATGATATTACTGCTAAAACCTATTATTGCAGATTGCACCACAAAAACAAGAGACGGGATGGTGGAGGTCTGTTGCAGCCAATCTTCATTGCGGAGACAGCACTTGATGATGATGATTGATATTAATGTTACTTACTAAACTATGAGCTTGGGTGTTAGTCATCACTTCCTTTCTGTCCCATGCATTTTTGCATAGTCTTCCAAATGTGGCACTAGCTTTCCCTAATCTTTTGTTTACCCCAGTGTCGATATTTACAGTGTGTTAGAGGTGCTGCTCAGGTAGGTGAAGTTGTTGACTGCTTGAAGATCTTCCTTTCTGATTAATTAATATTGGTGCGGCAATAAATACCAACCAGGTGTTGTAACCTGTGTAAATTGTGTGGCAACCGGATCTGGTCATCTAAGTTCAAGTAGCAAAGAATAGGGTCACCGTCATCTTTCCAAGCATGTTGTAGGAGGCAACTAACGAAAGTTGGGGGATAGGCTTACAAGCTGTAACCTGTGAAAAAATGATAATTGTCACTGCATGTCTTATCTCTCTTTTGTCTTCTATCACATGATCCCCATGGATGATACATAAATATAGGTTAGTGCACATTGCACCTTTGTTCCTTTGTAGAAGACTTCTATGTGGCAAGGAATGCTGGATGTGCTATCACTGTGGATGTGTGGCAGACTTCTTTGTGGCAAGGAATGCTGGATGTGCTATCACTGTGGATGTGTGGCAGACTTCTATGTGGCAAGGAATGCTGGATGTGCTATCACTGTGGATGTGTGGCAGACTTCTATGTGGCAAGGAATACTAGATGTGCTATCACTGTGGATGTGTGGCAGACTTCTATGTGGCAAGGAATGCTAGATGCACTATCACTGTGGATGTGTGACAGACTTCTATGTGGCAAGGAATGCTGGATGTGCTATCACTGTGGATGTGTGGCAGACTTCTATGTGGCAAGAATTGCTGGATGTGCTATCACTGTGGATGTGTGGCAGACTTCTATGTGGCAAGGAATGCTAGATGTGCTATCACTGTGGATGTGTGGCAGACTTTCATGTGGCAAGGAATGCTAGATGTGCTATCACTGTGGATGTGTGGCAGACTTTCATGTGGCAAGGAATGCTAGATGTGCTATCACTGTGGATGTGTGGCAGACTTCTATGTGGCAAGAATTGCTAGATATGCAATCACTGTGGATGTGTGGCAGAATTCTATGTGGCAAGAATTGCTGGATGTGCTATCACTGTGGATGTGTGGCAGACTTCTATGTGGCAAGGAATGCTAGATGCGCTATCACTGTGGATGTGTGGCAGACTTTCATGTGGCAAGGAATGCTAGATGTGCTATCACTGTGGATGTGTGGCAGACTTCCATGTGGCAAGGAATGCTAGATGTGCTATCACTATGGATGGTTCAACAAATATGACCAAAAAAATCATGAGATAGTTGGCACAGAAGTGTATGCTGCTCTTCTGATATCTTCTGGCAGAAATGTGATGAATCTGGGATACTGTCACACTTGAATTCTTCTATTTGGAGATTAAACATGTATGCATAACTCCCCAGCATAATCATACCTTTGATACAACAAACCTAATACGAGTCAGAATGTTGTCTTGGCTACTCAACTGAGGAGGACCTGTGCTTTTGTCAGAAAGGCCATGGGATGTCAAGAGCTACCTGTTCACAGCTAAAGGGATTTATTCCATCTTTATCAATCATTGGTTATTAAATTGATTTTGCAGCATTTCAGTTGCACCATAGATGCTAATTCTAGTAAGCAGTGTAGAAGCAGCAGAGAATTTTAGGATTTTGTTCTACTATTGAAGTGGTTTTTTTTGGGGGGGGGGGGGGCCTGGAGGTTTCCAGCTTATATTAAGGTAATACTAAAAATTGAAAAATTACACTAAAAATATGGAGATATGACTGAAATATATAGTTACAAGTATTTTTTTTTGCTGGCTCAAATATTGACACTCATAATTCTACACAAAAATCTCATATACTTCAAAACTAGAAATAGTGTCTGAATTTCAATACTATTTATACCTCTGTCATGGCAATAAGTGAGATACATTCCATCATCATCTTCCGCTTCAGCCAAAACATTTTCATTGCCAATCTCCACAGAGATTACACTGATCTTACTTTTGTTCATCACACACTTTCCAAAAGATAAGATAATTATTGCTGATGGAATGGTCCAGCCAAGTTTCTTTCATCGATGATGATGTCTATTCATGTTAATTAGTCAACAAATGATCCCTCTCATGGAATCATTTTTCTACTTCATCTGTGTGATGTATACTTTTGACAACTAATGATCACATAAACACCTACTTGGACAAGCAAGAATTTTCAGGATAGCCAGTTTTCATTGAACTGTTATTGTCAATATTTTTGTAAACATAATTTCAATGTTTATATATGGACTAAAGACTTAGGAGGACAAATTTGTGATAGAAAGGTACATACGCAGCTTATACAAGTAATATAATAGGCAGAGGTTACAGATATGAAGCAAAAGAAGAAAGGGTAATGAACGCCTGACTGAAATTAATGACATACCTTACTCATGATACTTCTTGTAACTGCATTGTTTGGTGTGAACAGAATCTTTCCTCTCAAAATCGGCTTTAAATAAGACCACAGAATACTGCCAATCCCTGTCTTCTTGATATTTTTATACATCAGAACACAGAATTCGTCTGTGAATGACAAAGCATAGTTCTTTTTAAACTATATATTCTTTGTATCCAGATGAAAAAAATATTAGATTGCTATAAATATTTAATGAAGATCAAGTGATGGACTTTGGGCTTATAGACCGATACCTTTATTATTAGTGATACTATTCATAACACATGGTCTCTATATTTCAGCCTGGGCATTGTGTTATTGCCCTATCTAATGTCTTTTCTCTGCTTTTGATGTAAGTTGCTGTATGATTAAATGATAGCTGGTTTTTGGGTTGTCCATCTTTTACATGGTCTTCCCCTGGCTTTGTATCCATCGTGTCTGTATAGTAATGCTTTTGGAGGGGCACTATCTAATGGTAGTCCAGAAGTGTGTGAAAACCACTTAATCTGCTGTCTTCTGATGTAATCCAGGATTGGCATTGTGTTTGTTAGTGTTTCTGATGTTTTCATTTCTGATTCTGTACCTTATTGTTCCTCCAAGAATTCTATGTAGGCAGGTTATTTCTGTTGTAACAAGTTTTCTCTTGTCTTTTGCAGTAATTTGTTTAAGTAAATCTATCAACTGCCTAGTGTTTTATGCCATTTTATGTGTTTCATTTCAAATTTCAGAACTAAACAAAATATTGTGACACCAGACCTAGTCGATCTAAACAGAGATGACTCCATAAAAACATTTTTTAAATTTTATTCCACTCAATATTATCATTAAGCCTAATTTTATTTTCTGTATATCGTAGTGAAATATTATCATTACTGTCACTAGGCTTATCTGATTCTTCAGAAAAAATAGAATTTTTTTAGGTCTATTTCTTTTCCGATTTTCAACAAGTTGGTAATTTCCACTGTCAAAATCTAAAACACTGTTGTATTCTGACTCATCACTTGAAACAATCTCTAGCTATAAAACTATTAATAGAATAATAAAACCTGATGTTTGCTACATTTTTGAGCTCTCTTATTAGTGAATGATGAAGACATTTTGCTAATTTTAGAAAAGCTGAACCTAATTTGTTCGAATTAAAATTAATAATAAATATGTCACTCGTGTCAAATCACACAGTACCACAAGGGTTTCGTTTTGTAGCCAGATTTACAAACTTTAAACAGCTAAATGGTTGCTGATCCAGCGGTCCATGGGTTCATGCCCTTTGACCTATTGCCATTAAATGGCATTATATTGCTGGGAAGTAAACAGCTAAATAAGTTAATACTAATTCATTTACAATCGAAAGGAAGCAAATTTAGACGGCATATCTGCAAGAACGATTTGTTGTCCACAATCAATTTCTATCTGCAATAATTAATCATTTTTATATGAGGAAAGAGTTAATGGGTCTAGGAATCAAATAGTGGTGATGGCAGTTATAGGTTATAAGTTCTTGTCACTTGGCATAGATAGAGGGAGCCATGGGCTATCTCTGACAGTGGGAGAGACTTTCAGTGTCAATGATCAACCAATGCTCATCTCAAACTGGACATCTGGCTAAGAAGGTTTTGATTTGTCACAGACTGTTCTCTTCAATGGGTGCTTGGACAAAATTTTATGTTGCATGGAGGAAAAAAATCAGGAATGGTATAAACAAATAGAAGAAAGTTAAAGGGATGCACATCTAAGAAGAAACACAACAGCTTATGATGGGTACAAATGGGCCTGTGATTTCATATACATATTATGGAAGTCTCTTTGTAGCTCAGATTAGTCTTCTGAGTCATATCCACCATCACCATGGATCATAGATGATATTTCTTACAGCCCAATAATAAGACTATCGCCTGGAACGATGAACAGGTGCTTACTACTTTCTTAAAAGCAATTACTAAAGGTCAGTATGGACATATCCAATGACATCTGAGTATTTTCTATTCAAAATATAGAAAATCTGTACTTGTTGGCAGATATGATGTTTGGTTTGTTCCAATTTGAAAACTATGAAAATGCAAGTTTTGCCCACATTATTTATCCAGAGCACCAATTTTGTTGGTTCAACTTATAAGCATGGTATAGTTCTACATGTCTACTTTGTTTACAAAATGTATGGTCTGATTATTGTAAATCAGTTCATATTTGAGAATATGGTGATATGTCTTTCTTAACCTATTCAGTACTCACTCAAATTTGTATATCATAATAATGAGAAACATCAATACATATTTCACAAAATTATAACTTAAAAGAAAATAGTTAAATAACATCCTACAAATTTTTATACGGCTAACGATTTAGCAATTGACGATTGACCTATTTTAAAACAAAATCACAAAGTGTTAACATTCTGCTAAAAGCACTAACTTGGCAAGTCAAGTTCACTGTCTTCTATTCCTTTCTTGAACTCATTCTGTATGTCATTGTTTGTAGTGATAATTGCATCTGGTGAAAGGCTCATTCCAAATATGTTCACCTCTTTACTCCCACAGAGGGTTGGAGTCAGTCTGTCCAAACTTATAAAACCTATGAATTTAGAATTATATTTATTCTTTGTGCTTGACAAGTCAAACAACAAAGCAGCAAGAAACAACATGCGATCAAACAACATGATTCTTTAGTGACAGAAATAAAAAACATAAATTGTTGTGTAGCATTTGTATAATGAATAATAATGATAATAATAACAATAATAATAATAATTAATCAATCAAGTGCCATGCTGAGTGGTGTAGGTGATCATGCTTCTCCACAACTCTCTGTCTCGTGTTATTAATAAGTTCAGTTGGTGACTTCTTTTTGTGCAACAGTAACAACACATCCAGAAATATATCTCTTTGTCTTCCTCTATCTCTTCTCCCATTTATCTTTTTGGTGGTTACTAAATGTTTAAGTTTTACTTTCTTCATCACATGCCCTAAAAATCTTAGTCGTTTTACTCCAGTATCTCTGAGAACCTCTACATTTGTTTTCTAGGCTGTCCATGGAATTTAAATAACTCTTCTTAAAAATCACATCTCAGTTGTCTCCAGCTTATCTTGAGCAATTTTGTTTACTGTCTATGCTTCTTTTCTATAAACAAGGATTGACTCAATATAGCATCCTAGCTCTCAAACTCGTGAATGTGTTGATATTACTTCATTGAACAGAATGCTTTTAATTTTTTTAAATGTTGATTTCCCCTGTGCTATCTTGTTCTTGATCTCATTGGAGAACCTGCCAACTGATGTTAAAATGATGCCAAGATACTTGACTTTATTGGCTTGATTTAATTTGTCTGTAGTAATTTGTTTATTTGTTTGCATCATTGATAGTAATACTTAATTTTGATGGTGTGTATTTCTTTGAAACAACCATTACTTATGTTTTCTTCTTTACTGAGGCTTTTGTTATCAACCCACAATTTTTTTTCCGCAACTTTTCCTTTCTCCCTCAACAGTTTCCTGCAAAATAATTGTTGAAAGTGAATGGTATCATATTACATGCCAAAATCACACAAGCTTACACTGCTTCACCACTATCAACAGTGCTTCCTGAACACCTGCACACTCAGTAAATATATAAAGGAAAGTAACATAACACTGAAAGTTGTGAATAGATTCACATACCTAGGTAATACACTATTACAAAATACCACTATTGATGATAAAGTGTATAGTAGAATCTCCAAGGCAAGCAAAACTTTCGGTAGATTGTATGCAAATGTGTGGCATAGAAATGACATTAACCTACAGTATAAGCTGAAGGTTTATAGAGCAGTGGTACTTTCGGTACTGTTATATGAAACATGGTCTGTGTATAGAAGATGTGAGGAAGCTCAATCAATCACTTTCACTCAACTTGTCTCAGAAAAGTTATGAACATAAGATGGCAAGACATGATTCTAGAACCACTGTTCATGACAGATCTGGTATCCCTAGCATTGACACTATTTTGGTGCAGACACAGATTTTCTGGGAAGGTCATCTGGTACATATGCCAGATCATCATCTGCCAAAAATACATCTCTATGGTGAGTTGCAGATGGGCATACTATCTCAAGGTGGCCAAGAGAAGCACTACAAAGACACATTCAAGACCTCAATGAAAGCCTTTGAAATAGACCAAGATACGTGGGAAGAACTTGCACAAAATAGAGCCACATGGTGCACTACAGTCAAGAAATCTTGTAAAAAGAGAAGAAAAGAAGCATCTCAACAGCAGAAAGTAACTAGAAAGTCACAGGTAAATCAAATACTTTCTACAGTGGTCATCCCATGCCCAAATTCTCCAAGGACATTTGCTTCAAAAATAGACCTTACTAGCCATCTTCAAACTCATAGTCAAAGACATAACTAATGGAATTTCAAAAGTGGATGTAACAAATGGTCATCAATCACTTGTGATATACTAACAACTATACACTCTGTTATTTAATATCAAACAAATACATCTGTTTTCTGTGCTTTGAAACAAATTTGCAACACACAAATATTGTACTTCTATCCAAACACCCACATCCTTTTTTGTATCTTCAGTGAGTGTCCAGATACTCACATTTAAATAAAAGAGTAGATAGTATAATAAATATGTTATAAAAGATAAATATAAAAAGTAATATTAATGTGGGCATCTGTGGCCAGGTTGATATTTGACAAAAGGAAGAAATTTGACAAAAGTTAGCATTCAGATTGATAAAAGTGGCCATAATGCAGTGAGCATTACTGATAAACAGGTTTACACATTGCTTGAGAATGAATACTTTAAAAAAATGTGACAATAGTGATAAATCCAGGAAGTGACATTAATGGCAGATACAAGCAATTAAAAATGTTAGCATGAAGATTTTCCAGAATCTGAAAAGAGTGTTTTGTCATATATATCCAGAACTTACTGCTTGCACTATCACTTCCAAATATATTCATGATGTCTGTACCATTTGGGCTTCGTTTGATTATATCTGAAGCTTCTTTCAAGGCATTCATACTGATGTATACTTTTTTAAATATGTCATCCAGTTCTGCAGATGTTAAGTTGGTAGCCCTGAGTATAGTATTCCCAATGTTGGCAATGTACTGAGGGTGACAGAAGCAAATATAAAATAAGTATTTATCAGGTAGAGTCATTATATTCTACAGTTAATATTGATATTACTGTAACAAAAGGTGAATAATGTTTATGTGGTAAGCAGACTTAAAGGTGGCTGAGATAATCAGAGTTTCTAAATCATTAATTACTTTTTCTGCTTTTGTATATATTCTCCAACTTTTGCTGGTTAGCAGGAAGTAGTCCAGAGAAAGGAATGCATTGTTTCATGGCTTACAGCTTGGTTACAATATCTGCATCTTTCGGTTTGTTTCATCAGACCATCTTTATCCATCAGTCAAAACCACTCCGTATAAAAATGTCAGACTTGTCTAAAGTTGGCAGTCCCCTAAATTCTGTACATGATGACTATTATGTATCTATTATACAGAACACAAAACCAACATATACATGAGAAGCAAAATAAATACTCTTGCAGGCCAACAAGAACATCTCATGACAGTGGTGAGGTGCCTTTGGCTACGTAATGAGGCACAATGTTTTTTTCAAAAATATCTTTCAGGAACCAATTGAGGGTTGAAGAAGAAGAGAAGTTAGAGGAAAGTATGGATTAACAATGTTAAAGACTGGACAGGATTAAGATTCCAAACTCAAATAAAGAACTGATAACAGAGGAATGGGGACATTTTTGTGTTGAAGTTTCCAGAGTGACATCCCGGTGACCCTAAAGGGTTATGGATTTGATGACAATAATAGAGCACATGGAAAATGGATTATCTGTTTATATCCAGCATGGGGTGAAAGGAATTTTAAACGGAATGAACAAAATAGTGTACAAAATAAGACAGTTACTTTCAGTCTCCTGGATAATGAATATCCACAAGACATATGGATCAGAGTATATATAGATGGATCAGTAGAGAATGCAGCAAAATATTGGAGAGCAGGGATATATACCGAATGTTCAAACAATGTAAGGGATACAATTAACCTTTAACACACCCCGGTCGTGTATAGGGGCCTACTCGACAATGGTTTTCTATTTTCAAATAGCCATTGATATACACGATCATTGCTATGATCTCATTTAGCAGCAAGGATTTACAAGATGTTAAGGCTCACATGACCAGAATCAGAGAATGCTAATATTGATATTCTACTTTTTCCTGCATTTTGGTTTGCAAGAAAGAAATTATAGAGATATAGTTTTAATGCCTAATAATCTGTCCCAATCGAAGTGAGCAGCATGAATCCGGTTGGAATGGAAGTCATTGATGGTAAAATCATTATGCAATGTGATTCTGATATGAGGAACTCTTGAAAATAAAAAAAATTTTCAAAGTAGATATAAGTGACATGTTAGTTTTATTATGGAATGACACCGGAAAATTATCAGCCAAATTGACGCCCTGGACTACAGACACTAGAGCTAAGTCTAGAGTAAAATGGATCCGACAAGGTAGGTGACATCTACATGATTTATTTGTTTGTACAGTCTTTATTATGTTAGTTTGGTTATAAAACAATGTAAATACTTTAAGGCTAGATATGTTAGAAGAGTTTTTTTATTAGTGTTGCCACTTGATAAAGTATGTCTATGTTGTGTATCGACCTGAAATATTTCTGGACCTAGTGTAGAATGACTGACATGGTTTGTGACATTTACATGTTTTATTTGTTTTCACAGTCCATATTATGTTAATTACCTGAAATAACATAAATACAATAGGCATATATATGTAGAAGAATTTTATCAGTGCTGCCACATCGACAAGTAGGCCTACAGGTACATAAAGAAATTTCTTTTTGAATTGTTATCTTCACAACTGTCTCACACCTCTGCTATCACACCTACACAGACAAAATATACACCAATATATGCAGTATCAAATTCTTTATTTACATGCACAAATATTATTTTAAAATCTCCAGCAACAAAAACGAATTGAATTTTTCAAACACATACAAAAAAATTCACATTATTAAAAAAAGAATCAGGTGGTTGGTGGGAAATTGCATAATTTTCATTTGGCATGCTAAAGGTTAAAGTACCAACAGGGACATTCTGTCATAATTACGATGAAGAAAATCTTACTGTAGAATGATGCCTCATACATTTTGAATGCAGACCATTGCCCCACTAACTTATGGATCTTTACTTCAAATCATATTGTTAGCAACTATCATAAATTCCCAAAAAAACAAGGGGCCTTACAAGATAAAATGCTTAAGAACTTAACAAAACAACATATATTTTAGTTTAAAGATTAAAAAAATCACAGTGTTAATGATAACAGCAGACAGAGAGAAGATGAAAAAAATTTGATCAAATATAGTGAAAAGATACTTTTCATCAGGGTTGAAAATCAACTCGTCCTTGAATTATCAAACTTCATTCTGTGAGAGTTTGGAATGTTGGTGCCTGACATGGTCACATTTAATTAGTAAAAATTTTATTTGACTTATTTCAAAATGTTACAGATGCATGTCAGCTGTGTTATCGGGAAAGCCTATAGATTGGAAATAAATCTGGTGTGGATCTTTGCCCCCACCTATCTTATTAATAATAATAATAATAATAATAATTAAAAATAGCAATAATAAAATTTGGGTGCTATACAAGAATCAGTGGACACATATTTACAGGAACAAACTTTAGTGCAGATATTTCATTTCAACAAAACTTAGCAGTACAGTTAGGGGCAACTAACCATTGTTAGCATTAACATTGACATTTATCATGTCCCTCTGTTAGTGCGAATCTTACTAATACTGCTGGGGAGGGGGGATATTTACGGTTAGAGGTTAGTTAGATGTTTAGAATTTGGGAGGGGACCGCTTTCAGTGTTTGGGTTAGATTTGGAACTGTGTAGCCAATGGGTAGTGATGGGTGTTGGTGGGGACATATAATGGAGACGGGTAGGTATTGGTGGGTTGATGGGGATGGGTGGCTACACAGGTGGCCAGTATCTGCTCATTTCCTCTAATAAAGCATAGAAAAGATTATCATTGCTCTGGAGCCTATTTTATCAAATTAACTCTGCTAAGTAACTGTTTAAGTGATGTCGTGCTGTTCCACGATGTTTCTTATTTCACCACTTTACACTTCCCCACATTCGCTCCACTCTTTGGGTATGCGCTCCGTTACCTGATCCACGAAGTTGTACCTGTGGTTCACTGTTAAATAGTTGACACCTGTTCTCTCATCACGGTAGTTTTATATTCTTTCCAACAGTCGGAATATATCATTGATCCAGGCTCAATATTGTCAACAATCACCTTCATGAAGGTAGCAGAATTTCTATCGTCCACTTGCAGCAAGAAAACATTCTTTGTCTCACGACATAGGCCATCAAATACCCATGGTTGAGGCAACATTCTGACAGAGTTTGCCTTTCTTTTGGTAAATATAATTTTGTCTACCTCGACGATTATTCCTTCTCCTCCAGTGCATCTTCGTGGCAGCTGTGTCACGCTGTAGACACAAACTTCACTCATAAATGTGCTTCATTCAACAACTGTTGTCTTGATAATCTGTAATTCATGAACGTACTAGTTGAAAGATGTCATCTCAAAAGCCCATCCATAAATGAAACAGCATATTTTTACAAGCGACATGTTCATGTAATGCTTGCCAACCTTTGCATTTATACACTGGTGGTGTTGCCTTACATTGCAATACCAATGAATCTGTCCATCATTGTTGTACAATAAGATCATTGGATGATCCTGACCGCACATCTTGTCCTGTTGTAGCACTCCTCATGTTTGTAACATGCATACAGCATCTTTCTAAGTATCTGGCAAGCTCAGTAGACAGATAACTATTGCATTAGCCATTTTGCCTTGTTAACGAGTGAACACGAAGGATGTGCCCAGTGTCTTGCGTATAACACACATTAAAAAATTGGATGAGATGCGCAAATGATGTCTGCGCATAACATTAAAAGTTGTGACCCTGTCCACTGATTCTTGTATAGTACCAAAATTGTTATCAAGCCATATGGACGAATGTGGAAAAGACATGCTTAGATATTATTTATAATCAGTATTTCTAATATTTATATTTCCAATATTTATAATTTATAATATTCAATATAATATTCAGCAAAATGCAATTATTTTTTAAATGGTCCAGATACTAATAGTCTGCAGCTAATTTTAAACCAGGTACATGCTTCTGCCAAAATGGCAGACTAGAACGAATGTGTTCTCGTTACGGTGCTCAATTAACGGTTGTTCCTTCCCGAAAGTAATGGCAACCTACGGGAATATTGTGACTAGAAATTTCCAATGGATTAATCTAACTTTTTCTCTAGGTAACAGTTTAGAAAGACAAATAATGGAGGGAAGAGTACCTGGGTAGAGGAGAAAGGGCAGACCAAGAAGACAATGGACTGACGACATTAAAGATAACATGAATACATCGCTAGAAAATGCAAACCACATCGCTCAAGACAGAGAGAGGTTCAGAGAGTTCATTGGAAAGACAACGTTCTGGAAGGAATACGTCACATGACACACATATTTCCTTCATATCTCTCAGCTACTGAGCCAAATGTAAAATAATATTACTATAATACATGATTTCCCTGCTTTCAGCAAACTAGCTAAAATTTATAAATGCTCAAACATTAAACTGTTGTCTATATGCAGTAAATGTCATATTCAAATTCTACCCTGCATGTACAGTAAAATAAAGTTCATTTCTTACCTTGGAAACAAAAATACCAAAGTTTAGTTCAGGAATAAGCATTTCAATGAGATCCTTCAAATGAGCTTCATTTAGAGCACATATTGCATCACTAACATTCTTGATTGTAACTTCAGTACTGTTCATGATTAGAATCATTTTCAAAACATCTTCGCAAGAGTAGGATGGGTGGCCTAAAATTCCCAAAAACTGAAATATAACAAGTAATAACAATTCTATAAGTGCTAATAGGAAATGGATGAAAAATTCATCAAGCCAATAAAATTCACAACAAAAGATAGTAAATATACAGAAGTCACCAGAAGATCAGGAAAAGTACATGACAAGACAAAAAAAGCTCATATAATTGAGGCATTCAGCAGGACAAAGGAGATGGACAAACCACCATGATAGAGATGAACAAAAATAACATTAAGCTCACAGAGATGAGATTTTCCACACATGACTTCAAGTCAGCTTTACACATTATAAAATACAAACAAGGAAATGTTAATAGAAAGCATAACTATAATGTGAGGATGGAAAGAACACTGTAAATGTATGAAGAAAGTAAAAGAATCCTATGACTTAATACCTGTAATAGAACTGAAATGAAACTAGACCTCAGATCAGTTAAGTGAGCTATTAATATCTGAAGATAGGTCAATCTCAAGAGAAAGTGTGGGGATATCTAATCTATAATCGACCACAGCCATATCATCACGTGGCATATTCTTTCCAGAACATAGTCTTCTTTATGGATTCTCTGAACACTCCATAATTCTGGGCGAGATGACCTGCCACAGCTAGAGACATTCTGATATATAACTGCACTATCGTTGTCTTGGGTGCCTTCTTTCCTGTTACCATTAACTCTGCCTTCAGCTTTTAATCTTTCTATGCTGTTACCTCTCTTTATATAACCAAAAAAAAACACTCCGCTTTCCTGTTATATGTTTTTAAGGAGCCTGCCCTCTTCGACATTTATTGATCTTAACACTTCTTTCTTTTTCTTTTTAGCTGTCCATGGCATAGACCTATGTAAAATTGTTTTGTATTATTCATTTTGAAGCAGTGATTCTCTTCAGAATATCCATAGAATTACTAGGCACATTGCTCCTGTACCATGTCATTGCTATACACAGACATAACCAACTAATAAAAGAGGAAAAGCAAACACTGCTGAATGTGTGCTGGTACCATAGCTTGAAGTGCTGTAAACCTTTACTAATATACTTAATAATTATTGTTAATAAATAGTATTCATTGGTATCAGTCAATCAAGTGCCATGCCGAATGGCATAGGCAATCATGTTTCTCCATGAATCTCTGTTTCTTGTGCTGTCAATAAGCTCGGTTGGTGAGCTTCTACCATGCCACAATACAAGTTCATCTAGTAACTTTTCTCTTTGTCGTCCCCTATTTCTTCTCCCCTTGATCTTTCCAGTGGTTATTAAGTGTTCAAGCTGTGTTCTTCTCAGCACATGCCCTAGAAACCTTGACTGTCTGCCCCTAATGTTTGATATGATTGATCTTTTTATGCCAGCATCAATGAGAACCACTGCATTAGTTGTCTTGGCTGTCCATGGTATTTTCATCATTCTTCTCAGAAACCACATTTCTGTAGCCTCCAATTCACTTTGAATTTTTTTGTTTACAGTCCATGCTTCACATCCATAAAAAAAGAATTGGTTTGATATAACATCTCAGAACTCGAATTCTGATCTACATTGATATTCTTCCATTGTACAAAATGGTTCTCATTTGGCTTGTGCTGTTCGACTCTTTACTCACTTGAGTATCTACCTTCTGATGTTAACAGGGTGTCAAGATATTTCACTTTTTCAACTTGTGCTAATTTTGTGTCATTAATTATTATGTTGCATCTTGGTGGTGTATGAAGCAAATGGTATCCATGACCTCTTGAGCACAAATAAATGACTCAACAACTACACAAGAGAAATCTCTGCAAGAAATGGAACAATTTTAACTATAAAAAAGTGAATATTCATTCTTCAAAACTACATGTTAAAATTGAACTTACCAAACGTGAAGAGAAGATGGCATCCATGATCTCTTGAGCAATATTATTGCTGAAGCCTAGTTCTGTTGTTAGGTACCACATCAGATATTTGGGATCCTTGACCACATTTTTCACTTTAACTATTTAATTAAAGACAAGTATTTAGAAATGAACTGACAAACTTGATTCTAACTTCGGCAAGATAAGTATTTTTACAAATTCTGTGCAACCAATACATAACTAGTTATGAGAGAAGATTTACAATCACAGTGCTACATAGAAGCTCCAAATCCTGGCTCAATAATATCACCAGAGTGTGACTCATAATTCATACTCTATATTGTCTAATTAGTCTTTTTTCTTTTGAAACGGGTCACCACTTCCACTGTGGTAGACAGCCCTTATAAGCACAATGGCTATGACAACCTGCTCAGAATTGGCACTGTCCTCACAGAAGGAAACTGCAACCAACTATGAGTATTATTGCAAAAACAATATGTCCACGCACAATAATTCTGTTATTGTAAACATTTAAAGGAGTTCAAGAATTGCCTCGTTTGGTAGGGAGCAGCATGTACTACAAGTGCATTCAAACATCCAGCTACTGTAGATAGCACAAGAAATAAACCTATAGTTATTGGAACATGAAATGTGAGAACAATCATAAAAGTTGACAAATTGGAAAATATCAAGAATGAAATGAGGAGAATGAACATCAACATCTTAGGATTATGTCAAACAAAACAGATTGGTACAGGTGAAATATACTCTGCTGAATATAGAATAATTTACTCAGGGGGACCACCGGTGTGGCAACCGTGGTTTTTACTTCTAGTTCAGGTTGCAAGCCATTGTCTTCTTTTCAGGTATATCACAGGAGGTGTCTAAAGAAAGTTGGGGAATAAGCTGACAATCTGTCACCTGTCTAAAAATTATCGTCACATCTTGTCCCAATTTCTGACTTTTGTCCTCTATCAAATAATCCCCATAGATGACGAAGAGATGCAAACCCATGGATGTTGCACTTCTGTCTTTTATGGCAGAATCCAGGTGATGGAGAATACTAAATATGCTGTTGCTGTGGTGGGTCAACAAATTTGGCAGAATGATAATGAGTTATTTGGCCAAGAAGTATGTGCTGTGGTCCTGACAGGATGTGGTAATACTGGTGCACTGGAATGCCTGCTTTCAGAGACTAACCATGCATCAATAAAATCCCTGTACATATCATGCTTTTGAGACCTTTTATGAGTACAGGTATCATTATTAATTACTGAGAAGAACCAGTGCTTTTGTAAGAAATGTTATGGGCTGTCAAATGCTACCCGCTCACAGATAAAATAATTTTTTCATCATCATTATGTTCATTCCACAGGGGAACAGAAACATGTGAAAGGTGTATGTATAATCTTGGATAAAAAAAGAGAAAAAAACAGTGAAAGAATACAATATCAGATAATAATAATAATAACAAGATCCATAACCTGTCAGGGTCGAAGGCACACTGGAGACATTAGTACAAAAAGCTCTCCAATTATCTCTATGGTCAAGTCATTCTGAGGAGTGTAGAAAAATCACACTCAGACCATTCCCTGATGTTATCAATCCATGATTTTCTCTTACCTGCTCTTCTCCTCTCTTCCTCAATTGTTCCTCGTAAAATAGTTTTGGAAAGTGAGCGGTGTCTTGTTACATGTCCAAACCAAATAAACTTACATCGTTTCACCACTACCAAAAATGATCCGTGATAACTTGCAAGTTTGTTTATTTGCTGCTGGACTAATATATGTGTTGTGTTCTATAAAGCTAAATCTTAACTAACATCTGTAGCACTTGTTTTCAAAAACCTGAATCACTCTTTTCTTATCTGCATGTCCATGTCTTTATACCCATGTCCAACTGTCACATGGGTATAAAGGTATACTTAGCACTACCAATCTGAATAGAATGATCTTTACTGTAATACTGATCTTACTTTTCCAAATTATATTCAATTTTGCCATGGCAGCTATCGCCATCTCAAGTTTTATATTAATCTAATTTCCAAGATTCTATCATCACATTTTTGGGTCCCGAGATATTTGAAGGTGTAACTTCTTGAAGTTTGTGACTGTTTAATCGGATATTCGTGGGATCTTGTTTGGTTTTGCTAGTCACCAATATCTTGCTTTATCAATGATAATTTCCATGCCATATTTCTGACTCACATCTCTCTAACTTTGAGGTGAGTTCCTGGAGTTCAGATTTGGAACTAGCCAAGAGATCAATATCATCGGCATAATGCAAGTTACTTAGTGGTCTACCTCCAATAGTTATTGATATCTGGAAATCTTGTAATGTCTTTAGCATTATATATTCATAATACATATCAAAAAGTACAGGAAACATATGCAGTCCTGATGTACTCCTATATCTCTCTAGAAATATTTAAAAAAGGTCACTGTTTATGAAAACAGTGCTGCTTGCATCTTTATACAACACTTCAATAACTTCTATGATATTTGTGTCTATGGTAGAGGTCATCCAAAAATACAGAAGTCTAGGAAGTTACAAATATTTGTATAGTGTCTCAGTATCTGCCACAAATCTTTGTTGCACACATAATCAAATGCTTTTGTGAAATCAAAACCAGATAGGGATTTGCTGGTCAGATTTAAATAGTAAAATAATAGATATTAATATCATAAAATATATGCACTAACTACAGACGAAGAAGAAGAAAGTGATAATTTTTTTTAATATGGCTAATTATGGTTAAATATGGTTAATTTTTTAATAATGAAACAAATTGACTCATTATAAGACACAAATTGGTCAGAGGAACTTAGGGAATTACAATGAACTCATGAAAACAGTCACAGACATGTGCAATAAGGAAGCTATCGAAAGCGATACTGCAATTACTCTTGAAGATATTACAGCTGCACTGAAAAGATCAAGAAACACAGCGCCAGGACCTTGAAATCATGTAATGATGACATTAGGTACGACGATCTCAAAGGCAGGTCAGACAAGGACCTTAAGGAGCTGGCAATGCTGTTTAACAAGAGCCTAGCAACTGACACAGTGGAAGAAGACTGGTTGCACAGTTATTTAAACCCACTACCCAAGCCTGGCAAGAGTCATGCGATGATACAGGGTTTTAGACTCATAATCATGCAGAATACAGTCGGCAAGTTGTTAGAAAAGATTGTTGCATGGAAATTGTCCCTGCATCTAGAGAGGAATAACAGCCTGCCCTCAACTTTGGGAGGCTATTGTCCAGGTAAGCAGACTTGACACAATGTCGCCGTATTCGCGCAAGATGTGTTCGAAAGTTAAGACGAACGAATGGAGACATGCACGGCTGAAATAAACCTGGAAGATGCTTATAACAGAGTTCCATTGGATTTCTTGATGACCATAATGCTGCAACTCCAAGTTAGTCCTTTCAGTGTCAGGTGGATTATCTCTGCACTTTTTCAGAGACAGGTTGTTCTTAAGTGTGGGAGTTGGTCTTCGGCACCAACAGTCATAAACCCAGGACTACCACAAAGGTCATATCTGTCCCCAGTATTATTTTATATGTATACAGTTCAAATTACAAGCTGTCAGATTGCAGGACCGAGGAGAACTATGTTCTATGCTGATGACATCTTGGTATATAGGCAGGGCAGAGATAGAAAAGCGATCACCAGGAATTTGCAGAGGGAGCTTGATCATATAGGGGATTGGTGAAGTAATTTTGGAGCTTTTGTTAATCCATCAAAGGCATTGATAACATGGTTTTCCCTAAATAATCACATAGTAAACATGCCCACAGCATCGGTTATTTTGAGAGGGGATGTTCTCAAGAGAACCGGCACAATGAAATACTTAGGGGTTATGTTGGACTGCAGTCTGAGTTTCATAGATCATGTTGACGACATCATTGTAAAGGCTTATAAATGTCTTGCAGTGATAAAAATTATGGCTCCTGCTCAATGTGAACAGAGGCTGCTATTTCTGCTGTATCAGGGATTGGTGGTGGCGGTGGTAGAGTACGCACTGGCGAGACAAACTCAAATAGAAAGATTCGATAGAATCCAGAATGAGGCAATGTGAATTATTTTGGGGTGCACGAGAGATACGTAGGCATGAGCTATGTGATACTTACTGGATTGACCAACTGCAGAGCAAACAATACAAATCTGCAGGGCACTGGACTACTTACAAATCACCACTGATAAAGAACATCCTCTACACCCTGAAATTCTCAAATTGAAAGGCAGTCGACTTAAGAGAGGAAAGTTGTGGATAGGGCGTGCAGAAGATATACAGAGTGTATGTAGATTGGGGGATGTACTACTTGGTACGGAATGGAGTGGTGCACCCTTAGATTGTCCACCAGCCTTCAAAGTAATAATAACACTCAGTAGAGAATGCAGGGAATGGTGTCTGACAGTGGTGGAGCCGGAGGTACTCGCTCTAATCGGTGAAAATTCCAGTGAAGGTGATATGATTGTATATACAGATAGGTCAGTTGAGAGACACATCAGAAGTGCTTGGGCCTTCACGGATCAAAGGTGGGGAGAAACCATTAGAGAGGAAAGTGGTGCTTTCGCTCAGACGACAAGCAGCATGACAATGGAGATTTTGGCAATAACCAAAGCTTTACAATGGGTATGCTCGCAGATAATCTGCGAGCATGCCTACATACTCAGGGACTCGATGAACATAATTGTGAAAGTTCAGGCGGGATACATTCTGAAACAGTGGCTGGATGCAGTGAATAATAACTGTATGTGTAAAGTGACTTTCATTTTTGTGCCAGGACATGCGGGAGTTTGGGGTAATGATAGGTTGGCCGCACACGCTGGTACTATGGCTGTTGGTGGAGCAATGGATCTACCAGACATTTTGAACGCCTTACAGGAAAATACACAAGTAAATGACTATAAGCAACGATGACTCTTGTTCCATGACTAGAATAAAGGAATTTGGTTTGAAATGTAGTGTCGCTAGAACGGAGCAGTTTCTTGGGCAAAAAAGAATGATGGTCAATCAACTGCATACTGGGACCGTCATTCAATGTGTAATGGCGGCTACACTTAAGGAGAGATCTGAGCACCTATGGACTTGTCCAGAGTGCAATGACGATGATCCAACTAACTAACTAACTAACTAACTAACTAACTAACAAATGGTATATAAGTATGGTACTAGGGGATATTAACACCAAGGTTGGAGAGGAAAGAGATGAAGATGTCACTGGTAGATATGGACTTGAAGAGAGAAATTATGATTGAATGGGCTTAGGGTACAAAACCTTATCTTTGGAAACACCTTCCTTCAGCAACACTCTAGATATCTGTAGACAAGTAAAAGTCCAAGATATGATTATCATAATCAAATTAACAATCAGTACTTACTAATATGTATTCATTTTCGAAAAAGCTTACTATTGGTGACAACAAGATCTGGAGTAGATTGCAATAGTGAACGTGTCCCAGTAATAGCAAAATTGAGAATAAAATTGAAGAAATTAAAAGGAGCCCCAAGAAATACCAACATTGATCTGGCAATGCTTGGCTTGTGATACAAATTATGAACTGTAATGTGAAGAATAAGAAGAAAAATCAAACCAGAAATTGGAGAGGAGCAACATTAAATTGTAGAAAGCAGAGGCACAAACAATGCTGTATACATCTTGAGAACATTGATAGAAAGGATTTTCATGAGTAGTTAGGACTGAAATCCAGAATTATCATTGTGGAAATTTCTTGTTGATTCCTTGTGGAAATTTACAAGTAATTCTGATGATATGCTATAACCAATAACTAATATCATTTAACCTTCTCCAAGTAGATAATCTTTGAAAATGTCCAGTGACAAGATTCCGTTCAAAATCTTCTTTATATCCCTAATAACCATTTGACTTTCACTGTTGGCAGTCAGCAGCATGGCTATATCGTCTACAAGATGATGAAGGCTAGAAGAAAATAACAAAATAAACCATAAACATTTCTATGCAAAGAAACAAAAGTTTAGAAGAGTCTAAAATTACATTACATATAAGCTTCTGTTAATTAATATATTACTATTACTTTTCTCCTAACAGAATAGATACAAAGTCAGGGGCAGACCATGCAAATGATGGATTACAGAATAAATGAGTCCAAAATAAACATACATGCAGCACACAAAAATGCTATCTCCAGATAATTCTTCTACCCCTGACAATGCAAGGAATAAAGGTTAAACAGATAAAAGAGAAAAATCTAATCTCCTGGTGTCACTGACTCAGAATTGGTGCAACTGCTGCGTAAAACTTCTGACAAGCTGTTGCTGAACTCCATATCTTCAGCAAGCCGCTAAAACTGCAAGTTAAACAGACCACTTCTACTGTTGGTTCCACGGCTGCACGTCTAAGAAAATACACATCACACAATGGTACAAGCAGGTTTGTGATTCCTTGTATATACTGTGGAAGACTCTCAGATTGGTCTTGTGAGTCACATCCATCATCCCCATGGATTTTAGATGTTTTGTAAAGCATAACAATAATATCTATCATCTGGAAAAAAGGAAATCTGCTTACCTCTACTTGTAAACAGCTAAAACCTCAATTTTTATAATTACTTCTAAATACATTATGGCAGGGTAGGAAAATCCTTAGAGAGATAAATAGTTAACAAAACACACCTGAAGTAAGCAAAATATGCTCTCATTGACTCTTCTCACACATGCTCAGAGCATGGAAAGAAATTAAGGCATTCATAGGACTCAATTAGCCATAGAAATACTCCCTGTAACTCCCTAATGGGAAAAAACAGAGTATGACAATTTATTTTTTAGACAGTGCTCTACATGAATTGGCACAATCCAAGGATTTTGAGATACAAGAGCATGAGTCAATATTGAGAATGCGTGAGTTGGGAGTGTGGATAGGCGTGGCCAATAGAGAACCCTAAGAAAGATGCCAAAAAGTGCAATGAACCAACATAGAACTAGAATTTTCAGCTGTTACACCCTGAATGATTTCCTGAAGTAGATCCAAGCACATATGGACATGTCCAGTGTGCGAACAGGATAATCAACATACTTAATACCCAAATGGCACCTTAGATAACAGTGCTAATAATAAAAAAAAAACTGAATCATATAAAAAATATCAACTATTCATAAATTTTTATGAATCAAAGAACAAAACCATTAAATTACTTAAGGACTTAAACAAATACAAGGACTTAAAATTTCTCTCCTTAAAATTTTTATTTAAAAATTTCTCTCCTTAAAATTTTTACTTAAAATTATTACTTACCATCAATAATTACACTAACTATTGTTTTTCAAAATCTTTTATCAGAACATAAAATAATTCATAGATTCATGAAACATAAATGTGTGCCCAAGTTCAAACGAAAGTCATTTCTTTATGCTGTCAACAACCAAAGTGCAATATTAACATCTCTGTTTTTGCAGACATCTTTCTTTGCGGAGACGGCACTTGTTGATTATGACTTAAGTCCACATTATGGAATGAAGTTGTGACTTCCTCCTTTCACTCTAACATCCCAAACCAAAGTGCATTGAAAATTTTATAAATCACTTCACAATTATGTCCATGTGAGCATATTTTTAAAGAATGTAATGTTGGTATATGTGTCAATTAGTACATTTGAACTAGTGTGGAAAAAAATTGGCACATTGAGTGCAAAAAGTTGGCCACCCCTACCTTAACATATGGTTCAGAAACTTGGACAATGAACAAACATAAGACAGAATTGATGCCTTTCTTTTGTGAATATATAAAAGAAAAGGAAAACTTTGTGGAAAGAGAAGAGAACGAATAGGTTTTAGCAACACTAGGTATGAAAAAAAGTACTATTAAAGAAAATAAAAATAAAAATTTTTTTTTGGATATATGAAAAAATCTGATACCTCTGGTCAAATACATCAACCTCACCATAAGAGGTACGGTACATTTCAACCTATCAACCATAGATGTTAGTCCAATTTGGTTATATTAAAACTTGTAATCATTAAAAAATAACAGAGGTCGTGGATCTGGTAATCCAGCAATCATGACCTCTGTGATTGAATTTGATATCTTGTTGAAGACATCTTTATTTTTATCAAGAACAAGGATCACTGCACCCGGAACATTCCCATAAATGCTGTGCATGCTATTTCATCAGCCATCTAAAGTCTATAAGTTCAGTACCTCAGTCAAATGTTCTTCTGGTCTTTCCAGTGCGGACGCACTTCCTTCCACCTCCCCTAGTCACTCCCATTTCTATCATTCTTTGAACATGCACATTGTCTCTTTCAACATCCTCTTCATCGTTTTGCATTATATTCATGACTGCCCTAATTAACTCAGTTCTGTTTCTTCTCATTATTTTGCCATCCATTATAACTTTATGCATCAGCGCTTTTGTTGAATCTTACTTCTGCATGACATGAACAGTAGGTTTATGTGATTCTTGTGGCATTGATGAAGCGCTATTTGAGGTGTGTATTTAAAAAAAAAGGTTACAGCATATTTTCCTGTTAAGGCATATAGGGAAGCTATTTTATAGGAAATGGAAATAAAGGCTGCTATGCAATAAGTCACTATGGCAATTACTGGAAAAACTTTTTATTGTAGGGAGTTTTTCATTTGATGCATGATTATAGAAAACTGACATCCACTGGGATTAATTATGAATAATATAATTGATTCCAGATACAAAAATAAGCTGACTATAAAGAAATAAATCTGTGTTACCTGTTTGCTAAGTTTGTGAGAATATGGCTTTGAGCGATTTCATCTAGAATGTTAGCATTATCTTTCAACACATTGAGATCAAGGTCAGCCATAAGTTTTGCCATAAAGATGAAGAAATCTTTAAACTGATAAATAATATTTGCCAAATCTGAGGCAGCTATCTGAATGATATTGATAATGTTGCTTGCTGGTCTTGTAATCATCTGTATACAATGACAAAGATATCACAAATTACCTGATTTCAGTGTACACAAAAGTGCTATCATTATATAGTTTCTGCAAAACTAAAGCTTTGCATGTTATGTGAGGAAATTCAACAGTTTTAAAACACAAATAATCACTTCATTGAAGAAATTTGTGTCTGCAATAACTGTTAGCATATTTATATGTATCATTCTGCCAACTAATATGCTGAAAGACTGAGCCTTTATTGGTTCCCAGAATGCAGTGATGTTGATTCTGTTAAATATTAAATAGTCCCAGAATGTATATGGTAACATGAAAACTCTGAAATACATGTCAAATTTGTATTTATGTGACTAGATTGTTGTCGCTGGATGCGAGACACATCTATGGGAAAACACATCCTTGTCACACAAAAATATCAGTGTTGCGTTGCTAATTGTTTCAGTTCTATATGTTGACTGAATATTTATGAAAAAAATGTCCTTCTGCTATGTAGATCTTTTCCCAAGCTTTCCAAATTCTAACCACAACTTTTGTCACAAAACCAACTTGAATTTGAATGACTCTCTTAACAGAATTGAAAAATATAACTGTGATCGATAGGTTGCCTGTTTATTATGTTGATTGACACAATTAAGAAGCAACTATTTCATTGCCCTCAACACCATCTTGACCTATCATTGAAGTTGATATGGTTACATGAGTCCTACTGAGTGAAGCTGATATGGTTACATGAGTCCTACTGAGTGAAATGAATAGCTGTCAACTTTTTTTTTCATACGTATGTATTTGTAACAATTTATTTTGATATTTCAAAAATATGTTCGCATTTAGCACACAAAATAAACTCCCCAAAAACTCCCACCAAATTTTAAAAAAATTATTTGCCTAAATAATTTTTTTGGTCTCAATATGAATGTGTAAGATACAAATGTATGCATTAGCAATAATTACTAGGAAACTTAACACCAAGTGGCCTTTTAAAAAAAAAAAAGTTTTTTGTGTGGTTTTTGTGTGTGCCCAAAATCAGTATTAATATGGAAAATCTGTACTAATTAACACATGGAGATGGCACACTGATATCTCTAATGTTTGGACAAATAACTTTTGCTGAAGATGCGTAGAATGGGAATTGTGGTGGGTGGGAGCAATGATTAGATGGATACACGCATTCCTGACAAAAAAACATGATTAGATGATTTCCCTGCAGAAGATGGATATGTTGGGTCATTACAGCAACAACAAAAACGGCGACAATGCATTTCCATTCTCTAGACTACATCCTGCTGGAAATCTAGTAGGACTACAAGGGAGATCCAGTGGGAGTTTGAGAATGAATGCTGAAGAAGAAGATATACAAGCCTTCCTGACAAACAAAACTATAGCCACCATGCTGGTACATTATCTTGGAAAAGAATAGTGGAGGAGTGACTGTCTTAAAGCTCTCCTTTAAGTTGCACACTTTTCCTTATCTTCATTTATGACCTGACCAAATATCTTAAATATTGTTCTCTGATGACCTTGCCATCTGGACTAGCAAAGATCCATAGTTAAAGCAAGGATCAACAGAGTTTTCCTCACAATCTTAGTATATTAATTGTGTCAACTAGAAATCAATACATGGAAAACTGCTTCTATCATTTTTAGCTGCAAAACAATTTTTGTCATCCAAGAATGCTTCATCACTTACCTGTACCACAAAGCATCATGAATGTTAACAGTGGTTCTTGTTGACTTGTTAATAAATAAATTATATAGTACACAAACACATTAGTCTTATGTTTTTAGGTAACATATACCAAGCACACGTTCTATAGAATTTGTTTTCAAATGTTTGGAATCTTCTTTCTAAGTCCGCAGTTAGAGTCTAGGTCTCACAACCATATAGAAATATTGATAAAAGCAAAAATGTATATCATCATCAAATTTATAACCCTTCAGGGTCATAGGGGTGACACTGAAACATTAACATCAAGATTTATATAAGTTAATCTTAACATGGGTGGTGATCCTGCCCTTCCATATTGTGGTTAATCTTGTCATGGCAGCCATGGAAATTTTCAGTCTTTTCTTAATGTCAGTTGTTGATTTACCATCACCACTAATCTGGGCTCCCAGATTAGTAAATATAGAAGTCTCCTCAAGCCTTCTATTGTGAAGCTTTATGCTGGTTGGGACTACCTTAGCACTCCTATTCATAACAATTTTACTATTATCTGCAATTATTTCCATGCCAAGTTTTTTGCTAGATAGTTCCAGTTTTGTAGCTCCGCTTCTGTTGTCACCATCAGATCACTGTCATCAAATTGGCTGACTGGTCAAAATGTATTTAGTGAAATGACATGACCAAAGAACAATGCTAATATAAACAAACTCTGCAGGGGGAGAGATAAATCCCTTATCTTACAATTTTGAACAGTACATGCAAAAGCTAATAGCTATTTAAGCTGTATCAGGCCCCATCAATTACCTATATGAAGACACTTTTCTCACTTTAGTGAAACGGTCAAACACCTAATTTTTGACTACACATTAACTCTAAACAACCAGGAATATCTTTTACAGACATCCTTAACAGTCACTGACACACTGTATGGATCACTAAAACAACTTCAGAAGTCCTGCAATATTTTAAGAATGATACTTAGCTGCCAAGAGCATAATTACTCAACAGCAATTGGATATTGACAGTAACAACATCTCACATGACTATTATAAATAGGCCCTATATTAAAAGAAAGAATCACTTCTTCAAACTCACCTCGTTAATAGTTTCAGACAAGACTGACATATTCTTCAAAATGTATACAGTGTGTGTGATCTCTGCAGTGCAAATCAGTGAGCTAATCTCTGCAATGTTGACTGATGCTGTTAGTGGTAGTTTTATGACCTGTGAAAGCTGATCTAGATTACAGAAAATGTCTTTCACCACTTGTGCAGGTTGAGTGAGGAAATGTGCCTGTTTTGAAAAATTAATTAATAGATTAGCAATGCAAAAATTTACACAGTTCTTAACCTTTACCACTCCCAATAAAAATTAGTAACTTACCCTTGCAGCTTGAATATCTTTTGACAACTGTGCAATTGTGGTGGGTGTTTCATGCCTAAACATGTGAAATGTTCTTCCAAAATTCTGCTAGGCATTTAGCCTAGGTTTATTATATTTATAATGTTATAACCAAACTAACGGGCTCATAATATTGCCTGTGAAAATAAATCAAACTCAATATCTCTGAAAATAAATAAAAAGACTTACATGTCACTAACCTTCTCAATCCAATCTTGACTAGGACTAGGAATATTTCTCTGACACACAACTTAATTATATAAATGCAGAATATCTAGACCAAATGTCCCAGATATCATTTCCTAATGAAATTAATGTGTTCATAATATCTTCTTTCAAAACACACGTAATTCCCAACAATTCATCATAATTAAAAACACAATCTGTAAGAAATCAATAAAAATGGCTTCTATTTCAACTTGATTTGTGATTATTGTAACAGATGACAAATAATTAAAATGTATTCAAATTTACACATGACAACATGGGAAAAATAAGCTAGATTTAATGCCAAACAAGATTTTGACTTTTCATGGGGAAAAAAGCTGAATTAATTTTTTTATCATAGTTACAAAATTGCATAGCGACGGGGCACAATTTTGCTACTATGGTGTTCAAGGAATTACAAATTTAAATTAATTTTTTAGGCCAATGGCGTGGTAAAGATTAATAACATAATTTGTAAACATTGTGTCAAATATAAACAATTTCTAAACTACCTATGTACCGTCTATTCTCAGGTCAATATTCAACATTTGCTGTGACATAATTTATTTAAAATAAAAATCCTTTCTGTACATGCAGCGCCGTCTGCTATGGCAAAGCAGTCTTTTTTCAATAGCCTTTAGAAAGCTTCCATGCACGCCTTTACAGGAAAAATGCAGTAATTAAAGTGTTTTTTACTGTGACGGATAAAGGAAAGTTTCAACTTCTGATTCTTCCTCTTCTTCAGCGTTCATTCTCAAACTTGCACTAGATCTCTCTTGCAGCAGGTGAATGTCCAACTAGATTTTCAGCTGGATGTAGTCCAGAGAACGGAAACATGTTGTGTCATAACCGTTTTATTTGCACCCATGGCTAGACACATCCTGCTGTATCTTCTGATTCGAAAACAGATGTGTCACATTGGTTGCATTGTATCCTAACTGAGCAGTGTATCCTTGATGATGTCGATCCACCTTTTTTAAAAATCTTCCTCCTGGTTTATATTAAAAAAATTTGTGATAGAGAAACTGCAGTAAAACTGTGCACCAGTTTGGTAAGTTAATATTGAGAAATTTTACATAGAATAATACACAGGAGTAGTAATTCTATCAAAAGGTTATCGGATGGGGACAAACAAACACAAAATGGAACCACATAATCAAAAGGATACTACATGCAAGTAATATAGTATAAAACTGACATATCTGACACACAAAAAAAGAGAAAAACAAGAACCACAGAAATATGATTACATGAGAAAGTACAGTAGGAAATACAAAGAAATTGAAAACAAAAGTAATAAAATTGTTGATATTAACAATAAAAAAAGGTCTTAGCTGAATTTGATTTGGGACTGAAAAAAAATTGAAAAGTCGGAAGTATAGGACTATTATAAAACACGAACTTCATGTAACCCATGATGGTGTCAAATATAAAAGTAAACGTGAAGAGGAATGTATCAAAAGAATTTATGCCAGATGTTAATTCCAGTAGGTTCCAGATGTCCCCATGCTATGGTTGATGTGGTTCTCAATCATTGCCATGACAAATGTTATATGGGTTGCAGCAAAAGCGATCACCAAATCTGAGGCTAGCTTCTCCCGTCTAAGTCAATTGGCAATGCTACAAATGACAACGTAAAACATCTTGGTCTTCTTTGTATTAAGAAAAATATTTTAAGCCTCTCTATGTCACTTTACCATTATATCAAATCAGTCAGTGGCCATAATGTCTTGTTGCATATTGCAGAGCAGGAACAAACTCTCTACACCTTTTGGTCTGAAGCAATACTGTAATGAATTACTCAGGATTGGTTTAATTGTTTCATTTCTGCCTTCACTGTTGTACACTATACTATTGATCTATCTATTTATTCTCAGTTGCCTGTTGTACATAGGGTTGCAACTGTTGCTCTCCAACCATTTCTATGATATTCAGTCTTCATGAACTGATATACTGTGGGATTCTGAGGAAATATTATTAAAAGCACTCTGGCCTTATGAATTCTGTCACTTTGTCAACATCCTGATCTGTTCCTCCTTCTTTGCAGATGTTGCTTCCAAATAAGTAGAATATTGATCCTTTGTGCAATCACTTTCTAATTTTCAATTGCAGTCTTTGTGACAACATTAGAAAGAGTAATACTCTGTAAATTGTCATACACTGTGGGAGGATTGAGGACATGTGTCCAGATTGAGGATGTTGGAGAGATTCTAAATAGTCTGATGTAAGAAAGGTACAGGAAACTGAAAAAAAAACACCATAATGATTCTTTTGTGAAATAAGACTACTTGACAGATGTCTCAGTTGGTACAGCAAATTAAGAGGAAGACTCCTTAAAATAACAGAATAATAAAAAAAAAAGAACACAAACCCAATTCTTGTTCACAGATGCAGTCAGGAATGAGTTTACCACAGACTCTGATAAGCCAAGATGATTCATAAGATAATCTGCTACTTCGGCACTGCCATTCAATAAATCTGTCATATGTATCATACCTGGAAAAAAACAAAACTATATACATACTATTCAGGCATATAGAAGAGTTCAAAGGAATTACTATATTCACTATTATCTGGGAGTAGATAGCATGCACTTTAGCTACACATCTTTTTGTTTGTATTATTATTTTTGAACTAAATAATAATCTGGTGATTGTTTGTGAACATACTGTATATTTTCACAATGGGAAATTTGGACATCTTCTTGCAATACCTCATTACTATTTGAAAATGAAATATATATCCCTTTGTGTATACTATTTCTCTCAATCTATGTTTCTAATTACTGATGAAATAAAGATAGTTTTTAATTGCAATAGCAAGTGCTATCAATTGGAATTACTATAATTATTTGAAAACAAATGAATAATTCTTCATGTAATTAAAGAAGCTAATGTTCAATTTTCTCTTCATTAATTTACCCTTGTATGAGAAGAATTGAATGAAACTGCTGAAACTCAGTACATTTCCTAAGAGAATGGTAAATTGTGAGCAGTTTTTATTAATTGTAAATATTAGTGATAAAATATTGTTCAACTGATTGATTTGTGGGAACCTCAGCTGAGGTTCAAATACCGGTATTCTGCTGTACATGTATGTTTTTTTTGCAAGGTTTGACTCTGTTCGCCCATACAGTACATTGTACATATTTTTATGTGGAATTCTTAAGTATTTACTTTTTGGGTTTTTAATCAATTTAGTGATGACATTGATTTCCCCAGCTTTATTTATATTTAGTAGCAATGCTAATTTTTGTGGTATTTATTTATTTTTAATGGCAACTGTGTTTATGCAGTTTTTATTTAAATTTTATGACAGCAATCGTTTTTGCAAGTTTTAATTTGTATTTTAGTGACAACACTGCTTTTTTTAAAAATAATTACTAGTATTATTTCCTCTGTTAAGTTGCCTTTGGATACAGTCCCAACTTAGGATTTGTTTTATGTCCACATGCATAGACAGCGTAAGTCCATCTGTGTGTATACATAGTTTATTTTATACGTTTTTGTTTACATTGTATGTAGTGTAGATCTAAAAAGTAAAACAGTATTAGGCAGCAGACATTTAATAGTAGTTTCCCAAGACTTTCCTATGGTTGACTATAGGTGTGACAAAAATCTTACTGACATCTTGGTGCACAGCCATCTCAGGACTAATGTTTATGACAATTTTTGCATGGTTTCCAGTGGATGCTAGAATTGCTACACATGTGCATATGTAGTGCAGACTGCTCCATGTCATTTCCTAAGGCCACTTACACTACTGATGATATCTTTATATGTAAATCTTGTAACATCATTTAGGTTATCATTTGTAAATTTCTGTCAACATCTTCAGGCCATCAACTCCTACTCCTGTCACTATGCATTTCAATGGCACTGATAACAAAACCTTGTAATAACTGTAATAAAATCATGCACAACAGATGATCAGGTTAGGTATGCCCTTAAATATATATATATATATATATATGATATATATATATATATAAGGGCATGCAATTTGGTAGCCTAAAGCTATTTGGTCTTAAAACCGATCATTCATTTAATTAAATGTGGTTGGTGGGGGTCTTTGTTGTGTTTTTGTTCATGTTTTTTTCAGACATAGTTGTATTATTTCATTCTTATTCCCAATATTTTGTAAATGCACGTCTCTATAAACTTGTGTATATGTACATCATTGTTACATTTGATGTCTCTGCTGTAAAATCTCTGTCGTTAAATACTTTTGTTATAGTGCCTTTATCTTTACTGTTTGTTCACTGTTTGAAAAAGACCTTAAGGTCTGCATGAACTACACTCGAAACTACAAGACATAATTATATACACAATGGCTCAGTTATCAAATAACAAAAAAAGTACTGAAACACAAATAAAAGCGGTTGGGGTTTTGTTGACTACAGAAACGATGTGAAGTTGGTTAAGAAATCTTCAGCATATCCCGCTGTCACATCCAGCATGAGGATAGAGGGAGTTACAGCAGCACTTAATTGGTTGATAACTGATACATCAAAACACTCGGTAATACTCACAGACTCTCAAAGCATGCTGCGCAAGATAGAAAAGTACATGTTGAGAAAAGAATGGTGGGACTTATTGAATAACTGTGCAACGCATTGAGAGCCACCTGCCCTCCTTGGATGCCCCTGGTGGGTGGCTCTCAGTGCGTAACGCAGAGACCGATGCAGCCGGAAGCAAACGTAGTGATATTTTTGTCGCCATGAAAGCTGATGGAAACTGAAAATGTTGGAGGAGAGACACATTATCTTGTACTGAACTGAGTATATCTATATATAAATATATTATTCATATAGGAACAAGCAAGGGTGACCTATTGATATTATGGATAATTAGCATACCTGTTTTTTTTTTGTGTGTTTATAAAACTTTCTAAAATATTACTACTTGGATATACTCTGACTTGAAAGAATTTCTGAACATCACCGATGTTTTGGATATACCTTATGAACTTAAGCAGAAATAGTTTTCTCATTTTTATTTTGTGTTTATTATTCTGCTGCAATGAATTACTATCTTTAATGTGATATATATATTTGAACATGGTATGATAGATTTATTAAAAAGGGCACCCATTCCTAAATAATTTGATACTTCTTACTTAGTTGTGCAATGAAACACATAGGCCTATATGACAAAACTGGTGACCATTGTCATATAAAAAAAATGTCCTATGAATAAAGGCTGCAAGGTTTTTTTTGGTTGTGCTGTCTAAGGGTTAATAAATAAGATTGTTGCGATGTACTGACTATCATAATTTCATTAAACAATGCATTTAAAAAGCAACAAATAGGGACAAAATTACAAACCTTGATTACCAGAGCTGAATACATTCAAAAAGAAGTCTAGCACCTTAAATAAATTTTGATCCTGCAAAAACTTTTGAATTTCTGGTATTTGAAGAACTGCAGCCACATCCTTTATAAAATTTGTTGTTCTATAACATGTAAAAAAATATGAATATACAATTTGTTTATTTTACTGATGAAATATTTGTGTATGTGTGCTTGTGAATAAGTGTGTATGCATGAATATTTGCATAAGTGCACGCATTAGTGTTTGCATAAGTAAGTATGCATGGGTACTCATGTGAGTGTGTATGCTTGTTCACATGAGTGTGCACATCAAAATATATAAGTTTAGAAATTATTTGTAACAAACAATTATATTCTATATCTTACAAAATCATGTCCAATGTTAAAAATACAATTTAATTTTTTATGCGTAATATTTACTCACATAAATATAGTATAAAAATAGGAATATTTTAAATTAGAAAAATTAATTTTTCAAACATTATAGAAATAAAAGTGATGTCAGTACTCAGTGAAATATGTAATCATTGCTTCAAAATTATCTCCTGTTTTCAATAGACACTGTGACATCGAACTTGTATTTATGCCAGTGCCCAGCACAGTCAAATTGATCATCTTCCTCAGCATAAAGTTGACATAAAGAGGTGCTGAGCAGTTCAGAGTTTCTCGTGGAACAATCAACTGGTGAATATTCTGCAAGAAATCATTTTTTCAGTTTTAGTTAACTTAAATAGAAATATTAGTAGAAATATAATCAAATAAAAGTGAGGATCTAGGTGTTTGCACAGGATTGTTATATATATATATATATATATATGTGTGTGTGTGTGTGCATGTACATGTGCATGTGTGTGTATCAGTGTGTGGTGTAAGGTATTTCACTCCTCACTACCTCTCAGAGAAATAGAAAATATGATTATAGAATCCAAAGAGTCTTCTCCCTATGACAGGTGATAGAGTTTTACTTTCAGCTTGAGATTGATGTTTCTCTGTATGAGTTTGTCACTCTTCTCTCTATAGCAAGTGATAAAGTTTTACTTTCAGCTTGAGATTGATGTTTCTCTGGCATAGGTTTCTTTTTGATGGAAGGTTTAGCAAATCATAGATGACTGATTTATAAAATTTGACTGTATGGTGCAATACCATGAACTGGATAATTTTCTACTCAAGAGAGAACTTTGCAGTGGCTAGCAATCTTAAGGCATGTAGATAAAAAGTTTGATTTTTTTCTTCAGCAGACTTCATCAATACAGGTCATGGGTAGGGTAGTTTATCTCATGCTCATGAATCCTTAGTTACCTTCTACAACATACATGCAAGTGGTAGTATTACTATTCTTTGCTCTCCTTTTGAACCTAGCAACACATGGATAAAATAGAATATAGGTCTAAAGAATTAAAGAAAGTGCTTGAAATCTTTCACCTCCACTACCAACTGTACCATCACAGCAACATTGGTAGAAAAAAACTGTCCTTAAAAGGAGCTGATGGCCTCCATTTATAACAGGTTCAACCCAAAACATCTCATATGAGACTCAAAGTGCTATGTTTTGTTTATCTGTCTTATATGATGCGATTAGTATGTCACATTTGTTTTGTCATTTTTAGAAATTTACAATAACCAAGACTACCTAGAATAACTTCCAATAGGAAGTAAACACCTTCCTTGTTTAATTTGAAGCACGTTGCTCAAGACTACATCAAATTTGTGTGTGCATGTTATATCGGTTTTTCATCTAGTATTTAGGATACAATTCTTAGAATAGTATGCAATTTGTAGGTTCAATAACACATCATGTGTGATTGATTGCTTTTCAATCTCTCTTAATTTGTAAATAATTAAGAATCTATGAATCCAGTTAACATTCATTAGTTAGGCTAATTGTGTTTTCAAAATTGAATACATAGGCCTATTCATATAAGGAAAGAAAAGAAGAAGTTCTAGAAAAGTTGTTGTTGTGGCAGATCCTTGGTAAGAGAAATTTATTTTATACTATTACAGAAATCTCAATTTTACAAAATGCTGTGTATTCAGATGTGGATTACCAACAAAATAAGAGCATTTAGAATTTTGTCACAATTATTGTGGTCTGTAGTTCTCCATAAGTAAATATTTTTGTCCACCAATTTTACATTTTACATTTTAACTATAATGCATGCCTATATTATTTTCTACAAATGTAATACTACATAACATTTCACACAACAGTCATCAAAATCATAAAATTCATCCAATTCCCTGTAATTTGATATAGGCTTATAACAAGATATATTTAAACAATATTTAGATACAAAAATAAGTCTGACTGGTGTATGTATGGAATATTTTTGGAGCTAAAAAAATGATTCCATTCACACTATAAAATAAATGCATGCTGAATAAGCTAAGAAGCACATTCTCCCACAAAATTAAGTCATAAATAAGGCTCTGCATTTACAACAATAATATGAGCATGACATTTTTCAATTCTCAGATTGTGTGAATATAGTAAGATCTTTAAAGTAAACAAAACAAACTTGAAATAAAACAATTGTAACCTCCATTATGTCATCCCAAAATCCAATGTTCTGAAGTTTCTTCAAAGTTCCAATAAAATCAAAACCAGTTTTATTCTCAAATATACATGTGAGTTCATCAAACTCTGAAATATATAATATCAATTAAAAGAAATCATTAATTGTGTCTTTGTGACACTATTTCTAAAGTGATAGTTATTTGTCATCAACACTATGGACATGAATGTAGGGTAACCAGGGGCAATGATGGCACTTTTCACTTTTTTGTGTATTCTGACAAATAGACTTAACTATGCGTAATTATGTTCCAAATCACACTGTTCACAACTTTAATACACTGCCATGAAAAACACAGTATCTTGACAATGTAACGTGCTGAATAACTTAACAATACAATATATTACAGAGTAAACATGTTAACAAACATGGCAGTAATGATAACAGCAAACAAGTAGTTAAGAAGTTGAAAATATGTTAGATCGAGAACATTAACACATGAATTTGCCACATGGTTCAAACACGACTTGTCCTTCAACTGTCAAACTTGGTTGTGTGACAGAGTAGAATGTTAGTGTCCTATGCAGTCATGTGGAAAACCCATAGATCTGGGGAAAAACCTGCTGCGCAGTTTTTCCCAGTGCGTATTTTTACCCCAGGCTACCCTATCCTACTCAGGATGTAGCCATCAACCCAGTATTTTTTGGCTGTACTGTTTTTCTTGAGTATTTATGTTCAGTAGTTTGTTATTGTTTTCAGAACATTCCCAGATACACAGTTGGCTGTGGCAGAATGTAAACCTGGTACTTCAGGCATTACAGACTAGCCCTATACATCCCAGCCACAGAGAAAAATAACCCAGCAGCAATTGGATATTGACATAAAAAGAACAAATCAATATGCATAGGTGACATTCTTGTTATTCTTTGCTCCCATTTCAAGCTCCAGCAACCCATGACTGGTTATTATACATTATGTAGCTATTCTCTACTCTCATTTCTAGCTATAACAACACATGACTGGTTATTATACAATATGTACCTATTCAAACTTAAGACAAACGCAAATACCTGGTAACAGTTTCATAAAGTCAGAGACCAAATTTAATGATGTCATGACTCTAGAAATAGTTTCTCTATTGTTTTGGAATCCCTCAGTGTAGTTAACATACTTAACAGCTGTGTTGCACATGCTGGTTAGACTTCATTGAAAAAAGAATGTACATGATATTATTAACCATACTCTCACACAGAAGCAGCATATGAACTCAGGATGCACACACCAAAGCAGCAAATGTACTCATGACATACACACTAAAACAGCACATGTACTCAGGATATATACACTAATGCAGCACACATATTGAGAATATACACACTGAAGCAGCACATGTACTCAGGATATAATAACTAAAGCAGAACACATATTCAGGATATACACACTAAAGCAGCACATATAGGCCTACTCAGGATATACACACTGAAGCAAGCAGCACATGTACTCAGGGATATATACACTGAAGAAGCACATATACTGAAGCAGCACATGTACTCAGTTATTGGTGACAAAATAAAGTTATAAAAATTATCAGTGAATACAAAGAAAACCAAAATAACATCATTACTCAGATACATTCTATTCTATACATTATAGCATAATCTTTTAACATAGAATCTCAAAAAGTTGATTAACTAATTCAGTTACAGGTATTTTTTCTACAATACAGGCTACAAAATATGTCTTACCATTTATAACTTTAGGACATAGTTTCTGATTATATAATGATTGGTATGGGATTTATAGCTGTTCATAAATTACATCCGCAATGGGAGGAGCTAATAAAATTCAACAGATGCTGACAAGGAAGAGGGGAGATTAACAAGAGTTTATGTCAACAATTGTGTTTTATAGACCAAATAAATTGTTTGAATTTGAAACATTTTTAGAAAAAAAAAGAAAACAAAACCTGTAGTTGTTTCCTCCTCTTTTAGGTATTATTATTCCTTTTAAGGAAAAGGGGGGGGGGGGGGCAGAGAGAGAGAGAGAGAGAGAGAGAGGAAATGAGGTCTCTCTCTGAATTCTTAAGTTGTTGACTAGGAGGAAGAAGGTAAAAAATTGGCAAAAAACAGTTGACATAATTTATGGAAAGCCTCTTGAAGGGAGTAGAGTGAAAATGTGTACGGGATAATACCTCACAGTCAGTGGCAGACATTTCTACTGGGAAGGCTATGACCGAATTTGGCTCCCCCGCTACAACCTAGCTCACGTATAGTTCTACATTCTACATGTCTGTTTGAGTATGGCAGAGTCATTTCCTGGGTAATGACTTTAGCTATTGAGCTAAACTATGTGCAGCTACTCAGCAAGGTGACATCTCCCCTACTGTACACACAGCTACTGGTGGAGAAGGAAAAAGATTGTATTAATGACAACCGCTTTTAAGGTGAGAGTTGGAAAGGCCCTGTCTTGAGTGCACCAAGAGGTCACCCAAGATGTTGAGAGACACAGGATATCGAAGCAGCAATAATTGTATATGACAATGGAAAAAGCAGGGCAGCTTGTACAGAACCAAGAGGCTTACAGAGGACACAGTTCTGCAAAGGACATGTCACATAGAAGAAGGTATTGTGAGTCACAAGAGCTATTCAAATTCAGATATAAACAGTTATGTTCATTTTGGATAAAAATGTCAAGACTCCAGTACACTTCATGCAGACATGCCCATTCTGTGGTGACCTGAGAAATCTGGTCCCATGAGACAAAACTAGAAGAGAAGCTGTGGGAAACCCACATGTACCTGCTGCTGATGACTGAATTAATGGAAGCAACCCAACTACCTGTCAAAACTGCTGAATCATAAAAGAAAATAAATTAATTTTATGACTATTCATGGATGCTCATAAATGGAAGCTACACAGATTTAAAATGGTGATAAAGCCATGAGTAGACACCTATAGAAAGAGCATCAGAAATGGATAGGACATAACTAGACGACCAGGAGAAGCATTGCAAGACAGGCATTATTCTGAATCTATATTCAATTGTAAAATGATGAGAATTTGCATGGTTTGAGCATGTATGTCAACATGATTCCCAGTCAAAAACTATCTTGCAGGAAGAAGTTGAAGGAAGTCTATCTACCTATACGCTGTGGCCCTTGTTTGCCTTGTGGCATCCAGGGTGGAAGAGTTCTCTAGAGATGGCCTTCTTGTGTGCTGTTTGTAAGCTTGTTCCTATGGCTTCTTTGATTTCTGTGATCCATCTTTTACATGGTATGCCTCTGGCTTTATAGCTGTGATAGAGTTATGGCTGTATGGATTGATAAATTGTTCTGGAACCTACAGGGATAATGGAAAATAGAAGACCAAGCAAAATCTTGACAGGAGAATTTCAGGAAGATAAAGGAGAATTAGGCAACACAGTGAAGAACTAGCCAAAGACAGAAAAGGTGGAAGAGATTTGTGCTTTAACCTTTAGGCCCCTATGGTCGCAACATTGCGCCATGCGTGTGCGTCCCACCTTGCCTGTGGTCGCAATCACACGCCATACGATATCGCTCCATTCCCGAGTACGGAACTTCATGAAGTTAAAGCTTATATGATGTAGAATTCCCGCCACACAATGCTAGGAATACGTCACAGTTTAAAGGTCAAATTCCTTTACTCATTACGATTGTAAGAGAGAGAAAGCCGGTTGAATTTGTCAACGCATTTCTAGAGCGACATTAGCCATTTTCGGCTGTATTTTACTATCAAATTGAGTACCGCGTGGCATGGGTAAGTGATCGTAACTACATGTTCTAATTGTTGTTTTTTTGTGTTTAATATGCTGTTATTTGATAAGAATGTGTGTGTATTCATTAAAAAACACAAAGATAATATGTATCAGGGGTGACACATGTGTGCATGGGCAATAATTACGCTGCGTGTCGGCATAGACCTAGTGTTGACCGGACGGACGTTATATGCAATTTTTTCACGTTTTATTAGTTTTTTTAGTTCATATTATATTAGTTTTGATATAAAACAATATATATACAATAAGCATAGCTATTTATGAGGATTTTATCAATGTTGTCACACATTGCTCATGTATTAGGGTCGTCACGAAGATATATTTGCGATGTTGAAAATGGCGTTTTACGTTTTTCGCCCGAATTTTCACGATTATATTCACTATTCACTCCTTTATTTAGATATGCAAAATTTATTTTGATATCTTTTAAAACAAAAAAGTTATGACATTTTCAAAACACCCACCATCAATAACGCAAATTTTCCAAAAAATAAGTGAGGCACTGGGGGAAGTTTTGTAATTTTAAGCCAGGGCTCTAAAGGTTAAAAGTGTTGAAAAGATTGAAAGAATTTAGTAGGATTATCAATATTTTAATAATTTTTGAATATCATATGCTTTCCAACATCTCTAAAGGCCCTCTTGCTTTTATAACATTTAAAAAAAATAGCTATACATTTATGCTTTCATTGACCTACATGGAAAGTCCGCTTTCTGGAATGGAATATAACACATTAGCAATAATTGAGAGCCAACTGCTAGTTGAAGACATTCTGAGATGAGTTGTTTGCATATTCTCAACAGTATGGATAAAGTGCAGAACTGTAGAGTTTATGACATCCCAAAAGGTGTTGCTATTCACTGAATCATCAAATTCAGCATTGATCAGCATATTTAACTGTGGACACAGAAGGTAATCACAAAATAGAAATATTATCAGTAAATAAATTTAGAAAAAAAAACAATGAACATTTATTTGCAAACATCTAACTTTTCTCCAATACCAAATATCTGGAGCATTACAAAATTAAAATTAGATCACACGTAAAACAGGTAAGCTAAGTTATGAACCAGCATCATAGCTCACAGTTTTCCCATATGTGCTCAGTTGCCTCGTCAGCCGATGACTAGCACCACCTAACACACTACTCAGTAGCCTTGGTGCCATTACTCAACCTTCGCAGAGCAGGAGCCATGATACACTACTTCCTTGCACTGAGTAAATCACAGGGGAGGGATGGAGCATTATTGGGGGAAAAGTACAATCGAGGAAAAACTACAATCTTGTCAATCCACTACTGACCAACTTTGACAAAAAGTAAAAGATAGTTCTAAAATAAAGTAGAAATTCTGATAAATCAAATGCACTTCTGAAGAATTTGACATTAAGGCACTGTGATAACTCTTGGTTTTTCACTAATCAATGCACAAAATAATATTTGAAATTGCGTGATATAGTCTACCAATAAGAAACTCATGGAAGTTACTGAGCAGACACCAGTACAGAGAGAGAGAGAAGGAGAGAGAGAAAGAAAGCACAAGAACCTGCATAGAAGATGGATAGAAAATAAAAACAAAGTATTGATTGCAAGACAGACATTATTCTGGAATCTGCAGGGAGAAACATTGATTTAGGGTAGATCTTTCTGTAATGTTAAAATTGCAATTTAATCCATTTGTTTGCTGTTTCTTATACTCTTGTGCCATAGGACACACATTTTTACTGTGGCCACCCTGTCACTAAATCTTTATATTATCAATTTTCATAAACCCATAACCCATTAGGGTTGTAGAAGTACTACATTGGATGCATCAACACATAGTCTTCCAGCAATTTCAAATTCACTAATATGGATAAGTGGAACAAATTTTGACCATAATTTTCTTTCACCTCCTCTGCTTCTTCCACTTTCAACAGTTCAGTGTAAGATTATTTTTGACACTGAATCATGTTGATATACATGTCTAATCCATGCAAGTTTTTGCCATTTTACTATTGAAAATAGTGATTCTTGTAAACCTGCAAGACTTTATTTCTTACCCACACTTCTTATGCTCTCTATAGAAAATGCACAAAATGTAACTCATTTATAACTCGTATTTGAAGGCTTTTATCCAACTCTCCATGTCTAAAGTGAGTGTCCAACTCTCGAAGCCATACAACCTAACAGAAAGCATTAGTCAGCTATAAATTTTGATCTTCACTTTAACACTGATGTCACTTTTCATATAAAATTGTTTTTTTTAGAATAATACCAGTAAAGGCAATTCTCCAGACATATCTTTAATTCAGTTGTGGATTTTCCATCACTGCATATGCATGATCCTAGATATTTAAAAGTATTCACTTCTTCACATTTATGCTTATTTATCATGATTTTAGTATCTGTTTCTGTGCATGTTATGACTGCAGTCTCTTGATATATCTATAACATTTCTTTCTACTGCTGTTCCAATCCCTTACACTAATCTCACACAGCTTTGAGAGCAATCAGGATTCACACATTTGAAAATTTTCTGAGTGAACAAGGTCTTTTATCGCATTAACTATATCAGATTGATGTACCTACTGACACTGTGGCCATGCTAGCTAGTGTATCTGCTCGGTCATTACCATCAACACTCGTTTGTCCGGGCACGAATATAAAGGTAATCTTCATGGTCTTAGATTGTGTCAATAGCTCCACGCATTGATGGCGGGAGACACTCGCTGAATTTTGCAGAATGTGTTCATTGAGTAAGTAAGTAGGCATATATAAGAATAGTTCTATGACATCAAATGCATGATCAGAGGAATCTGAAGTTGATGTCAGAAGTAGAACATATTAGAGATGTACAAGGTAACATTAACAAAGGACAAGTATAAAGTGTTGCATGACACTGGGAAAAAATATATAATAAGTAAATATAAATTATATAGGCAATATAAATAATATAGAAATGTCAAATTCTATATTTCAGACTTTTATGACCATCTTTGAAAAACAAACAAAATAACAGACCAAATTGAACAAATATATTTATAAAAAATATTACATTGCATTGTTTAACAGAGGTAAACTACCTGTAGTGTGTTTAACAGAAGTCGACTATCTGTAATGTGTTTTACAGGTCTATTACCTGTAGTGTGTTTAACAGAAGTCTACTATCTGTAATGTGTTTTACAGGTCTATTACCTGTAGTGTGTCACAAAGGTCTACTATCTGTAATGTGTTTTACAGGTCTATTACCTGTAGTGTGTTTAACAGAAGTCTACTATCTGTAATGTGTTTTACAGGTCTATTACCTGTAGTGTGTTTAACAGAAGTCGACTATCTGTAATGTGTTTTACAGGTCTATTACCTGTAGTGTGTTTAACAGAAGTCGACTATCTGTAATGTGTTTTACAGGTCTATTACCTGTAGTGTGTCACAAAGGTCTACTACATGCAGTGTGTTTAACAGAAGTCTACTTCCTGTAATGTGTTTTACAGGTCTATTACAGGTTATAGGCCTATATGTAAACATGTACAAACCATGAAAAATGGTACTATATGAAGAATATAAACAGGACAGTAGTGAGAAAAATGAGACAAATAAAGTAGGAAATAGAATTTATCTTCTTTGGTATTTTTCTTATAAAAGAGTTATACTACCTGCTTCAGCATGTCCCCTGTATCAAAGAGTGAGAGCAGCTCCAGAAAACTTGAGTTTCTAGTTATGACAGCCTTGCATAAACTTGTCTTAATAGCAAAAACATCTGTTCCCTCAGGAAGATGAAAGTAATTGTAGAGAGAGTTGTTTCCTTGACATATTTCATCCCACGACTCAAAAAACATGATTCTGTAAAACTGCAAAGAAATTAAACTGTGAATATGCAAGAAAAGGTAAGAATAAAACTATATGCCTACAGCTATTCAGTGTTGAATTACTAAGAATTAATGCATGCATCAAACAAACAAACAATAGGTCTATATATTTGTACAGTACAATTGTCTTTTGAGTGCTGGAAAACTAAAAATATGACAAACTATATATAGCATATTGTATTTGGCCTTTGACAGAAATGATAAATGTGTGCTTATATATGCATGTCTATAAAAAAGTAAAATCCAATTAGATTACATTGAATACAAGACCGCAAAAACAAATGCCAAGAAAATGATTATAACTACCAAAATCAACTCATGGAAAGAATATGTAAATATGCTCAATGCAGATTATAAAAATGCACAAAGGAGGTTCTACAAGAAAATTAAGAACATGAGAAACAAAGAAGATATATATGAACAAACAGAAATAATAAATGATGAAAATGGTAATGCACTAAAAGAACAAAAGCAAATAATGGAAAGATGCAACAGTATTTCAAAGAACTACTGAACTTAAAGAAAGAAAAAGAAGACACAACCATAAACACTACAATAGCAAACAGAACCAACTATACTACTATCGGAAATAGAAAATGCAATATACAAAGCACCAAAAAACAAAGCAGCAGGTTCTTATAACATAAAAACAGAACTTATCAAAGTAGCAGAGAGCGGGAAAAAAATGGCTACACAGACTTTTAAATGTAATATGGAAGAAACAAGACATACCAGAAGACTGAGAAACGCGATAATCATTCCCATATGGAAGAAAAAAGGCAGTAAGAGAGATTGCACAAAATACTGAGGGATATCTTTACTAAGCTACACAGGGACAAATTTTAACAAAATATTAGAACAATGATTATGATCATACATTGAACCACAAATTAAAATACCCAAATGGGTTTCTGTAAGAACAAATGCTGTACGGATGCTATCTTTACACTTAGACAACAGAAAGAGCCACAATAAACAACAAAGAATAATACATTGCATTCGTCGACCAAGAAAAGGTCTTCGACAGAGTAGACAGAAATCTTTGGAAAACACTATCAATATACAGAGTACCAGAACATTTAATCAATATATGCAAGAGGATTTATACTAATAGCCAATGTGAAGTAAGAACGAATACAGGAGTGTCCAATACATTCAAAATCCAATCAGGAGTTCACCATTGGTGTGTCCTATCCCCTCTACTTTTTATAACATATATCAACCACATCTGTAAACTAACAAGTACTAATGAAGAAGATAACATGAACAACAAATTGAACGAACTACTCTTTGCAGACTACCAAGTATTAATAGCGATATCAGAAGACAAATTTCAAGAACATAAGAACAGACACCACACAATATGTTAAACATTTAACATGACAATTAATATTGAAAAGACAGAAATAATGGCAATAGCAAAGAAAGACAAAAAATTTCACTATCTCCATCAATAATAAACACCTTAAACAGTTAAAGGAGTTCACTTACTTAGGAAGCAGTATATCGAGTGAAGGGAAAAACAGTAAAGAAATACAAGTTAGATGCAACAAAACATACCAGATCCTAGAACAGATGACACATATTTTTAAGAACAAAAATGTAAACATAGACACTAAAGTTGCATTATACAAAACTATTATTATCCCATCACTATGCTACCAGTGCCAAACCTGGACAATAACAGCACAAGACAAAAGAAAAATAGTGACAGCAGAAATGACATGTCTATGAAGAATACTCAGGAGTGTCATTAAGAGGTAGAATTAGAAATTATAACACCAGATAAATAACCAAGACAATACCAGTATTGGAACACATCAAAAGACAATAGATCAAATGGTTTTCACACACTTCCAGACTACCAAAAGACAGCATGCCACTGATGGCCATGACACATAGACATCACGGCTATAAAGTCAGAGACAGACCATGGAAAAGATGGACCACAGAAATCAAATAAGCCACATAGGAAAAAGCTTACAAACAGCACACAAGAAGGCCATATCCAGAGAACTCTTCTACACCTGACGCCGCAAGGCAAACCAGGGCAACAGCAGGCTGGCAGGCAGACAGAGAGACAGACCTACAGCCAGATAGATAGACAAGAAGATTGTGATGGGTAGGAGGTTTTAAAGTTAGTTAGTTGAGATTATCATCATTACACACACGATACATCCATAGTGCTCCAATTTCTCCCTCAGTATATCTGCAATTAAACGACGACTAACAATTCCAGTTCTCTGTTGGTTGACAAACATTCATTGTAGTCCAAAACAATGTTCATCTCTGACCACACATTTCAAACCCAGCTTCTTCAATCTAGACATGTACAAGTTTTAAAGACATTTTTAGTGAAGCACACTTCTTTCAACCATGAATGAGTGTAATCAAGTAAATTAGTTTATTGTCTTTCCCAAGGTAGTTTGTTATCCACTCTTGCTGTTAAGCATAGGGGTGATTGGAGCTCAGGCTTGTGCTCCAAAGCCAGATGTGTGACCTCGGCTGTGCTATGATCGTGTTTGTTCAGGATATCCCTGACGTTTTCTAACCATCTTTTTCATGGTCTTCCTCTGGCTTTGTAACCTGATCTCATTTATTTATATGCCTGTACGGGCAACTTGTTGTGATGCATTCTCATAATGTGGCCAAACTACTTGATCTGCTGCTTTCTATGTATTCTGTGCAAGGTGTTATACCTATTCTTTCTCAGATTTCTTCATTTTGTAATCTATCAAGTCTGGTGACACCTGCAGCTTTCCTCAAGCAAATCACATGTCACAAAGTATTCCCAAAAAAATCACAATGAATTGTTCAATGAAAAATCAACTGGATTGCTCCTTGAAATATGTTTGCACACAAATACTTCTATCAGCTCCCAAAGCCAGTCACAGAAAGCAGCTCGGGTAGGACCTGAATGTTTACACATCCCTGTCTGTTATATTGGTCTGATTTTTTTCAGTACATTAGTATAGGCCCTAAATCTCAGAGTGCTTATTGCCATATCTTTTGGTCTGCTTTACTGAGCCTTATATTTTCAACATTTTATTGAGCTTAGATTTACCACATTTTACTGAGCCGTAGAGTTTCCATGTTTTACTGAGCCTTAGATTTTTCACATTTTACTAAGTCTTAGATTTGCCATGGCATACTCTGCAATATATTAATTTACATGTTTGTCTTATTTGCAATACTAACCATTTTTGTGTTGTCTATTAAATATATGTTTTTCATTTATCACATGGTAGACAGCTTTACTGCAGTTTTTATTTTATTTTCACTTTATCATAGAAAGGTCCAAACTCTGGCATAGCAAAAACAAGAGATGCTATTCATTATGAACAGCAGCCATCACCTTCATCACTGATAGCTTTTTCTAGTCCTCATAATGGTGTGAACCACATGATCCTAGACTTCTATTGAACATTTAGGTAACCTATTGTTTGCAAGTGTCACTACCTTGAAAGAAAGCTGAAGTTACACTGTGAGGTATAATAACCTGACATATCTGTAGCATGAAATTAAATGGAATTACCATTTATAGCTTTCAAGATTATTTATAGAAATTACCATAATTGGGTCTATGCCTGATGTCAATATTGTAGCTGCATTAGATACCCCAAAAACATCTGTAATGAGATTGGCCACCTTGGTAGAGTCAGGTAGAATGTCTTTAATACGTACTTCAGTGCCATTACCTGGAAAACAAGACACACATTGTAGACTAAAATCCCACAAAAAACAGCAAATAAATACAGCTATTTCTTACTGATCCAATATGTCAGACTTCAGGCAACTGTTGGAAGATAAGATTCAATAGAAAACAAAGTTTATATTTTTAAAACATATACATGATGCAATTGTTTTCACTTATCAATCTGTGTATGAACAATCTGGCTGGGGGTTCCTTAATGCATGTGATACAGTCATTGCCTAGAAACTAACAAATCTATTTTCCCTCTATAATGTTCTCTATGTGTACATAGGAGATGACAGTTTTGACAGCTACAGTGCCATTACTGTATGTTATATGTATACTATATGTCATTACTACCTGTATGTGCAAACCACCCTAGAAGTAGTAGTTAAGAACCTCTATTTAGGCTTGCAGTTTTAGATTTTATGCATGGAATCATATATAGCATACCTATTCTTCTTCTCATGGTCCATGCCTTGAAGGTTAGTTATCATATCTTTCCACAGCCTTATATTTCATGTGTTGTCAATGATTTTATATGGATGTTCTCCCATGGCACAATACCAGGTGGTACACATATAAGTATAAATATTAAACTATACACTGAGGTGTGTGGCTATACAGCTTAGAGGTAAGCTGCTTGGGATATAGAACAACTGTATGCACTATGAGAATAGAGGTGGAGACATGCTGTAATCTGTTAGATCTCTGAGGCTTAAATTAGTCTTAAGCATGCTTCGGTTTATTGCATTCGACAACAGTTTACAAGTTTCAAACAGCTGTTGTTGAGAGCACTTTCCCCTGTAATCAATTTTAAAAAGCTAAATTTTTAATATTTTGGCTACCAGATTAGACAAATCTGGCTAGCTATGTCATTTTACTTCCTTTTCTGTGAAGTGTAATTTCATGAGAAAATGCTCTTTATCCTTTTTTTACAGTATATGTAGGCCTAAGTGTAAACTAACAATATTTGACTATGATGTTTTATACTATAATTGTTCTTGCAAATAATTTGTTTCTATCATGTTCAAAACTGTTTTCTTTATATTATGTTTACAGATGTTATGTATACAGTAACACAGATGAGGGACCACCATCCAAGCCACCCAATTTTCTTGCCTGAGAGAGTGCCTGGCCTGCAGCTATCTGGGTTCTTACTAGGGAGGATGCCAGACAGTTTATAAAAACTGTGGGCTTCTTTAAGTTGTTGTGTACATTTCAAAGTGAAATATCTTAGCACCCTGTTAACATCAGAAGGTAGATGCTCAAGTGAGATAAAGAGCCGAACAGCACAAGCCAAATCAGCATTCCAAAAAATGAGAACCATTTTTTGCAATGGAAGTCTATCAATGCAGACCCGAATTCGGGTGCTGAGATGTTATATCGAACCGATTATTTTTTATGGATGTGAAGCATGGACTATAAACAAGAAAATTCAAAGTGAATTGGAGGCTACAGAAATGTGGTTTCTGAGAAGAATGATGAAAATACCATGGACAGCCAAGAAAACTAATGCAAAGGTTCTCATTGATGCTGGTGTAAAAAGATCAATCATATCAAACATTAGAGGCAGACAGTCAAGGTTTCTAGGGCATGTGCTGAGAAGAACACAGCTTGAACACTTAATAACCACTGGAAAGATCAAAGGGAGAAGAAATAGAGGTCGACAAAGAGAAAAGTTACTAGATGGGCTTGTATCGTGGCACGGTAGAAGATCACCAACCGAGCTTATTGAGAACACAAGAGACAGAGAGTCGTGGAGAAACATGATTGCCTATGCCATTCGGCATGGCACTTGATTGATTGATTGATTGTACATTTCATGTTGTATCTTATATTTATAAATATACTAATGACTATGTGAGCCAACATGGACTGAACAGCCCCACAGTATATTCTGGCTGATACGATCTTAGGCTGCAGAATTACACTGGTTTTAAAAAAATGAAGTTGAAAGTTGTCTATAATTTTTTTATTGATTAAGGAGCATTTTGTGCCACTGAAGCCAAAAATTACATCCATTTTTCTCAATCAGGTCAGGTTTTTTTTCTAAATCGATTAAAAAAACTTCTACTCTCTGACTAAAGCCATAACTACATTTTGGTGATATTAGTAGTTTATTTATGTGTTACATTTCTCACATAAAAAGTATTTAACAGAATGTATTTATTAAATGTTACAAACATGGAATTATATAAATGAAGAGAAGACATTGAAAAAGGTAAGGACATGTAAATTATGAAATCACTGAGCAAAATTCAAGACATAAACTTCAATTTCTTCGACTTTCTCGAGTGCTCAGCAGCAGGGATGTCTCTCTTCAGAGTCCAGTAGTAATAAGCCATCATTACTGTATTCCAATGTCCTTGATAGTTGGTCTCCATCTCTTTCATGTCCTGATGGAACCTCTCTCCCTGATCGTCACTCATTGATCCAAGATTCTTGGGAAACCGATCCATATGGGTGGATAAATAATGCACTTTTATGCTCATGTTGCATCCAAGGTTTTTGAAAGCAGTCAGCATATTGTTGACAACTTCTTCATAGTTACTGGCTTTGGTGTTGCCCAAAAAATTCTTCACAACCAGAACAAAGGCCTTCCATGCTTCCAATTCCAATTTGTTCATTAATTTTTCAAACTCAGGATCTCTGATGGGCTGACGAACTTGAGGACCATCAAAAATGCCACCTTTCAACCTCTCTATGGTTAATCCTGGAAAAGTGCGGCACAAGTAAGTGAAGCAGCCACCATCCTTGTCCAGGGTTTTGGTGAACTGTTTAATCAAGCCAAGCTTGATATGCAGCGGTGGGAATAGTATCTTGTTTCTGTCTACCAGAGGATTGTTGATGATGTTCTTTGATCTACCCGGCCCCAATTCTTCTCGTGCAGGCGAGTCCTTCTTGGTGTAGTGCTGAGACCTGTCCCGAGTGAGCTACAAGACGACGTGCTGATTCAAGATCAGGATATTTGAGGACATTTCAATTCTTTCTATTGATCCCATTCACATCAATAGCGCAGAAATAGCAGTCAGAGGGCTCCCTCCAAACCATGGGTATTCCAAATTTCAGACTGCTCTTCTTGCCTTTAATCCACTGACGCAGGTATTCAGTGCATGACTTCCATACCATGTGAAGAGCCCAAGCTTTATCCTGGTCACCAAGTTTTATACCAAAATACACATAGTAAGCTTGCTTTATGAAAGTTGTGAAGGATTCCTATTAGGAATGAGGGTGTATTCGCTGCAGATGTAGCAGAAGATGTTAGGCTTATTTCTGCAAGATCTTCTAGTTGAAGCCATTTGAATCACTTGAAACCTTAAAAAAAATACCCCCCAAAAAATTAGCAATACCAGTAAGTTGTGAATGTGAATGTGACTAGTAACATGTGAAATCTTCATAATTAAATTTGTATATCCAAGATAGATTAAGAAATTTTGCAACATATGGCGTGAAAATATCCATACATGTGACAATAAAATACTTGCTTTCTATATCATTTGTCCTTTTACATAGGGAAAAAACACAATTTTGATCAAATGTGTGGAAATCAATTGTTGTTTTACTGATTGATTTGACATGGAATATGACCCACCTATAAAAAAACATCATGTGGTGCTAGATATTAAACCTGACCTGATTGAGCAAAACTAATGTGATTTTTGGATTCAGCACAATAAAATTATCCTAAATCTGTAAAAAAAACCATAGACAATAAATTTGATTTTGACCAGTGTTATATAGATTCTGTGGCTTCCTTATAAATGCAGGACTAAAAGATTCCCCAAATACAAACCCTTTATGGTAAAAAAAAGTCTTTGTGGAATTGGTTATGGGCTAGATCTTTTATGTTTAGGGATAGGTTCAAGGTGATCTTGAGCTTTTTGAAAGAGTCTGATCTAGCAGAGGATAAACCAGCTGACAGGCTTTGTAAAGTTAGGATACTTGTACATATATTAAAGCGAAATGTAAAAAATTATATCAGCCTGATCAGAATATTGCTATTGATGAAAGAATGGTTAGAAATAAGTATAAAATATAAAAATATGTACTCACTGTGCAAAACTGAAATCCAACAGGTAAAGCATGAAATGGGGTAATGAAGTTTTGTTAATAAAACTTCTCTGATGACCAGATCTGTCTGGTGCCTGAGAACCGCTATATATATATAATAATTTGGCACTCTGAAGGCTTTGGAAATTAATGAGTGCCTGACATACACATGATATCGGGTTGTTCCGTCATTTCTCTGTTTCGTTTTCACATGCATTTGGGTTTTTGTTTTTGTACATTTCCTATTTCTGTACATTTCACTAGATATGAACGCAAGTTGTGTCGTCCCTACTTGTCATTTTTGATGTGTCAGTCTATTCCTCTTTTGCCAAGTTGGGCACATAGGGCAGATGTCATAGTTCTCCATGCCTGACGGTCAGTTGCCAAGGATTGCAGGTCTTGTGCATTTATGCCTGTTGATTTTAATTCATTCATAAAAGTTTTTTCTGAGCGTTGTTTTTGTCTTCCCTGTTTTCTTTTCCCGTCTGGTGTCCACATGAAGACTTTTCATGGAATTCTGTCTTCCTTCATTCTAAGTATGTGGCCAATGTATTTATATGATTATTTGATGCTTTATACTAATGCATGTATATCTTCAGGTATGCAAATATTTATGTGAATACATGGATATATCTTCATTAGGTGAATGTTTATATTAGTCTTTATGTTAGATAAATGTTTATGTTAATGTATGTGTATATTTTTATGTGGGCAATTGTTTAGGACTATGTTAATATATCTATCTATGTATTCAGAATTTCTGTATGCCGGCAGATTTTTGTGTGATGATGTGTACCTATTCTAATGTAAACCCAATTTTGTGTGAATGCATTTACACACTTGTACATATCTGTGTGGGTACTTTTCATACATTTTTGTATTAACTTTATTATATGTGAATATATATATATATATATATATATATATATATATATATATATATATATATATATATATATATATATATATATATATATATATATATATATATATATATATATATGTATGTATGTAAGTATGTGTGTTCTTATAATATAGATGTATATTAGTGTGTGTATATTTGTAAATTCATGTGTTAATATGTATATATATTTGTCTATTGTCTATCCCCAGGTGAATGATTGTTGATCGCATTGACACTTTCCGTTAAGCGTAGGGTGGGAGCTTAAGCTGTCGTTCCAAGGCCAGATGTGTCGCCGAGGTTGCATTTAGTCCACGTTTGTTCAAGGCTATCTTGATGTTTTCTATCCACCGTTTACTTGGTCTACCTTTGGCCTTATGGCTGGATATTCTTGTATTATATGCTCTTATTGATACTTGGTTTGGCTTCATTCTCATAAGGTGACCGAACCATTTGACTTGCTGTCTTTCAATATGTTCAATACATGATATTATACCAACTCTTTTCCTAATTTCTTCATTTCTTATTTTATCTAGTTTCGTAACCATTGCAGCTTTTCTCAGACACTTCATTTCACATGTCACAATTTTTCTTTGCTGCAAAGCTGTTAAAGACCATGTTTGACATTGGTAGCACAGTGTTGGTATAAAAATTGTAGATATTATCTGTTTTTTAATTTTTATCTTGATCTTCGGGTGAAGAAGTAATGTTGAAAGTTGGTAAGTCACTGTGTTTGCTTTCTGGCACCTTGTTTCGATTTCTCTGTCTAGTCTTCCATCTTTGGAAATAATGCTGCCTAGATATTTAAATTCTTTGACTTGTTTCACTTTGGTTTTATCTATCATTATATTCTTTCACATTAGAAGAATTAGCAGCTTTAGATAACTTTGGAGTTGAAATAATCACAAAATTGCTGAATGACATATATAACAGCGGAAACATACCCGATGACTTAATGAGATCCATATTCATAGCATTACCTAAGAAACCAGGGACCACTGAATGTGAAGAACACCGTACAATCAGCCTCATGAGCCAAATAACCAAAATACTGCTCAGAATCATCATGAAGAGAGTGAGAAACAAAATAAAACCAGAAATAAGTCCAGAACAATGTGGATTTGTAGAAGGCAAAGGCACCAACAATGCGATTTATATATTGAGAACACTAATAGAGAGGTCTATAGAGGTAAAAACAGATCTGTACCTCTGTTTTATAGACTACACTAAAGCTTTTGACAAAGTTAAACATAGCGAAATTATACACATGCTAGAGAATCTGAACATTGACAGCAAGGATTTAAGAATAATCAAGAACATGTACTGGCAACAAACAGCAGCAATAAGAGTAGGAAAGCAATTTGGCCCTTTTCAACAAATAAAACAAGGAGTCAGACAGGGATGCGTGCTTTCACCAGACCTGTTCTCTCTATACAGTGAAAACATAATGCGTGCAATAGTAGATATCCCAGGAATATCAGTGGGAGGACATAACATAAATAATTCGAGATATGCGGATGACACTGTTCTGATTGCAAAAAGTGAGGAAGACCTTCAAAAATTAATTAAAGTAGTAGTCACAGAAAGCAAAGAGAAAGGCCTCTTCCTAAATATCAAGAAAACAGAAGTAATGGTTATTTCAAAGAAAGAAAATAACACACCTTGCAAGATCATAGTGAATGATATAGTATTAAAACAGGTCCACCAATTCAAATATCTAGGTACAATTATAACAGCAGATGGAAGAAGTTCAACAGAAATAAGATGCAGAATAGGACAGGCAAAAACAACATTCAGAAAAATGAAAAATATACTGTGTAATATGACCTTGTCATTAGAGGTGAGAAAGAGAGTTCTGCAGTGCTATATAACCCCTATACTAACATATGGGTGCGAGTCTTGGACAATAAACAAACTGGAAAGTGGGAGATTGGAGGCAACGGAGATGTGGTTCTACAGAAGAATGCTGAGAATACCATGGACTGCCAGAAAAACTAATGTAGAGGTGTTAAAAGAGTTAAATGCGAAACGGACCTTAATCAACAATATAAGAAAAAGGCAATCTTCTTTTTTTGGCCACTTCATGAGACAGGCAGGTTTAGAGAACATAATCACAACAGGCAAGATTGAAGGCACCAGAGACAGAGGGCGACAACGTGAGAAAATATTAGACAGTTTGACAACCTGGCACGGCAAAGAAACAACAACGACTTTGATACATAATACTGTGGACAGAGAGCTGTGGAGAGCCATGACCGCCTACGCCACCCGGCATGGCACCTGATGATGATGATATTCATTGGTGTTGAAGACTTGCTAATTTTAATAATTTAGGTTTTTTGTACATTAATTTTCATGTTGTACTTCTGACATGCTAACAGCAATGCATTGATGTGCTTTTGCAAAGTTTCCTCATCTTTGTATATTAGACTTTGATCATCGGTAAATAATAGTTCATTGATTTTATTATTAAGTTCCTCATCAGATTATATATATATGAATATCTTTGTATGCATGTATGTGGGCCCTATGTTTAATTGTGTACATGTATGTGAATATATATTTATATAGAATTTTATTATATTAAATCCAGACTCCATTGATATCGTCAACCACTGACCCCCTCCTATTCCCCCTACCCCACCCCCCCAATATCCGTGTTGTTTGTTGGTAGCCCCCATTTCTATTTTTGTTTGTGTGTGACGTTACACATGCACACTACTTAGTGTGTTTGCATAGTCTGTGTTTACAGATTTCATAATTGACTTGAGGCTATAACTTGGTCTGATTTGATACTCATGATTCGTTCACTTGTGGCATTCCTCTGTCTATTTCTATTTCTATTTATCGATAGTGTGTGCATTCTGGCACAAACAGATATTGTTAGCCACTGAACATGACTGTATCTTTTTCTATTTGTTTCCATTTCTAATACAGTGAGATGGAGATTGTGAAACCATCTCTTTGTATTTTAATTTAATTTTGTGTGTTGATTTCATTTTTTCTAGTTTCTTTATAGGTCCCTGTTCAACCATAATGTGGAAAAAGTTCTTGTTCCTTTATTTTTGTTATTATTTACATTAGTTTTATTATTTGTTAGTTACCAGTAACAATAGTACATTAGCCTAGTTATCTATTCTTGTTTACGTTACTGCAGCACTCTGACAGTTTTGTTGTTAATTATACTTAGCATTGATTATGTATGGATAGAGTGATAAGTATTAATAACGTTAAAGGTAACATGAAGACATCGTTGGAAAATGCAAGCTGCATGGCCCTAGATTGAGAAGGGTTCAGGGAGTTCATTGGGAAGACAACTTTCTGGAAAGAACACATCACATGACACAGAGTGAGAAGTATGTTTTACCAGTGGACCATCGAGGCATACATGATTGACTTCATTCTACTCTGGTATTTTTGTATGTACTCCATACTCTCAACAGAGAAGCAGGATTATTGTTGAGAATATTTTTACAGCATGTAACTTCAAGTGATAATCCTTTGGAATTTGTGAAAAAAAACTACCGGTAAACAAAGACGTGATTATGTACAGCTGCACTCACCAAACGTCTGAAAATTTCCATCTATAAATTGAAGAGTGGATGACAAAAATCTCAAAAACTGCTTGAAGATAATCCAGTCTTCACTTTGTTCTTTCAATTTGTCCAGCAAATTCATGTAATAAAGAAGGCTATGAGAAGATACAACATAATCATGGTTAACAGGCAATATAGACAAAATAAATCCTTGTATTATTCAATTTAAAACAAAAAATGTTCATTGTCAAGATCCTACTAGATCTCTCTTGTAGCAGTACAATAACCGTACTAGATTTCCTGAAGTTGTAGTGCAGATAACAGATATGTGCTGTGTTGATGTTCTGTTCTGTGTTGGTGATGAACATCATCAGAAAACGCTGCTGGACATGCATCAGCCACATACTTAGAATGAAGGAAGACATAATTCCATGACAAGTCTTCTTGTGGACACCAGACAGGCAAAGAAAACAGGGAAGACCAAACACAACTCTCAGAAGAACTTTTATGAATAAATTAAAATCAACAGGCATAAATGCACAAGACCTGCAATCCCTAGAAGCTGACTGACAGGCATGGAGAACTATGACATACGCCCTATGTGCCAAACTTTGCAAAGGAGGAACTGACTGAAGTTCTGTTTGCACCAAAGTCAACTTCAGGCAGAATTACTCTTATTATTCTTGATAGGTAAAACTTTTAAGATGATAATGTGCACAGTATTTCCTATTCTATTTCTGAATTTATGCAATAAGGGTTGAGATAGATGTAAAAGAATGGTGTAACCAGACTTTTAATAAAAGATAGAGGGTGGAAGAATAGATTGGGTAAAGAAAATAATGGATTGATAACATCAAGGAATAGTCTGGGCATGATTTTTCTATACTCCAAGTGGCTGAGGATAGAAGTATTTGGAGGGTATTTTATTTTGACGGGTTATAGGACTTATTAGAGTTATTGCTTTGTTATTCTTTGTCACCTTTTGAGCCACAGTCTTTTCCTAATCCAAACACTTGGTATCCATTATATTTCCTACCCTTTCCACCAGCTGTGCATACTTTTAATAATCAATTAAACCTATCTTTTACCACATCTTTCTGATATCCATATACATTTTTTCTTCACTCTACACACACCCAATAGGGATCACATGGGATGTTGTATGAAGTTGTATTGCAATTGTACTGGTATTCACATATCACCTTTGATTTGAATCAAAACACTGGTTTAATATGTGTAATACCCATATTACAGATAAGTAGACTTATGTTTTAGTCTCTCCATTCTTCTACTGCATGTCTCTCTGGTTTTCTACTCCACAATGGGGGGGGGGGGGTGTCATATTCCCTCCTCACACCTGAAACTTCCTGAACTTTTAGTTTTCTACAAGATCTCAATAAACCAGAAGGAGGCGTGCCCGCTGTCACCCCCACTGACCATTCAATTGCAATCAGAGCAATTCAACAGAGATAAGAGAGACTTTTCAATTGTCATTCATGGATTCAGAGTACACAAGCAATAAGTTCCGCAGGTATACACCATCAAGTGCCATCTCTGCAAGGAAGGTTGGCTGCAACAGACCTCCAACATTCCCTGTCTCTTGTTTTGGTGGTGAACTCTGCTAGACTGTACCCTGTCCATCTTGTGATATTACTTTCCCACTTGTATCTCTGCCTACCTCTACTAAATATTTTCCAACCACGATTGATAAATTACCAATGACACAGAACAAGTTTGTTATGTGAATGCTACACAAAGTATTCATATTCTTACATGATCTAGATATGGTAAGTGTAAAATTCCTGTCATATTAAAAATTGGTAGCATATCCTATCCAGGACGTAGCTATCAACCCAGCATTTGTTGGCTGTGGTGATTTTCTAGGCAATATAAATATGTTAAGTAGGTTTCCATTGCTTTCTGAACGGTCCGGATGCACAATTGCCTGTGGTGAGGATCGAACTCTGTACCTTTGCCGTCACAGACGCGCTCTGTACCACTTCGCCACAGAGCCGGACATATTAGAACAACTAACAATAGACCCATCTATAGATGACTGATATGTCATTTTTCATGGTGAGGAAACAGTTTATTTTGCACATTTATTTGGTAAACTATGCTGTAATAAAATTGGCACTGTAAAGTAATGAGACTAGGCCTACTGAATTAACATAAAAAATAATGACATTGCCATACATGTATAAATATTGCATGCGCTCCAATAACAGCAATTCTATATTTTGCAGTTTTTTGTTTTAAATACTGCCAAGATTTTTTTAAAGTTGAAAGTTGTAACAATGAACTGTCCTGGTCTGTTTCTCCTGTCTGTAATATGTGGAAAATTGTCAGTTGGTTTCATTGCAGATCCCAATTCCCCAAGTCTGGACACAGGCAATTTAAACTAGCCACTGGGTAATAAATATATCGGGTCTGTAATGCCCTCTATGGATCAACTGTGAGGACAATAAAGATATTGTTTTCATGCTAGAAATAATTGTTTTCTCCCTACTGAACTAAGAGTCTGCTTTTATATATAGAAATTTCAGGTTGGTCTTCCTTTTTCTGTCTATTTGTTTTCTATCTATCTTCCATCACGTTATGCACTATGCTCTAACTTTTTATATATCCCTATACTTCGTATTCCCTTCCTTGCTATTCTTCTTCTCGTCCTCTTATTCTCTTCATATCCTCATGTATTTAGGTTCATAGTTGTTTGTCTGGTATATTTTATCCTGATGCAGACTTCTAGTCGAAATGTCATATGCTCTTGTGTTTCATTTCTCGTATGTTGTGCTCACAAATGGCAACACTTTAACCTATTTCCAGTTATATCAGTTATTTATTTTTCTTGGTGGTAGAGTGGTTAGTAGCTTGGCTCACAAACTAATTGTATTTTAACTTGCTCATAGTTTGAAAGCAGCTAGTTAATATTTTACTGATGACATGATTGGATATGTTAATGATGCCTAAAATTTGACAGTATTTGAATGGCATGTTTTTCAGCTATTATTATTTATTTATGTTCTTGTAGCTCAATGACCTTTTACCTTCCAAATGACTTGTCAAAGACACCATCAGTTATAGAATCCCATGCATTTTTCAGAGCATGCACTCCTGGCCTATCTATCTTAGCCTGGGTAATCTGATCAGATAGACCTTCTAAACTAGACATCATATCAATCCAGCCAAAATCATGATTATACATTTCAGGTAAGTAGGAAGCTTTGCCAAAAAGGTTCATCTGTATATTATAAATAAAAACATGGTCTAGTCAGGCAGAAATGAAACCAAATGAACATAATTGATATCAAGGATTTTGGAAATGGTTAATCAAGATTAAAGATATCCATAATATTTGTATTTAAAAACATAAATTGAGATCAAGGTTATTGAAATGGTTAATCAAGTTTCCTGTCCAGTCCTTGATATTATCCATCAATATTGTCTTCTGTCCACCTTCCACCATACCCAGAAGTACATCTTTTGTCATTGAGGACTGTCTCATCACATGTGCATACCGCTGGAGTTTACAAAGTTTCACAATTTTTAACAATGGTTTCTGTTGACCCGCTAATACATTAATTATATCATGCACAAACACATTGGTCTTATGTTCTTAGTAACAGATACACAACACATATCTATAGCATTTCTTTTCAAATGACTACACATCGAGGTGTATTCTCATCACCACTGTAAGCTTATGTCGTTTATTAGTTATAAAATCACCAAAATTTGTCCATCTAACCTCTGCTAGGCCTAGTATATCCCATTGGTATTTGTCAAGTTCATGAGTCAGTTCTTGTAGTTTACTGCAGGCATGTCATATTCGATTTTCCCATGTTCCTACTACACAATTTTCATGAATTAACTTAAAACTCAGACTTAATGTCTGAAAATAACTTTTCAGTGGGCTTGTGTTAACAATGTAGTGCCAAACTCCTCTCTGATACTCCCACAATGAAATGGCTACAGAAAAACACAGCTGTTATCACAAGCCATTTTACTGGAAGTTTTTACAACAATTAGAAAATGGCCAATGACAGAGAAATTATATGTTTTTGTAATAAGTGACAATACTGTCACAGATTGAAGTTGAAAGATGAATGTGCATGTTGAACAACACATTAAAAATATATTCCAGCCACTATCTTTAAGCTTGATCAGGATATGAATGATAATCTTCTAATGATAAATGTGTATAAATAACACATTGAAAAATGTGATGTATGTTTAAAGTGCAGTCCAATAAAACTATCAACATGCATTCCACTGAAGGACAATAGACACTTCAGGATCTGCCTGGATTGCTTTAGTGTCAGATCATTCATCAATTTTTTTTAAATTATGGGGAATAACATTCACTAATTCTTAACCAACATTCTCAATTTTTTATGAGTAACCTGTGGACAGTGTGATCAAATGTGGTCAATATTAAATACCACCAAATGGTTGCAGACCTTCATGTGATTGGATGTCTGTATACATAATGGTGGATCATACATTCTAAACATATACATATATGCCCCACCCTCTGAGTAGGATGCTTTTTCTCAAAGCATTGCATGCTGCTAATGGTTGCAGTCTATTGGATATGAGAGAAACTTCCCAATTGCACATAGGAAACAAGAGCTTCATCACACAAATTCCTGGATATTTAAACAAACAAACATGAATATCCTATTTCAAAAAAGAATTTACATTATAACGATAGCAATGCAAATATTCCAAAAAATCATATCACACCTTGTCTACTAGAACCATTATATGCACTGAAGTCAATCCTGCCTCTTTCATCTTTTTTAATATTAATTCAGCATTTGATGTGTCACATATGATTGACCACAGTTCTGACAATTTGATAGGTAAGCTCATCTGGTCTATTTTCTGGATCAGCAAGTTGCTGTAATAGCTTGTAGCATTGCATACAGAATTATGGTAAGTGACCAGTAGCTGCATCTGAAACGATTAGCAAATTTCAGCAATAAGGACCATATATAAAGCAACCAATAGATGTAAAACAAATAACATAGGCATACACATCAACCTTTTGAGATTAAAATCTGTATGAAAAACCTACAAAGTAATTTTAAAAGCCTTGAAAAAACAGAACAATACCTTTAAAAATTTCATTGGCACAGAAATAAACTGTCATGACATAGAGTTAATACACATGTCAGCAGAGTGGAAAAAACAGGCTAGGGAAGTCTACCCAAACTAAATGCATGAAGAAAGAAGATGAGTGAAGCATATGTAACAAAACGTAAGCTGTAGAACAACATATTCATGCTCTCACATGTGAAATCATGCTGGTTAACTGAGAGTGTATTAAAAGAAACAAGAATGATCATTCAATACAGAAATCATAACTTACTGTTTAAAAATAACTTTAAAAGTTTTTCAATTGGTTTTTATCGTGAACTTTTCTTTAAGATCCCATTTAAATACTTGTTTAAAATATCATTTTTCAAACATTACAAAATCATGCAACTTGGAGAATGGTAACAAAATTTTGCTAATCATTACTAACACACACAAAAAAACCACAAGGCCTTCATCAATAACACAACTTTGACAAGTAAGAATAACACACTGTCCAAGTTCACATATTACTGGCTGGACAGGATAAATCAGGAACAGTATGAGAATATTGACAAAACAATACAAACAGAAAAATGACAGACTATAACAGGATAACTACACATATGAATGGCAAATGTTAATCCTAAATGTCTGGAGTGAATACATACATACAAAATTATATGTAATTTCTGTCTTAGACTACACCTACAATGCAAGCAAATGCTGTAGTCTAACAATCTTGAAAAAAGTCACACCAATGATGTAAGGGTTATACATTGCTATTGGATGAATTATGTTACAAGAGAAAACCTTATAGGATGAATAAAATAACTATCATCATCATTAAGTGTCATCTTCACAACAACGGACCTTCAACATATACTGTCTCTGGCCTTGGTGGTACTCTTTGTCAGACTCTAACCTGTCCATCTCGTGATGTTTCTCTCCCAAATGCATCTCTGCCTAGCTCTTGATTGTCTCCCCTTGACTTTACCCTCAAGTAAGGTCTTCAACAAGGTGTTGAAATACTCCAAATACTTGATTTGTTTGATCTTTAATTCTTTTAATAGTTATTTTTTTGTACAAACTATTGTTAGAACCTCTTTGTTAATGTTCTTCGTTTTCCACAAAGTTCTTCCTATTCTTCTATATATCCACATCTCAAATAGCCATAAAAATATAAAAACTATCTATAATTATAGCTTCAAGTGAAGCCAATGTCAAATAAACACATTCACAATAAATAGTGAGACCTTATTATGATTAGTCCCTATACTGTATTAAGTCTTAGCATTATTAAAGAACTATTGTCATACTCTTGTAATACTACGTGGTTTCTAACATGTCTATAAGAATAATGTAGTCACTGTTCTTTATTTTCAGTTGCTTGTGGAATATAAGGCTGCAGTTGTTGCTCTCCAAATATTTTTGTGCTGCTATGTCTTCCTTAATTGCACCAGTGATTTTCCAATTGATGTCATCTCTTCTATTGTTCTTAGTAAAGTGTTCTTCAGTCTTCCAGCCTTCCTATTTTCCTGCACAGGTTCCAATCTAGCCCTTGCCTATTTATATTGCTAGCCTTCTTTATGAGGGTGTGTCCTGTTCATCTTTGTTTTCTGTCTTTCATCTCGAAGGAATGGTGTGTTATTTTCCACAACTCACTGATATATACTTTGACCATCTGATGCAAAGTAGAAAATGGAATCATCTTACCGTCAAATCTCGACTATAAACCCATCCGATTATAGGTTGATGTAGTACTTTCAGGACCCTTAAAATTTCCAAAGCTAAAGTCCGTTTATAGATGGCATTGTAACATTGCCAGTAATACTGAACTTCGTCATCTAAGAATGAACGGACATGCTAAATGGAAATTACCCAGTAACACAAACTGTTGCTATTGTAAGATAAAGGTCATTCCTTTCATTTTCCTCACTCACATTACTTGAATGAAAAAATCAAGGAATTTGCCACTGTATTCCGGGAACAATACATCCAAAGATAATACTGCGTTGCCTTCCCTAACCACATCTATAGACGGTTTATGTCGCAGAGAGACTATGGAACAACAGATCATCCTGAACGAATTGTTTGTGTTGGGTGTTATGATGCGGTACTGCACTAGTGAATAGTAATTACTATATAACTATTTTGCCACCGGGTCTCACAAAAATATAGCAGACAGTAGGAAACGTCTAAGCGGGAAACGATACAATGAAAGAACAGTGGGACAAATGGGCACTGTCAGATCACATTTGTTTTTAAAAGATGCAGAAGAGTTTGAACTTTGTTACTCGCATGTTTACCTTGTGGGGAAGTATATGGTAATAAAATAAACATAACAGAGGATTGTGAAATTGATCTCATCTGCCACTAAATGTGCAGTGGTTGGGAGGGGGGAAATCAATTACGGTGGAATTTTACTACAAAATGCCTATGATGTCAGGATTTGGAACTTCGTTTCAAATCTTCTATAAAGAAAGATTGCATAAGGTCACTTATCTGAATAGCATTATAAAATGTGAGGGAAACTTGGATTGGTTGAGCCGAATGAAATGGGTAGGGCCAGTAGTAAATCTGCAGCCTCAGTGGGCTGGAGAATTTAACAGAATATAAGGCGGTGCCTTAGCTAGACAAGAATAATGCACAAGTAGTTTAGTTTCCAGTTCATAAATTTATATTGTCATTGTGATTTTATTCATGTTTTATAAGAAGGATGACCAGACAGAAACGAACATTGTATACTGCTGGTTTTAAGTTGGATGTTATCGGTTTTGTGGAGAAATCCAACAATTCCATGGTTCCCACCACTTCATTGTGAATGAAAAGCAAGTGCAAGAATGGATGAAAAAAAATGAAGAATTGTCTCTGATGCCAAGGTCAAAGAGAGCATGATGCGGCCGTACAGCTTCATTTCCTGCGCTGGAGGAGAAATTATCCAAATGGATAATGGAGTCTAGGCAGAACGGATTAATTATAACATGCACTAATATTCAAATCAGGGCGCTCTCAGTATTGTAAGATCCTGCATTCCAGAAACACAAATCTGAGGACTTCGTTGCGTCAATGGGATGGTGCAATCGCTTTATGGACATCACTTGTGTCTACAAACACACACTAAGCTGGCGCAAAAGTTGCAGGAGCTAGAAACAAATATTGATTCATTCCAACGTTTCACTATCAACCTGAGGAAGAGATTTAACTACGATCTATCTCAAATAGGAAACATGGACGAGACACCCGTTTGCTTTGATAGGCCTTCTAATCGCACAGTTGAACGCAAAGGTGCAAAAACAGTTTTTGTAAAGACAACTGGGCATAAAAAAACTCATTTCACTGTTGTGTTAGCTTGCATGGCAGATGGGTCACGTTCCCCCCCATCCCCCAGTGATTATATTTAAACACAAGACTCTGCCTAAGGGTATTAAATTCCCAAGTGGCGTGTTTGTGCATGCTCACACGAAAGGTTGGATGAACGAAAGTGGTACTTTGGAATTGCTGGATAAAGTGTGGGGGCAGAGGAAGGGGGGAGGGCCACTTAAAAAAACCCATCCATGCTAGTCTGGGATTCATTTAGGGCGCATCTCACAGAAAAAGTGAAACAACGATGCCATGAGATGGGATTGTCTGTGTCTTTTATTCCTGGGAGATTTACATCCCTGTTGCAGCCACTAGAAGTCTGCCTGAACAAACCATTCAAGGACAAACTTTGAGCAAAATTTAATGACTGGATGGCATCATCTGATTTAGCAGTGACGAAGGGTGGTAACATAAAAAAAGTTGACATCACCACAATTGTTACGTGGGTCAAAGAATCGTGGTCTGATATTTCATCTGAAATGACCGTCAGATCTTTCAAAATGTGTTCAATTAGTAACGCAATGGATGGAAGTGAGGACGATGCTATCTTTGAGGACGATGCTGACGACGACAATGTACCAGAGACTGACGATATCCCCCCCCCTGATGTTTCCATGACAGATGATGACATTCATGAGTTATTTCAGACTTCAGACAGTGATTCGGACATTGAAGGATTTCAATGACTGTTTGGGCTGGCACCGGTAAGTTTTTCCCTATTTTATAGATATTTGATGTTATTCTGTGTTCTGTTTTTGTGTGTCTCTACAGATAATTTTATTTAAACATTTTGTTGTACGCACGTCAAAAACCCCCTATAATTTAGTCTGTTACTATCAAAACACTACACAGTAGGGCTAGACTATAAACACCAGTTACCATTATATAGATGTCATTTGTTTTCACAGGCGACACTATATAGTACCCGGTAACTACCTACACTTTACCGTAGTTAGGTTAATAAATAACATCAGATGCTGGTATACTTTCCTGACCAATTTTGATGATCATTCAAGCCGTTACGATAGAGCAGAAAAAGTGAAATTCGGTAATACCCATTGCAATAACTTGACTAAAAATAGCGTTTCCGGGGAAATTATGTTGTGTAAAATGGTGGCACACGTGGAATACAGATATAGACATCATAGATGAGTTATTATCATGAAATATCGGAGATTTCGAAGGTAATGTTGTATTATATAGAAATTAACGTAAATCTGGGCCTAGCGTTATGATAAGTACGCTCTGGATTGCTGGTGAGCCCTAGTCATTTCATCCTGGCTTAATATATTGGACATGCTAGTTGTCACTGGCTTTTTAAAAAAAGAACGTGTTTTTCCCTTTGTTACCGTGATTTGAGATAATTTTTTTTTAAATTTGACTACTCATTTATAGGTAGAGGCCCCTAAAGTAGTTTCTGATTTTTTCTAAAAAATTCTCTGCTTATACATGCAACAAGATGGTATTAAGATATCAAACAAGGAACTGTAAACAGAAAGCATGGCAGGATTTTTTTTTGATGTTCCTAAAGTATTATCCCTATGACCTGAAAGGTTACTGAAAGATTTAAAGAGAGAGTTAGAAGAGTAGAGCATGGGAATCTATGTGGCTAATTAGTCAAGCCATTTACCTTGTGTTCATGAAATTGGGGGTTCAAAATTGGACTATGGTGTGTTGTCTGCAGTATATTTTTCCATTGGTCTGGTATATCTGTACTGTTTTATTAGAATGCTGTCCTTTATATCCAACGTAAAGACTAATTGTAGCAATTTTAACAGTTAATAAATAAAAGACATACCTGTGGTTTAATAACAACAGTTTCTATAAGTGAAAACTGAGTATCAAAGTCAACAAGTGCAAACATTGCATCAAGTAAAGTTTCTGGCTTGCTGGCTATGGTCATCAGTTTCACACCTCTTGCTGTTAATGACAAATTAAAAAATTTTTTAACACAGCAAATATGAAATTTTCAAAAAATCTTTTTTTTATGAATTTGTGGGTCTATATTAAAAAATCAGCTAGGGTCATTGTTGCAGCAGATATGGGAATGCATAAAGGTCTCCATGTACTACTATTTGCAGTAAGGATAATTGTGTAGAATTCAACTTCTATCCATTGACTGACATTGTCAGTCCATATTTATTTTATGTTTCCCACTACTCCTTCATCCAAAGTTTCCTTCATGATTGCTTTAGACAAGTATTCATGTCATTCATGATTGCTTTAGACAAGTATTCATGTCATTTTACATGTCCACACCATATTAGCTTCTTTTTTTTTAAATTATAAATACTAAATAAAGTATACAGGTTACTAGATAACTATCCATATAAAATAATCCAATAAAAAATATTAAAAATATTTTTTTTGGATATCCAAAAAAAATAGATAATTGATAGTTATCTAGTAACCTGCATACTTTATTTAGTATTTACCTATTATTTGTCTGGTTACTGCGGCACACCCCATTTGGTCAGACATCGATATTTTGGTTATTTATATTTTTTAACTTGTGATGTTTTATTTGCCATTCACTCTCAAACTGTCACTGCATATCTTTTGTAGCAGGATAATGGTTCTACTAGATTTCCTAGATTTCTAGCAGAAGAACACAGATGCTTTGTGTCACATTTTATTTGTGCAAATGGCCCAATGCATCCAACTTCAATGGTTTGATATTAGTTCTTGGCATCCTGTATACATGTTTATTTTATGTCTGACATATTCAGTATTTAACCTCTTTGCTGCGGCGGTAAATCGGCAGTGCAGTGCAGCAAAATTTTAAGGATTCTATAATGTTTTTCCTTAACCAACTTTTTGAGGGTATAATTGCTGTATACTCTATTTCATGAATTTACAAGAATAATGCTTCTTTATATTACAGATTCAAATACTCTTAAAATGTTTGCATTATCAATTTTTATACTATCATTGTCCAAAAATGAAAATAGTGACCTTACCGTATCACATGTGCTTCACCACGAATATGAAATGTATGCTACAGATATCATCTGAACTATATCCTCCATATCACTACTAGAATCACAAAACAAATCAACACTTTCTAAATCACTTTCTGTATGTGATAAATTGCGGTTAGAAATATCAGAACAATTTTCTTATAAAAGTTTAGAAATTTCCAATTCATTGAGTCTAAGCTTAGCCATATTTGTTGGCCTGGGTAAGATGGTTACACAAAGAAACTCCAGCTATGTCAGCACACAAAAGCAAAAGTGACGCTTACTAAATGTATATTTTTAACTAACCTCTAGACAGCTTGAATTAGCCAGTTAGAGTATTTGAACATCTTAAAGTGCTTTCCGCAATACATTACACGAACACATGAGCTATTCCTCCTTAAGGAGATGCCTATAAAATGGTGGTAACATTTCATCGCTCATTAAGGATACCTCTGCAGCCAAGGGGGTTAATAATTACAAAGCTTATAATCGAATGTGGTTCCTTAAGCTTGATTCTGCCAACTTTGTAGATATATTTATATTAGTATTTCTTCATGAGCTGAGCTCATGCATATTGCATGCATTAATTGGTGAGAATTACAAGGAAGATTACATGATTGTATACATGATTTGACTGTTACTCATGTGATAATGCTTGAGTCATAAAAATGTGTGTAGGGAAAACCATTGAAGAGAAAAACAATTTTTTAATTATATTGTGAGATGGATTGAACAAATTATCACCTCTCCCTAGTAGTAGGCCCTACACTGAAAGAGTTGTATTCTTCCAGAAATTAATTTGCCTACAATCTAAATATGGTCAATGAATAATTCCAATAATATTATAATAAGGAATAATATATTAATACTCAAAACAAGTTTAATTACTGTTAATGGTGTATTAATATTTCATTTTGGAAATATATTTTGTAAAACAGGATAACAAATTTAACACTGTAACTGAAATAATGCGACTACTAAATTAATAACAAAATAAAGATATTACCTGTATAATGTTCACAGTAATCCACAAATAGAAAGAAAAGTTCAGACCTTTGTTTCAAATACTACACTAGCACTGAATAATTCAATAAAGCATTGAGACAATTGCTATAATAAATGTCAGTTGTACAGTTCTATTAAAGTTTAGACAAGAAGTTTATTCAGTGCGTTCCGTTTTATAAGTTCCTGCCAGGCAGGTAATTACACTGTCAAGTGGACAATAAATATGCCTGGTTCAGTCATGCCCATAGAGTCCTGCTAGGATATCACTATTTTAACTATAAGTTTCAGGTGTGAGAATTATGAATCTTTTTTCTATTCCCAGATTAAAGGAACTGGGCTTGAAATGCAGCAATGTCAGAAATGTGGTTTAGAAGAAAGTTAATTAATCAATAGAGAGTCAGTCATCTTGTAATGGTGGATACACTAAAGTTGAGATCTGAGTATCTGGAGATCTAAAGTATTGATGTGTCTGGAGTGAAATGATGATCTGACCACTAACATTTGTTCATTTCTTGAAAAAATTTCTGAATGAATTCTACCATTGTCCAGAGCTCTTCCTTGGTTCCAGACATTGTTCATTGCAAGGTTGAACCATATCTCTCTCAATTATCCATATTGGGGACAGTTCTCCAGCGTATGCTCAGAGGTCTGTTCATCTGTTGTGAAAATATATGATTTTTCATTGGTATAGTCCCAACTATGGTTATTTACCCAACTGTCCTTTTAGTTTCTGTTACCTATGATAGGCTATTACGCACTTTGTTTATTTTAATGTATATAAACATTCTAGAAATTTGATTAAATGAGCAGCAGAAACTGATCTCTGTGGAAGTCCCAGATAAATTGTATTATACTCAGATGAACTACAATGTACAAAGATCAATAAAGGACAACATTAAAGGTCTATACAAAATGAATACTCAAAATTTAGCATGGAAAATGACCCCCAAACTCTTGTACAAAATGCAGCCATATCAGTTAATGGATATTGTAGTGAATGAGAAATTGTAGATTATCAGTGAGGATTCTCTGCTAAAAACTGGATTTATGGAGGTGACTTTCTGTTAAGACAGCTGACCATATGAAACTGATGGCACATGACGGATAGACCATTGAGTGACTTCATGACTATCGATAGTTATCCTATAATCTGCACATAACTAATTCATCATCATTAAGTGCCGTTTCTGCAATGAATGTTGGCTGCAATGGACCTCCAACATACAGTCTTTTGCCTTGTGGTGCACATTGATAGACTTTAACCTGTCCATCTCATGGAGTTTGTCTCCCATTGTATCTCTGCCTACTTCTACATAACTAATTATAGAAAGATTATCTAGACGTAGTCTTTGTAAATATGTAAATTTATGTGAAAGAAAACAATTATGAGATAGAAAGATACTAATATAAAAGTATAAATAAAGTGTTCACAAGAAAGAACACAGACAACAAAATTTCACAAACAATACAATAATGTGAAAGAATGGTTAAATTATGCTGTTTTCTCACCATTTAAGGCATCCAGTAAGTTAACAACTGGCACAAAAGCAAATGTGTTTATTGCTGACATTATCTTCACAACATCCTGCTCTTTATGAAGTGGACCTTCAACGATGAATCCCAACAATTTCAAAAGATGGAAAATCCTGCAATGTATTTGAAAACTATCTTCCTTTTGTTTGATTATGATTAACTGTATGCAAATGACTAATTATGATATAGGACCTACTATATAATTATATGTAATTAGTTCATGACCCAACAAAAGAAAACAAAACCAAGAGTACAAGATAAATTGACAGAACATATAAAATAACAAAATTGGCAGTATATTCTATTCATGATGTAGGCATCAACGAAGCTTTTTATGACTGTAGTAATTTTCTTTATGAATGCAGGTTACAATCGGCACAAACCGGATGAGTCTATAAGAACTTGGTTCCCCATCTCAATAAATCCATCAAAGTGTGTAGTGGCTGACAATTCTAAATTGATGCTGATTTATCAGTCTCTTTGTATATCTATTATGTTTCTTTTTACCAGCAGTTTTGATCTTTACACCAATCACACATACAGACTTGAGAGTGACCATGATTCACATTTAAAAAAAATTTCTGAACAGATGAGGTCCCTTAACGCATTAACTATATCAGATCAATACATTGGTGTAGTTATTGACACTGTGGTCATGCTCGCCAGCTTGCTAATTAATAATAACTCCCACATGTCCTGGCACAAATATAAAGGTAATATTTCTGGTTATAGATTGTTTCAATCATTCCACCAATTGATGGCAGACGACTACTGCATCTGTTTTTCAGATCATGTTAACAGAGTCACTATGTATGCATGCATGCATGAGAATAGTCCTGTGGGATCAGCCATGCCAGTGTCTCCACCATAGCCTTTATCTCCATCATAAGACTGCTCGTGGTTATAGTGAAGGAATCACTGTATTCTTTTACTGTATTTCCACTAGACCATGCCTAAAAATCACAAGCACATTGTTAATGACGAATTACCAATATACTCTAGGTAGTATTTATTTTTATCATTGTGTTCTGAAGTCTTGATGCATAATTATCTGCAGCTGGATTAAAACCTTGTACCTTTGCCATTACAGATGTGCTCTGTACTTTGCTGCCACAAAGCAGGGCAATTGACAAAAAATTCAAAAAATTCAGGAATAAAAGAAGCTTTTACAATATATTTCACTATAAATTCACACATGCAGCTCATGGAACTAGTTTAGATGGTTTCCTAATCATGCACATGGTATAGGATAAACCTGCACTACATTTACACATGCAGCTCAAGAAACTAGTTTAGATGGTTTCCCAACCATTTTCTACCATGTCCCACCTGTCTTCCAAAATTTCTGGACCCTCCCCCACCAATGTAACATATACACATTTTTTTATATTAAAAAAATTAGTTATTCCCTAAATCAAGCCTAATTACAACTTGTTCAGTACACAAGACTTTGGTTTTAGGAAGAAAGCACTACGAAATTATTAAGAAAAATACAGTAAGTACATTTTCAAAACATATAATAGACAACTAAAACTCATTCAAAATATTTTTTATCGAATTACCCTCCTGAACAATCAATCTATTCCCCTGTGGGGCATAGGCCCAGTTTAGAAGATTTCCTAATTTTACACGCTGTATAGGATAAAACTGCACTTAATTTACACATGCAGTTCCTGAAATTAGTTTAGGTGGTTTCCTAATCTTGCATGCTGAATATGACTTACGTAAAACACAGGTTTATATATCGTTTCAATGGGACACGACAGACTATAGCTAAAACCTGTGTTTTACGTAAGTCTAATTGTTGTTACATTTCACGAAGTTACCTTGTATTGATTGTCATACTGAATATGATAAGAGTGCACTTCCTAATAGTATTATACTACACACAAAATTTGCCTGTATTTTATATTTACATTATCATTTTCTTTCAACTTATGTTCTTGTTCAAAATATTCCCTTTTACTCCTGATGATCCATGCAAGGTTTATTAAAGAAGCACAAATTAGTTTAGTGTAAGCTTACAGTGTAGGATCAGTAGCAATCTGTTGTAGGGCATCAACAATGGAGGTAAGTTGAAAGTTATTAAGATTTGTGTTTCCAGTGAATGATTTGTTTGCAAGGTTATGTACAAGGCTTGTAAAAATCTTCACATTGTTAGCAAAGACAGTAAAGCCAGGTAAAGCATCTGATGAATTCCAAATGGTTGCAAGCTGAAATTAATATTACAAAAGTATATTAGCTTCAATGAATTCAAATTCTAAGGTTGCTTATATATTAGATGACATAATATTTTTACAACATAGTCTTTCTTACAGCTGTTCTGAATTCGTTAAAGCTGGAGCAGCTGACTTGCCTCTACCAGTGTCATCTTTAAACATTCTGATATGTCTGTTGTTCATCTTTTTCTGGGTTGACCTCTGCTTCTGTTACATTCATTACTACTTTCTATACCATTATGTCTCTTGATTGGCTACAGAATCTTAGCTTGTTATAATGCCATTAAAAAGGTAATCCTCTTTGATGCGTGCCCTTCTTCTCAATTCCTGGTTTGATTTTCAGTTTGTCAAAGAAATTTTCAAAATCTTTCTGTAGCATTTCATCTCGCGGGCAGCTACTTTCTTTGCCGCTGACATAGTCAGTGTCTAAACATGCGCAAACAGAGATTGCTACTAGGAATATACTTGATCTAATTATTTGTGATTTTGTTCTGCAGCTGATACCTAAGGTTGCTTACAGATCTAAAATTTAACATTTTACACAGTTGTGTTTTATATAACCCAGAGAGAGTGGGAGTTTGCCATGTTAAATAACACAGTTCTACTGTGAACTAGCAGTACAATGTACTTCACGCTCCCCTGCAGAAATCACATCATTTATTAGCATTGATTATTAGAGACTGAACGCAGAAGGATAATGTAAGATATAAGCTATATACTAATGACAGTTTGTTTCCCATAGTTAGATTTAGGAGTCAGAATATACTAAAATATAAATTGTGTAGATCTTTGCCCACACCTACCATATATATATATATAAATCTCTCTCTGTGTGCGTGTGTGTGTGTGTGCACGCATATGTAGGTAGGGGTAATAGGCCTATATACAGGTAGTCTGGGATAAGATAGCGCACAGGGTAAGACAGCGCAGTGAGTTGTTTTTTCGAGCCTATGGGTTTTCCAGTTGGACACATGACTAGGTCCAGCGGGAAAAGTCCATTCTATGACACAACAAAATTTGATAGTTCATGAACAGGTCATTTTTCAACAGTGAGGTAAGTTGTTTTTTTCATGGGACATGATCTAATTTTTTTTTCAACTTTTTACTCCTTGTCTGCTGCTATTATTACTGTCCTGTTTTTTCCTAATGTTTATTGTAGCATATATTGTACTGTTAAGTTATTAAGCAAGATACAATTAAAATATGAGTTGTCAAGATACTTTGCTTTTTCATGACATGTTATTAAAGTTGCTAACCATGTGATCTGGGGAAAGATGGCACTGCTGACTCACTGCGCAATCTTACCCTACACAATGTAATCATTAGTCCTCATCATTTTTCAAAGTTTTTAAACCAATTAAACAGTTTAATGAACTGTCTTGTTACGTTTCTTTGTAGGAATTACAAACGGAAGAACAATAATAGGAAGCAGACAGTCATAGATGTACAATCTTTGCTGGTCATAGATGCACAATCCCCACTATTCATAGATGCAAGATCTCCGCTAGTCATAGATGCACGATCTCTGCCTTACATAGGCCCATTCTTTGTGTTCTATAAATTTCTTTTTATGATTAACTTTCTATAAATTTCCAATTATTTTGCTGTTTTTGTTAATTCTCCGTTGATTTCGTATTTATTTCTTTCACCTTTTTTCCTGCACCATCTTGCACCCAAAAATGAGGCAAGATGGTTTTTAATTACATATGTTAGAGAATTTCTCATTCTACTGTCTACAAGTAACTGTATGTTTTCAATAACCTCACAAATGTAAGATGGTTACATAGTCATAACCTTCGATAATAGTTCCCATGTTGTTCCGACAGGATAAGTTGTGCCTGAATTAGTTACGGTCACGTTGTGGGTGGGCGGAACAACAAAGAAACCTGTTGCAAGGGCCAGAATTGTGTCCTGATATCGACATCTGTTTCTGTGGCATTAGATTTGAAACACCATCGAGTCAGATGGCTGCTGGAACAGAGGGGCACTTATGGGAATGCCCAACATGCTGTGAGGCCAGTTTCTAATCATGAATCAAGAATGTAAGTGGACGAATACACTCATAGCATTTTGGTCTCTCATAAGCAAGTCTAGTTGTCAGAATATACTAAAATGTGAAAAGTACGCCATCTTGCCCCCTGACTAATATATGTATATATATATAAAATGAAATAAACTATCTGAAATAAACACTTACAAATTTTAAAACATAAATCTGGCTAAAAAACTGTACCCATGTTCTCGAAAACACAATTCTAATTGTGACTGACCTGTATCTCAATATCCTCATTATGAACAAAGTCTTTCACTTCTCTTGTTAGTGATTCATCAATGACTGAACAGATGAATGTGAACATATCTCTAACAGTTTCACTTGGTTCAGTAGCTAGCCAACTTTCTTGGCCACACATGATATAAACTTGAGATAAATTACCAAAACAATGCACCAGCTGTTGAAATAGAAATAAAAGCTGTGTGTTAGTAAATCACTTATCATCTTGGCGAAGAGTCATTACACACCCACTCACCCGTCGACAGATAGGCAGGCTGTCACTGGCTAGGGAAACCAACTACCTGGATTAAAGGCATGATGAAAACGGATGTGCTGGGCCTCAGATGTCCTGGTCACAAAGTGAACCAACCAAGGTGCAAATAACACAACTGTGGAACTTCACGCTCCCAGGCGGAAATCACATGATTTATTTGACGTGGTTATAAGAGAGGTAGCGCAGAAGAAGAAGAAGTCACTTTATTGAATTATGTGTTCCTGTTTTAAAAATGGAACAAAATAAATACTTTTCTCCATATGTGTGTTCATGTCTAAACCATAACAAAGTCTATTTAGAATTTAGTATACAAAATTGATGATTAATCATAAAAAATGGATGGATGGATAAGCTACATACCGCTGCTAGTTTGGTCTCTCATAGTCTAGTTGTCAAAATTGGCTAAAAAGTAAAATGTGGGCATCATTGACCCCCGGTACCCTATGTATGTTTGCATACACATGTTATGTATAGTTAGCATCACTGAAGTGGAGCATTCACCTAATGAGGGTTGACACGATTCCTTTTCTTGTAGCATTCCCCTCATCTTTTCACACTAACCACTTACTGCTGTCTATTTCTGTTTGTTGACAGTTCATTGGCATGCACTCTTGTAACAAGCACTAACTATGCTTTAAACTAAACATGGTCATGATTGCATCTTTTGACATTTCTATTTTGAATTTCTCTGTTGCTCTCGTAAGGGTGCTCCAGTGTATTTTTTGTTGTTTTAATTCCTGTTAGTCTTTTCATTTTCTTGATAAAGGCCACAATTGGACAGCAACATAGAATATGTCCTTGTTTGCTTGCTTGTTATTTTTGAATTACAACATTTTATACTTTGTAATTTTAGTATTTATTAGTAACAAATACCAACAAAGAGTAACAAATAGTACATTAGGCATATCCTTAGAGCTAGCACTTCATTTCAGAATACATGACACGGCTGGTCATCCCTGTAACTCAGCTGTTCATGCAAACTTCTCTAGAGTAGGTGCAAATAAGTGGCAGTTGTATCGAATTTTCAGAAATAAATTAATAAAACATTTTACATTATTTCCACTTAAACAAAAGTGACATCATACTTTTTCAATGTCAAGTTCCCCATTCATCAAAGACTGAGGTAAGTTAAGTCCCATTCTAACATAAACTTCTACCAACTTGGTCAAATCATCAGCACTTGTAAACACTTTAGAGAAACTTATTCCGCCATCTGAAAGAATATACAAAGTTCTGTTATGTAAATTATCTAAATAAACTATTACCTAACACTAAGATATTTTACTCTTGTATGAATATAGCAATTCAATAGCAAGACACATTAAAATTACAAAATTTATTTGCATTACTTGAATGAAAGTCATTAGCTTACAATCATGATTTCCTTGTTTAACTCTTTGTCTCCGTACGGTTTTCCTGCTATGCCGAACACAACAGTAAATTCATATTAAAATGTAGATTTGAGCGGCTTTTTGGCACAGTGTGTCTCCAAAATGTAGATATTAGCGGCTTGGTGGACATAGAGAGTTAAGGAGGTGTATGGCAACGGACAATGCATGGCAACAACTATTAAAATACATTGAGTTTGGTGCAATTTGGCAGCTAGTGATCTAAAAGATAAACAAATACAAATTAATGATTTCTCACGAAGTCTGAAAATTTAAATGGTCTAAAAACTCTGATATTCAACTGAGTTAAATTGCATTAAACCCAATCGGATGATTTTTACTAGTAATCTATCATTTCTTTGAAAGGGATCACCATTTAATTCAAGCTACTAAAATCATACTCATGATTTTAGTATAATTCTCATTGAGTTTATGTGATGTAGATCAGTGCTAAATGAGAACATATAGTTATATAAGGATGACTTTTTGCATCTTTAGTGACAGTGGTAACAATAGCATACAAATAGCATCTATTTCAAGCTTAACCTGGGCATTTGTTTAAAGACCTGAGTATATTTCAACACTACCATAAAATTTCCAATGTTTGGGACCAGGTAGTCTATAAATTACATATAGAAGCAACATTACTCAATATCCAAACACAAGCTTGGTTTCAATGTGAGACAGTGTGAGCTTAGACATGCATGAATTAATCTTTGAGAAAACATATGACTACTAACAAGATCAATCGGACACACACTTACAAAAATAAATAGTACTTCTTATAGTGAGATATGCTACTTTCAAGCACATACATTAGTCCAATTTGGTTATATCAGATCTTTTAATCATAAAAATTAATGGATGTTGTGACTCATCGAAACACAATCTCCAAGGTACTGACAGAGACATTTTCATGCACAAACAGGCTTGCACACCACGTACATATACTCAAAATGATGAGAGAATAGAGAAGTTACTCTATTGTCAACAATTGTATATTCTGCAGTATGGAAGATCTATTTATATTTCAGTATAAGTTCAAAACATGTTACAAATAAGATCATGAGATCCAATTCACCATTTCAACATTTATTAGGCCCTATAGCAACTTTTTGAACATACTCATGCTAGATAAATACCAACCATTGATAGCTTGCAAATTGTCTATTGTAACATTCATAAATAGGTTGATAGTGTTCAATGACTTGACCATGTTCTGCAGCTTCTTGTCATCCGTAATCTTTGATAGCACCAGATTGGCAATATTGATAGACCTAAAATGTTAAACATATATGGAATTAACTGAAAAATAGACCTGAAAATTCTTTTTCAACTGAATCTATATGGTATGTTTGTTAAAGGGCACATTTTACATCCATATTGTTTATGTGTTGATGATGAGAAGGTATATCCAGCATTTACAAGAATTATGAATATGCATACACTTTGTGATTGCTGAAAGCATCTAGTCATCTGTGGACATGCCTGAAGTTCCATGAAGTCAGTAGAGCTAATCACAATACACAAGTATGTCTTTTCAAAATAGTGTAGTGATCCATTATTTTCAGCCTCCTTTGAAATTTAATTTGGCAGAGAATATATTCATATTACAATGAAAGCTGCTGGTTACAGACATGGTGGTTTGATTATTTCACTTGCTGTGATATTTTTCGCTAGTGTCTTTTGTCAAGGGCATGTACATAATAAACCTTTAGCACACTATGTTTACAATTACGAAATTTCTCTCCTGAACTTGGATTATTTATTATATTATATAGTTGGAAAATGTGACAACTTTTGTTGTTGTATGTGTGTGATACGAGACATGCAAGAAAGTCACAAAGATGTTTTTTCACCAAAAAAAACATACAAATTATAACCCAAAAAAAACAGGAAAACTAATAAAAAATTTCTTACCGTTTTTGGGAAATTTTCTGGTTGGCAACAGTGTGATACAGACCTAATTCTACAGTATTTATGGTCAAGTTGTCATAATTTCACCAAGGAAAATGAATAAACTTTATACATTTGTCATTAAATTATTCTCTATAGCTATAGAATAATCTAGTCCAAAACTGAATCGCTCCAAAACAGTTGAGGTTAACCTCAAAATATTGAAAACCGTGTGGTCTAATATATTTTTGAGTGTGAAAACAACTTACCTTTCAAGAATTCATCATCCAAATCACAATCCATAATGATTTTACTGAAAATATGATAACACAAAAGTTGATAAAACCTGATTCACTTTCATGGCGATGCCCTGATTTGAAGATGTTGACAGATTGTGAAAATTTTGACATTTCATTAACATTCTGATATGGTTGCTACTAAATTTGTAGGAAAAGGATGTCAAATTTAATAACTTGAAAGATTTCAAATAATCTAGTAACCACAATTTTAAAAATTTGGCATCTTTTATTGATTACAGGGGACCTAGCAATAGTGCTTTTGTGAGGATTTTACACTCGCCCAGAGCTATCTTATACAGTGTAAACTGCTGTCAAACACACTTGATCTGACTGTGCTTACGGTTAATGAGTTTACCTCTCTTTTGGAGAGGCATGCCCCTTTCAACCAGCGGATAACAAAGTCCATTTAGGTTATATCAGGACACACTACCATAAAATATTATAGATAACAAAGATCCCAAAGGCATAAGACCCTATAAGACTTCAGTGTCATAATTAGAGGTAACAAAGATTCAGCAAACAAATTGATACAAGAAGTGAAGCTGACAGGAAACTGATGCTTATTGTGTTTCCTCTCAAATGTTAAATGACAAGTAAACCAATTTTACATGACATTCACAAAGACATGTTTTGAGATCATCACTTTTTCCATTTATTCATAAATTGGACTTTGAATCATAAAAAGTGTTTAAAAATTGTATTTTTTACTTATTTTCTTGCATAATGACTTCTATTTTTTAGAGGTATTTCCCTTTCCCTGGAACTTGAGCTCGAAGTTTTACCTGATTGGTAAAGACAAAGGATTAAAATAGAAATATTGAAACTCACCTAATCTCTCAATGGTTTTAGGTGTTCTGATAAATTTTTCTAGTATTAGGCCTAAGTTGATTTTGTGTATTTAGTTGTAGTTAATGCACAATTAATTTTTTGATGCATTGATGTCCAAATATATTGATGTTATTTGCATTTCTCTTCATGACATCAGGAGAATAATATATATATATATATATAAATATAAATTTTATAAATAATATATATATATATCACACCTGTTATTCTTTACCAAAATATTGACTCTTAGTTCGGCCCCACAGGAGGCATTTCAGCTATTGTAGTCCTGAAGGGCGTTACAGACCTGACATATTTATTACCCAGCGCTGAATGAAATAATTCGCGTGGAGGCTTAGATTTCGCTTCTGGTTCAAAGATACCGTTTCTCAATTTTGCGAATTTTATACAGCAGCCAGAGTTTGTGCATTTGCAAGCACAACTCAACATTTTCCATCGCCATATTTTTGTACAAGTCCTATTAGGTTGTCATTGTTTTTGACCAGTGCACATTCAATATTTATACAGGTAAGACAATTTCGTTGTTCTTCATGTTAATTTAGTAGGCCTAATATCATTACTTTACATACAGTGTCAAATTTGTTAGATCATCGTTTACCATAAGAATGTACAAAATAAACCTATTATGCCACGATCAAACACTAGTTTAGCATGTATATCTAGTTAGATCTCATTTTACTTGTGCAAATAAGATCAAAATTAGTTACAATGCGCAATTAGATCATGTAAAAGATTCATTCTTTGTGTAGCATTAACGCTACGAACTTGTCTTCATGATAATTTTTCTATTCGTGGTCGGCAAATATAAGTCCAAAATAAACCTATTATGCCACCATCAAACACTAGTTTAGCATGTATATCTAGTTAGATCTCATTTTACTTGTGCAAATATGATCGAAATTAGTTACATTGCGCAATTAGATCATGTAAAAGATTCATTCTTTGTGTAGCATTAACGTTACGAACGTGTCTTCATGATAATTTTTCAATTGGTTGTCGGCAAATATTAAGCCCAAAATAAACCCCATTATGCCACCATCAAACACTAGTTTAGCATGTATATCTAGTTAGATCTCATTTTACTTGTGCAAATATGATCAAAATTAGTTACAATGCGCAATTAGATCATGTAAAAGATTCATTCTTTGTGTAGCATTAACGCTACGAACTTGTCTTCATGATAATTTTTCTATTCGTGGTCGGCAAATATAAGTCCAAAATAAACCTATTATGCCACCATCAAACACTAGTTTCGCATGTATATCTAGTTAGATCTCATTTTACTTGTGCAAATATGATCGAAATTAGTCACATTGCGCAATTAGATCATGTAAAAGATTCATTCTTTGTGTAGCATTAACGTTACGAACTTGTCTTCATGATAATTTTTCTATTCGTGGTCGGCAAATATAAGTCCAAAATAAACCTATTATGCCACCATCAAATACTAGTTTAGCTTGTATATCTAGTTAGATCTCATTTTACTTGTGCAAATATGATCAAAATTAGTTACATTGCGCAATTAGATCATGTAAAAGATTCATTCTTTGTGTAGCATTAACGCTACGAACTTGTCTTCATGATAATTTTTCAATTGGTTGTCGGCAAATATTAAGTCCAAAATAAACCTATTATGCCACAATCAAACACTAGTTTAGCATGTATATCTAGTTAGATCTCATTTTACTTGTGCAAATATGATCAAAATTAGTTACATTGCGCAATTAGATCATGTAAAAGATTAATTCTTTGTGTAGCATTAACGTTATGAACTTGTCTTCATGATAATTTTTCAATTGGTTGTCGGCAAATATTAAGTCCAAAATAAACCTATTATGCCACCATCAAACACTAGTTTAGCATGTATATCTAGTTAGATCTCATTTTACTTGTGCAAATATGATCAAAATTAGTTACATTGCGCAATTAGATCATGTAAAAGATTCATTCTTTGTGTAGCATTAACGTTACGAACTTGTCTTCATGATAATTTTTCTATTCGTGGTCGGCATATTTAAGTCCAAAATAAACCTATTATGCCACCATCAAACACTAGTTTAGCATGTATATCTAGTTAGATCTCATTTTACTTGTGCAAATATGATCAAAATTAGTTACATTGCGCAATTAGATCATGTAAAAGATTCATTCTTTGTGTAGCATTAACGCTACGAACTTGTCTTCATGATAATTTTTCTATTCGTGGTCGGCATATTTAAGTCCAAAATAAACCTATTATGCCACCATCAAACACTAGTTTAGCATGTATATCTAGTTAGGTCTCATTTTACTTGTGCAAATATGATCGAAATTAGTTAAATTGTGCAATTAGATCATGTAAAAGATTCATTCTTTGTGTAGCATTAACGCTACGAACTTGTTCTGTGTGATAGTTATCAATCGCGGTTGTTTCCCCATAACCGTTCGAATAAGTTCGTTGCATGCTACACATACACAGAAAAGTAATTTACTATTGTAATAAGTATATGTTATACGTTTCTTTTGTGAAAATGTGTTAATAATATTATTAAATTTATTTCAAAACAGGATGGATCACTGCAGTTCACTACACATGCGATTTTTGAATGATTTGTGCAGAATTTGTGTAGGAAGAACATTATCTAAGAAAGATAAAAGGATGCAGAAGAAACCACGGTCCTGTAGCTTATATCAAAGTGACCTGGCTAGTATTTATGGGATACATATCATGGACGATAGTGAAACAAAACATTCAACCACATTGTGTGTCAAGTGTGTAATGCGAAATCATAAACTCAAAATCAACAAGGATAGTAAATCTCTAGCTCGAGCCAAATTGATAGCTACTAACAGTGCCCACATCTGGATGGATTTTAATCCTAACCTAACTGTTTTAGAATGTTCCGTGTGTAGTCATCATCAAAGTATGAACTGTGGCAGCATAAAAAGAAAGAGAGTTTTTGATAATTCTGATAATGATCATGATGTATCTGTGTCTGTGTTATTTCCTGCTACAGAAACAGAGGAAGATATTCTAATGTCAGTGACAGCAAGATTGTCTCCACAACTCACCAATAGTAATAACAATCCAACAAATTTAACAGTACCCACAGCTCGCTGTTGTCTTCAATATAATAATGGAATATTTTCCACATTTGCAACAACTGCATATCCACAATGTAGCTATACCAGCACACCTTCCATATTTACACCTGCATTTGCACATCTTCACTATACCAGCACACCCTCCACATATTTTAGACCTTCAACGCCCAATAACATACACGATTCTGCTATATCTAGCATATATCCTGCAGTTACAACATGTACAGTTTCTGAATTAAGAAAGTTAACATCAGACAGCGCCACTTCTCCCATGATAAAACATGACTTTAGTTTTAAAAAATCTATCAGCAAACCTATATCAGAACCATTGACAAATAAGGAGGAATTATTACTCACACATCTAATTAGAGGGAAGCTTTACAACAACTCTAATAAACTTTTACGGTGCATAACAGGAGGACAACCTTTAGTGTTTCAAAGAATAATAGTTCCACGAAAACAAACAAATCTAAACAAAGTTAAGAGGTTCTAAAAACACTTAATATGAAGAAAGAATTACTAAGAGAAATCAAGATTAGACAAATAAAATATTTTGGACACATTAAAGATATGACACCTTATTGAAGACCTTACTTGAAGGTAAAGTCAAAGAGAAACGAGCACGAGGTAGACAGAGATACGCGATACGTGTGGGAGAATAACATCACAAGATGGACAGGGTACAGTCTAGCAGAGTGCATCACCAAAACAAGAGGCAGGGGATGTTGAGATCTGTTGCAGCCAACCTTTGTTGCAGAAATGGTACTAGATGATGTCTACCTGCCAAGTTTCTGGTTTGCCTCCCCTGATTTCACCAGGGGACAATTGAAGGGTTTCTCTTATTTCCCTTGAATTTTCTAATTGCAATTGAATTGACAGTGGGCGTGAACAGTGAACACACCCACCTCTGGTTTATTGATATCTCCTTAAAAACTAAAAGTCCGTCCAGTTTCAGGTGTGATATATATAGGCCCTATATATATATATATATATATAACCTAAATTGCTACAACTTCCTTATTTATAGGTTTTTTTAAATTAATACAGCTGACCTTATTTTCTTTTGTATGTCATGAAGTTCTCCTTGCAAAATTATTACTTACACTAGTTTAACTGATTCGGGCCGGAATATTTTAAATAGTGTTTAAATAGTGTTAATAGCGTTTAAACGTAATTAAATTTTGTTCGATTTTTTGTGTGTGCACATGCATCACGGAAACAAGAAATAGTACTTCTAAATATATTTACATTATAATGTAATATATATATTTCGAAACAGAAATGGACAGAGAATGTGATTATCAATAGATCATTTTGAAAAGAAAATGTGGTTAATATATAAAAATTATTTTAGACAGAAAAGAAAATATGTAAATAACACATAAATATTATTTTAGATATGATATTTGACCTTACCGCATTTTTGAATCAATAAATTCCACTCAAACTGTATTATTTCTGTTACATAATCCAATTACGAACACAATAATGTATAATATATATGCATAGTGCGTCAAAATTTATTATTTAGAAAGAATTTCGACATCTATCAAAAACAGTAGACTTAACTTTATACGAAACTCAAATGAAAACATTCTTACAAAATGGCGTAAATTTGCAAACACGATGCTAGAAGCATTTGCCAGGTTGGATTTCATAATAAATGAGACCAAAGTAAATAAAATAGTTATTATTTTACGAAAATAAGTAAACTGGAAAAACTATATAAATCATATAAGGAAAAATGACGTCACATATCCCCATTATCAAAACTTATCAATAACTTAACAAAATTGATATCAATACACATACAAATCATGCAAGAAGTAATGTGGACATATTACATTTTCGATTGGAAACATTCTTATGTTGATATAAATACCGAAAAAAACAACATGAATGTCATTGGAGTATGACTTATAGGAGTCTTTTCGGCCAGAAGACATAATGTTTACTGACTTGTATAAGTCTCCCCGGCTGGAATGAGTTAAAATAAACTAGTTATGCTATCTTCTGAGTTAATTGTGTCCTCACCGCTATTTTATGTTTCAGAAGTGATGACAGCTCCTGAATGCAAGTGATCAGCATCTCATTTAAGTACCTCAATCTAATTCAGACCACTTTGATCTTTATTTATGATTATACTAGCCATAACTATAATTATAATTGCGGCTGCAATCTTCTATCTCTGAACAAGCTATGAATAACAACAATAGCTCATTCTGTTGTTCATCCATCCCATGTGATGATGACCATTTGTTACATCCACTTTTGAAATTCAGTTACGAGTTATGTCCTTGATTATGAGTTCATAGATGGCCAATAAGCACTAAGAAAAGAGTTACTTAGTGAAGTAATAAAGGTGATCTGATTTTAGATCATTACCATGATGAAAAGGCACATTGGCTTAACTACAACCATTGTGAAACAGGGATAACATAATCATGAGACATAGAAGACATAAAAAGATAATAATTTTAACTTGGTGAGCTTGGGCATCAAGGTTATTCAACACTGTAGCAAAAAAACATAGCATGCATTTCTTTTACTACAGTCACTACTTACTGACGACACGATTTACTGACGACAACATATGATTCCATACTCATATGTCATCTATCAACCAAAATTGTATTATCAAATCATATATGAATGCATATAATGCTATCCTGGCACAGGTAGAACATTACTCAAACTAACCTGTTTTAACATAACAAATTTATTAAAATTCTTGGATGGAAAAAAAGTTAGGATACTAATGTAAATCTCACCAAGGTAATTTTTAATATTAAATAATGTTCGTGGTGATGATTACAATGTCAATTAATAGTGAACAAAACAAATGTCATAATCTTTTACTTTTGATTACATACATACAAGAATATAAATCTAACTTACATCCAGGTAGAATCGGACATGGAATAATCTTGCATGTATTTGTCAATTCTATCTACCATGTATGTCCACATAGATCCACTCAGTAGATGATCAGATTTTTCCATATTCTGCTGAATTCGATTGATCAAATTACCAATTTTGTCCACAATTGAGGTAAGATTGTTGCGAGAGCTGAATGAACTATTCATCTATAAAATAAAAAAGTATTGGATTCAAGCTTTGAAAATACCATTTTTTAAATTTTAAAATAAATAAATACCTCTTATGATGAACTATGATGCTTTCAAACATGGATATAATCCAAATTGGTTGTATCATACTTTTACCATAACAAATAATGGAGGTCACGTGATAGATAATTTTACTATAACAAATAATGGAGATCAATTTATAGATAATTTGACCAATACAACCTCTATAGCTGATAATTAATGAAAATACAATGATAAAAGTCACTCTGTCTGTGTACATTGTATAATGTTAAGAATAAGTGGTGTTTATACACTGTACAATGTTATGAATATGTATTTGTACACTTCAAATGTTAATAATATGTGGTTTTTGTACACTGTACAATGTTAAGAATATATGTTTGTACACTACAATGTTAATACTATGTTTTGTATACTGTACACTGTTAAGAATATGTGGTGTTTGTACACTATAGAATGTTAGCAATATACAGTGTTTGTACACTGTACAATGTTAACACAAGGTTATTTTTCATTTTACAGTGGTGTGATGAATCCAGTTCAAAAGTAAATCTGAAGAAGGCAAGCATAATGTGGTGCTCATTGAAAAACAACATAGTGAAAACTGACCTCCCTACTGTTACCATCAATGGATGTAATACTGTAGTGTAAAACAATACTAAAATGGCAAGAAATTAGCTGAGAAGTCAGCTGCCTACCCCACTACAACATCAAGTATGAGAATGGTTCTTGATTCTTGATTAGAAACTGGCCTCACAGCACGTGGGGCATTCCCATAAGTGCTCCGCCCTCTGTTCCAGCAGCCATTCGACTCGATGGTGTTTCGAGTCTAATGCTGCCGAAACAGACGTCGATATCAGGACACAACTCTGGCCCTTGCCACAGGTTTCTTTGTTGTTCTGCTCACCCGTGCCATGCCCGTAACTAGTTCAAGCACAACGTCGGCCTGTCGGACCAACATAGTAACTGTTATCGAAGGTTACGACTAAGGGATTGTATAGATGACTTGCCATGAAGCTTCTATAAGAAGATAACCTCAATATAAAGGCATGTCATTTACTAAGGTTTTCTGTTGCATGGTTGGTTTGTCTAGTGAGCCATTGGTAAGACCCACAGACGCAACCGCATGCACATATGAGAATGTAAATAGAAGCGGTGACAGCAGCTCTCACTTGGCTGGCAATGCAGCCACCAACAGACTCAGTGATTTTATCGGACTCTCAAAGTATACTGCGCAAGATAGAAAAGTTTACGATCAGAACTGAATGGTCACTCTTCTCAACAAAGCGCAGAGCATTACATGGATCTACTGTCCAGGTGATGCTGGAGTCAGGTGAAAAGAAAGAGATGATGTGTTGGCTGGTAAAGCCTTAGTGAACAGCACCAAGCTAAGAAGAGACAAGACTGAATTGATTAGAGCAGTCATGTATATCCTATGAAAAGATGAGGAGAAGGTCGAATGAGACAATGTACATATTCAGAGAATGGTAGAAATGGAAGTGACTAGAAGTGATTGGAAAAAGTGCTCCCTCTCCAGAAAGATCAGAAAAACACATAATCAGCAACTGACTGGGACACTGAGCACTTTTTGATGGCTGATGGAACCGCAAGCAGAGAATATATATGGGATGCTCCCAGTGCTGTGACGCTTGTTCCTAATGAAGAATCAAGGATGTAATACTGACAGACACGATAAGCTAGAAATACCATGGGATGATATTTGATAACAAAGCCTGTAATATGGGTTTGATGTCGAGAAAACCATGCAGAGATGCAAAAGAGGATTCACGGCTCTCAGAACAATGGCATCTGCACATATGGAGCAGCGACTTCTCTCACTCCTGTACAATCAGTTAGCACTTGCAGTAATTGATTATGGTCTGGGCATACTGATATTATCAGTGACACTGTGAGTGGTTGGACATATTCAGCATGGAGGAATGCAAATTGTTCTGGGCTACACTAGGGATTTTGATGTGGTAACCAAGGGGAAAGAGAAAATGAGGAAGACCAAGAGAAACCTTACGTAGAACTATTACAAGAGAATGTTTCACCATCGGTATCAGAAACAATGAAGACCTAAAACAAATTGCAATGAAACGCGAGACATGGAAATCTATGATATTCACCCTATGTGCCATCTTTGGCCCTAGAAAAATAACTAACTAACTAGCTAACACTAGAGATAATATGAGATACATGATTAGACTTCAGTCAATAAATTCCAAGCACTCCGTGGCCCAGTAAAAGCCTATATAAGTGTTACATCTAATAATAAGCACCCATTATACAGGAACATTGCCGACAACGAATGGAGGAGAATAAAAAGAGATATGTTTTTGATAGCACAAGCAGAGAAAACAATTGGGCAGGTGACTGCGGTCGAGACAATACTAAGAGGAAAATGGATTATACATGGATAAGAACATGACAGCTTACCAGAAAGCTATCATCACCATTGGTAGGGAATGCAGAGAGTGAGATAATGGGAAGGCAGATTTTGAGATAAGCAACTGATAGAGGACAGTGAAGGGAGTGAGGATGTGGTCATATACTCTGACAGGTTGGTCCAGCATGGAGAGAACTCCTGAAGGAGCCTTTCTGCTAGAGTAAGAGAAAGGATCGTGGCCAAGCAGAGCAGAGTTTATGTGAAAAAAACAGTATAAGAATGAAGGTAGAGGCAAGTACAGCAGCCTTACGATGGCTCTCAGAAACCACGCTTAATACTGCTGTTATTGTGTCCAACCCTCAGTCCATGCTTCAGAAGGTCCAAAGCAGATGGCTGCGTCATGAATGGGCAGAATACATAAATATGGGTCCTACTGTCCAAGTCAAGCTGGAGTATGTGAAAATGAGCGAACTGACATGTTGGCTACAAGAGCACCTGTGGTGGACACTTTAAATATAGACAATGGTAAGATTGTGAAAGGAATACTGGATCACCTAATGGAGAATGAAAATTTGAAACTAATACCTTGGTTGCCAGAGATGAGCTCTGAACAATCCTATCAGAGAGTCAGACAGAATCAAATATGCAATTGTCTTACATGTATTTGTCAATTATATCTATTGCGTATGTCCATATGGATGCACTAAGTAGATGATCAGATTTTCCCATCATCATCAGGTGCCATGCCGGCTGGCGTAGACAGTCATGGCTCTCCACAGCTCTCTGTCCACAGTATTATGTATCAAAGTCGTTGTTGTTTTCTTGCCGTGCCAGGCTGTTAAACTGTCTAATATTTTCTCAAGTTGTCGCCCTCCGTCTCTATTGCCTTCAATTTTGCCTGTTGTGACTATGTTCTCTAAACCTGCCTGTCTCATGAAGTGGCTAAAAAAAGAAGATTGCCTTTTTCTTATATTGTTGATCAAGGTCCATTTCGCATTTGACTCTTTCAACACCTCCGACATTAGTTTTTCTGGCAGTCTATGGTATTCTCAGCATTCTTCTGTAGAACCACATCTCTGTTGCCTCCAATCTCCCACTTTCCAGTTTGTTTATTGTCCAAGACTCGCACCCATATGTTAGTATAGGGGTTATATAGCACTGAAGAACTCTCTTTCTCACCTCTAATGACAATGTCATATTACACAGTATATTTTTTATTTTTCTGAATGTTGTTTTTGTCTGTCCTACTCTGCATCTTATTTCTGTTGAACTTCTTCCATCTGCTGTAATCATTTTATCTAGATATTTGAATTGGTGGACCTGTTTTAATACTATATCATTCACTTTGATCTTGCAAGTTGTGTTATTTTGTTTCTCTGAATTAACCATTAATTTTACCATATCTTGCTTTATTTTATTAATCAAATTGCCAATTTTGTCCACTACCTGAACTTGTTACTATCATTACCTGACGCCTAAACTTCACATATGTACTATTCAAAAAATGAAATACAACTATTTTGGAGTTACTTTTATAAAAGATATTCGCTGATTGGACATCATTCAACCTACCAACTGTGTCCACCTGGTCATTAACTTCTCATAGTTACTTGAATTGTACTTACCTCATGATTCTTGAAGAGGTAATGGTCAAAACAACATTTTAGCACTATCTTGTGACAAGATCATGAGAACACAGTGAAACTCACTGAACACAAAACTCCTTGACTATATTACTGAATACTTATAAAAGATTGACAGTACTTAAATAAATTCAGTTTAAAATTCAATGCTCAAGTATGGCTCATCTCACTACAGACCAACGATGCATCATCAGTGGATGCTTTTGCCCACATGCTTAAGTGTAAGTACATGTATCTGTGTGAGTGTATATATAGTACAATTTGTAAGATTTTGTTAGCGTTGTAGTGTAAAATTAAATATTTTGTGCACAGATTTTACATTAATTTGCGTAAATAAACACCTGAAATTCAAATTCATGCTATTAGCTTTTCATCTCACTGTGCCAGTAAGCCGAAAAAAAGAACCACTCAGATATAGCTACTGTGCCAGAAAGCTGAAAAAGGAACCACTCAGATATAGCTACTGTCCCACTAATCTGATAAATGCACAACTCAGATATGGGCCAGTAAGCTGATACATACATCATCCATTTCTATAGTATTTTCTAAATATATTGTAGTAGGTTATGAAACCTTTATTAGACTTACAATTTTGTGGAGTTCATCAAATCCCTGATAAGAAGTCAACTCTGAGACCAGCTTATCTATGCTCACACTGCAGAGCTTTTTTGTGTAAGCTTCCACATTAAAATCACTATCATGTGCTACAGACATGATCTTGGAGATGTCCTTATTACAGAAGCCTATGAATGATTGAACAGCATCAGACCAGCCCATCACCTGTGTACATTTTAACAGGTTTAATAGTGAAAAATTAGTATACTAATATATAAAGACTACATCAGTGATAAATAAAAAGTGATGAATAAATATCAAAGATATTGATGCATAAAACAGTAACATAACAAGTTGCATGTCATGTATAAAATAATAATAAATAGGTAATAATGCATAAATACTAACACATACGGAATGATGTATAAAATCGTAACAAGAAGGGAGTGATGTGTGTAAATTAGTAACAAAGAGGGCGGGATGTGTGTAAACTAGTAACAAGGTAGTGAGGGGTGTTAAATAGTAAGTAGGGAGTGAGGTGTGTAAAATAGTAGCAAGTAGAAAGTGAGGTGTGTAAAATATTTGCAAGCAGTGAGTGATGTGTGTAAAATATTAGCAAGCAGAGAGTGAAGTGTGTAAAATAGTAACAAGCAGGTAGTGAGGGGTGTAAAATAGTAACAAGCAGGAAGTGAGGTGTATAAAATAGTAGCAGGACAGAAGTACGGTTTGTAAAATAGTAACAAGTAGGAAGTGATGTGTGTAAAATAATAAAAAGAAGGTAGTATTGTGTAAAATAATAACAATCAAGGAGTGATGTGTGTAAAATAGTAGCAAGCCAGGAGTAATGTGTGTAACATGCAGGGAATGTCATGTGTAAAATAGTAACAAGCAGGGAGTAAGATATGTAAAATATTAGCAAGCAGGTAATGATGTGTGTAAAATAGTGATAAGTCTTAAGTGAAGTGTAAAATAGTAATATATTTGATTAGTAGTAGGTAATTTTTGTAAAAAAAGTAACAAATATGGAATGATGTATAAAATGGTAACAAACATTAAGTGATGTGTAAAATAGTACCAGTAAGATAGTGATGTGTGTAAAATAGTGACAAATTTGAAGTGATCTCCACTCAATTGTGACTGTGAATCATCCAAAAAGAATGGTGGGTTCTTTTTGGAACCTGTGTCCCCAATTTGATTATTTCCCTTTGCAATATTTTTCAGTTTATGTTTATCCTTTATTAATTTTAATATAAATTTATTTATGGTTAGCATTAGAGTTAGTTATGTAAATGTAACTAATCTAATTCTAACCCTAACCCTAAAAAAATTAATATTTAAATTTTAAATTAATAAAGGATAAACATAAACTGATAAACATTTTCACATAAACTGACAAACATTGCCAAGGGAAATAGTCAAATAGAGGGGGACAATTTCCAAACAAGAACCGAATGGTGTTTCCCATCCCCTTACTTGTTACCAAATGTTTTTTAAAGATAAACATGTAATTTTTTTGGCGTGATCTCTCTGTTTAGTGGTTAAGTTGTTTGCTTTGTGCTTAAAAGATCATGGATTCGGATCATGCTAGCAACATCTTATTTATACAATATATTATTTTGGAGATCCCTGAGGATATATAGCTTGAAGATATGGAGTTATGTGCTATGAGTTTTAGTATCAGTAGACAATGTACCACTTCTTTGAGAGGGATGGAGTACATATAGGTTAACCTAGTACAATGAAGTCAATCCTCTACAAATTTTCTACCTTTCTTACTTGTGTGCATAATATATATGTATCCAGAGAGTTCACTTTACTGCATTCATTGTCTATGTAAGATAAAATTATGTATACCTTTATAAAATGTCATAAAACAAAAAATCAATTACTTAAACTATCACAAATCTTATATATGTCTAGATTATTTATATTCGCAAGTTATCTATTAAAGTCCCTATTGACCACCAATTGCTCTAGTGTATATGAAGATATCAATAGTCAATCATTCACCTTCTCAGGATGTGCTAGTAGTGTGTACAAAGCAGCATCTATCATATTTGGAGCTTGCTTCAGCAGTTCTATAACTGTTCTCACTGTTGGAAACTCCTCGAACACTTCAGCAAGGCTAACTGAAAATATAAAAGATTATTTCATACAGTTGTAACACCAGAGTCATGAAAGTATGTTTACAATTATCTTATAAAACACGTATTAATCTTAAATGTTACCTTGAAAGCAATAACAATAAAATGCTGTTCATTTTCTACATAATACAGTAGAATGCCTCTATAAAAAGATTGGTTGGGACAAATTAAATATGTATGTAATCACAGAAATTTCCAATATATAATTATATACATTAAAGTAGGGATTATGAAAATTGTGATTAAATAGGGAATTTTGTTATAAGCGAATGCACTATAATGGGATTCCACTGAAACATTGTCAAAGTTGATGTTTGCCAATGATAGATTTTCAGAAAGGCAATAACTCATTAAATTCATTGTTGGTAGAATATTCTATTCAGGACATAGGGATTAATTCTGCATTTTTTGGCTACAGTAATTATTTAGACAATATTTATATTTTAATTATTTTCCAACGCTTTCTAAATAGTCAGGATGCTCAAATTCCAGAAGCTCAAATTCAATTAGGCACCTCTTCCATCATAAGTGAAATCAATACCGTTAACTCTAACAGACATGACTTTTTGACATTTTAAAAATCATTTTGGAATCATTTTAGTAAAAAAAATTTAAAAATTTAAAACAAATGATACAGGAATGTATCATATATCTATTTGTTCAGAATACAATGCTCTATGTATCTTTATCTCAATAATGTGATCTTTAAATAAAGGGTTAGTTCATAGTTAAAAATTAAATTTTTAATACAAAATTTTGCTGAAATTATATAAATAGCACAATGACAATAATAATAAAATATAATTAATATACAAGTTAGATTTTATTGCACACCCAATGAATTTATGCAAAACACAGAAGAAAATTACACCAATTGAGCAAGAAATGTAAATACAATGCACATATAAAAATTATATGTGTGTTGGGATATTTTAAGAAAAACATTTTTTAATGGATATTATAGTTCCTTATCATTTTATTGTGAAAACAGTATGGCCTAAATACTATTATTTAAAGATCATTTAAAACACTGGTATGTTCCAATTACTTTTACAGTTATGCTATTGTTTTTTAAATTTTATTTCAACTCTGATGATGAAATAAATTAGGAGTTCAGTATACATAATGGTCTCAAGTTGTTAGGCTCTGTGATACTCTGATAAGCAGTTTCTCTTATTGTTTAAACATAAATATATATCACAGACTTTACATCTAATTCTACTCTTTCTTTCAATTTTTGATTTCATTGTGTGCTTGTAAATTCTGGGTCCATTGCATGGTACTTAAAAGTAGCTGGCTTTCCTGCGACTGGAACATCATCATATATTCCTATATAATTCTTCTGTAAGACTGAACTGATTATGTCTATTTTGTCTCTTTAAATCCTCTACATTTGGATTCTCTCTTCAACAATCTTGGAATATAGACAATCTTAAAATATAGGCATTTACTCTAGCTATATCAATGAGATAAAAAAAATTGTTTTCCAATATTTGTTTGTTTTCCTAAGACAGTTGTATTTACCTATCAGCTGATCACTTTTATCTACCTCTTTCATATACTTATTGTAATCTTTAACAAAATTAGGCTGCTTGACTTGAATCTCCCTAAAATACCTCATTTACTTTTCTTCTCGTCTTTATATATGTAAATTTATTTGCTTCATGGATTGTCAAAATTAATGAAATTGTTTTATTATCTATCCACTGTACTATTAATTGTTCCCAATTCATCATCCACCTCATAGCCTCTCTTGTATTGCCTCTTTCAATTTCCTTTATATTTTTAAGTTCTACAGGAAAACCTTTCCTATTGCGTAACAGTCTCACAAGCAAGTACGCCTACTTTCCATAAATCTTTTAGTAACTGCACCGAAGTATATAAATTATCAAAGTAAACTCTATACCCCTGCCTCAATAATGGTCTTATCAAATTCATAACTACTCCATGAGCTAAGCCAAACACTCCTACATTTGTATTATTATTATTATTATTATTATTTCCCAAATAAATTTCAAAAACATATGTATAGTGTCTTTAGTGATTAGCAAAACTTCATTATCCTATTCCTGGATTTACCAGTAGCAGACAATGCTATGAACACTTCATTCTAATATAAATAGGACTGTTCATGTTCATTAAATGATTGTTGGAATGTGATGGGTTGGGTGGAAGACTGTCTACTGATGATTACATGTGTGTTGGGAGGAGAGGGGCTTGGGGAGAGAGTTTATGTTTCTGTTGGAAATGAACATCCTGCTGCTAAATCAATACCATTATAATTAAAACCCCACATAGTTTGGTGAAGTAAAAAGCAACAACATTCTTTAATCAAACTAACAGTGCTAGTGTTATATCAATTATAAAGTAATTATACTAAAAATAATTATCAATCAACATAGCAGTTATCAATTTTCACAATGTGTATCAATTTTCAATGTTATCTAGAAAAACATGGTCACATTCTCTGTAATGTCAGCACTAAATCGAGACAACAGCTGTAAGGCTGCAAACTATTGCAGCAGATATTAGTCAATGTAAAGAATGATCTAACATTCAACACATTTTCCAGGCAGTCTTGCTTCATGTTTTGTTGCTTGTTCTTAATTAAATTCATTTGTTAAAATGGTCACTCAACTGAATCATTGCTGAATAGCGGAAAATGTCCCAAATAATTTAAGATATCGACATCAGCCGCATCTTTGTGATCTGCAAAATTGTTCCAAACATTTTCAGTATCATCATCTTCTGTATTTTGTCTGGATAGCAAACTAACTCTATTACACTGCAGTTCTAAAATATCAATATTGCCTTTTAATAGTGGAAGGAAGGACAAATTCACAAGACTTGGTTTGTGTTTTCTCAACACAACAGAAGGGCAGTTTTTGGAACATTTGAATGTTTGAAGGTAGTTATTTACGCATGTTGAACAATAATTGAAACATGTACTCATTAGATTGAATCATAATGTCATTTATACAAGCTGGAGCGCTACTGAGTGAAGAGTTCAAAGGAAACTCCAAAACCCAATGCGGCCAATGGAATATTTGGTTGTCCATATTTTCAAGATTAAATCCAGTACTAAGAGCTGAGATAGACAATGCACATGTTCAGAGAATATTAGAAATGGGTTGTCCTGGGGAATTGGAAGAGGGTGTGTCTTTTTGAATATATATGAAGAGCACACAGTTAATAACTGACTGGGACACTAAGCACATATACTCATAGATGACTGAGGGTTGGTGAAATTAGCAGTTATGGGAATGTCCTATGTGGGGGTTATACTGGTTCTTCATCAAGAATCATAAAAATAATCTCACAGACATAACATTATATTAGAAATATGCTTGTTCTAACCAGTTGTCACTTATTGAGTAAAAACATTATCTATCATTTTTTTTCAATTTGTTAATAACTTTTACATGAACTACTATGTTTCTGCGAACAAGATTGAAGAGGTTTACAGGTATTATCTCATATTACTTTTCTTAATATAAAGTTCAATAAGCTAATAAAAAAACTGTGTTGAAAGTTACCATTCTGCTGATTCACTCGAGTTTGAGTCATATCCAAAGCTGCATCTATGTAGGCTAGTGCTTGTCTGATACTTGCTTTGTTATCCACATTTGTCCACAATATCTTTTCTATAATTGAACCCAAGCTGGCTACCATTCTAAATAGATAGAGAATAAATGGTCAATTCTGTGATTACAACCTACTTTCAAACAAAAAATGGTGAACAAAACAGAAATGAATTGAAAATTTTGGAAGAATTTTACCAAAAAAATTTGTTTTATCAAATACTAAAAGAAAACTGCAAACTAATTACATCAATTATCATGCCAAAATCAGATGTGCTGTGCCTTCAAGGTACATAACGGTGGCACAATGTAATAAACTACGCTCCCGGCGGAAATCACACGAATATCTGTGCTGTTTGCAATGGAAAAATAAACATCAATTATAAATTAGAACTTTGGATCTCCCTGACATAGTGGTTAAGCTATTTGCCTTGTGCTCATGAGGTTGTGGGTTCGAATTCAGCTTATGATGTCTTGTCTACAATGTGAATTATTTCAAAGATCCCTAGGATTAACGCTTGAAGCTATGAAACTGCTTGTTATGATTCGCACTCTCGATGGGCAGACAGCTGTTTCATTCAGACGGTTGGAGTGCATATGGGGAAACTCAAGAACAATGAAATCAATCCTCTAAACCTTGTGAGCCCTTTTTCTAAGTAAGATGCTCATAAAAACACCTTCAAATACAGGTGATGATTAAAGTGTGCAGAAAAACTTTGACTCAAAAATCTGTCAGAACCAAGAGTGAACATACAAATGTAACCACTATAAAAAATTATGAATCAACAGTTCTGTTTGGTTCTATTAAGATCAATATACATTGTCTGTTTTTGATAATTGTGACTTTATTGTATGTTGCCAAACAATCAACTTACTGTTCAGCTGATGTTATAGTCCACTTTCGTGTCCATGTTCTAACAATATCAATGACTCTGTTCCATATGGAAGCATCAAAGACATGTTCACTACTGACATCAATACCTTCATTTATTTTCTTTATGATGTTTTCTGTCTTGTGAACAACTGATTTCAATGTGCTATTTCTTATCAAAGTGCTGTTTAGCTGAAATATATAATTTCACTTTAGATAATATAAAAAAATTTATCTTTGCTAAAATGTTGTTTAAGCAAAACTTATTCAACATATTCATTTTAAAGGAGAACTGAATATGAAATATTGAACAATGATTGTTCACAAAGTATGAGGCAAGCACAGCCAGCATGACAAATATCTGTCAAACTTACATTTAAATGCATGCTATAAAACTACCGGAATTCCATATTCTCAACATAGTTAGTTAGTTAGTCGTCGGATCATCATCACTGCAAACTGGACACATCCATAGTTGCTCCGATCTCTCCTTGAGTGTATCCGCCATCACACTTTTGCTGACAATACCGGTCCTATGCTGGTTGACCATCATTCTTCTGCGCCCTCCAAAATGTTCACCTCTAGCAACACCGCATCTCAATCCCTGATCTTTAATCCTAGCCATTGAAAAGGAATCATCATCCACATTAGTCTCACTCTCGCGTGTTATATCTCTTAAGGAGTTCAAAACGTCAGCGAGATCCATTGCCCCATCGCCCTTTGCTACAATCTTTGCCCTCTCAACATAATTTTGGGGGAACACTTATATAAACAAATGACTAAACCAATGATTTGGGTAACACTTGTATAAACAAATGTCTGCATCAATGATGTAGGGAATAATTGCATAACCAATTGTGTACACCAATGATGTGGGAAACATTTGTATAAACAATTTGTACACCCATGATGTGGGAAACACTTGTATAAACAATTTGTACACAAATGATGTGGAGAATACGTATATAATCAATTGTGTATACCAATGATGTAGGAAATACTTGTATAACCAATTAAGTACACAATGATGTGAGAAATACTTGTAAAAACAATTGTGTACACCAATGATGTGGGGAATACTGTATAAACAATTGTGTACACCAATTGTTTTCTGTCTTCGCCCGAACAGTATCCCTAAAAAAGATGCAATTTTAATCAAGACTTCAATAAGTGAATTCCCAAGCTACTATGAACAATGACACTATAAATACTATAGATGCTAGTAGGCCTAATATTGACACTAAGCTAACCCTTCTAAGATCATGTGTTTTCCCAGTAGCAACAAATGGACGTGAGACTTGAACTTTAAAAAGACAATATCCAGAAGAATAAATTCATTTGAAATAAAGTGCTACAGAAAGATCGCTTGAATATCATGGACAGAGAAAAAGAACTTTGAAATTACTGAAACTAAATGAAGGGTAGCTTCTACTCTAAATACTATTATAAGAAGGAAGCTACAATATTTTGGACACTTAAAGAGACATGATGATATCAAAAGGCTGATTCTCCAGGGTGGAGTGTCAGGAAAGAGAAGAAGAGAATGATCAAATGATCAAGAAGACAATAGACCAGCAACACTGAAGAATGCATGAACATGTCTCTGGCAAATGCAGGCTTGCTTGCCCAGGACAGAAAGGCATTCAGAGTATCCACAATGAATACAATATCCTGGAAAGAATATATCACTTGAGATATATATATATGTATATATATGTATATATATATATATATATATATATATATATATATATATATATATATATATATATATATATATATATATATATATATATATATATATATATATATATATATATATATATATATACTATGAATATGGAATGGTCAATCGTCACACAGAAAACAACAACACACACACTGTACAGGTATGTAAATTAACTGAGAATCACAAACATTTAACATTAGTATGTACCCGAATGACTCAGTACTATAAGGACCAATATGGCTTGTAAACATAAATAACACATAAACAAGACTGCTTTAGATGCGACATTGGTAAATGAATAACATAATAAAGAAACATTAAGAATTTATCATTAAAGAAAAATCATAATGCAGAAAATGTGATTTGAACCAGGTCCACTCAGATTGTACCTACTCGTCTAGCAACTTGAGCCAAAATGTTTTCCATCTTCTACCACAGTTTATAATGATTTGGCATTAGCTTGTATGAACACTTGTACAAAAATGATATTGGAAAACTTGTATAAACAATTGGGTACACCAATGATTTCCAATCTGGTATAAGTTTTCTTATTAATGAATAATTCATTCAAAATAATTCATGAATTTTTCATTGTTATTTATAGTATATACTAACTATCTACATTTAGTGATTAAAAAACTCTTAGTCAACTTTTAGTTTCTAAAAGACGATTAAGTAGCTTCCATATTCCGGCTAATCTTCCTAATAGACGATGGAAGATAGTGGTAAAAATTGCCTACACCAAATCCCTTCATAAAAATACTGTAGAATTTTTTGCTGAGCATAGATTACAGTATTGCCATGCACTGGTGTACCTTCAAATACATGCAGATAAGGAACACCCATTGCATTCCGAAATACAGAAAGTTAAAGGCAGCAGACTCAAGAGAGGGAGGTCGTGGATGGGACGTGCTGAGGATGTCATACAAAGCGTGTGCAGATTGCAGGATGTGGCAGCAGGTTCGGAACGGATTGGTCTACCCACAGATTTTGAAACTTGTTTGAGAGTAATTATATCACTTAGCAGGGAATGCTGAGAATGGTGTCCCACAGCTGTGGAGAAAGAAGTGCAGGCTTTAATCAGTGAGAATACCAAAGAGGGGGATGTGATTATATACACTGATGGATCTGTAATTAGGCATGTTCGCAGTGCTTGGGCCTTTACAGCTCAATGCGCAGGTAAAGCAATCAAGGAGGAAAGTGGTGCCTTTGCGGTCACGAGTAGTATGACCATGGAAACTATGGCAGTGACCAGGGCATTTGAGTGGCTATGCACACAGAAGGTAACGCAGATCTGCATCTTGAGTGACTCTATGAGCATGATTAAGAAGGTAAAAGTGGGTCTCGTTCGCGAACAGTGGATTGAGGCCTTGAGAAAGGCAAGCTTGAAAGTGGTTACATTTATTTTCGTGCTGGGACATGTGGGTGTTCGAGGCAATAAAAGAGCAGATCAACTGGCATCGTGCGCGATTGTGGCACAGGGCGATGGGGCAATGCATCGCGCTGACGTTTTGAACTCATTAAGAGATATAACATGCGAGAGTGAGACTAATGTGGATGATGATTCCTTTTCAATGGCTAGGATTAAAGATCAGGGAATGAAATGCAGTGTTGCTAGAGGTGAACGTTTTGGAGGGCGCAGAAGAATGATGGTCAACCAGCATAGGACCGGTACTGTCAGCAGAAGTGTAATGGCGGATACGCTCAAGGAGAGATCGGAGCAACTATGGGCGCGTTAGTTTGCAGTGATGATGATCCGATGACTAACTAACTGAAGAATTTTTCTAATCACAACATTCTAAAGGTCTAGCCTCATCACTATGGTCATACATTTTATGATATAAGTTCAAGAGCAAATGAAAAATCATAAGTTTATTGGTTGGCTTCTGATCAGCAAAGACAGTGCGAAACTTTTGCAAGAAATTCTAGTATGTCAGCAAATATTAAAATCATTACATAATTGTATTTGTGCATAGAAATATTTGAAACTTTCTAAATATGGGTAGTTGCAAAAATTGATATACTATTCAAAACAGCCAACTTTAGATGCTAGAGTTATATTTCTAACACTATAAATATTTATTTGTGAATTAATATGTTTTGAATTTTGCTATTTTTTTTTTATCAGAAGCTTTCATCTAATATACTATGTATCTCTGCTATTCAAACAAGTCAGCATACATTATTCTGAAAATGTCATTTAATCCAACACATTTTTATGTATAGTACATCACTGTAGGTCTACAAATAAATAAAATATTGTACAAAGATTAAATATAAACACTCTTAATTTTGTTGCTTAGAAAGAGTGCGAAAAAATGCAAGTTTAGTTCACGTATACAAAGAGCTAACTAAATGTAACTTACTATTGCGTTCACTTTCTTTTCTAAGCCGTAGTTTCCTATTTCATGAACAAGATTGGTGATGTTTACTGAGCACAACTTGTTCAACCAGTCCTTGTAGTCGAAAGTTAAACTAGGAGGAACCACAAGCATGCTCTCTACGGTATTACAAAATGTTTCCCACGATGTCACCTGTACAACTGCTTCTGATATCTTCATCATAAAAGTAAACATTATAATTTAGGCACAGTAAAATGCTTCAAATAACATCAAAGTCTAATAAGAAGGATGTTTTTAAAAACTGATTTTATAGTTGTGAATAAATTAACACATGTTTTTTAAATTAGAAGTTAAAAATATTGTTTTCCAGACTGGAGAGCTTGAAGCAGTGACCTTGCATCTGTCAGGAATACCACCGGCTGTAGACCACTGTTAGAGTTCAGCAGTTTTTTAGTTGCCACACTAGTTGCCTGGATTTCTGCATTATAATTATTGCAGAATTTCCTTGATGGTGTTCTGATCATATCTCTAGGCTTGTATGGATATTCTATATATACACCTGCACCTCCATTCCTCACTGCATTCTGTGCTGACCCATCTGTGTGCAAAATCCCTATCAATGAAATGGCAAGGCACCTGTTGAGTGTACTTCTCACAGTACACAATTCAAGCGGGATTTAAACTTGTGACCTCTTGAGAACAAAGGAAATAGTGGAACCACTACACCAGGTAGATCCCCACATGCTATGGTACAGCTGGAGAACTAAATATTTAATCCAATGATGTGCAGTAGGACAAGAAATGCATTGTTTAATAATAATATAATAGAAGCATATCCTATACAGGACATTGCTATTCAACTTTTTATAAATTTTGAGATGCCACAAATATGTCCAATCGTATCGCCAGTACAATGTGAATGGTCAATATTCCAATCATCAAGTTTGACGAATTGGATTTGTGATGCAACCTCACTATAAACTCTGTTACCAACAAATGTATTGTTTAGCGATGGAATATTTCATACTTACAAAATTAAAGTCTAGGAAATTTTATTGATTGAATGCTTAATCAAAAAAAAGAAAATAAGCATTTAAGCACTAAAATATCTCTTTATGTGAAGAAATCAGAATAGACTATCATATTCTATTATTCAACTAGTTACAAATGGCATGATGTATAAAACTTCACAATATAAAAGTTCTAGTTTGTAAAACTATCACATTAGCAGTGAAATGTAGTCGAGCATAAGTAAATGATAAAAAAAATGTCCTTCTGTGTGACAGAATACTAAAATACAGTTTTAGTAGAGCACCAGTAAAGATGTCAAAGCTCTTTCAAAAATTATAAAAAAATGTGAGCTATAGGCCTAGGTAACATAGGCCTAATTATTTATCACTAATTCATTAATTGTTGTTTGAAAATATCAATTTGGAGAAAACATCTATAGTAGCTCTATAAATAATGTTCCTACAGAGAACTGACAATAGAGAGAGGGAAGTACTATGTTTTGCACATGTATCTAAAGTTAGCATGATTATTTCTTGCTCTCTCAGTCAAGTTTTTATTAGCAAGTGTTATTCAATCAGGCCTATCAGTTAAAGTGTATATACATTTCAGCAATTATAACACTTGTCTGTATCTTTTCCATGTGCAGCATGTTATAAATATCCACAAAGTTAGAAACAAGAGGCATCATACTACTCACCTTTTCTGGGTAGTGCACGCTGGTGTACACTACAGTCTCAAACAGTTCAGGCAGTTTATTCAACAGAATTGCCAAAGTCTTCCATGTTGGTAGATTTATAAATGCATCATACAATGTATTACCTGAGGAAAATATTGTCACAATTGGTGCAAAGCAAATAATTTAACTATCTCTTTCTTGTCTTAAATGAGTTTATGTTGAAATAGGCATCTACTATGTGTATCTGGCCATACATTTCTGGTTTTTTTAAGGTGTTGCTCTATATTTTCATACAATACACGGTACACATTTTTACATGAAGTTGTGCAATTATTTTCCTATTTGAGATGTTTTCTTCAATTTAGTAGCCACACTGATTTATGAAGTTATGTATGGCCTTTCAATACTTTCATACTCAAAAGATGTAGAGGATTAACTTAATTATACTTGGGTTATCAAATATGTACTTCATATCTCTCAAAATGTTACATTCAGAATGCTGAGAGTACCACTTATAACATGTAACTCAACAGCTTCAAGTGATAATTCCCTGGTATTTTCGAAAATATTCAATTTGTAAACAAGATGTCATAATTGAGTTTTGAATCTACAATCTCTTCAGTACAAAGATCATGGCTTAACTCGTACTATTTGGCTCAACTTTTGAAAATATAATTTTTTGAGACCATAGAATGCTTTGTCTTTCTAATAGACGTGTGTAGGCATTGCTAAGAAAGTCTTCACCGAAAAGGAAAAGTAAAAATACTATAGCATTTCATCCAACCACAATAATTCTAAAATTTTTCCTCATGAATATGTATGCCAGCTATTTTTGTGATACCAGTTTTGCACAAATAATATCAGTAGTTCAATTTTAGAAAGCGATTAGCAAAAACAGTGTACAATTATTTTAGAAGAAAGTGCATGTAAAAAAACATTCACATCAGCACAGAACTTTTAATTGTGCATAGAAACATTTAAAACTTTCCAATTAGTTGCACAAATGAATATACTTTACAAAACAACCAAATTTAGATACTAGTCAGGGTGCAAAGGAAATTGTATTGCTCTCATGCAAGTCCAAGGTTAGCGGATAACCAAGATAATAAAAGTACCTCCTCGTGGTCCACACTGGAAGGAGAAATACAGCTGCTCTTGCCATATTTCTGGCCATCACTTTTAGGTTAGCGTCCATGAGTGTTGAGGCTGCAGACGGAATGAGATTTGACTGCACAGACAAGTAATATCTCCAACATCTTTGTGCCAACAACACATACAGCATCAATGTTGAAACAAAGCAACGCAAGACTGTCTGGCCCAAGCATTGGGAAATATGCAATTGACACAAAATTTGCAGATGCATGGGGAAAGTTAAAATGTAACAACATACTGAGTACAATGAGAGGGCAGTGCAGCGCCAGAGGGCAGTGCAGCACCAGAGGGCAGTGTCATGTGCATAAAGAAAGAGAAAATGTTTCAAGGAAATTGGAACACGCGCAGGCAAAAACAATTACAAAATCATATACACAGTTTTGTTAGCTCAAGACAAGCTTCTAGTTACCGGTGGTCCTTATGGGCAGAGACCCAATTGTGGGCACTCGGCCAAGAAGACAGTCCAGGTCCAACTCTACTGTCGAGTTTTCTCATACCATAAACATGCTTGCAGAGGGAAATGAAAGACCCGATGGACTCAGGCACAAATGGGACAAGGTTGTTCAGCTCGAGCACACACTTTGCTTCCAAAGGCGTGGTGAGATTCAGACTCGAACGATGTCAGTGAATGACACCTCGGCTAAGAAGGAGAAAGAGCCTGGGTACAACTATTCTAGCTTCAAAGCTGGAATTAGTGGATTATATACAAATAAGTAACAATAGAATTATATACACTAAATTTTCTTCAAAGTAGTTCCCTTTGGCAACTACACACTTTTGCCAATGTGCATACAGCTGCTGGAAACATTCGTGGAACTCTTGATTCTTGATTAGAAACTGGCTTCACAGCACGTGGGGCATTTCCATAAGTGCTACTCCCTCTGTTCCAGCAGCCATCCCAGTGTATGTAGACTCAGTCCCGTTCAGGTGTTGATTATGTGATCTTTGGGACTTTTCACAAAATTTACTTTGCCTTGACCACACCTCTAGATACTCCCATTTCTGACATTCTATGTATGTGTATGTTTTCAGCCTCATTGACATCATCTTCATCTCGAAATGAATTTATTACTTATCTCTTATCAGCAATGTGCCGTCTATCGCCGCATTGCCTACCAGTAAGTCAGCTCTCTCATTTCCTCTGATGCCAACATGACCAGGGCAGTATATCCATGTAATGCTCTGGACGATTGAGTTATTCAATAAGTCCCACCATTTTTTTCTCAGCATGTACTTTTCTATCTTGCGCAGCATGCTTTGAGAGTCTGTGAGTATTACCGAGTGAGTTGATGTATTAGTTATCAACCAATTAAGTGCTGCTGTAACTCCCTCTATCTCCATCCTCATGCTCGATATGACAGTGGAGTATGCTGAAGATTTCTCAACCAACTTCACGCCGTTTCTGTAGGCAACAAAACCACATTGTGTATATAATTATGTCTTATGGTTTCGAGTGTAACTGTGCGAGTTGATGCACTGTAACCTTGGCCCAGATACCAGTTGGCACGCTTTATCTAGTTGTATTATTACTTTTGTCAGGGATTTCTTCTCAGTGTCTACTTCCACCTATTCACTGCCCTTTTCTATTTCTTCAATCTCACATACTCTTCACAGTGTGTCTTCAGCCTCTGCCATCCATGATCTGCTACGCTTGATTCATTTTCCCTTTGACTCATCTAGACATTGGTGTAATGGGTGGTGGTTGAATTTTGTCACTTTAAGGTACGACTTAACGTGTGCTACTTGATGTCGCACTCTAATGCTGGGGAGATCAAGCAGAAATCTCAGAGCAGAGATGGGTGTATCTCTAGTACACCCCAGTACTGCTCTCATGCCTCATTTTGGACTTTCTCCAATCTATCGACAATCTTATGACAATGTTAGTAGGTCGAGGCCATAATCTATGACAGATAGCACCATCACTTGTAGAAGCAGAAACAGTACCCATTGCTGCATGTCGAAGGTCGCCATAACCTTTATAACACTGATTCCTCTTTTAGCCTTCTGAATCATATTTGTGATATGTTTGTTGAATAAGAGACTTCTGTTAAAAGTTATTCTAAGATATTTAAGGTCCTATTCTCTTTCAATGAATGAGCCCATGCAACTGAGAAGTGTGTCAGTGACCAGATTATTATTTAAGACAACCTTTGCTTTCGAGGGATTTATCACAGCATTGTATGCTCTGCACTATATTGACAATTGATCTAGTCCTCACTGTACACTACCAGCGATATCTGTTCTATTCCTGCACATGTTGTATAGTAGGATATCATTAGCATATGTTAGAACTCACTATTGCTTGAGGTGTGCAATATAGCAATTCTCAATGTATACACATTAAACAGCACTGGGGACAGAGAAGATCCTTGTGGCAGACCAGGTGCTATTGTTCTGATCTCAGACATCCAGGATCCACAGCTCAGAGCAACTTTTCTACAGATTAGCACATTTGCTATCCAGCTCATGATCCAGGAATGGATATCATGCTCCCTAAACATATCTGCAAGATGGGGGTAACTAACTCTATTGTATGCATCTTCTAGGTCTATTGATGCAATTACAGATTCTTCTGCTGATTGGAGCAGAAAAAGCAGAAAAGAAGCAGTCAAACCAGTCTTTACTGGTGGAGCGAATGGCCGTGTGGTTAGAATGCCGTTATCAGACCCTTGGTTCAATACACGGTTGGGACAGGATTTTTTCTTTAGCAGGTACAATCAAAACCCTTCCTGTACATGTCGCAGAATCTGCTATGGCAAAGTGGCGTTTATTTCCATAGCCCATAGAAAGCCTCCCTGCACTCCATATTCTTTACTTGATTTATTGACTTGATCTATTAGTCTGTAGTTAATGTTCACTTTCTGCTAAAAGAAATCATCTGCATATCTCAGGTTGTTTATTATTTTTCCATTGATCTTGAGCCTGGCATTTCTTCTATATTTTTAAAATATATTCTCTGTGTGGATATTAAATAGGCTTGGTGATAAAATGCATCCTTGTCTTACCCCTCTTCTTATTTCTATGTATGGTGAGTACCGGTAGCTATTTTCACACCTTGATGCAGTCTGTTCCCAATATATATTTCTAATCAGTCTGATGTCTTTTCCATCTATGCTTATTTCTTGAAGACGTTTGATTAATGTTTCATTTTGAACTCTGTCAAAGGATGTGCTGTAGTCTATGAAGCAAATATGGATCCATTTTTGGACTTCTATATATTTATCTATCACTAGTCGGATACTAAGTATAGCGTCTCTGGTTCATTTTGTTTCCTAAAACTGAATTGTTCTTCACAGACCTCCATGTCTATCTTGTTTTTAATTCTTTCATGTATTATTTGAGAAGTATTTTAGTTAAATGACTCATTAGACAGACTTATTGTTCTATATTCTGTGCAGTTCACAGCCCTGGTCTTAGGTAGTGGTATGAATATTGGTGATGCTGGGTCTTTAGGTATGTGGCCCGTAGTCGCAACCTTCGATAACAGTTACCATGTTGTTCCGACAGGCCGACATTGTGCTTGAAGTTAGTTACGGGCACAGCGTGGGTGGACAGAACAACAAAGAAACATGTCACATGGGCCAGAGTTGTGTCCTGATGTCAACGTTTGTTTCGGCGGCATTAGACTCGAAACACCATCGAGTTGGATGGCTGCTGGAACAGAGGGCGGAGCACTTATGGGAATGCCCCACGTGCTGTGAGGCCAGTTTCTAATCAAGAATCAAGTATGTGGCCTGTTTCATGTATGTCAGTGCATATTTCTGTGATAGTATCCACATCAAATTCATTTAGAATTTTTATTATGTCTGCTGTTATGTTGTCGGAGCCTGCATCCTTTCCACATTTTATTAATTTTATTGCATGTTCTACTTCTGTTTTTAGTATTGCTGGTTCATCATTGTTGTGTATTGTGGGTCTTTTGTTCCATTAGTCGTCAAACAATTCTGTCACATAATCTGTCCATCTTGTAAGTACTTCTGTTTTATCAAATATTATTTTACCATTTTTATCTTTAATGCAGCCACCCACATTTATAGGATTTTTCTTATTTGTGATCAGCCTTATCTCCTTATGCATTAATTTTGTCTTCTGTTGTATGGACATCTCCTCTATTTCACTGCATTTTGTTTCTAGTCATTGTTTTTTCACAGTCCTGCACATGTTGCATATCTCATTGTCTATAATTGAGTATTTTGTGGTATTTTTTTGACATTTTCTCTAATATTTCATCTGTCATCCATGTCTGTTTGTTCTTGGCTTTTCTTATTGATAAATTTTCATTTGATGTTTGAATACTTTTCCTTAGGCTGTCCCATTTATTGTCTATTTTCTCTTCTAGATTTTCCCTTCTGTATTGTTCCAAGTATTCTATCATTAGATGTTCATACCTATTCCTTACATCTACAAGGTATTTTTGTTCTATGTCTCATTGTTTTAGTGCTGTTGTGTCTATCTGTGAATCGTGAACTCTTCTATGTTCTATCTTTTTAAATTTGACACATATTTTGTCCAGCGCTGGATTATGGTCAGAGCTGATATCTGCTCTTGGATATGTTTTAGTATTCTTAACACTATTTCTAAATCTGTTGTTGATCATAATATAATCTATTTTGTTCCTCTTTCTGTCTCCAAGACTTTTCGATGTACATAATTTTCTATTTTCATGTTCAAAGAATGTATTACATATGGTCATGTTGTTCTCTTCACAGAACTGTATAAGTCTTTCTCCTCTGTCATTTCTTGTCCCTAGTCCAAATTGCCCTACAATGTTCTTGTGTCTTCCTTTCCCTTTTTTTGCATTCATGTTTCCCACGACTATTAAAATGTCTGTTGATTTTATTGGCTTGAGTAGTTTTCCTAGATCTTCACAGTAGCTTTCAATTTCTTCTTCAGTGTAGTTTGTAGTTGATGCATATGTGTGTACAATGGCTAGACCAAATGGTTTTTCTTTGATCTTTAGCATCATCATTATGTCATTGTATGTCCAGTACTGCGGATGTATTTCTCTATTTCTTTCTTGATCAGTATTCCTACAGTAGGGCTATAGTGTTCTATATGAATGCTACAAATGGTACTCTGCTACAGTGTTCCAGATAATAGGTAGGTAATAAATGGTCTATAGTGTTCTAGCAAATAAAAAGAAGCAAATAAGTAATAAGTAGCTTTGAGAAATTATTGTAAAATTCATATTAAAATATGATTGAATATGGATTTCAAGATCACACAAAATTCACAGGCATGTATATTCCTCTGTGAATATGGTTCCACGGTTCATTGTAATCTCCCCCTGAATGTATAAAACTAAAATTGTCCTTTCTTGTGTACCCAACATCTTCCAATCTTGTCTCTGCTATTCCTAGAATATTTACATTTAATGCTTCTGCCTCCAATATTGTTCTAGCTTTCCTGACTAGTGTAGTTTTCTAACATTCCATGTTCCTACTCTAATATGTTGCTTCCTAATCTTTAGATGTTGTTGGTCCATTGTTTGGCTTTAGGGAAGTATGTGGTAAGGTTCCAGTCGTTTCCATGGTGGCCAGCCAACATTCATTGCTATGCCCTAAACTTGCTTCTTGTGCGTCACACACTTTGCTGTTTCGTCATCTGAGCCGTTGATCCATTTGGATTTCTGTGCCTCGTGCGCTATCACAGACCTTTTGTCTAGGGATGGAATTCCGTTGTTACTTTTTGGATGTCTCTTTGCGATGACATTCTATGCTGTGTGTCATCTGGAGTGTCAAGATGCCATTTTTTGTTAGTTTGCTAGTCTGAACAAACTTGAATGATTTACACTGCTCCTATAATCGATTAGGAACAAAAAACACAGATCCTACAGGATGGAACTAAATTTGCTAACAAATTTAACAATTGTCAAAAGTTGAAAAGTCAGAACATTTCTGAAATTAAGAAAATTGAAACTTACTGTTCAGTATAAACATCATCTGGTCCGCTATGAGCTCAGTTACAGCTACTGCTTGGTTATACATCTTGATAACATCAGGAGGCATTGTCTCAAAAACCAATTCTAGGATTTCACTAACAGACTGTGAAATTTTCTCTAGGGATCTGAAAGATTGCATGGGCATAGTTACTATCACTTATATAGAATAGTAAATTGATATGTGAATCTATGTTATTAAATGATGTCAGGGTCAGTCATGACAAGTGATATTTAAGAAATGACACATACTGAATACTTAGAATAGAAGTTACATCTTGGATAAAAATGACTGCGCTGCTATTTTTTCAAAAAGTTGTTTGCAAGATAGACTGATCAAAGGTCAATTCAAGTTAGACTTATAAAGTAGCCCATGGGCTCTCAATGTTTTAAATAGCGATCACCACCCACATGTAATCATTAGTGTTTGCGAGCACTTTTTAACTTGCATGGCGCTAGCACATGTTCTTATGAGAGCACCAAGGAGCTTGTGAGCACCAGATTGAGAATGCCTGATGTAGTATACTATAACAATCAGTACTGGTCTACTAAAGGTGACTCTGGGCAGATCATCTTTCAATATTGAATTTTTCAAAGAAAACCTCAAGATCCATGCTTTCTCAGGATTGAATATCAAGTTCATCCCAGAGTGTTGATCTCTGATTACTTTTATTGGGCAATGCTGATGATGGGAATCTTCTATCAGCCTCAGATATGTGCATGCATGGTCTGGTATTTGTACTTACTCTCAAGCTTAGCACAATGGTCCTCTTCATCAAAAAAGATGCAATGCAGTGCAATATCCAGGAACTGACCACACAGTTTAGTAAATTTTACTTGGTTATATGCATCATGCAAATAAATCCCTACTACAATAATCACATAAATAGTTTGAGATCCCTCACAGAATACTATCAGGCTCAGTGTCCATTTTATGACTGTTTTAGCACATTAACAATATTGTTCTAGATTATTTCAACCATAAACAGCCATTATGTTGGTACTCTCATGAAAAATCTCACACACTCAACTTTCTATTTCCTTTATCTGCATGACATGCAGAGAAAAGAATGTACTGCCTGCTTTCTGTTACATCATCAAAATGACACTAGACAAATTACACAAATCTGGAAGAAAATATGACAATATTCCAAACTTCCATAGTGTCTGATCATCATCAATAATTTAAGCTGTAGTTATCTCCTGTATATCATCCTTGATTTAACTGCGAGTACTTTGAACTTATATTACAAACAATAAGACCTCTCTTAAACCTCGCAAACATCTGCTACTTCCTTTAGACTCTGCTAGATCTTTGTAACTGCCTACTTTGTAATTTGCTTTTTTCTCATCACCCATTAGAGATATTGTAGGATGAAATTTCTGGAATTATGACATGGCAGGCATAATAGGTAGTGAGGGCAACAATGTTCTAGATAATAGATAGTCAGAGCTACAGTGCTCTAGATAATAAGTAGTCAGGGCTATAGTGTTTGTTCTAGCATATAAAAAGTAGCAAATAGTTAATAAGTAGCTTTGAGAAATTATTGTAAAATTCATATTAAAAAATGATTGAATATGGATTCCAAGATCACACAAACTGCACAGGCATGTATATTCCTCTGTGAACACAAGCTCTGAAACAAGCATGTACCTTTAAGCTTCAGATGAAAAATGGGTAAATGATAAATAGGTTTACTCCACAGTGGTTAAAGAATAATTGTTCAAAAAACTTGATTAAATAGCATTCATTTTAGGGATGCTGCTTGGTTGATTTAGTAAATATGTTGATTCAAGATGCTAAGTGAATATATGTCAGGTGGATGGGATAAGATCAAATCTTGCTTGTCACCTGCTTTAATTTACAAAATTTTCTTTAATTTACAATATTTTCATATTACAATCCTATAATATAAGAATGCTGTGATAAAATTGTGCTCCATTTCAAAAGAAGTCTTAGAGAAGTCTTAGTCTTGTTTTTCACAATAGCTGTAGTATTGCTGGGAGAGGTGTATGCAGTCCCAAGGAGAATACTTTGAAGAAGTTTAGAGCTTCAGTCATCCAGATAGATTATTGTGTATTCCATGATCTACAGTTGGACTTTTTTTTTAGCAGATATCACAGACTATTTTATATTGCTACATTTATATAAATACTTACGAAAAATCAAACGCTGTGTCATCTAGCCAACTGCCAATGTGATCACCAATTGGTTCCCAGACTCTCACATTCATTAGATGTGAAAAGATGTTATACTCCTGGTAAATTGTTTCAGTCATGAGGTCAGACAATGATGTGAAAACTTTGTCAATCTTCTGTTGAAGAGAGCTTGCATTGATATTATTCTCATTTGGAATCTGAAAGTGAGACCGGTAACACAGGAATTGATATTCACATACAAATACATGCATGTTCAAACATATGAACATTAAAGAACCTTTATTCATTCATAAGGCATGACATGGGGCTCACAGTATATCTTGTGGAGTAGTTATATGTACAGAATTGTACCTTATTCATACAATTATAGTGCAGCAGTTCAAACTGTCAACTAAAATTATTTTTCAATACAGGAGGCTTATATGGCAATATAATTCCTCAGATCTGCTTGCCTATTTATGAACTATCCATATGATTTAATTGTGTACAAGAAAACAATAGTTTGAACTTCATGATTCCATTTTAAGTTTACAATCATTTTCTAGTTTAAAATTTGTGTCAAGTTTTGTTATGAGAATAACATAATCCAAATTAACTGTAGCAGCAAACTTTGACAAACAAATTTTTTTAAAAGACAATTAAAATTCTGTATGCACATACTAATGCCTAAAACAAGTTTCCACAACATAGAGTTGTATCTTTTATTAAAGCCTGGAGCTATCCATGGCATGGAGAGTATAGAGATAGAAGGTTACGTAGTCGTAACATTTGATTACAGTTACCATGTTGTTCCGACAGGCCAACGTTGTGCTTGAACTAGTTATGGGCATGGTGTGGGTGGGCGGAACAACAAAGAAACCTGCCACAAGGGCCAGAGTTGTGCCCTGATGCCGACGTCTGTTTTGGCGGCATTGGATTCGAAACACCATCGAGTCGAATGGCTGCTGGAACAGAGAGCGGAGCACTTATGGGAATGCCCCACATGCTGTGAGGCCAGTTTCTAATCAAGAATCAAGAAGAATCAAGAGATTTTCCAATTGAATTATGAACTTGTATACAATCAATAACTTTTTTATTCTCAGATTCATTTAAACTTGTCCATGCTTGAGAGCAAGACTGAAACTGTCAATCAGTAGCAGGTTGTGTGGAAAAGTAATTGCAGGATGTCATGTAGTCACTGTCCATACAAAAATGTGTGTTTAAGAGAGCGAACCAATCCTATTCCAACTCTACTGTTGATATTTCCTATACCGGAACCAGACTCACAGATGAAAAAAGGTTCAACAATAGGTTATAATGGGCTGTCTAATTACACGAGACAAGTTCACAGGAAGTGGACCACATTGTACAAGATAGATGTACTTGACTGGTTTGCATACCTTCAGGGAGTAAACATGCATCTATAATCCCTCCCCTAATATAACCACACTTTTGTGACAACAAACCTTTATAAAGCTCTGGTGTTGTCTCATTACTCAACTGAGGACGACCTATGCTTTTGTCAGAAAGGCAATGGGCTATCAGGAGCTAACTGCTCAAAGCTAAAAGGGTTATTTCATCATCATCAAGTCTCAGTCAGAACTTGGTAAATAAAACTGGTTCTCTTTGTTGACTTACTTGTATTCTATCAACTCTTTATTACAAAGATAGATATCAAAACAATGTTCTCTATGTACAGAGAAAACATATCTCTATTGCAAGAAATTGATAATATTTTAGGAATATCAGTGGAACATAGCATAAATAATGAGATATGCATATGACACTGTTCTTATTGCTAAAGTGAGAAAGATCCACAGTAACCTAAACAATATCATAGTAGCAGAAGGCAAAGACAAAAGCCTTTTCTTAAATTAAAAAGTGCCCTCTCTGAGAAGAAGGCTCCTTCTATAGGCCTTGCACTAAGGGAAAAGTTGAAGCCTCCTGGGTATGAAAGAAAGCTAGGAAAAAAACTCCCCACTGCACTTAGGAAGTAAGAACTAATCGCTCGCAATCCTTAGGGTTCACAAAGAAGAAGAAGAAAATAACAAAACATCAGAAGTAACAGTTGTTTGTAAGGAACAAAATCTCCCCAGTGTGCTAGATCAAAGTAAAAGACTCAATACTCAAATAGGTAAATTGTTGAATTGGTTTCAACAATTCAAATATTTAGGAACAATGATAAAATCACATGGAAGAATTTTAACAGAGTTAAGAAACAGAATAGAGCAGGCAAAGGCAGCATTCCTAAAAATGTAGAACATATTTTAACACAATCATATTATTAGAGCTGAAGAAGAAAGTTCTTCCGAGCTACATAAAAACGAATCTAACAAATGGATGTGAGTCTTGGACAATATATAAACAGGATAGCAGAAAATTAGAGGAAACAGAGACTAACAATTAGGACTAATACCATGCTCTAAATATTGCAGCCTCAACTATTTAATGAAAATATTCTATACATAAAGGTAGGTCACATGATAGCAACCTGCCACAGAGGTTGAAGATAACTCTTCATATACTAAGCCACAGCAACTATTAGTTGGAGTGGCTAGTTTCCTTCCCTGTTGTATTTATCTTTGCCAACACATGCATCAAATACCAGTTTACAGCAACATGAATAATGTGGAAATGTACCATACAGCAACAATGGATCTGTGATAAATACTATATAAAGCACTAAAGTTACTATTAAAGCCTAACTATCGAAGTAAAAATATAAATAAATAGCAATGAACAAAAACACAAGGATTTTTTTCTACATTACTGTCCAACTGGGACTTTTTTTTTTAAAACACATTAACCATGAAACATAAAATATCAAAATATAAAGTGATCATTTGGAGTTGTATTTCTTACAGCAAGACACACCAAATAACCTGTCACTTGTGTGTCTTGCTGTAAGAAAGACATCTCCATATAATCAAATTTTTATTTTGATATTTCATGTTTCATGTTTATGTATTTCTTGAAGAAGGTCCCAGATGGACCGTAACTTTGAAAAAAGTTCTTGTTCTTTTGTTAATTGCTTTTTTATTGCACCAAATAATCACCAATGGATCTGTGGTGTGTTATATTGAAAGACAGAGGGCATGTTTCTAGCAGATGTGTCTAATGAAAGTGCAGCAAATCTCCTGCAAGTAATAGCAAACAATATAGATGTTGGATCAATCAATTATAAAGATTCATGGAAAGATTATGCAACTAAATACATAGAAAATGCAAAAAATGAAAAGTTTAAAGTAAACCATCATTGTAATTTTCTTAACGCTATTACTTTTATTAATTTTGTTAACCTTTTTTTGCCTGTATACAGAATATATTATGTCAAATATAGAAGATATGCTAGGAATAACAGTAGTAGGATACAATATAAATAACTTGAGATATACTAATGACAGTACTGATCACAGAAAGTGAACAAGAACTAAAAGCCCTGCTAGATAAAGTAGTGAAAGAAAGTGAAAACAAAGGTCTCAGTTCAAACAAGAAGAAAACAGAAATAATGGTTGTCTCAAAGAGACATACACCACCAAGGTGCAACTTTTTTAACCTGTGTTAATTTTGTGTCATTAATCATTATGATTAATGACACAAAATTAACACAGGTTAAAAAAGTGAAATATCTTGGCACCCTGTTAACATCAGAAGGTAGATACTAAAGTGAGATAATGAACTATACAGCACAAACTAAATCATCATTCCAAAAAATTAAAACCATTTTGTGCAATGGTACACTATCAATGCAGACCCAAATTCTAGTGCTGAGATGTTATATTGAACCAATTATTTTTTATGAATGTGAAACATGGACTGTAAACAAAGAAATTCAAAATGAACTGGAGGCTACAGAGATGAGGTTTCTGAGAAGAATGATGAAAGCATCATGGACAGCTAAGAAAACTAATGCAGATGTTCTCAGTGATGCTGGTGTAAAAAGAAAAATCAAAGCAAATTTTAGGGCCAGAGAGTCAAGGTTTCTAGGGCATGTGCTGAGGAGAACACAGTTTTAACACTTTATAACCACCGGAAAGATCAAGGGGAGAAGAGACAGGGGACGACAAAGAGAGAAGATGCTGGATGAGCTAGTATTATGGAGACAACACAAAAGACAGAGAGTCATGGAGAAACATGATCACCTATGCCATTCAGAATGGCACTTGACTGATTGAACCCTATTACTGGTGTCAATAAGCAGACAGGCATATGTGAAGACAGACCTAGAAGCCGGCCACAAAAATAATGGACCACTGAGATAAAAGAGGCAACAAATTCCACAATATACTCATCAAACACGAGGGCTATATCCAGAAAATTCTTCTACCCCTGACGCTGAAATGCAACAAAGGGTTTAGTGAATAGAGATAGATATATGCAGAATATAGGATGACTTTGGGGTAGTGTAAAATTGGAGAACTAGAAAGACCATGGCGTAGCTCGACACCATCTCTACAGTTATCTTGCAGAATTTATGTGGAGATCATGTCTGATGTCAAATGAATTTGTATTTTACACACTTTTTTAGTCTTAGAATAATAGTAGGAAAAATAAATATCTAATAATGGATGATTATTTCCTTTGATTTTTAATTATGCATATTATGTGTTGTAACCTTAATCGTCTTGGTTATGGGATATTTCTTATTTCATTCATTTTGTTTTGCTAAAAATGTAGTCACCTCTAATTAGAGTAAGTACCTATTTTTGTCATGATATACCAGATTATTAATATGAAACATACCAATTTGTCAAATGCTGATCCAGCTTGGTATTCTACTAGCTCATTCAACAGTATATCAGTGTTTATATGACAAGCTGTGTCTTTAAAGTTGGCAATGCTAAAGTTCAACTCTGGTGGAACAGAAATAATGTTGTTCACTGGAGTATTACACAGCATAGTCCATGACTGCAGAGCTACATTCCATCTCAGAGTCTAAATGATAAACAGTAAATCATTTATACTAGTTTCTCTTAAACACAAAAAATGTTTTAAAAACTTGTGTACAATGAAACTAAACTTCTGCTATATCATAAGTCTAATAAGATAAACACGAAGTAGTCTTATATTTACTGTATGCTTACTGAATAGCTTATTTTAGCTCTGTCTTTTATATGAGATCATGATTCTTAGACTAAGGGCTACTACGTACAAAACATAACACTATTTTTTAAATTTCAAAGTTGTTAAAAGAAAAAAATATACATTGAATGCATTTTCATATGAGTGCAATTTAAAACGAAACATTAGATTTACCTTTTCTGGCTGTGTTAAGACTGTGTATAACAGACTCTGTATTGCTTCAGGAGCTGAGTTCAACAAGTACAATACTCTGTTTACATTTGGATACTGTTTAAGATCTTCATATTTGGCTGTAAAAAGAATAATTAATTACCAATCCCTGTGTAAAAATTAAGTGCCACAGCATAATGAGTTTTAAATAATCTGATGATGATAACATAATTCATGTAGCCATAGCAGGTAGCTCTTTACAGCCCACAGTCCTTCTGACAAAAGTACAAGTTTCCATCAGTTGAGTAGCTGAAGTGATACTGGGACTTGTGAGAAACTCGTACTACCTTGGAGTTCTATCATCATCAAGGTTGTCTCAAAGGCATGGCATAGGTGAGAATATGGATACATGTTTAGTGCCTTAAGGGAAGCATCCAGTGTGGTAGTATGCCAGGATAATCACACCCTGCTATACACAGAGCACACACTTATGGTCAAATCAAGATTCTTTTGTCCAACCTGTTGGCCCATCTGCAGTGATGACATCTAGCATTTCCAATTACCTAAAAGTCTGTCACAAAAGGACAATGGTGCAATGTTCTGTGGCCTGCATCTCTTCGTTATCGATGGGGATAATTTGATAGAAGTCAAAAGTGAGACGATGACTTTTTCACAGATGACAGGTTGTCAGCTTACCCCTCAACTTTCCTTAGTCATCTCTTACAACATACCTAGAAAGAAAACCATTTTTTGTGCTTCCTGAACTAGAAGTCCAGCTTGCCACACTGGTATGTTAGTAATTATAGAAAATGAACATCATTTAATTGTGCAAACGATAATGTAAGACACACACAAATGATAACATGACAACTTTACAGGATTTGTTTACATCTCATATAAGCTAATTTTACAACTTTCATTAAGGTAAAAAATGAAGCATAATATCATGACCAATATTGGCTTATTTTGAAAATGATTAATATGAGGTACTGTTTTGTGAAGTTGAAATACTGAAAGATCAGTATCTATGGGACACTATATTTTGTAGTTATTGTATACAGTTACAATAGTTACCCCGTCATCACGACAATATGGCGTTGTGTTTTCTTTCTGTGAAGCAGGGATCTATTTTATGTATTATATTTAGTGAATTAATGTGCAGTGGACAATAAGTTAATGTGTTGGGATAATATCTTGAAGGTTATTTCATTAATGGATTAAAAGATAGCAACTTAGTGAAGGTATTATCAAGTTTAGAAGTCTTAATGTGGATGCGTACGAAGTAAGGTTGTGACCTAGTGAAATGGTAGCGATGCGCTCAGCGCGAAGTTCAAACGTGATGTAGTGTCAACATCAGCAAAGTGCAATAGAGACAGAGAGAGAAAACACATCCATGTAACCACATCATAAGGACAGCTGGAGAGGAGATGGGCACTACTAGCTAAACCTTTTGCCCACTGAAATACTACAATGGATAATCACACACACTTACCGAAAACTGTGTTATCTGCACATGGAATGTGTGCACGTTATACGCTTGCGGAAAGGTCTGCGAACTTACACACAAATTAAACAAGTACACATGGGACATAATGGGTATGACAGAGATAAGGTGGACTGGATTTGGTTGGTTGGTTGCTGATCCAGTGGTCCATGGGCTCATGCCCTTTGACCCAATGCCATTGTGTGATATATGCATGTGTTTGTAAGCTGTTGTTTTGTTCCATATAATGTGTTCCATTTATCTGTTATTTATGTGTTCCAATTGAATCCGTCTTGTCTTGACAAAATCACATCTTTTTTGGAAATGCGGTTAGTCAAGTACGGAAAATCTCGTGTACGAGAGTTGCTAGGCGATTTGGTGCCGTTGAATGGACTGGTTGAATTCCCATTAGACTCAAGAATATTTAATTTATCCTCTGGCTTCCTTCTTGAATTTACTTGTATAAGCAATTATTTGAAGCAAAATTGTACTGTCTATATATGTTATCCATGTTTACAAGAAGACCTATCAGCCCTTGTAGAACTAATACGGATGTTATATGTTTATTGTTACTGAGGATACTTCAATACCAGTACAGGATGTTTGTTGTTGTTGTAATAGTCCTTGTCTCGATTGGTCCATCCTCAGTGACTTTAGTGCACAGCTTTTAGTCAAGTACGGAAAATCTCGTGTACGAGAGTTGCTAGGCGATTTGGTGCTGTTGAATGGACTGGTTCAATTCCCGTTAGACTCAAGAATTTTTAATTTATCCTCTGGCTTCATTCCTGAATTTACTTGCTGTATGATTGTGAGAGTTGGACACTCACTGCAGACATGGAGAGAAGATTACAGGCTTTCAAGTACAAATGCTATAGACGAATTCTACAAATTTCCTATAGGGAACATAAGACCAATGTGTACGTAAGAAATAAAGTAGAGATGTGTGCAGGTGTTAATGAGCCATTGCTTTCAATAGTGAAACGACAAAAACTAGCATGGTTCAGACATGTATGCAGGCATGATTCCTTATAAAAAAAACCAATACTGCAGGGAACTGTTGAGGGTGAAAGAAGCAGAGGAAGACAGAGGACAAATAAAGGCACGGAGAGACAACATTAAGGAATGGACAGGGCAAGATATTTCCACACTCATCCACATCACTGAGGATAGAATTCGCTGGAGGACTCTGTGTGCTGAGGCATCCAATGTGGTACCCCTACGACCCTGAAGGGTTACAGGTTTATTGATTGATTGATATTTTGTACCACAGAATTTAGGGATCCCAGGTTCTAAAGGTTAATTCCATGAATGGCACGACTTTTACAACACACTATAATATTTAATTCAATGTCACAAATAATTGTTACTGTTTTTTTTAATACATATTATTAATGAGAAACTGAAATGTCATCTATTGTATCATGACTTTTGGTTAGGAACCAGCTATAAGGCACAATGGACATTCTGATATGAGTCCATCTATTTAGTCCATCAACTACAAAAGTGTATATTTACTCTGTGTCCCAGTCCATTATTGGTTGTGAGTTCTTTAGATATTTCCAGTTAGGATACTTTCTAGGAAAGAAACTAACTTGCTAATATCACTAACTCTTTACATCAAAATCATTACAAATATTACAATTTGAATGATCCAAAATGTTCTGCATATAGTCCAGTGTGACATCAACATAGGCGAGGGCTCTCTCAGTACTGGGGTCTTTCTCAATAGTTGTCAGTAAAATCTCAGCTAATGAGGATTCCCAGTTCATAAATTTGCTATAGATTGACAAATTATTACAAAATTAACATCAATAAATTTGTTATAAGTTCAAAATAATAAATACAGATGACAACAAATGTGTCCTACATCTCATAATATAAACAATCGCAATGAGTATATCTATAATGTCTAATATGAGGGAAAGTCAATAATTAAGTCACAAACTAATGTGGAAAAGAAAAAAATGCAATAGGTGATTTTTAAAGGCTGTATTATAAGGTTACAACATCCAAATATTATTTGATCAACGTGTTCAGTGGACAATACTTGCACCAGTAGTTGTACATGCATGAACAGCTCATGTGAAATGCACTACTGTGCTCTAAGAGTGTACAAGGAATGAACAGCCGCAATTATTCATTTTTTTTTCAACAAATGACATTCATAAAGAAATTGTTCCTGTTTATGCTGAGAACTGTTTATCACATAAAGTAGTGCATAAACTGGGAATATCAATTTTCGCAAGGACATGCATTATGATGAAATGCGATTATCATTACTGTCATGTTTGTTTATATGTTTACATTGTAATATATATTGTATTGCTAAGTTATTAAGCACATTACCTTGTCAAGCTACTGTGTTTTGTCTTGACATTTTATTAAAGTTGTGCACATCTTGATTTGGTGCAATATTACGCACTTTTAGTGGGGTAAATCTGCACAGTGGACTCAGTGCGTAGGTTTGCCCCACTCATGTCAGTACCCCTCATGTTGTAAAATATTTAAACAATTATTTTACTGTTATGTTATGTTTCTTTTTAGGAATTACTAATGGAAGAATGAGAAAATGAAGTTGCTGACTGAAAATGAAGCCACCGCTGCTTTCATAGATGCATGTTAATGATCTTCATCGGTCACGATGTGCTATCTCCACCGGTCACGATCTCTGCTAGTCACAATGCATTATCTCCACCAATCATAGATGCATGATCTCTGCTGGTTATAGATGCGCAATCTTTGCCATTATAGGTGCACGATCTCCACCGCTTGAAATTATAGTTGAGCACCTTATAAATCACACGAAAACATTGCTATAGTGTCAAAACAGATCTAAGCATTAATTTTTTATATTAATGTTTTTTCCATATTTGCTTGTTTTTATTTCTTCATATTAAAGTTACATAAAGATACATAGGTCTAGTATTTGTGTTCTATAATTTCCACACAATGTGACTGACTATGTGAAAACAAGCTGTTGTGCAGTTATTTTTCTTTTTTAATTCTCCCTTGATTTCGTAATTGTTTTTCCTGCATATCTTTGTCCCCAAAAATAGCGGGAAATGATGTTTTACAGATGTTCATAGATTCTAATTTTACTATCTCCACATAATCGTATGTTTTCAATACGATCAGTAATGAAGGATATATGGATAAACTATATACTGATGGCAGTTTGACCCTTATTGTTAAGTCTAGCTGTCGGAAATCATGAAAATGTGAAAAATGCATGGTTTTACCCCAGGCTACCCATATATAACATAATGTAACATAACATAACATACTAAGTCTATATTGTTTTGTATTATATTATATTATCAATCAATCAAGTGCCATGCCGAGTGGCATAGACAATCATGCTTCTCCACAACTCTCGGTCTCTTATTAATAAGTTCAGTTGGTGACTTCTTTATGTGCCACAGTGACAATCTATCTTGAAATTTCTCTCTTTGTCTTCCTATGCCTCTTCTCTCCTTTACCTTTCTGGTGGTTCAACTAAATGTTCAAGTTTTACTTTCCACATCACTTGCCCTAAATTTCTTGGCTGTTTGCTTCTAATTTTTGCTATAATTTGTTGTTTTCCTCCAGCATCTCTGAGAACCTCTACATTAGTTTTCTTGACTTTTCATATTTTCATCTTTCTTCTTAAAAACCACATCTCAGTTGCCACCAGCTTATCTTGGGTACTATTGATTACTGTCCATGCTTCGCTTACATAAAGAAGGATTGGCTCAATATAACATCCTAGCACTCAAACTTGCGTATACATTGAAATTTTGTATATTATATTTTATTACATTACATTAAAAATGTCAGTTTTTACATGGGCCTAATAGGAGAGCAAAGAATAGTAACCCTGCAGCCCGTCATGCATATCGAATGCCACTAAGAAAGAAAGGTGATGGGGTTGCTTGCAAAACCCTATAATCACTGCTGTGATGGGGTTGCTTGCACAACCCTATAATCACTGCTGTGATGGGGTTGCTTGCACAACCCTATAATCACTGCTGTGATGAAGCCTATTGAAAACCCATGACTGGAATGCCGGGAGGGAATTAACCCTTTTATCTGCAGCAGGCCTTGAAATTGCAAGAAAATCTGCACAAAGTCCCCTTGGAGTCCAATTGCACCATACATCCACATTGAGTGAGTCAAATCAGAATTTTGAAAAACTTTGGAAAACCTCCCCATTAAAAGTAATGATAGGAAATCACCAATATGTAGCTGAAAACTTCATCACCTGGCAAAGAGAACAAGAATAACACTCATATACCCTTGGGGTTCTGTTATTTTCATATTTAAAAAATTCATACAATTTTGATTAGAAAGACAATAGACAATAAAAACAATTTTATGAAGATTAGAAAAGGCCAACATTCAAGCAGAGGAAAGGAGAAATAGCAGTGAGAAAGGAACATCAGCAGATACATTAGTCGGCATGTGTGCACCATGAGAGTGCATACAGAGGTTACATAGATTCAGGGTAGTCTAACTTCAATGAAAACACAGTGCCTGATCCAATCTCCTCTATCTCACTAAAACTTACCTAGGATCTTGCAAGTCTTCTCTGATTTCAGTTATTTTTTCCCATAGCACTTCCCACTGCTGGGTGTACAGTGTTAAATTCATCCATTGTTCACCTTCAGACAGCAGAATCACAGGAGGGTTTGTTATTAAACTTTGAAGTAGATCAACAAACAGCATGTAATCACTAATAAGTGTGCTGAAATCCACTCCAATGTCATGTCTCTTAAAGTTGGTAGATAGAACTGTCAGCTGGGGAATTGAATTTAGACTGTTTTTAAAAGTGAAACGGGGTATAACTTATGTGCTTATAGAGCACCTACTGAATACTGAAATAAGTACGAAAGATTGTACACTACGGAGAGAAAAGTTGTGGATTGGGCATGCAGAGGAAGACATACAAAGTGTGTACCACTCAAGGGTGTGATACATAGTGCAGAATGGATAAGTGATCACGTAGATTGTCAAACTTTCTCTGTGTAGTAACACTTGAAAACACTTGATAGAGAAAGTAGGAAGAAGTGCACTATTGTTATTGAATCTGAGTTGCAGACAGGGGTCAGCAAGAATTCTAAGGAATGTTATATGATCATAAACACTGATGGTACTGTTGTTTGACATGTACATATTGCTTAGTTAGTTAGTCACCGGATCATCATCACTGCAAACTGGACACGTCCATAGTTGCTCCGATCTCTCCCTGAGTGTATCCGCCATTATACTTCTACTGACAGAACCGGTCCTATGCTGGTTGACCATCATTCTTCTGCACCCTCCAAAATGTTCACTTCTAGAAACACCACATTTCAAACCCTGGTCTTTAATCCTGGCCATTGAAAATGAGTCATCATCCACACTAGTTTCACTCTCGCATGCTATATCTCTTAATGAGTTCAAAACGTCAGCTCGATTCATTGCCCATTGCTCTATGCCCCGATCACGCATGATGCCAGTTGATCTGCTCTTTCATTGCTTCGAACACGCACATGTCCCGGCATAAAAATAAATGTAACTACTTTCAGCCTCACCTTTCTCAAGGCCTAAATCCACTGTTCGTGAATGAGACCCACTTGTACCTTCCTAATCATACTCATAGAGTCACTCAAGATGCAGATCTATGTCACCTTCTGTGTGCATACCCACTCAAATGCCCTGGTCACTGCCATAGTCTCCATGGTCATACTACTCATAGTAACCGCAAAGGCACCACTCTCCTTCCTGATTGTTTTACCTGCGTACTGATCTGTGAAGGCCCAAGCACTGCGAACATGTCTCATCACAGATTCATGGTCGGTGTATATCGGTGTATATAATCACATCCCCCTCTTTGGCATTCTCACTGAACAATGCCTGCACTTCTTTCTCCACAGCTGTGGGACACCATTCTCTGCATTCCCTGTTAAGTGATATTACAACTCTCAAACAAATGTTTTGAAATCTGTGGGTAGACTTATCCATCCTGCACTTGCTGCCACATCTTGTAATCTGCACATGCTTTGTATGACATTCTCAGCACGTCCCATCCACGACCTCCCTCTCTTGAGTCTGCTGCCTTTAACTTTCTGTATTTCGGAATGAAATGGATGTTCCTTATCTGAATTTTCCTGCCCTTATGATAACGTGGTCAACATGTTCCCTGAAACTAATACTCCTGTCAAAAAACACACCCAGATATCTCATTGTGCTGGTTCTTTCTAAACTTTGCCCAGACAATGAAATATGTGGCATGGGTGGCTTTACCATATGATTGTTCAAGGAAAACCATGTAACGAATGCCTTAGAAGGATTTACCTCTGCTCCCATGTCTCTAAACCAATTTGTCAGTCTGTCCAGCACCTTTTGCAGTTCCACAGCACACTCTTTTCGATTTCTGCCCTCCTATACACCAGGATGTTATCGGCGTACGACATTGTTCTGCCAGCACCTGTGATTTGATTGCTAGTGATATGTACTGTGAATTCTTTGAAAAGCACAGAAGCTAGAGGCACAGAAGCTGTGGCCGACCAGGGCTAATAACCATTGGTACATAATGCTTGAGCATTCATAGCTTAGTGTACAGGGAAGACTATTAGAATGGAAAGTGATGCTTCTCACTGTGACTACAAGTAATATGTTTATGGAGATAATGTAACCAAGGCCTTACATTTTAAGAGGTTTCCACTGGCGTCTAATACACAATGGTAATAGCCACCACTCATGAGAAGCAAATGAAAATAATATTTACCTATGACAAAATACTATGGAGACATCTTTATCAATATTTTGTTTTGTTATATAATGTAGGAATTGTTCCACTAAAAATGTAGGTATCTCTCCTTGTATTGTATCCAAGATTGAATATGATATGGAAAAGTAAAATAAATATTACAGTAGAGATCAAATATTCGGAACGCTAGTGTTAAGTATACTTTTATACGATGTGAAAGCATATATTTTACAACATAGGTCAATTATGTTATTCTTAACTGGTACTTTTCCAAAGATCCAATGATTCCAGCCCTTCCAATGGCAGGGTGATATCATTGGTGCAAGAAATAAGCAGAAATATTTTTGAGTACTGTAATACAAATTGAGAGTGAAGAATACTAATGCTTTTTATAAACATTTTTATTTTTATGAATTAATGTACCAACTAAAAATAGTAGAACTAAAATGTCAGGGGACTAGTTTATTGGTACTACCGTAGTTAATCACTATAAATAGGCCATATACGGGTAATATAAATTGAAGCACTATAAATATAAAAGCCCAGGAAAAACAGTGGTTAGTACATTAGCTTCCTAATTTGACAGTCCAGAGTCAATTCATAGCTAATATGGAAGTTTAGCTCTAAATGGTTTAAGGGTTGATTGATCATCAAATCAAAAAATGGTTTCTAAAACAAATTCATAAACTTCAAAGAAACTGGTGTGATACTAATCACAACTAGTATATCACTGACTACAGAAAAATGTGGGTCTACCTTCATGTTACTAAATTCTAAAAATAATGACTTTTTTTACTATAAATATATTTTGATCCACATTAGATAAAAGACTATAAATATAATTAGATCAAAAAGTTAACCCCTTAGGTGCGCTGAGTAAAAAGCTTAAGTCATAACAACAGTGCGGGGAAATTTCAAGGGCTGTTAAATATTTTTCCTCTAACCAATTTGCCCACTACATTCTCACAATAAAGAATTGGAATGTAGGCCTATTATTATTGTAGGCATATACTCCAGGCCTATACTCTAATTTATTAATAATGTGTCTTTATATTATGGAGGAGACGTGAAAACCTTAATATACATTCGGCTCACAAAATAAACATTATGTAAAACAAATAGACCTAATCATAATAACCAGTTTTATTTCGGATGCAAAGTTTTCCTACCAGTAATATGCTTGTCGGCATATTTATTTGTGACATCACAAATATGTTGTATAATAGTATCATGTGATACACATTCAAAGATTCTGAAAACATTTGCACGATCATGTTTTGCATCTTAAACTATTATTGATAAAAGACAAAAATGTTTACCGTACCCCGTATCACGAATTTGAAACACATGGTCTACAGATAACTGAATCTAATTCTATATCCTCTGAATCACTAATATTATCACAAATCAAATTAACACTTTCTAAATCACTTTCTACATCAGATAAACCAATGCTAGAATGATCAGAAAAACTTTCTTCCAAAAGCACATAAATCTCTGATTCATTGAGTTTTCGCTTCGACATATTTGTAGGTCTAGATATTGTTAGAGAAAAAAATTATTTTATAACATTGAGATGCTTTCAGAGAAAAATATACACATACTTAAGCGCACCTTAAGGAGGTTTCCGCAACACGGTTTACACGTTTCTTCGTATCCTAAAGGCTGCTTCCGCAGGGAAAGGGTTAAGATACTATAAATATATTTGCACTTACCATTGCACTGATCAGTTACACCAGTAAAATACTACTTGGTATCATCATGAAAAGACTACAATATAAGCTGGATGAAAAGTTAAATGAAGTACAGGCAGATTTCAGATGTCAGATGCACCAGAGACCACATTCTCAATATGTGGAACATTATAGAGAAAGCAGTAGTAATAGTGCCTGTAAAAAGCATCTTTATCAATATTTTGTTTTGTTATATAATTTAGGAATTGTTCCGTTAAAAATGTAGGCATCTCTCCTTGTATTGTATCCAAGATTGAATATGATATGTAAAAGTAAGATAAATATTACATTAAAGATCAATATATTCGGGCCGCTAGTGCTAAGTATACTTTTATGCGATGTGAAAGCTGGACACTCACTGCAGACATGGAAAGAAAGATTCAAGCTTTTGAATTTCAAGAGCTACAGACATTTATTAAGAATTAGTTATCTAGAACACAAGACAGATACATACATTTACCAACAAATAAACAAATGTGTAGGTTATCAAGAACTACTTTTAGCAGGGGTGAAATGGCATAAACTTGTTTGGTGTGGACATGTAACGAGACATAACTCACTTTCTAGAGTGATTGTGCAAGGGTAAGTAGAGGATAGAAGGAGAAGAGGTGGTGAATTTATAAGAAAATCCTGAATTTATAACATCAAGAAATGGTCTTGGTATGATTTTTCTACACTCCTCTGAATGACTGAGAACAGAAGTGTTTGAATAGATTTTTGTGCTGATGTCTTGAGTGTCACCCCTACAACTTTGATGAGTTATGTCTGGGTTTTTATTATTATTGTTATGATTATAAATACATAACAAATATACATATTGCTGTGAAACTTGGAATAAATGTGAAAAAATTATATTCCTTTGAAAATATATTCTACATAGATACATTTGACTATAATGGAATAATTTGAGATGTCAGTGTCACACCGGGTTATGTTAATGTATTTCTTGATATAGATTCTTAATTCTTAGCTGAATTTTCTGCTATAAATAAAGATTATGCTACAAAGTTTATTATAGAATTATTCTGCAGATATATTGTAGCGAAGATGTGGTAAATATTAAAATATGGCAACTATTTCTTTCCACTTTATACAAATTACAACTCTCTTGGGCTTCTAATATAAAATCTCTTGGGATGCAAAGAATTAATGAATGCCCCTAAATTACAACAGCAATAATAATATATTACTCACTGCTTCTATAAACTCCTTGATGCTTGGTCTGCTGCTCTTTATTTCTTCTAACAATAATGTGAAGTTAGGATTGATGTCACAGACAGTTTTTTGGAGAACTGCAGGAGCAAGAGGTGATGCCTCTACAACAAACACTTTGGAGAACAAGGAGAGGTTGGTACACATTCCATCCATATTTGCAACCATTGTGAACTTTGGAAATATAAATATGTAAATACACATTACAAAACACTGTCAACTGCAATAATTTAACAAATGAAAACTCATGAGTCAGATCACACATGTTAATGTATAATACATGACATTTAATCACCTAATAAAGTAGACATCCCTTATATGGTAAGGTAAAGGTAAAGGTAGGTCCCATGGCATCTGCTGTCGGGGATGAAGATAACTCTTCATGTACTAAGCCGCAGCAACTATTAGGTGGGGTGGCCAGTTCCCTTCCTTGCTGTTTTTTACCTTCCCTAACTCATGCGTCAGGTACTCATTTACAGCTGAGTCGACTGGAGGAGTGGTCGTGTCAAGTGAGAAATCACAACCCGGATTTTTTTTTAATGTCCGGATGTGGTTTCGAACCTGGCACGCTGTAACCAGATGATAGCAAGCAAGCTCACTATCCACTAGGCTACCGCATGACTCTATCATAAATAAACTATCACACATTTTCTTCATAAGCAGCAACAATAATAATAATAATAATCTTGATATCAAGTAATAAAGGCAGCCACTTGACCAGGAAATAACCTCAGGGTGGTATGTCATATTTGCATATGATGTTTACTGTGGTTCATCAACAAATTATTGAATGAAGTTTCGAGAAATTAATAATGATGATGTTAAAAATGTTTATGCAGATATCCTGCATAGTGGCTAATTCCTATAGATCCCACCCCACTTATCTGCAGGCTGGAGTCTATGTTCGAAGGCTTCAAAAAAAAGAGATTTTAATCCCTTAACCTCTAATGAAATATATATAGCAACCACATGTTTGTTGTTCATTCATCACAAGTGATGATTGACCATTTGTTCATCCACTTTTGAAATTTAGTTAGTAATGTCCCAGACTATGAGTTCATAGATGGCTAATAAATCCTATTCTGGCTGAAAATGTCCTTGGACATTGGGGCATCAAGTGTCCTCTGTAGATGGTTTTTATCTACCTGTGACTTTCTAGCTACTTTTGGCTGTAAAGCTCCTGCTTTTCTCTTCTTTTTATTTTTTATAAGATATTGCCCATATTGCCCCCTGTTTGATCATAGAGCACCATGTAGCTCTATTTTGAGCTGTGTATTTCCTTTGTATCTTGGTTTATTTCATAGGCTTACATTTTCTGTGAAAATACTACTGAGATATTTGTGTTTATTTGAAAATAAATGGACTATGATTCAGTTTTCTGGGATACAAGCTTGGGTATGTATGCATTTTAATTGTTTTTCCCCATATTTCCAGTTTTTTTTTTCTGAATTAAATTTTCCATAACAAGCACAGAAACTATGTAAGCAAATATTTTGCATGTAAGCAAAAAAACTAAACTGAGTCTTATTGTCTATTCATTTTTGAACTTTTTGATGCCAGAATTGTTTGCATAGAAAGAATAATAGGGGATAAATTGTAAAAACTAAAATTCTACCATAAATTAATAAAAATATTCAAAAATGTGCTCCAGCATAGCAACAAAAACCTAAGATGAGTTATGGAGACAAAGAGTTAACATGCTTGCAAAAGTTGGAAAATAACAAAAGCACTGAAGAAGAAATTTAATTCATTTGAAAATAAATGTCTTAGAAAACTTAAATATTGACTGTGAAGAATTCAAGTCATATAAGCCAGTAACAGAAGACACGAAATAGCAATGTTTCTACAACAATAGGAAGAAAACAATACCCTTATACCAGGCATGTACTTAGAATTAATGAAAACAGACTGCCACTACAAGCACTAAAATGGGTACCAGATGGCAAAAGAAAAATAGGATGACAAAGAGAGACTCTTTGTAGAACAACCATCAAAGAGGGTATGACACAATCTGGAGTCTTAACTTAATCTCATTTACCAATTTGCTATCATCACACATTTGGGACCTGAGATATTTGAAGGTGATAACTTCTTCAAGTTTGTGACCTTGTAAACAAATGTTCATGGAATCTTGCTTGATATCACTACTGACCAATATCTTGCTTAAATCAATGTTAATTTCCATGCTATATTTCATCTCAAGCATACATACTTCCTATCTATCCATCTATCTAATCTATGTTCCTTCAGCACTAAAGACTGTGCATAAGGCAGAAACCATAGCTCCACAGTTTAAAGGCTGCCATGGCAAGAATAATATGATTTAGAAAAGTATGATCAGTATTACAATAAAGATCAATCTATACAAATGGCCAGTGCTGATTATACTTTTATACATATGTGAAAGCTGGACACTCAATGCAAACACAGAAAGAAGAAATCAGACTATGTAATACAAATGCTAGATGTTTGTTAAAAATTAGTTATATAGAACATAAAACAAATATATTCATCCAGCAGCAAATAAACAATCGTGTAGGTTATCAAGAACCACTTCTGGCAGTGATTATGAGACATACAATTATTTGGCTTAGACATGTAACAAGACACCTCAATTTCTAAAATTATTCTGCAAGAAATGGTCAATGGTGGAAGAAGAAAGAGTTCTTAAGAAAATCCTGGATTTTCAAAATCCAGGAATGGTCTGGGCATGATTTTTTACACTCATCCGAGTGGCCAGGTCAAGAACAAAGATGTTTAGAGTGATTTCTGTTTTGATGTGTCCAGTGTGGTACTTCTATGAGTCTGACAGGTTATATTTCTTATTATTATTGTTATTATATGTTTGAGATGGATGGGACCCACTATGGGGACAGAAGTTGGCAGAATACTAACGGTCTCCTTTATTAGGAATAAAGTGGAGGAAAAGATATTGGAGCCAACCTCTACCTCAAAACAAGAATGTGTGCAAGCAGAATAGATCTTGGAGCAAACCTCTACCTCAGTACAAGAATGTGTGCCAGAGGAATATGCATGATTGAGGCCTAGATACAAAATCATGGGAACAGGATGCCATGGATTGTGTTTCAGAGAGTCTAAAGATCAGAAATTACATAAAAAATAAATGAGAAAGTGATAACAGATCACAGGTTATGTTTTTGAGAAAACACAGCAGAACATGATGATACAAGTGATCCTGAGAATCCTTGTGTAAACAATGGAAGACTGTAGTTGAAATAACACTTGCCACCCATATCATCATCATGGCCATGGATTGTAGGTTATTCTTGTATCACATAAAAAAATATAATAAGACCCATAACCCATCAGATTCAGAAGACTGCCATATTGTAGACATCAGGACAAATAGCCCTACAAACACCTCTTGTCTTCAGCAATTTAAATAAGTGTAGAAAAATCATGTTTAGACCATTTCCTGATGTTGTCACTCCAAGATTTTCTCTTCCTGTTTCTTGCACTCAATTATTCAAAACACAAAAAATACTATTGTCTTTCCCCAAGTGGTTTGTTATCCACTCTTGCTATTAAACGTAGGGGTGATTGGAACTCGAGCTTGAGCCAGATGTGTCACCTTGGCTGAGCTATGACCGTGTTTGTTCAAGATGTTCCTGATGTTTTCTATCCATATTTTTCTTTGTCTTTCCTCTGGTTTTGTACCCAGATCTCATTTGGTTATATGCCTGTACTTTAATCATATTAAAGTAATGGCAACCTTCGGGAATATTGTGCCTAGAAATTTCCAATGGATTAACCAATAAAGAGACATAACTGTTTAGAAAGACAAATAATGGAGGGAAGAGTACCTGGGTAGAGGAGAAGGGGCAGACCAAGAAGACGATGGACAGACAACACTAAAGATAATATGAATACATCGCTAGAAAATGCAAGCCACATCGCCCAAGACAGAGAGAGGTTCAGAGAGTTCATTGGGACGACAACGTTCTGGTAGGAATACATCACATGACAGCCTGTACTGGCAACATGTAGTGATGTATTCTCATAATTCGGCCAAACCACTCGATCTGCTGCTTCTCTATATGCAAGGTGCTATACCTATTCTTTCCCTGATGTCTTCATTTCATAATCTATCTAGCCTGGTGACCCCTGCAGCCTTCCTCAAGCATTTTATCTCACATGTCACTATCTTTCTATAAAGTGAGGATGAAAGAGACCAGATTTGGCACTGATAACACAGTGTTGGTAGGAATATACTGTAAATCATTTACCTTTTAACTTCCATCTCAATCTTGGGATGAAGAAGTAGTGGTGACAGTTCTGCATTTGCTACTGCATGTACTTGCATTTGCCTTTTGACATCTCATCTATATCTCTCTATCAAGGCTTCCATTTTCTGTGAATATACTACCGAGATGTTTGAACTCCGATGCTTGTTTTACTCCTATGTTGTCTATCTGTATGTTTAGTGGGTTAGGTGTTCGGCATATTTTCACAGTTTCTGTCTTTTGTGTATTGATCTTCATGTTGTATTTTCTACATGTTGCAGATAGTGAGTTAACATGATTTTGTAGTTGTTCTTCATTTTCTTATATGATGCTCTGGTCGTCTGTGAAAAGCAGTTCATTTAGTTCATTGTTTAGTTTCTCTGAGTTATCTTATTCTGAGTCAGTGATTTTGCCCTCTGCACTTTTTGCCTCTTTTATTATTCTATCTATGTATATATTGTAAAGCAAGGGAGAGAGCACGCAACCCTGACACACTTGCGTTTTAGTCTCAAATGGGTCTGTAATACCATGTGATGCTCTTACCACACATTGGTAGTTTTTATACAAAGCTCTTAGACTTTCTAACAATTGTCCGTTGATATAATACATTTCTAGAGTTTCCCATAATATATCACTGTTGACTCTATCAAACTGTTTATCCTGGTCTATAAATATTGTGTTTAGTTCATTGTTGCATTCTATTGCACTCTCACTCATTTGTCTCAGCATGAACTGTGTAACTAACTCCTCTTCTGAAGCCAAATTGAGAGGAGCTCAATTGTGGTTCGATAATATATCTTGCACTTTGTGGCTTAATAGCAAGATACCCCTGTATGTTTCACATTCTCTTAAAAAAAAGAATGTATTTCTATTATATATTATTTATATACTCTATTATAAAGAATAGGCCTATATATTTCTCTTATATAAATACTATTATATGAAAAGACAAAGGAGCCAACAGCCTAATATGTGAATAATTGTATGCATCATTTAATTTCTGGTGTTTAGCAGTTGTGTAACTGTTGATAATTCTAAATTCATATCAACATTTCTTCAAGATGTAACTAGCTGTCTAGAAACATGACCTGATGGGAGGATAATATTTTAGTCAATAAAAATACTATTATGACTGCTATTTTTAGATATTCTTCTTCTTCTGTGTTCGTTCTCAAACTCCTGCAGATTAGCAAGATATAGCCCGGAGAATGGAATGTGTTATGTTATGCTTTACAGCTTTTCAGCAATATCTGCATCTTTTGGCCTGACACATCTAGCTTTCCATGGCTTCTGGATCACTTTGACCCTATATTGGATGGGAAAGTCAACTCCATCCCATACCCTCTTTAGTTATCTTTTATGACTCGCATGGATGGTTAACAGTGTTGCTATTCTTTGCTCCCCTTTCAGGTTTTGACAACATATGGACGACCATTGGATATAAAAACCCAGTATGAACAATATGTAATACTCACTTCTTCTGGAGATGTCAAGAACCGCTGTAGAGTACTAACAACAACAGCACCGATATCTGGACTTCTAACTACGAAATCAATCAACTTCTTCACTTCACTGGACTGTAGGTAGTCAAGCAGTATCACTTTTGTTGATGCTGTTAACAGATAATTATTATGTCACACACACAAATTATGTTCAAGATCACAATGCATACCCTAAACAAACATAAACAAAACCCCAACATCAATGTAAGACAGATCCCAAACAGAAATAGAGCACAAAACACCCACTACTGTGGTCAATCACTTCAACGGCGATGGCCACCGGGGTGTCCTTGACATTCAGGTCACTGCCATCAGATCCTGCCAATGATAGATCTAGGTACGCCCTAGAAAATCGTCTAATTATTGAGTTGGGTACCATCAAGCCATTTGGACTCAATTCCAACCACTCTTTTGCTTAGTCCCTGGTCGGATTGGTCTTTGTCTTTATATTCATTTTGTGCCGTCATTTACGTCATCATTTTGTTCTTCTCGTTCCATCTATATTATCGTCTTTGTGTACTTCCTGTTCGTATCCTTCCGGTATCTCACTACCTTTATTCACTCGGACATGCTTATTGTGTATTCATTTCTGCTTGTGATATTTTTTTGTATTTTTATGTTTGTATGTTATGTGCGTATCCTGACAAAGGCCTTTAGGTCAAAAACGTTGATTTATGTCCTTTGTATTGTCATTTGTATGATTGTATTATGTGTTTTGTTGTGTATAATATATTAGTTTATGTAGGCATCCGACAGTGATAGTGTGTTAGTTGTTTACCAGTAGAACTTCATTACCTGTCTCCCACATGAGTATTATAAACAGAAATAGAGTAGATTGGGGCAAAACATATTTTTTCACTTTGGAGTTTATTCAGACAACTAGACCTAACTACTAGACAACAAACTGTCATCAATGTATTGTTTATCTATCTTATATTAGTGAGGGTATTGAAAACATAAGACATACATGTAGATAGTAAAATGAGAGTTAATGAACATATTTAAATCAATATCTTTGTACCATCTGATGAGGTAAAGATTTTCAGACAAAAAGGTAATCCAAACAATTACAGAATCGAGGGAGAATTGACAAAAACTGTAAAATAATTGATTCACTGCTTGTCTTTACATAGCTACATTATGTGTAAATAATAAAACACTAAAGTTATATATAGTTATATAACTTTAATCATTAAAAATAACCGTATAAAAAGTAGTTGCTTAGTTACATTTTAAGGCTATTCATGTCTTTCTAACATTGGAAAATAGTTATAATTATATATGAGGCATATTCAAATGAAATCTGTGTGTGAAACCAGCATGCAAGGAGTGCAAAGATGTCATCAATGATGTAATAAGTACACATCGATGAACAAATAATAATTCTCTCCATATGCTTAGTGCTCTTTGCAAGCAGTCAACAGCATGATGTGTGATAACGAATCTGCCCAAATTTGACCAACAAGCAGTGATTCAGTTTCTTATAGCTGAAGGATTTCGACCAACAAACATTCATCAAAGAATGTAGTGGGTGGATGTGTTTCGATAACAGGATTGGGCAAGAATGGAAGGGTGACGGGTAACAAGTGATCTTCCATGGCCAGATCAGGCATGTGTTGTTGTGACAGAAGAAGCCATCACCAAGAAAGATGCAGCAATATGTGCAGACCAGTTCTGGAGTTTTCATTCGCTAGCAAATGAACTCTCTGTGTCATTTGGAACAATTCCAATGATTGTTCAGAAGAAACAGAAGAATCAGAAAGTGTCTTCTCAGTGGGTACAATGGTTATTGACTCAACATCATAAGGAAGAACAAATGTGGTAGAATTTTAAACAATTGCATCTTTATTATGTGGAGGGTGAAGCATTTCTGCTGAGAATAGCGGCAAACAACTACTCATGGTATCACCACTTTGAGCCATGCAGAAAAGCAGCTACCATGCAATGGAAACATCCTGGATCACCAAAGAGCAACAAAATTCAAATCACAAATTTCTACACGAAATGTTATGCTTATTGCCTTTTTTTACCAAGAAGGACTCTAAAGATTGGTGGACTTTAAAGAGCTTATTGTGAACATCTATGCTATCGGCAACAAGAACACACTAGACAAGCTGCATACAGCCATAAAGAATAAGCAACCCAACATTCTGCTGCATGGCAATGTCCACTCACATTTTGTGAAAGATGTGTTTTCTGTCACGGCAATGTCCACTCACATTTTGTGAAAGATGTGTCTTCTGTCACAGCAACACGTGCCTGACCTGCCATGGAAGATCATTTGTTACCTGTCACCCTTCCCAAAACATTCTTGCCTAATCCTTCATTGTTATCTTTGAAACACATTTTCCAACATACACTGCCAGCATTCTCTGATGAATATTGGTTGCTTGACATCCTTCAGCTGTACGAATTTTAATCACGGCTCATTGGTCAAATTGAAAGGGTTCATTATAATACTGGCTCCATTGTTGACTGCCTGCACAGCACACTAAGCATACAAAGAGAATGTCAGTGTGACCATTTGCTCATCGGTGTGTACTTATTACATCGGTGATGACATCTTCACGCACCTTGTATACTGGCATAGGTGATACAGCAACGGCAACCTTCATTTTGAACATGCCTCGTATATCAGCCTCTCCTAGCTCCGGATCAGCTTCTGCAATTTATTCATGACATTAGTCTTACTGAAGAATCATTCCTCATATCTTTTGAATACGACAATCAATATAAGGTAATACTGCGTGAAACATAACAACAATAGTACTTATGTAAAACAAAGGTTTTTAGAATGTTCCACTATGCTGGAAGGACAGAAATTCCATTTTTATGTACTTCCTGTTCTTGTCCTTCCAGCATCTCACTTCCATATTTTGGTTGGACACGTATGTGCATTGTGATTCATCGTCATTTGATGTTTGTGCATATCTTGATAAAGGCCTTTTTGGTCGAAACGTTGAAAATGTTTTGTGTATTGTAATTTGTATGTTTTCATGTTTACACATCATAACCCCCTAGTTTTAGTGATAGTCCGTTGAGTCTAAGAGGAGAGTTTTAAAAATATGTGTTTTACATAAGTACTATCTTTTGAATGTGGACTTTTGTCTCACTAACTGTGCGAATCTTTACCCCAAATCATATTGTTAGCAACTTTTCTAAATTCCCATGAAAAAAAGGAGTTTCACAAAATAATGCTTAAGAAATTAAAAACACAATATATATTTCAGCTTAAACATGTAAAATCTTAATGGGTTGACTAACTTGGTTATAATATGATATCTATAAATCTACTTAGTAAGTGCTGAAGGCAATACTTGTCAGATCGCATCTAGTCAGTAACTGATTAGACAGCAGAGCACTAATTGAAAAGTCATGTGTTATGATGCTGATTCATACTCAATTACCTTCATCATTCTCTGACATTTCCAGGAAAGTATTAGTAATACATAATTGCTTTTAATTGGAGAAAAATTACTTCTGAAAAGATAATTTCACTACTACTACAAATATTTCAACCACATGCTTACTACTGAAGAATGTCATTTCCGTCACAAGCATCTTGATGAAGTGAGAACTAATGTATGCATTTGCAAGGAGAGAAGTGCTAATATCAGATTCATTTGTGTCACCAATGAGCTTGATTGCTAAATCTTGAATCTTGAACACAAGGTTGACAATCCTAAATGAGTAGTTGAAGAAATGTTAGCTAGAAATATTATGCCAATTTTATTGCATACATGAATTTCAAACAAATTATAGTCACAGAATAAAAAAAGAAAATTAAAGTAATATACAGATCAATTTCTAACAAAAATCAGCTGAAAGGAGAACACTATGGAATCTCTCTCTCTCCATAGGAAAATTTATAAATAGACCTAGGCCTGTATTCTTTTCACAAATGTATGCATGCGCACACACAATTACTATTTTCTGGGGATATGCAGGGAGATACCATATTTACACCTTTTTACTTTGGTTATTTTGGTTCTGAGTATCAATATATCAAGGAATTTGCTGTCCATGAAAACAAAAATTCTACAGTGAAACACTCAAAATGTCATCTCATCTATCTTTTGTCAGTTTTTTCTAAATGATCATAGTATAGGCCAAACCTGCTAAAATATTTTGTTTTTGATTTATAGTTGACATAGCCTACTTTTTTTCCTGGTAGCAAAATTGATAAAGTTAGTCTCCTGTTTAGAAACATCTGATTTCACCTTTGACATAAATTGGACAATTAAACAGTATCTTTCATCATTTACACAGTCCTGCTGGCTAACTGGGATCCATCCTTCTAAAGTGACACATTTGACTTCTCCTATGATTTTCATTGGTCACTGTGTCAACAGCCAAATAAATCCTGACAAAAGTCAAATGTATCACATTAGAATGGTGAATCCCAATTTAGTCTATAAGTCTTGTCAATAGTGATGAAATGGAATATTACACCACCAGGAGAAATCAGGTTAAACAATCTTACCGCGAACCATAAAATAATTTTATACATTTTCAAACAAAACCAGAATCTAGTTTTCCCGCGTAGCCATTTACTGAAGCCTTTTTTTCCCCCAGAATAACTCTTTGTGTGAATCCCAAACATCATGTATCTTTGCAGATCACACTCTTCCTGTGCCTTTTATTGGCTGGCGAATTTAAGTATAGGCCTACGCCAGTGACCAATGATCAGTCTCAGACAAAATAAGTTATGTTGTGTGAACAGTGTGTTGGGCTATTTTTTAGACAAACTTGCTTTCTTCAGAGCATGGATTCTGGACTTCCTAGAATGCTAAAATAGAAAACATTTTTATTGTGAAACTAGTTGTGCTGAGACTTGGATTAAATGTTACTGAATCTAGTTAATATAATTTAGAACTTTGTGTCTACAAAGTTGAGCTGTGGAGAAAAAATGTATTACTATGGAAACATTGAGCCTTCTTAAAAGTATGACTCAAATATGAATTTTTTTAAAACAAACTTTGTTTTCAAAGTAATGACTTGTGTCTATGTACTATGTATGTTTCAATGGAGGAAAAAAAATGGGGTGTGGGGTTATCGCTAAAATTATGGGCAATTATTTTCAGCAGACACCCTTTTCTGTAGAAAAAAAGCACTGTGCACACATCAAAGTATTGGAACGTTTCATAACAATTTAGTTGTTAAAGGAACATCAAAATATTCATTTTATGAACATATTAAATGACCATCTCAGAAGCAATGTAATTCATTTTATTGAATGCTGTTCAATCCTAACAAGTTGATATCTCAAAGACATACTTATCTGAATCCAAGTTTCTTATAATTTTTGCCGCCTTGTAAAATTCTTCCCATGACACATCAATTGCTGAGATGTTGAAGGGAGAAAAGTCAAAGTTTTCAATAGAGTTAAATGCAGAAATCTGCTCTATGAATGTACTGATTTTTACAATGAATTTTGACCAGTCAATAGAAACATTCGGATCCAGAAGTAATTCAGTCACCTGAAAAAAAAATGATGTGATTGTAACAGAAATCAAAAGAACCAAGTACTTTATGGCTAATACAAATAATTTGCCTACAGTTATGTTAACAGTTTGTTGACCAGAAATTCAGAGCATACTTCATTATCTAGGGTGTTTGCAAATTTTAGAAAAAAAATTACTTTTCCTTAAAAATTCGTAAAATATAAAAAGAAATCCTCATACATTCCTTTGAAATTACCAGTGTCCTAATAACTGCATTGTATGGGGAAAAAAGTGCTAAGCACCAAATTTTATTCAAGAGTCAGAATCATATTTCTTAGAATGCTGCTCTTTATTATTCATTGTTTTTGGCATATTGGAGGGATTACTTATCAACATTACAAGCCACTCGAATACCCCATGTAACTCCCTAATGGGAAAAATACAGTATATATTGTCTATTGTCTTTCCCCAGGTGGTTTGTTATCCACTCTTGCTGTAAAGCGTAGGAGTGATTGGAGCTCGAACTTGCGTTCTAAAGCCAGATGTGTGGCCTTGGATGTGCTATAACAGTCTTTGTTCAGGATGTCCCTGACCATTTTCTATCCATCTTTTCAGCTCTTCCTCTGGCAATGTACCCTGATCTCATTTGGTTATATGCCTGTATAGGCAACTTGTCTCGTGATGCATTCTCATAATGTGGCCAAACCCCTTGATCTGTTACAGTATGACATAAAAATTTCTAAAGCCTTTCAAAAAATTATAGTAATGAAAAAATTAGTGAGTCTGTCCTTGTGTGTGAACAAAAACATACCAACACAATTATGTAGGGGCAGTCAGAACAGCTATGAAATATGTCTCTAACTGTTAGGCTTCTGCAGCCAAAACAAACACAGAAAAACTTGACAGAAATCAAAACATGGGACTACAAATAATACTTGGAGCAATGAAAGCAGCACCATCATAGAAATTACCAAAACTACAACAAAACATATCACATCTATAGATATGCACAGAAAATACAAAAGTATCTTACAATATGAAAAATCACAAAGGCTAAAAGTACATCCTCTAAACAAAGCATTTTAAGAAACAATATCTGACCACTAAAAAAATATCCAAACCAACTAGCAAGAGAATCCTACTTGCAATATGATAAATCACTAGAATATGATATTAACAGAGCAAGATTTTATCCTCTGAACCATGGACACTCAATTAAAAAACCACAAAAATATTATCTGAAATATCAAATAAAAAACTCAAAAACCACACACATAGAAACAATACAAAAGAGATTTATCACTTCAAATTTTAAAAGTCCAATATCCCAGAAATATCTGGACGCATGTGAGCACAGGCGGATCAGCAACACAAAAACCACAATAAATGGCAGCAGTGGAATATACATCATGTTTACGATCAACACCACATATGAACAATCCCTTGCCACAGGAATAAAATGCACATATTTCAGGACAGAGGCACCAAATCATACTCACAGCTGCTCAAATACTCAACAAGAGTCCATTCCCAAAAAGTCACAATCTTCAGTAATTAAAAATCAGTCTCACAAAGCCATCCAAAATACCAAACAAGACTAACTCATTTACAACATCAGACAAAATTTATTTGATCTAGAAAAACTACATTATTAGAATGGAGACCAGCTCATTGTGGTATCAATTGGCTCACACAGGTGGCAACCTCCCTCAGACCTATGTAACTCAAATCTTCAGGTAAGTAAAAACAATTTATAAAACAATTTATACATTGTTTTAAAACTGCTAAAACAATTTATAAGTGAGACTGATGTAAAAGTGTATAATAATTATAATTTGTATGATGTTATTTATATTTTTAATAACCATATCTGATAGTAAAATGAAAGTAAAATGGTTCAGTCACCTTATGAGAATGAAGCCAAACTAAATATCAATAAGAGCATATAATACAAGAATATCCGGGCGTAAAGCCAAAGGTAGACCAAGAAAACGGTGGACAGAAAACATCAAGATAACCTTGAACAAACATGGACTAAATGCAACATCGGTGACACATCTGGCCTTGAAACGACAGCTTAAGCTACCACCCCTAAGCTTAACAGCAAGTGTGAATGCAATCAACAATCATTCACCTGGGGAAAGACAATAGACAATCTGATAGTTTGTGCGTTCATTGTAAAGTAGATTGACCTTGTGTTTTATGTAAGTACTATTGTAAAACAATCTATGCGACCTTAGTGGAAAGAAATAAACGGAAACTATAGCCCCAAGCAAGACAACATTTTAAAATTTGAACAGAAATGAACAGGTCATGATATTTCAACTGAGAATAGAACAATACCATCTAAAAGCACACACCAAATCGGCACAGACACTAGAATACATAATATAGAACCGTCCCAATTTCACTGTCCACAGAACAACAATCTCACTCTGCAAAACAAGTTATGGGAACCAAAGATGACATAAAACAAACCACTCTATATATTACCAATATTGGATCGGATGTTTAACAATTGATTGCAAAAGAATAAACATTTCTACTATTTTAACAAGACACTGCCAATCATTAGTTTGCTTACTTGGGTGCAGGGTTAGTTTGGAATGACATAACACCTACTATGAGAAATTTAATGATACTGTCGTTAGGATTGTCATGTTAATGTAACATTGTAATAAATTCTGTGATTATCGAAATTGGTCACCAAGGGTTTATACTAGAAATTTGAAGATTTTTTCATTTGACCAGCACAGCATTTAGAAAGCACTTATGATATTATTTTTTGGTAATCTCTATCACTCAGATTGAGACTTCAGATTCTGATATATGTTTCTGTTTAATCTATGATATTCAAGTTTAAGATATAATTTAATAATTCAATAATTTAAGATATGCGAATGACACTGTTCTGATTGCTAAAAGTTAGGAAGACCTTCAAGAATTAATTAATTTAGTAGTCACAGAAACTAAAGAGAAAGGTCTCTTCCTAAATCTCAAGAAAACAGAAGTAATGGTTAATTCAAAGAAACAAAATACCACAACTTGCAAGATCAAAGTGAATGAAATAGTATTAAAACAGGTCCACCATTTCAAGTATTTAAGTACAACAATTACAGCAAAAGAAGGAAGAAGTTCAACAGAAATAAGAAGCAGAACAGGGTAGGCAAAAACAATATTCAGAAAATGAAAAATATATTGTGCAATATGACCTTGTCATTAGAGGTGAGGAAGAGAGTTCTGCAGTGCTATATAATTCCTATACAGACAACATATGGATGCGAGTCTAGGACAATAAACAAACAGGAAAATGGGAAATTAGAGGCAATAGAGATGTAGTTCTACAGAAGAATGCTGAGAATACCATGGACAGCCAGAAAAACTAATGTGGAGGTGTTTAAAGAGTCAGATGTGAGACACATATTGATTATCTTAATCAATAATATAAGAAAAATACAATCTTCAGTTTCAGTTTTTAGTTACTTTATGAGACAAGGAGATTTAGAGAGAACACAGTCACAACAGGCAAGATTAAAGGCAACAGAGACAACAGAGCGACAACATGAGAAAACATTAGACAGTTTAACAACCTGGCATGATAGGGAAATAACAATGATCCTGGTACATAATCCTGGAGATAGAGAGCTGTAGAGAGCCATGACCACCTATGCCAGTCAGCATGGCACCTGATGATTCAAGTTTGCTTAGACTAGTGATATTTAACCTGTGATATTTTTATGAATTATATATATATATATATATACTGTTTTACCCGTTCTTCATAAACTTTCATGAATGGTGTATCATCTGTAAAGGTTTCACTTAATCTAGTTATGTTGAAATCACAAATAAACTTCTCCAAGGAATGAAATGCACTATTTCTTGGCAATAAAGTGTAGTCAGCAATATACTGATTGCCACAGTCAGGGTCTTTGAATCCTTCTTGCAGCAAGTACTCAGCAAACTAAGAAATAAAATAACAAATATCATGTTCTAACAACTATACACATTTGATATACACATAACTCATCAGGATTACAAAAACAGAACTGTAGAAACAGTGATAAAACATAGCATAAATATGTTACTAGTAAATGCTAATGCACTCATCCATGTACTCAACTGACACAAATAACCAGGAATGATAAACTTGTAGAGTAATGTGAAAATATATCAATCAATCAATAAACCCATAACCCTTCAGGGTCATAGGGGTACCACATTGGATGCTTCAGCACACAGTCCTCCAGCGAATTCTATCCTCAGCGATGCGGATGAGTGTGGAAATATCTAGCCCTGTCCATTCCTTGATGTTGTCTGTCCATATCTTTATTTGTCCTCCTCTACTTCTTCCACCCTCGACAGTTCCCTGCAGTATTGTTTTTGACAAGGAATCGTGCCTGCATACATGTCCGAACCATGCTGGTTTTCGTCGTTTCACTATTGAAAGCAATGGCTCCTGGACACCTGCACACATTTCTACTTTATTTCTTACGTACACATTGGTCTTATGTTCCCTATAGGAAATTCGTAGAATTCTTCTGTAGCATTTATACTCGAAAGCCTGTAATCTTCTCTCCATGTCCGCAGTGAGTGTCCAACTCTCACAACCATACAACACAACAGAAAGCACCAGCGACCTATACAGTTTGATTTTCACTCCAACACTGATGTTGCTTTTCCAAATCACAGTTAGCCTTGACAAGGACGCTAAAGCCATCTCCAGCCTTATTTTTAGTTCTGCTTTGCATTTACCATCGCTGCATATACTGGATCCGAAGTATTTGAAGGTATTCACATCTTCAAGCTTGTGTCCATTCATCATGATATTAGTCTGTGATATAACTAACTATTGTAAAACAATAATTAGTTATAAAGTTGAAAATATATAACTAACATCAAGTCACAGATGTAGATAAATATTCTTATAACCTCTAGCCTACTGTACAATGCTTACTAAAACAACGAAATCTTTTATTACAGTTACAAGTTGTTGTTTCAATCCCCAGGAATTATGAGTGATTAGCTCTTACTTCCTATGTTTATCTTACCTTCTCTGGTTTCTCTTCAGAGTTTTAATTCATATTCAGAATGCTCCAACATTCAAAAGTATGCAAATGCTTTGAGGAGATTGTTTTTTTGCTGGAGATCCCCGATTATCCCTTGAACCTAAAATATTACGTGCTATGAGTGATACTTTATGCTACTTCATTACGAGAGACATAGTATACATGCATTAACCCGAGTACAATTAATCAGTCCATGAATATTTTTTCAACCTTTGTGGAGATGTGTGAAGAAGTCTCCTACTCAGAGAGCATTGTCAGAAGGAAAATCACAAAAATACCTTGAGGAATTATGGGAATGAATTCTAAGTCTATATATATCTATAAGCTAATCCTTTTTTGCAGTGCAGCGTTAGGGGTAGAAGAGTTCTCTGGAGATGGCCTTCGCATGTGCTAAATATATTGAGATACTTGCAGCCTCCCTTATTTCGGTGGTCCAATGCTTTCGTGGTCTACCCCTAGGTCTATGGCTGTTGTATCTATCTAGCATCATTCCTTGGGGAACACTGTCTGCTGGCAGTCTTCTGATGTGTGAAAACCATTTGATCTGCTGTCTCTTAATGTATTCTAGTATCTAGTTTCCTGTCATTGTTCTTTATTCTGGCTCTTAGTGATATTCCTAATATTCTGTGCAAAGATGCCATTTCTGTTATCACCAGTTTACTCGTCTTGCGATGTCGTTATCCACAGCTAACATTGGTAGCATAGTGTTTGTACAAGAATTGTCTTGAAGAATGCCATTTTGGTGTTTAAATCTACATATTTGTTTTTGAGGATTGGCGTCATCTGTCCTAGTGTTTGATATGCTTTACCGCATCAGATATATATTTCTTTACTACTCCTCCCTTCTGCTGTTATAGCTATATAGCTTCCTAGGTAAGTAAATTCCATCACCTGGTTAAGTGTTTGGTTTCCAATATAAATATTGATGTTTCTTCCTCTCTATCATATGTTCATTACTTCTGCATTTATCTTCATATTAAAGGCTTTACATGTTTGGTGTAGTCTGTCTATTTGTATATGTAGTTCTTCTGATGTTGTTACTATCATCTGATCATCTGCAAAAAGCAATTCATTTAAACTGTCATTCAGGTTTTCTGCTTCTGATGTCCTTGCTTCTTTGCAGATGTGGTCTATATATGTTATAAGCAGCATGGGAGATAGTACACATCCCTGTCTTATGCCTCATCAAATTTGGAAGTAGAATTCTAAGTTGATCTTTTAAAACATTGTATGACATGACTTAACAACCACTGTCAGAAACACAGAAATGAATGTTATATTTATATCACTAAATATCCAGCTACTACAGGATCAATATATATAAAAGTATTTAGACTAGATTAATTTAATGACCAACACATCTCTATTTAACCAATTCCTGCTTACCTTTGCAGGATCAAGTATTAAGTTCTTTAGAGCTGTAACTAATTCAGGATAAGCACTAGCAAGCAAAGTGGTCATATCTCTCACTTCAGAAGGATATAAACTTAGAACAGCCTGGATGCTCATATCTGCAGTATAAAAATATCACACCTAATATCATCATAAATTACTTATAAATAGCATTTTTTTTTTAGTCTTTACAATTTCTCATCTATCTTCAGCAATGTTTGTTCAGCACCAAATACATTGCATGAGGCAGAAATTATTACTCTCCAGTTCAAGCAATGTGATGCTGTTTGCTGTGCTTCTTGTTTGTTGCCGAGACCCATAGTCAAATTCTTTTTGAAAGCTGTTCTACAATACATTTTTCTGGGAATTCCTCTCTTTCTTGTCATCTGGTTTTCATTTTACTACTTGTGATTGTAGTTACTGGACTTCTGGTTATGGCACGGGAAGACGGCTTGTTATCCATGTTTGACAAAAATGAAGTGAAGTTCATGTCATGTGAAATTTAAGAGCTTTCTAAGAGGAATGTGTGATTTATTTTCTGAATGTGATAGATTACAACATGGTTTACCCATTCAGAGACTCTGAAATGACATTGTGACTGCTCTCGCAAAATGACAGTGTAGGAATAAAAAAACTTGAAGTATTCTCAGAAGACGACAATCAAACATAAATAAACCACCAAATTTGGCACAATAAATATCTCTGGCTTAAGAAAAAAGTAATGGTTGCAAAATGCTACATTTAGACTACACACTACTCTATGCAGGAGTTGATCCAAATACACAAGGTGTCTGGTTTATAATTGACCCAGTTACATTAAAATGCATCGTCTGTACAAATGAAATGTCAAAAAGAATTACAACAGTTGCTGTGACAGTCAACAGTGTAAGTACAACCTATATCCAAGTATATGCATCATGTGATGCCCGAAACAATGAAGATGAATGTGACCAATTTTTTGAAAACTTAAATGACACAGTGAATATTGTAAACAGAGAAGACAATTTTTGCCATGGGTGACATCAATGCACACTTGGGCAAGGACAGTGAAGGAATAGAAAAATATCTAGGATCATTTAGTGATAGGATAAAAAAAAATTATAATGGATATAGGCTGTTACCTGCAACCAATACAACTTATTTGTAACAAACACTTTCTTCAAATACAGAACACCAGATATACACCTGACACAAGTGTTATGGCCTTAATTGCAAAAGTCAAATAGACTTTATACTAGCAAAAAGATATAATAGATATATTATAAGAAATTCAAGAGCAATACCAAATATGTGTAGATACCAATCACAAAGATGTAATAACATCAGTTAAAATAAATAAAAAGAAGAGCAACAAGGAGCACAACACAATAGTTAGAACAAACTTTCAAGCTAAACTCAAGAACGTATCACATACCAATATATGAGAACAATATAAACAAATAGTCATGTGGATACATGTAGATACATAAAACATAAAGGTAGCAAACACAAAGTAACAGCATGGTGGAAAAAGGAAGCCAAAGGTGCCATAAAAGAAAATAAACAGAAATTCAAGAAATAGGCTGCAAGCAAACCCCAAGAAGATTATGTTGAGTACAGTGCAGGTCAGCTAAATCAATAACAAACAAAATTGTTAAAGATTCCAAAATCAAAGCTTAGCAAGAATATGGTGAATAATTAAATACAGAGTATAAGCACCAAAGAAATGAAAATTAAGAACATGAGAAACAGGGAAGATAAATATGAGCCAACTGAAATAATAAATTATGAAAATGGACATCCAATTAATGACCTAAAAAATTACGGAAAGGTGGCAACAGTGTTTTAAAGAATTGCTAAATCTAAAAGATGGAGGGGATAAAAACATAGTAAACAATATAATGGAAAAATGGAACCCAACATATTTCTAGCAGAAATATAAAATGCCATACAAACAGCTCCTTCAAAGCCCCAGTATCCAATAACATACAAGTTGAATTAATCAAGACAGCAGCAGATATAGAGATAAAATTGTTGCATAGGCTGTTTAATACAGATGCAATTTTCACACTCAGACAACTGGCATAAAAAAAACAGAGAACAACCAAAGATTGTATATCGTATTTGTCGACCAAGATTATAACAAATGCCTTTGACATAGTAAACAGACAACAACTATGGAAAATAATATTTAAATATAGGGTTCCACAACACCTAATGAACTTGTGCAGTTGTTACACAGGTAGTCAATATGCAGTTAGAACGAGTGTAGAGCTTCCAGAAAAATTTCACATACACTCTGGTATGCAATATTCTATCACCCATGCTAATTCAGGTATTAGGTATGTTGATTATCATCTTCCCACACCAGACACATCCATACGTGCTCTGATCTCCGCTTCAGTAAATCTATCAGGGTATAACAGCTGATGGTTCCGGTTCTATGTTGGTTCACTACTCTTTTTGAATCTGTGTCAGGGGGTTCTCTTCGGGCCACGCCCATCCTCACTCCCAATTGTTGCATTCTCGATATTGACTCATGCTTATTCATCTCAAAATCTTCTGATTGTGACGATTCACAAAGAGCAGTGCGTATGTCTGCTCAGCCCATAGGCTGACCGTCTGTTGTGGATGCGAGACTAGCTAATTTGTTGGTTCGTTTGTTTCCCTCCACGCCCACATGCCCAGGGACAAAAATAAGTGTGAGTTTACATAGTCCATGCTAATACATATCAACTGAATATGTAAACACAGAAAAAAACAACAACTGCACTATATAAAATGATCATTATATCACTATGCTACCAATGTCAAACGTGGAACTAACAACAAAAACCAAAAGAAAACTTGTTACAACAGAAATAACGTATCTACATAGAATTCTCAGAGTAACAATAAGAGACAGAATCAGAAATGAAAACATGAGAAGAAAAAACAAAGGCAATGCCAATCCTGGATTACATCAGAATAGAACAGATTAAGTGGCTTTCACATGCATCCAGACTACCATCAGATAGTGCCCCACAAAAAGCATTGTTATACAGACAAGATGGATACAAAATCCAGAGACAGACCACGCAAAAGATAAATTACAGAAATTTAAAAAATCCAAGAAAAAAACACATATGAAACACACACAAAAAAGGCTGTCTCACAAGAACTCTTCTACCCTGACGCTGCAAGGCATAAAGGGATATAAAGTGAAAAGAAAGAAAAGCAAAAGATGGTAGCCTCTTTTCATTGTAAGTACATATTGGATCAAATCCACCAACGTTTTCTTATTGTTACAGAAAAATGTTGCTGTTTATCTTTTATTGACTTGTTTGTCTTGAACTTTCCCCAGTCTATATTCTACTTCTCATATTCACAGAATACAATTATTTTCCTTTATTATGATCATGAAATGTTGCTAAAATTAAACTAGATCTATATCTGAAAGAAAACATAATTGCTTCATATAGCCTAATAGATAAGGAGCTATAATTTCTTTCATAACACAAGATAATGTTGCAAATAATGTCTGTGATTCAGATCTCTGTGACATCTATATACTGTTTTATCCTACCACTGTGGTACTACTGGTGTTAGAAAGGATCTTTGTACATGTCAGACTTATTATTGAAATATTAAAATGTAGAAAAAAGCTGCAATATAGGCCTAGTTCATTTCACAACATTTGTTGCTGCCATTTAGCTGATTTTATTTAACTCACTTTGAAGTAGCTCAACTGAGTCTGTCAGAACATCCAAGTATACATCCAGCAATGCTAAATACCACTTAAAATCATGCCACAAGTTATCTGACACCAAAGTGTGGTCCAAGTTTTCCAAAATGTTGACAGATAAATCAGAAAGCCTAGAAAACAAAAATTGAGTTTTTGTGTGTGCTGGCAAACATAATATACATATAAAAAATGAATAAGCTATATAAAAAAAGATTCAGAACTGCTCTTAACTTGTACATATGTGCAAACCCTTCAAGCACATAAATTCTCACAAATAAAATAGACAATCCAGTAATGCCACCTACAAATAAATACTTGCTGGAATATCATTCAAAATTTCCATGTTTAGGTCTTGGTGATTTCCACTTTTCATTTAACCCCTTAACTGCAGAGGTATTCTAAAGGATATAATAAAAAGTCACTGCTATTTTGTGGAGTTCCTCCTCTTAGCTGCCAATGGAAAAAGTCTGTCTGGAAGCTTATAATTTTCCTGGAAAACTAAGTTGAAGAATATCTCAGCAAAATGGCAGCAACCCCTCATCATATCCTTAAGGATACCTCTGCAACTAAAGTGTTAACTAAGCTGTATAAATGGCTACTAAACAGACACATCTGATAAGATATTATATGGTACCTTCTCTGTAGTCATCACACTCAACAAAAGTTGCAGACATAAAAATCTTGTGGCGGTAGATGTTGAAGTCTGGGCACTCATTGATGGTATCATCATCAGTTGGCATATCCTCAACAAAATGTAGCAGTCATCTCAGCCATCAAATCTCCTGCCAATCTTCCTGCTTCTGCTCGTATCATGTTCAGGTGGACTTTGATCTTGCATCCATCTTCTTCACGGCCTTCCTATTTTTCACTGTCCTGGCATCATCCCCTCCATTATGGTCTTTTCTAGGCTCTCATGTTTGATATGATCAAACTAGAGAGAACTTTGTTGTTTAGCCAGTATTCTTTTACTTTAATTTCTCTCAGAATGTCTCCAGCAGTGATCTTTCAGTCTATGGTATTCTGAAGATTCTTCTGCAGCATTTTGTTTCAAATGCTGCAATTTTCTACAACATTTTTCTGTATTGGTGATTGTCCAAGTTTCACATCCATATTTTGCAACTGAGAATATACACACTTAAAGGAAATTTAGTTTTATTATTTTGTTGCAGCCCTGCCTTCATTTGTATCCATTTATTTTATGCATTATCTAACCCCCACCTGATTTTTTAATAGCAATCCCCATTTGCTGTTTATAAGAGAAACACGTAATTCAAAACTAGTAGCTTGCTCTAGTTCTCAGTTATTGATATTAAGAATGTATTAGTGGTTTTGTCATTTGTTATAATCTTGGTCTTTAATAGAATCTTTCATGTATTTCAATAAGTACTGATCAATGTGGTGCCTATGACATTCAGGTCACTGCACTAAGAAACGCCATTCGGCATGGCACTTGATTGATTGATGGTAAAGGAGAGTGGTGGTTTCTCTTCCTGCATGGAACAATTCAGCAGGTACATTGTCACATGCTGGGGATTTCCCCCATTTCTAGATTTTAATAGCCCATCTCACCTCATCTAAGCTATTCTGGTTTTATTTCACTGCAACTGTTGGTGTTGTCAGAGTTTTTATACTTTTTTCATATGTTTCTTTACAGTATTCTTTCCATTTTTCAAACATATCTGTGTTTTCTTTCAATGTGTTTCACAATTTATCCTTAGTGCTGGTTTGGAGTCACCTATTAAAGTTTTCATTTCTCTGAACATACTGTCCATTTTTCCTTGCCTGTTCATCATCTCTATCCTGCTGCATGTCTCCTATACATGTTATTTTGTTGTGTCATGCTTTTCCAAGAAGACCAAGAAGACGATGGACTGACGACATTAAAGATAACATGAATACATCACTAGAAAATGCAAGCCACATCGCCCAAGACAGAGAGAGGTTCAGAGAGTTCTTTGGGAAGACAACGTTCTGGAAGGAATATGTCACATGACACATGCTTTTCCTAATTTTTCAGATATATATTCCATATATTTATTGTGATTTGCAGTGTTTTGTTAGTTTAATTTATATTATTTTTTTTCAATAAACTTCCGTTTCTTCTAAGACGTAACCTTTTTTACTTGGTAATTTTCTGGTATCAGATTTTGTAATAAGATTATTTCTTGCTAGTATACTTGGCTAGTTCATTGAGTATTAGTTCTTCCATACAACCAAAAGTATTCAAATATGTTGTAAACTTGAATTCTGTACTTTGTTGGTATGTTGTTGGTATTGAAGTGGGAGAGTCTGGCACATTTAATAACTTATTTAAGTTTTAACTTTACATCCATCATGAGAGGAAGTTCATGATCTGTGTCACAATCTGCACTTGGTAGTGTCTTGTGTATAAGATGCTTGATCTCCATTTATTCTGTATCAAAATATAGTCAATTTAGTATTTGATCTTCTCGTTTGATGATATTCGTGTTAATAGTCAACTGGGGTGCTGCTGAAATAAAGTGTTTGCTATGGTCAAGTTATTTTATGTGCTGAAATCTATTAATCTTTCTTCCCCTCTCAATTCTTTGGTCGATAGTGACAGGTCGGTAACTGAACAAATATTCCCAGATAAAATATACCAGACAAAAGATACCCAAGACAAAATATCCTCCAGAAAAAATATTCCCCGAGACAAATTACAAGATAATACATGAAATATTTTATACAAACATTAATAAACATTAATGAGCAATCATCATCATGAAGTGCAGTCTCCGCAATGAAGGTTGGCTGCAACAGACATCCAACATCCCGTCTCTTGTTTTAGTGATGCACTCTGCTAAACCGTAACCTGTCCATCTTGTGATATAACTCTCCCACTTTTATCTCTGCCTACCTCTTGCTCGCTTCCCTATGACTTTACCCTCAAGTAAGGTCTTCAATAAGGTGTCATGCCTTTTAAAGTGTCCAAAATATTTTATTTGCCTGATCTTTATTTCTCTTAGTAATTCTTTCTTCATATTAAGTATTTTTAGAACCTCTGTGTTTTCTTTTCTTTCCATGATTTCTCCATATTCTTCTTTATACCCATATCTCAAAGGCATCAATTCTGTCTACTAATTGTTTGTTTGTAGTTATTTTCTAGGCAATATAAATATGTTCAGTAGTCTGTTGCGTGAGAAATATGAGAAAAAAACAATTGAGGATGAAGCTGAAGTGATTGTGGGGTGTGACATTTATGACTTAGAAATAGTGTAGATGTGATTCAGGAATATAGTTGAATAATTTCAGATGAACTCATTATTCCCTGAGATTCAAGTCCAAATTTATCATCTGACAAGTCTCAAAATATTTCTTTGTATACAATGCTAGAAGACTCAACCACTTCGACATAAGCTGCATTCAAAAGATACTCAACATTCATTGGTGGGATAAAAGACCAGAAAGTGAAGCACTGATCAAATCTAAGTCTGTAAGCATACGTGCAATGTTGATGAAGGTGCAAACACACTGGGCAGGGCACATGGTCTGCATGAAAGATCATTGTAGACCAAAAAGGTTGTTACATGGAGAACTCCAGACTGGTTCCCTCAAGGCAGGATGACAGAAGATGCATTTTAAAGACACCCATAAGACATCAATGACTCACTTCAAAATAGACACAAGTTCATGGTAAAATCTTGCATAAGACAAATCCAACTGGCGTTGCAGAATCAAGAGTGGTGCAGCAGCTGCAGAGAACCTCAGACAAAATGCTGCGAAACCAAAACGTGCTAGAAGAAAGGCAAGAGTTGCTCAATGTCCCACAGACTCCTCCCACACATGATCAGAGTGTGGTAGACAATACCAAGCATGCATAAAACTCATTAGTCACAGTTGTGCACACTGCAGACATTATCATCTTTATCATCATCATCATATTTGAGCTGAATGATCATCATCAACTTCGATGGATGAACAGCAAATTCGTTTACAGCACCACTGATACATACAATCGCATTTTCAGTACAATGTGGGTGGCCAGATTTTGAACTACGAGCTAATTTGACAGAGTTTATTTATGATGCTGATCCACCATTCACTCAATTATATTTCTAGGTATGCTATTGGCCAATAAAAATACTTTATTCTCCAATACACCTGAATGATGTGAAGCAGACATACTTTATTGTATATGTTACAGTACAGCCTACATGAAATTAATAGAAATTAGCTCTTACTTTTTCTCATCACTTGGAGTGACACTTTTTAATGTTTGCAAAATAATGTCAAAGTCCTCGCCAAGTTTAGTGAAGTTCATGTTGTCCATAAGTGTCATGTAACCATTGACAAAATTAATTATGTCAATATTACCCATGTTGAAAATGGCAATGACCTTTTCTGCATAGTTAATCATATTATCCCAATCCATTTCAAAATCATAAGTATCCAAAGTGTAAAACAATTCAAACATCTGAAAGCAAAAATATAAACATCAGCTCAATTACAGATAGGCCTACTCACTAAAACAAAAATATAAATTATTAATTTTTAAAGAATTTCTTGTATAAACAAAAATGAAAGACAACTAAATTGTTTCCTACTTTACCTTACAAACAATTGTTCTTTCCCATGTGTAGCTGCGGCTTGAATGGAAAAAAAGAATAGCAACACTGCTATCTGCCATGTATGTCATATGAGATAATGAAAATGATTTGGGGAGGATTGATTGTCTCATAACATAAATAAACAGAATTCAAAAGCCATACTGAAGATGGATGTGTTACACCAAAATGTGAAGATAATCACATCCAAGTTATAAACCATGACATAACACATTGTGTTCTTTATATTACACCATGCTAACCAGAAGGAATTTAAAGAACGAATGTAGAAAACGAAAATTAAGTCACCTACCATGCATGTTATAAGGACCAACAGTCTCTATTGTGTGATTATGTCTGCTGGACACCTATATCTGGACTGCTGTGAGGAAACCAACAATTTCATCTGCAGTATGCCATGGGATTGCAAGAAAGTCATAGAAAAGTCTCCTCTGGAGTGGAAAACTAACCCATCTCTACAGCTACATTTAAGTAAAACAGTTATCTGGGACTAGGACTGACTAGATTCACCATGAACAAAAATGTAAACTCCTGGTAAGGCACAAGAACTGTTGAATCGACTTTGTCATGTTTCAGAAAATATAGGCCTTTAACTCTTTGTCTCCGTAAGTCACAGTAAGGTTGTCCTCCTATGCCGGGGGACATTTTAGAATATTTTTAGTAATTTATGGTAGTATTTGTATTTTTACAATTTCTCCATCACTATTCTATTCACATTATCAATTCTGACATCAAAATATCCAGAAATGGATAGGCAATTATATTATATTTATTATGTGTGCTTATTTGCAAAATTATATTAGGTATATAAAATTTAATTAATAAAAAACAAGAAAATATGGGGAAATAACAATATAAATTTGTACATACCCAAGCTTGTATCCCAGAAAACCGAATCATAATCCATTTATTGTGAAATAAAACACACCTACATGTATCCTGAACCATTTTGTACTGCATACAAGTATTTATATATACAGAATTACTTATAAATGTCACATTGTCTTGAAGTCAACAAATGTATACAAAATGCACATTTTCCACAAAATTTTCTAATGATTAGGCCTACATTTTAGTGTCCAGGACTTATTATTTAATCCTTATATGCATAATACAAATCATTATGCCTTAGATAATGTTTGAAAATTCACATTCGTATATGATACTACTAATATAATGTTTTTGAATATAGATAATGGGGAAAGCAATATATATTGCATTGGAAACGCCCCTCCTGATTTTCATCAAAACTCAAATATAAATCAGAACTTCCATCAAAGTCAGATCGTAATAATAATTATAATTCAATATTAGGCCTACAATCATAAACTAAGCTAAAGTTGAAATTATTACCTAACGTATTTTAGAACATTTCCAAAGCCTAGCTAAATTAAAAACATAGAGGATGTCTACATCTTATTACTTCAAATTCAAGTAGCAATAAGTTACACAAAATGAAAATGTAAACACACTTGTTTATATGAAATTAGAGCTAAAATTTAACAAAATGTCTCCGACTTTCGCCACGCTTCCCAAGATAGACCTATTGTTAATCAGAAGTACCGCAAATAATGACTGTTCGTTTGATTTTACGGTCGTCGTAATGTTTATAATTCATAATAGTAAATTCATATAAAAATGTAGATTTAAGCGGCTTTTGGCATAGCTGTTCTCCCAAATGTAGATATTAGAGGCTCGGTGGATATAAGGAGTTAAGTTAACAATTCCAAGACTAAGATCACAAATTTGACCAACTTTAATTTTCTTATTACTCAACGGAGAAACAATTTAGAAAGTTTATAACTTCTACTTGGGCAACAAAATGACACAAGAGTGAGATTTCTACCAGAACTGTCTTCACATCAGTGCATTCAACCACCAAAAAAACATCTTGAAAAAAAAATAACAATAAGCAAATATACCAAACTATGACTATTTATCTCCAATGTAATATGTGTATTAATATATTCTTTGCCTAAGCTAGAAAGTAACAAAAGCACTGGAAAAAATGTAACTTCATTTAAAAATAAATGTCTTGGAAAACTATTAAATATTGACTAGAAGAATTCAAGCCAAACAAGCAAATAAGAGATGACACCCAAACAGAAATATATTTGTACAATAATAAGAAGAAAATGGTGGTTTTATATCAGGCATGTACTTGGATTTAATGAAAATAGATTGCCACTATCTATCTATTGTCATTTCCACTTGTGCCCTTAAGTATCATTTGGGAGAGAGTCGGAAGTGTCTGTCTTTGACCATTTGGGTCGCATTAGCCATGGTCAGCCCGTGTCTCTTTTAGGTTTCTTTGATTGTCTCCACCCATCTAGTTCTTCCATGTGCATTCTAATCCAATCTTCTGCTGTTGTATACATGAAGGGCTTGTGTATTGTAATTGTCTTGTGTATTTTAATTTGTATGTTTTCTTGTTTACACCTCATAACCCCTTAGTCTTAGTGATAGTCCGTCGTGAAACTTTCAAAAACCTGTGTTATATGTAAGTACTATAAAGATACATCAATACAAGCCATACTATTCTTATTCAACTGTCCAACTACAGAGTACAGAGTTGTGTAGAGTATGAGCCTACCAACACCTATCAAAGAACAACTACAGCATTCTGAAATTTCAAAAGTGAAAGGTAGCAGACTAAAATGAGGAAAATCATGAATGGGGCTTGCAGAGGATTATCATACAAAGTGTGTGCATGTTAGAAGATGTATAACCTGGTGCAGAATGGTTAAGTGTGCCAGGGAATTGCTAAACCTCCTTCTGAGCAATAATAACTCTAAATAGATAATGCAAAGAGTGGTGTCCTATTGCAGTGGAGTCTTCTCGTTCGCAATTTGACATCTACATAGCAAGTCCTGTTTTCTTAATAAATGCTGCTGTATTTGAAAGCTCTTCAGTGTTTCCATACATCTTTCTGTGGATATCCATCTCCGTGGGCCAGTGGAGCGGAGTCTGAGGTACAGTTTTTTATTTTAAATTAACCTTCAAAATTATACATTTGTTCTGTCCTGATACATGATTGAAATTACAAAAAAAGTACTTTACTTCACAGAAATTTTGAAGTTTTTCAAGACACATTGCTAACAATAGAAAAAGTGAATTAAAATATATATTTATAGTCACCTGAATAATCAAGTCTTCAATATGTTTGGCTCGTTTCATTACATTCATTATAACTACAGTCCAGTCAGTATCACAGATCAGACTATCTAATTCATCCACAGACCCTTGTGTACTCATGTTCATTTTTCTAATGTAACTACCAGAGCAAAAGGTGTTAAATGGGTCTGGTGATGAGGCCAATAAGAAGAGCTGAAATGGGAACAAATTATTAGAAAACAAAAAAGGAAAGCTACTAGCATTGTGAAAATAAAAATATAACTTAATGCAAAGTAAAACTGATAACATGATCAAAAATTAAAATTTTGTTCTTTTTTCTAGTTGCAGAACTATAAATTGAATTAACGGTAGGATGGGTCTCCATAAGTTATGTGTTTGTAGTAAAATAATTACATATGTCATGCAACTATGAGCTCTCTGTTTGGGTTTTTGCTGCGATGTCTCACTATTATTTTTTTGCTTAGTGAATTGTACACTAAAATAAATTACAATAAACTACAGCTGCTTATTTAACAAACAATATGTGTGTAATATTTCTTTGGGAACCTATACTGTTGGTAGTGTATTTCTAGTGTACTGGGTGTTCAGAGGGATTTGTCCTGAGACGTGAAAGGTTTATGATTCCTGTATCATACAGATCAGCTGCAACTTTGTTACCTATTATAAACGAATGAATTCATTCAGGATGTACTGTGATATCAGATAAATTGCATACCTATGATGCAGTAGGAACATTAGACAGAATAAGACACAAAACTGTGAATCATTCAGGTCACTGTGGATTTGAAGACTAAAGCCCCTTTACAATCCATTGAAAGATGTTACCATTCTGCAAAGAAATGTAACCGTCAACAGTACAGTATGCACCAACATGTTACAATCTTATATGTGTGAATCCATGTGCCATCAATATGTCGTTCTTTAAATTTATATTCCATCTCAAACTTCCACCAGATTTCTATTATAGCAGGATAATGTTCTACTGGATTTCCAGCAGGATCTAGTCCAGAGAACAGAAATGTGTTGTGTCACCATTTTATTTGCACCAATAACCCAACACATCCAACTTTGACATTGGTACCTAATAGTTTCAGTATTTTTACCACTTCCACTAAATGGCGGATGTCTGTAACCATATCACTAGTACAGTATGCCAGTTGTACGTGAGAACTAGTTCCTCTACTTACATTCTGATCACTAAACTCAAAGCTAACCATTGCTTGATCTTTTTTACTTGCTGGTATAGTTGTAATGGGGACAGGACAAGCAATGGACTGTCTGTTCTTAAATGTCAATGAATCTGCAACAGTGAGCAGACTACAGGAGCACCATGTCAATAGGAGCATGGGTAAACAAGAGCGTTGTGTAGATAACCAAAGGCGACTGGTAAACCAATACAGAGTTGGTGTCATCAGTCGTTACATGCTGAGGGATAACTTCAGAGTTAAGTCTGCTTTATCTCTTCTCAGCAGTGCCTCCAAACATGCCACATGAACTATGCAACGAAAAACAATAGCAAATGTGCAATTTGAAGGCAATTCTAAAAGCCAAGCTAAAAGTTGACCTGATCCATTCATGGCTAGGCTTTGAAGTTCGGGTAATGGGTGATGCTATTGTTGCAGACAACCTTTGTTGTAAGTCAGACTCAATGAATCAAATATCTCCAAACACTCTGGTACCTGGTGTTTAATAGATAAAACTCTATTAAAACTCCTGGTGTGGTGAAACAACACAATACTGGAAATTTTTACATTATATCTGGTGGTGCAGGTTTTATGAGGCTGGCAACACCTCCAGGAAATGTTCTCTCTGTATTGTCCTGAAATTTCCTTGTGTCTTACCATTGCTAAAGTTTGTGTTATTTTCCTTTTAGCAATATTTCACTTTTCCTTTCATAATAATGAGATCAACAGTATTATTTTTTTATACTCAGTCCATTCAAGGTTTCTGACTTTGGTCACAGTTTGGACATTAAAGTTACATCCTCTGGACATAAATGTATCAGCTTATATTCAAAAACATAAGGTAGCTAATGATATGAAACATATTTTATAAACTCACATCATCCATATCATAATGCCACATATAGGAAATCCCCTTCATTATGTCAGACATGTAATCAGTAAACAGTCTTCCAGCATTCATGACAATAGAAGCACTAGAATAGAGGACTGAAATAAAAATCAGGTTCATGTTTGTGAGCATATGTTCAGGTGGCTAAAGTAACTCTCTCTGACTAAATAAAAATTGAAATATTTAATAAAACTACCAGAAGTCAGACTAAAAGAAAATATAATCAAATTGGTAATTTTCTATAAGAACCTTGTTATCTTTCATGAAAAAATAATAAGATAAATGTATTTGCTGTAAATTATCATGTTTTATGTCTGATAAATGATTTTAATTTGCCACAGAAAAACAAAATCTTACAATCTAAATTAATTTATAAAATGATCCATCCATTCATAATTCCATATCCTGTCAGGATTGTAGGGGTATTACACTGAATGTCTCAACACACAGACTCCTACAGAGATTTCTATTTTCTGTGATGCGGATAGTGGGAAAATATCTTGATTCTTGATTAGGAGCAAGTGTCACAGCACTGGGGGAATTCCCATATATGCTCTGCTTGCCGTTCTGTCAGCTATCTAAAAGTGTATAAGCTCAGTGTCCCAGTCAGTTGCTGATTACGCATTCTTCTGATCTTTCCGGAGAGAGAGCACTTTTTCCTATCACCTCTAGTCACTCCCATTTCTACCATTCTCTGAATATGTACATTGTCACGTTCGACTTCCTCCTCGTCTTCTCGTAGGGTATCCATGACTGCTCTAATCAATTCAATCCTGTCTCTTCTTATCTCGGTGCCGTTCACCAAAACTTTACCAGCCAACACATCGGCTCTTTCGTTTCCACTGACCCCAGCATGACCAAGACAGTAAATCCATGTAATGCTCTGCGCATTGTCGAGAAGAGTGACCCATTCAGTTCTGATCATACACTTTTCTATCTTGCGCAGCATACTGTGAGAGTCCGATAGAATAACTGAGACTGTTGGTGTTTGCGTTGCCAGCCAAGTGAGAGCTGCTGTCACCGCTTCTATTTCCATTCTCATAATAGATGTTGTTGGGAAAATATCTTGAACTGTCCAGTCTCTGACATTGTTTGCCCATGATTTTCCTTCACCCTCTCTGCTTCTTTTACCTTCAACTGTATCCTGAAATTGTTTTTGACAGGGAATCAAGTCAGCTCACATGTCCACACCATGCAAGTTTTTTCATTTTACTTTTGAGCTTTGTGATTCTTGTGAACCTGTGAGATTTTCTACTTTATTTCTTAAGTACAAATTTGCCTCATGCTCTCTTCAAAAAATGCATAAAATTCAAATTTAATCTAAATAAGTTTATTTGGAGATGGCAATAACATAGTGGTTAATGCACTGGTATCCTAGCCAGGGAGTTCATGATTCAATTATAAATTGATAGGGGCATCTAATCTCATAAAATGGATACTGTAACACTTCTGGAAAAGTAAGGGCAGCTGACTATTACATCACCCCATAGTGTGTGTCTAGTCACAGAAAAGCACAAGTGTAACACTATATTTCCCATACTCCTCATCAGTATGTGTCATCAATATGTGGTGGTCTCCACAACAATCTGCAGTAGGTCTGCTGTGTATCAACTCTACCGTTGAATTTCTACCATACCACAACATCAAACTATTCAGCATCTTTTCTCTTTGCTATTTTCTGTCTTCTTTTCCTCAATTGTGAATATGGTTACATTGTACTCCATACTTTCTCATCTCATAATGTTGCCAATCAGTGTGTTACTGTTTCGTTTTGATGGTGATAAATTTCTTTGTTTAGATCTCAAAGAATTATGAGCAACTTACTCTTACTTCCTATGTACAGTGAGGTGGTTTTTCAGCACTTTCTTTCATACCCAGGAGAATTCAGCTTTCAACTTAATGCAATGTCTATTGAAGAAGTCTTCTACTCAGAGGGAGCTTATGGTGATAACTAACTTTATTTTGGTGTCAATTTCCATCCGTTAATCTTTATGAGTTTTTCGAGCTGATTCTCATAATTCATCTGTAGAGCCCCATTAAGAAGATAGTTGTTTTTTTTACCATGTGAAGAGACACGATGGCATGGAAAGAGTGTTGTTGGAGGGGACAATAGAAGGTAGATAAGGTAAAGGTCGACCATGATGTCATTAGACAAGAGATATTCAGGAATGCATGCACATGTCGCTAGAGGAAGCGAGACAACATACCAAAGTCACTGGGATTTCAGGAAACTCATAAGGAAGACTACGCTCTGGAAAGAATACTTCACATGACAAAAAGAGCCTCACAAGAGCCTCATTTCTGTTTCCCAAACTCCTCAATGTTGTGAAAATAGAGTTAACTGTCAATCCACTTACTCACATCTACAACCCATAGCAGACTATGTAAAATGTTGAATTATATTTAAACTTGGACATTTTTCAAAGCTAATTACTAATTTAACTAAATTAATCAGAGGACCGGTACTGTCAGCTGAAGTGTAATGGCGGATACACTCAGGGAGAGATCGGAGCAAATATGGACGTGTCCAGTTTGCAGTGATGATGATCTGATGACTAACTATTACTGTTCAAAATTATTTACTATGGTAACCAGTGGTAGCAAATTACACTCCAACACCATTTCTTAAGTGCTAAACATATAAACACTTATTCCATCAGGTACTAGATTTTTTTTGTTGAGTAATTAAGGCAGCAAAGACATTGTGAAATAGCATCATAAGTTAAGTATAATTTGAAAATATTTTACATTCTATAAAGGTGTTTCTATAAGTATTTGAAAATATTTACTATATACCATCTAAATGTTTACTTCTTTTACAAAATGTTATTTGTTTGTTTGTTTTGCGTTCGCTCCATTGTAACCAGCACGGATATCCGTGTGATTTCCGCCGGGAGCGTGATTACTTTGTGCCACCGTTATGCGCCTTTTAGGCCTAGCACATCCGATTTCGGCATGCCTTGACAATTCGGGTGGGCTACCCTAGCCTGTGACAGCCTTCCTATCTGTCGCCAGACGGTGACTGTGTACTGACTCTATGCCGAGACGATTTGTCTTTCACGTCTGTCCTGCATGAGGCGTTCCACAGTCAGTGAACATGCCTCGTGTAATTAGACGTATTGTGCCCGTGCTCATCGGGTACTAAATCTTTTCTCGTCCTCAAGCCTGGTTCTGGTTTAGGAAGAACTATTTTATCAATTGTGTAGTAATATTTTTCAAAATAATTGTCTAATTTAGATAATTACCACACATTAACCTTATCTGATCTTATCTTAACATACCCCCATCGAGACCAGCACCGTGCAGAGGTGATGGGGCTTAGTCCAGCCATCAGGGGCTGGAAACTAAGACTGGTTGGGCAGTCCCACTCGAGCAGGACCATAGTCCTGCCCAAGTAAGCAGAGTGCTGAAGACGGAGACATCCAGCCAAAAGGCGCACAGATAATCAGGATGCCACGCACAAAACACAATGGAAACATGTCTACATCTATAAATAGTTATGGTGCCTGCCCTGTGGCGGACGTTCAGGCAGGGACGGTGCCGGGCCCTATACCTCGAAAGGGCCCAACCTCAGTTACTGGAAGTCCTTCTCAATTGCCCCGAGGAGCCAGGAGGCAAGGGAATAGAGCTACTGGCCAAACAAGCAAACGACCAATAAAAATAATGCACTGGAATGCTGAGGGTGTCAACAGTAAAAGAGATGGATACAGCAAAAAATTGGAACTTGAAAATGTCCTCAGTGAAGAACAAGTTAACATATGCTGTATCCAAGAAACACACCTCAGCAGCGACATAGCCTTCAAAATCAGAGGCTACCAGTGCTACCGATCTGACCGAAAGGACAGGCGAAAGGGTGGAATTCTGACACTTGTTAAAAACAATATCAGCGCATGTCAGCTGGAAGTATATATGGAAGGGGCAGAATACCAGATGCTCCACCTAAAAACAGACAGTGTAGAATTCCATCTCCTGAACTACTACTGCCCAAATGATAAACCATTGGCACTAGACACAATTCCAGACAAAGAGAGACTTATGGTGTGTGGTGACTTCAACAGCCACTCTCAGAGCTGGGGCTACGATCATATCGACAAGAGAGGTGAGGAACTTGAGAGCTGGCAGGATGAAAATAATCTCATCCTTATTAACCAGCCAGCAGACTCACCAACCTTCTACTCGAGAGCATGGCACACCACCTCTACACCAGACCTGGCATTCCACTCACCAGGCTTGGAATGGAACATCACACGTGTCGTTGGAAAGCAGCTTGGAGGTAGTGACCATAGACCAGTATTTCTGGAAATCCACAATGAATTTACCAAGGACAGCAGCACGCTCACTAGGTGGAACTATAAAAGGGCAGACTGGAAAATGTACCAGCATTTAACCAGTGTTCTAGCTAAGGACATGAACTTGGACAAAGACATCAATAGAGCAGTGAGTGAATTTAATAGATGTATACTACATGCTGCTAGTAAAACCATACCCAGGGGGGCACGCAAAAACTACAAACCCTACTGGAATGATGAACTGGAAAAGCTGCAAAATGAGATGGAAACATCTAGACAGCAGGCTGAGAACAGACCTAGCCAAGAACATCACAACAAATATCAGCAAACTAAGGCTAAATTTCAAAGAGCCAAGTTACAAGCCAGACGTAGCAGCTGGAAAGAAAAAACAGAGTCGCTGAACCTAGAAAGAGATACTAGGAAATTATGGAAACTTGTAAAACAACTAAATGATGAAGGTACAGGGAGAAATACCAGGATCACACTTTATAAAGATAGAAACATTTTAACAGGTAAACATGCAGCTGATTACTTTGCAGATTCCTTTGCAGAAGACAATAACGTCAAAGTCAGCCCAGACAAACAACAGGAGGTTCGAGAGAACCAGCAAAACATTGGACAAGGCGAACCTATACCTGAAGTCATGGAGGCACCAATCACAATGAGAGAACTGGAGCATGCTATATCCAAATTAAAAATGAAAAAGTCCCCTGGAGCTGATGGAGTGTCCAATGAAATGATTAGAAACCTGGGAATTGCAGCAAGAGAAAAGCTACTGCAGATCTTTAACACATGCTGGTCCACAGGTAATGTACCACAGGCGTGGAGAGAAGCAATAATGATACCACTCCTCAAATCAGGAAAAGATGGCAACACAGTCTCCAACTACAGGCCCATCAGCCTCACAAGCTGTCTATGTAAAACAATGGAGCGCATTATCAATCTTAGGATGCAGTGGTACCTTGAAAGTGAAAACCTTCTGGTATCACAGCAAGCAGGCTTCAGACAGTGCTACTCTACTGAAGATCAGGCAACCTACCTCTCCCAAGAGATTGAGGATGCCTTCCAAGATAAGAAACTGGTACTAGCAGCATGGATAGATCTCAGGAAAGCATTTGATAAGGTCTGGAAAGAAGGGCTCCTAAAGAAATTGCGAAATTGCAGGGTTAGCTCAAGAATGTACAAATGGGTACAAATGGGTAAAAGCATACCTGCATAATAGAAGAGCCAGGGTACAATTAGATGGTCGCAAGAGCAAGAAAGTTCTACTGCGTCATGGAGTCCCCCAAGGAGGAGTCCTGTCACCCACACTTTTCTTGGTTTACATCAATGACCTAGTTGCTGAACTACCACACGGGATCAAAGTGGCAATGTATGCTGACGACCTGGTGATCTGGTGCACGGAAGAACATGCAACAGTGGCCACTAAACAAATACAAAGAGCTATCGATGCCCTAACTTTATGGGCAAATAGATGGTGCGTCAGCATTAACACAGATAAGTGCAGCACTACACTCTTTACTCTCTCACCAAAACAAAAAGCTGGTCATATCAAGATAGACGGAGAGCTCTTGAAAGAAGACAAACAACCCACATACCTCGGAGTTACTTTTGATGATAAGCTGACATGGAAGCAGCACATAAATTCATTTTGCATTACTATTTGTTCATTAGGTTACTGCGGCACCATCCACTTTGTCGGACACCCTCTGGCCATTTGGTTATTTATATTTGTCTTCCAGCCGCTACTTTACATGTTTTTCGTTGTCTACTTGTTTTTGTTTCTCATTTTCACTTAGCATAGGTTTTTTTATTATATCACTTCATCACGCTTGTTAATCATCATGCCATCCTCTAAGCGTTTTCTTCGAATGATCCATTCTTCTATTCACAAAACTTTCTCTAGTTGTCTACCTCCTGATATCTCCGACATCGCCATCGCCTTTGCGTTGGACACATTCAAGAAGACCCGCTTCTCATGCCATTCTTTCTTTCTACGGCGTTGTCTTAGTTGTAATGTTCTTCCTCGTGGCTTCGTATCGCATTTCCGTCCTCAATTAGGTAACTCCAAACCGTCATATGTTTCCCGCTTTACTCGTATCGATCGACAATATGGATTTTCTTGCATGCGTGCCGTACTGAACTGCCACTCTGACCTCATCTCTGATTTATCCTCTTCATTAGAATCACTCCGTCTACGCCTATTAACTCTCACATCAAACGTTTTCCCTGTCTACTTTCTCGTACGCTTCATCATCCATTGCCTTAATAGCCAGTTATACACTTTTCTTAACTCTTCCCATTCTCGTAAATTCTCATCCCTATTTCCTTCATCTTATTCCCCCACCTATCAACCGATCAATTTTCATCCACCTTCTACATCTCCACCTACTACTAATGCTTCCGGCACTCCTGAACCCCTCTCCTTAGATCTACCAACTAATCATCATCCTTTAGTACGTTGTATACCGCCTGATCTCCCCTTATCTGCTGATGAAATATCCGTTCTCAGCAAAGGTCTTACCTTTATCCCGCTCCGCCCCAGCTGTGATCGCTATTCCTTGGAATGTGATGTCAATCGATTTTACCGTATTCTTCGTCTTAAACAACACTTTTATTACCACCCTTCGTCCTCTGAACCGGTTTCACTTGATGACCCTTTCTCCTCTTACCATCATCACAAACATGATTGGACCCCCCCTTCTTCTCCTGAAACCAAAACACTTGATGCCTACATTGACTTTACCCTTCATGCTATACAACAGTTACGTTTTCCTAAACTACGTCGCTCTAATCTCACTAGATCAGAGTCACGGGCGCTCTCCAAACTTCGCTCACGTGATGACATCGTGATTAAACCGGCTGATAAGGGTGGCACTGTAGTTGTGTGGCAGAAGGACCTATATATCAAAGAAGCCACGCGCCAGTTAGAGGACGTGGATTTCTATCGTCCATGTGCCAAGGATCCAATTTTAGCACATAATGATACAGTGGACAAAACTCTTAAACAACTTATTAACAGCAATCAACTCCCCGTTAGTGCCCTCAAACTTCGGATTATTAAAAGCAATCTGGGTTCTCCTGCTCTGTATTTACTACCTAAAATACATAAACCATCTAACCCAGGTAGACCAATTGTTTCCGCCTGTTCTTGTCCAACTGAATTAATTTCTGATTTCTTAGACAGTGTCTTCCAACCTCTTGTCGCATCTCTTCCATCTTACCTAAAGGACACTAACCATGCTCTATCCATCTTTTCCTCTATTGCTCTCGATCCTCTTCACACCTATCACATATTCCTTCTAGATGTTGTTTCCCTCTATACATGTATTCCTCATAATGATGGGCTTCTGGCGTTACAGTTCTTTCTTAACATCAATCCGCATAAGTCTATTGCTACTGCCGCTATTCTTCGACTGGCAGAATTAGTTCTCACCTTGAATTCTTTTGAATTCAATGGACACTTTTTTGATCAAATTAGCGGTGTAGCGATGGGTACTAAAATGGGACCTAGTTATGCCTGCCTATTTATGGGTCACCTTGAACATCTTATCTTTACCACTTTTCAGGGCCCTGTCCCTTCCATATTCCACCGCTACATAGACGATGGGTTTGGGGTTACTGATATTTCTCTTGATAACCTCAACCTTTTCATTGACTTTGTGAGTGGTTTCCATCCAGCTATTAAATTTACTTCTCTTATTTCCTCCACCTCTGTAAACTTCCTTGACATTTGTGTTTCCATAGGATCCACATCCCTTACCACTTCTATACATTATAAGCCTACGGCCTCTCATAGTTTTCTTCTTTATACATCATCTCATCCAAGGTCTTGTCGGCATGCCCTCCCTTTCTCTCAGCTACTTCGTCTTCGTCGTCTCTGCCAAGACGATGTAGATTTTCAGGTTCAATCTCTTAAGATGCTGGATTTTTTTCGCCGTCGCTTATACCCTGATGATATTCTGTCATCAGCTTTACAACGTGTTCGTACTATTTCCCGCTCAGTGGCCCTCGTACCATCTATTAAACATACCTCTGATCGCCCAATACTGGCTATCACTTTTCATCCTCATAATATGCCGGCACTACGTATCCTATTACGACATTTCTCTATCCTCCAGTTAGATCCCATCTCCAGTCCTGCATTTCCCTCTCTTCCACTAGTCGCTTTTCGGAGGGACAGAAACCTTCGGGATCTCTTAGTTCATTCTCGTCTGCGCACTTCTGCAGGTCAACTAGGAACTGTCCCTTGTCATCGAAATTGTTTGACTTGCCCTTTTGTTATTCTCACTCCTATTTTACAGTTTCCTAAATCACACTTTGATATTCATGATTCTTTTTCATGTGTGTCCCGTAACTTAATATACTCTATCATATGTAAGCGTTGTGATATGAAGTATATTGGTGAGACTGGTAGACGTTTAGCTGATAGATTCGCCGAACATTTGAGAGATATCACGAATCATCGTGACTCCCCAGTGGCTAATCATTTTAACAGCCCGTCACATCATGGTAGCTCTGATGTCTCTGTAACCGGTTTGTTACGTTGTTATACCGGTGACCGGCAACGTCAGTCCTTGGAATATCGTCTCATTTGTCATATGGGAGTCTTGCAACCAAACGGAATGAACATTAATCACCGTTTTGTTTGAGTTACCCACCTTTTCTTTATACCCTCTACTCCCGTATTGCACTGATTCTTGTAATTATTTGTCTTTGTACACTTTCGTGAATAATTATTATTTTTGTGTTTGCCGTTCTTCTATATAATTCCTTTATGTCTTCTTTCGTTTGTGTATGTCAATATGTGATTATTTTGTACTCTGCCATTTTGTTATTGTTAAATCATTTACATATTTAGATTTTGATTTCCTCGTTTTTATTGCAGTTGTCTCTCGATGGGTGCCCACACATATATAGTTATTTGTATATGCATTTCGTTTTACATGGTTCTATGTATCCACACAATTACTTTGGGCCACACATTTGTATGTATACATATGCAGTTGTTATAGCATTATCTTTATGTGAACGAACGTTTATATTTACATTAATATATGTATATGTTTCTATGTGTATGAATGTTCATGTTATTATTTATGTGAGAAAGTGTTTATTTGCATGAATGTTCATATTTGTGTATACATATAGATATGTATATTTATGTGAGCGCTTTTTTATGTTAATGCACGTATCTCCATTCTGTGTCAATGTGTATACCTATTCTGGTGTGAGCCCTTTCCTGTGTGTGGATACATTTACATGCCTGTGCATTTTGTGTGGGTATCCTTCACACATCTGTGTCCATCTTGTTATGTGTTTATTTCTTGACTCTTGGTGTGTGTTTACATTTCTATGTATGTTTAGGTTTGGTTTTATATATATGTTTATGTCTATATTTGGTTTCACATTCATTCCATGCGTTTTCAAATGTTGATTCTTCTTCTATCCTTCCTTCCCCAAACCCACTCACCCCACCACCACACAACCTCATCATTACTCATCTATCATTGTCATATGCCATTCTTGTTGGCGTAGGTGACCATGGTTCTCTGTTCACAGTATTGTTATCAGGATCGTTGTTTCCAAGCCTTGCTAGGTTGTCACATGAATATTTTCTCACGTCCCCATCTGTCTCTGTTCCCTTCAGTCGTGCCTGTTGTGACTATGTTCTTAAAACCTGCCTGTCTGATAGAGTGACAAAAGGGGTATTTTTCTTATCTTTTTCTTTTATTATTCTTGCACTCATCTATAGTGTCTCTAATTTCCCACTTTCGGTTTGTTTATAATGAATGCACGCATTTTCACCTTGACTAGATGCGTTGCCATCCCTGCGCTATTATGGAGACGAGGGCTTGATGAAATATAGACATCTATTTATTTTTTTATTTTGTCGTTTTCTGTTGTTTGTCTCTTGAAAAAGGTTCAATTTGAGCCGATACGTTGAGAATTGTCCTGTTTAGTTTTATTGTATGTTTTTTGTTTTTTTTCTTAAAAATATATTTTTATTAATAGGCTAGGTAAGTGTTTTAGTAACCTTTTTACATCATTTTGCATTACTACTGGAATCAAAGCTCTATGGGACACTGTATGAACTACAAAAGACAGTGAGTTTTATTAAGGAGACAGAATTACAGATATAGACATGTTTCAAGTGAACGAAAGAAGAAGAAATCTTAACATACAATATATTAGCTTACACATAAACATTCAAATATATATATATATTGACTGAAACTGAAAGTAGGGCAGTGGAGTGGTATATCCAGGATAAATCATATTGTGAATAAGTTTCAAACCTTCATGTGCCAAACATAAATATTCATTATCATTATGTGCTGACTCCGCAATGAAGGTTGGCTGCAACAGACCTCCAGCATTAGCTGTCTCTTGTCATGGTGGTACACTGAGCTAAACTGTAACCAGTCCATCTCATGATGCTACTCTCCCCCTTGTATCTCTGCATACCTCTTGCTCGCCTCCCCTCGACTTTACTCTCAAGTAAGTTCAAGAAGGTTTCATTTCTTTTAATATGTCCAAAATATTTTATTTGTTTGATCTTTATTTATTTTATTTCCTTTAACAATTCTTTCTTAATATGAAGTGTTATTAAAACCTCTGTTTTCTTCTCTTTCCATAAAGTTCTCCTTATTTTTCTATATATATCGACATCTCAAAGGCATCAATTCTGTCTTCTACGTTTTTTATTATCCATGTTTCAGACCCGTACTTCAATATAGAACAGATGTAGCATTTTATAATTCTAATTTCTAGCTTGTTTGTAATTTGTTTAGGTGTCAATATTTTCCTTATGTCATTGAAAGTACAAACAGAAATATAGATAAGTAATAATCACATGAGCAGGAGATGATGATATTCAGAACATATAGATGGAAAGGACATTTACCTGTGAATTCATTTGTATAATCGTATGCCAATTTGGAAAAATTACTCAAAATGTGAACATAGGGTGCTATTTTCTGAGACACAGGAGATCCTTGCAGTTTTTGACCTAAACTTCTGCACAAGCCTAGGAAACTTTATCAGAGTAAAGAAAATGCTGTTTAAACATACGAAAAATTGGTTCAATTTACAGTAAATTACACTTAATGTCCTCTCTAAGCTGCACTGCCAGAGAGAGCCATGCATGAAAATTAACATTATACAAACAATATTGAGTCATGGATATAAACAAGACACTCAAGGTTGATGTCATGCTTTTTGTAACTGCATAAAATCTCATCTGATTAGTGCACAAAAGAAAACTTTTAGAGTCAAACATTGATTACAGTCACTCATAAAATTCCTTGCTCTATGGTTTAGAAGTGATGTCCATTCTGAATCTCAGAAGTTCAAGGTAACAGATCAAATTCAGGTACAGACAGTTGGGCAATTGGAAGGTTCAAAAAAAAATAGCAAAATACTGAATGCAAATGAACTCTGAAAAAACATTAAAAAGATATGATAAGACTGATTGCAACACCATAAATAGGATGTGCAGCAAACTTGTTTTTTCATGATTTAGTTATGGTAAAGGTAGGTCAACAGAAATAAGATGTAGAATAGGACAGACAAAAACAACATTCAGAAAAATGAAAAATATACTGTGTAATATGACCTTGTCATTAGAGGTGAGAAAGAGAGTTCTGCAGTGCTATATAACCCCTATACTAACATATGGGTATGAGTCTTGGACAATAAACAAACTGGAAAGTGGGAGATTTGAGGCAACAGAGATGTGGTTCTACAGAAGAATGCTGAGAATACCATGGACTGCCAGAAAAACTAATGTGGAGGTGTTAAAAGAGTTAAATGCGAAACTGACCTTAATCAACAATATAAGAAAACAGCAATCTTCTTTTTTTGGCCACTTCATGAGACAGGCAGGTTTAGAGAACATAATCACAACAGGCAAGATTGAAGGCACCAGAGACAGAGGGCGACAACGTGAGAAAATATTAGACAGTTTGACAACCTGGCACGGCAAAGAAACAACAACGACTTTGATACATAATACTGTGGACAGAGAGCTGTGGAGAGCCATGACCGCCTACGCCACCCAGCATGGCACCTGATGATGATGAAAGGTAGGTCCCATGACAGCAAGCTGCCGCCGGGGATGAAGATAACTCTTCATGTACTAAGCCACAGCAACTATTAGGTGGGGTGGCCAGTTCCCTTCCTTTCTCACTTTATCTCTCATAACTCATGCATCAGATTTATTGCCAAACATGGACAACGACAGCACAAGACAAACGTAAGCTCGTGACAGCTGAAATGGCGTGCTTACGTAGAATCCTAGGAATATCGATAAGAGACAGGGTGAGGAATGAGGATATCCGACAAAAAACCAGCACCACCCCAATCTTAGAATACATCAAGAGACAACAAATAAAATGGTTTGCACACATCAGCAGACTACCATCAAACAGCATACTACAGCAAGCTATGCTAAACAGATACAGCATAGGCAGACCTAGAGGCCGACCACGAAAACGATGGACCACTGAAATAAAAGAGGCAACAAATTCCACAATATACTCAGCACATAAGAGGGCCATCTCCAGAAAACTCTTCTACCCCTGACGCCGAAAGACAACAAAGGGTTTCAGCGAATAGATAGACTCATGCATCAGGTACTCATTTACAGCTGAGTTGACAGGAGGAGTGGTTGTGTCAAGCGAGAAATCACAACCCGGATTTGTCATTTTTGTGTGTCCGGACGTGGTTTTGAACCTGGCACGCTGCAACCCAGTGATAGCATGCAAACTTAGTACAAATGGGTTGCATTGTTGAACAGTGGCTTGAGGCAATTGAGATGATGAAGTTTAATATTGTCACATCCATTTTCATGTCTGGTCATGTGAATGTTCAAGGCAGTGAAAGTGTGGTATCAACTAGGCTACTGATCTCCTCATGATGTAGCATTTATAAACTAAACTGAATAAATAAGCCAATCATGCTGAAACTACTATCATGGTAAAATGGAGAGCATGGACTGATCATTAGGTATAGTAATAGAAAAAAGTATATTAGATAATCCATTTATAAGCTGAGCATGTAACTTCAATGTCCAAAATGTGATAACAGTTGGAAACCTGTGTATAGCAGAATATATTTTTAAAATACCAGCAATAATAATGTGGAATTCTGTTAAAAGAATGAAAGGACAAGTAAAATATTTGTAAAAGGAAAATAACAAAAACTTTATCAAGAGGCAAGGTCATTTCTTACATTTGCCACAACTAAACCTGTACAGACATAAAATACAACATCCATGATAATATGGTGTGCAAACTTGCCTGGAGGCATGGACAGACTCATCAGAGTCTGCTAAAGTATAATGTAAACATTTCAAGTATAGGGTTGTTTCCCAACACCAGAGTTTTATCTCTTGACCACCAGGTATCAGTGTTCAGAGATATAGGATTCATTTATTCCTTAAGTGCTGTTTCAGTAACAGAGGCTGAATGTATTGATAACATCAGCCATTATGGTAACTTCCTAGCCAGAGTCAATGAATTCAGATCAATTTTGAGCTTGGCTTTAAGATTTTCCTTGAAACTGCACAGTGTAACAAAAAGGTGTCTGCATATGAGAACACAATTGTTGTTTTAGAATGGCAGATAGGGGCACATGTGCACAGTTTTTTCCTGTTACATATAGACCTATTAGACTGTATTCTGTGTTACCATTTTTGTGTTTCTACAGGTAATAATTTAAAAAATATTATATTGTGCTCATATATAGGCCTAAGCTGTATATCAATAGCAGAAATATTTTTTTTAAATAACAAATTATATATGGAAATATTTGTGGTGTAGTGGCTGTTTTCATTTATCTTGTGTTCATAAAGTCGCATCTTCAAAACCTTTCTCAGAGGTTCAGAAAAATTATCACTTGAAGTCACAGAACTACATACTATGAGTGATACTCTTTGTAGGAATCATGATGCTCTGTTGAGAAGGACAGGGTTGATTATGTGCCACGTTTATGAGCTTGCTGGTTGAACACATTCCTCACTCGGCCCCTCAGATGTCCAATCCTACTCATGCTACTGAATACAAAATTTTCTCTGTGCATCATCTATTGTAGTTTCTGCATTGAAGAAGCACTTGCAAACCAACAGCAAAATGTCTCCCTAATCTTTCACAATTCACCAGCTAATGACTGCATTAACTCACACAAAGATATTAGGCATCAGGCTTGCTTCCTGTGAGCTTATCAGGGAATTTATAAGGCATCTTTGAAAATGAAACAATTTTTGTTAATCATGCTACAGAAACCTGTATATATAATAGATAGTAATAGTGTATGGTGAAGAACTGAAGATGAAAAAACTTACCCATTAGTTATAAAATCCTTATTCAGCAAATCTTTGACTACTTCCCATCCTACTTCATTGAAATCTATGGAATTAAATGTGATGCTGAGCAATAGATTTGTCCAGGAATATTGATCATTTTGGTAATTGCTGATGGCATCTTTCAGTCGAATGTAATGCTTGTAGAGATCAGAAAGTGGAACAACATGAGTATACAGTTCACTGTCATAGAGGATTTCCATTTCTCTGACTGTGACATTTATCTGAAAACAAGAGTGTACTTCATATAGAGACTGATTTTCATTTTTAGCATCGAATTTTAGCATCCTGTTGGAAATCTAGTAGGACCATTGTGCTGCTATAAGAGAGATCCAGTCAGAGTTTGAGAATGAATGGGGAACAATTTTAAACATTATTCTAATAAAGCATTAATTAATGGTCAATGAAGAAAATAAGAAGTAAACAGTAGCAGTCAAAACTAATATGAATAAGCCAGGATATCTAAAAAATTGATATAGAAAGCATATAACTGTGCTACTTAAACTCAAATATGGTGCTGTAGAGTGAAGAATGTCTTACCAAATCTTTTATTTCTGACAATTGCAATCTCTTTATGATGATATTAAATCTATCCACGACATCACCAGTACATAAAGTATTATAAATGTCCAGATAGACATCATTTGGAACTTTTGCTTGAATCACTTTTACAATGCTGTCACACACTGACAAATATGTGCTATCATCTTCTATAATGTCCTGAAATAAGATTAAATAGTATTAATAGTATTAAACTTGACTGGATACATTTTTGAAGTGTTACATTAAATGTTATCTAGGTACAATGATTACAGCAGATGGAAGAAGTTCAACAGAAATAAGATGCAGAATAGGACAGGCAAAAACAACATTCAGAAAAATGAAAAATATACTGTGTAATAAGACCATGTCATTAGAGGTGAGAAAGAGAGTTCTGCAGTGCTATATAACCCCTATACTAACATATGGGTACGAGTCTTGGACAATAAACAAACTGGAAAGTGGGAGATTGGAGGCAACAGAGATGTGGTTTTACAGAAGAATGCTGAGAATACCATGGACTGCCAGAAAAACTAATGTAGAGGTGTTGAAAGAGTTAAATGCGAAATAGACCTTCATCAACAATATAAGAAAAAGGCAATCTTCTTTTTTTGGCCACTTCATGAGACAGGCAGGTTTAGAGAACATAATCACAACAGGCAAGATTATAGGCACCAGAGACAGAGGGAGACAATGTGAGAAAATATTAGACAGTTTGACAACCTGGCACGGCAAGGAAACAACAACGACTTTGATACATAATACTGTGGACAGAGAGCTGTGGAGAGCCATGACCGCCTACGCCACCCGGCATGGCACCTGATGATGATGACATTAAATGGAGAAATTGTACACTATTTCTTGAACTATTTATCTATGTTCTTTTGGTGCTGTATATTCTGCATAAAGCAGAGACCAATGCTCTCCTTTAGCGATGTGATCTTATGTTATTCTGGCATGTTATTGATACATAGTCCTCTTTGATGGTTATTCTACAAATAGACTTTCTTGATCTTTCTTTTGTCATCTGTATGATATGCAGTCTCTGGGTCACAAACTTATTTGCCATCTGTACTAGTTTTAATGCTTTTAAGTCTATTGTCTATTGTCTATAGTCTATTGTCATTCATTCAAAGTAACTGTCCAATTTGGCAGGGTAACAGTAACTGACAAATTTGGTTTCCTCTCTTGCTGTTTATCTTCAATTCTTCCCAATTTATTGAACACTGTAAAATAATTAAGATTATTTTTAAATCTTGAAAATAATTTTTCTCAATAATTATTTAAGATTCATCATCATCAGGTGTCATTCTGGCTGGCATTGGTGATTATAGTTCTCCACAGCTCTCTATATCCAGTATTATGTATCAGAATTGTTGTTGTTTCCTTACCATGCTAGGTTGTTAAACTAATGTTTTCTTATGTTGTCACCCTCTGTCTCTGTTGCCCTCAATCTTGCCTATTGTGACTATGTTCTCCAAACCTCCTTGTCTCATAACATGGCCACTACATCAGCAAATTAAGATTATAATAATAATTAAAATTATTCTTAATTTTTAAATGAATATGAAAGGATGCAATGGAAAACCACATTATAGTTTGTCTAGTAAATTTAAATTTGTGACCAACATTAGATGATTACAAATTGCCATCATAAAATGTTGCAGAATAAATCCTCTCAAAAGGAGACACAAATGTATGCACACATAAATTATTACTATGATAATCAAGTTATGGTCTTAAATTTGTGTGACTCACAGTAAAGACTTGTGTACTTGTGAATCCCTCTAGCAAAGCTCTGGTGACAACCGGACCATATTGGAAAACGTGATTTAGTTCATTCTTGATTCGAGTATCATCATCAATGATGCTTCTCAGGGCATGCTTTAACTCTGTTTTATAGCAAGTCAAAGAAAAATACAGATGAACAGAAATTGTTGTTTTTAAATTCTAGTAATTCAAGTACAATATGAAGCAGTTTCAAATTATGAGTTTTATATGCTTGTAAAAATCTCACCTGTTGACTTTTCTGTAAATAGTGACAGCAAATCCATACTATTCTCTGCTATGTTGGCAAATTTCTGCACTAATGACCAGTCTGAAAGTTTCTCAAGAATTTTCTGTGAACTCTCTAAAATGTGAATAACGGTCCTGTTGAGAAAGGATACAAAACTGATTTATTGTAACACCCATAACATAATGGTCAGTGCACTGATTTTCTACAACAATGGTGCAAGATCAATCTATTTAAAGTTGGGAAGAACATTTATCAAACAAGATACTTATTATCAAGATAATCATGAAAAGAATCGAACAATATATGAACAAAGAAATAATTATAGATCAGGTTTAGACAGAATAAAGGTACTAGGGATCATAAGAAATATAATAGAGAATTGCAGAGTTAAATGCAGGCATATACACCTGTTTCACTACTCAAAGACAATGATGAAGGAAGGATAAATAATATATATGTATTGAAAGAAATTAATGTTATATGTTATAAAATATATATAATGATTAATTTTTATTATTTACAAATTATATATATATATATATATATATATATATATATATATATATATATATATATATATATATATATATATATATATATATATATAGGGTAGTCGGGGGTAAGATGGAGCGCAGGGCAAGACGGCGTTACGGTTTTTTCCGAGTCTATGGATTTTTTCGGTAGGGCACATGACTAGGTCTGGTGGGAAACGTCCATTCTATGACACAACGAAATTTTATAGTTCACGGACAGGTCGTTTTCCAACGATGAGATAAATTTGTTTTTTTAATGCGTCTTGAATTATTTTTTTTCCAACTTTTTACTCCTTGCCTTCTGTTATCATTACTGTCATGTTTTTTTTACATGTTTAAACTGAAACATATATTGTATTGTTAAGTTATTAAGCACATTACATTGTCAAAATATTTTTTTTTTGGGTGACATTTTATTAAAGTTGCTAACCATATAATTTGGGGAAGATAGTGCACAGTTAGTGGGGTAAGATAGCGCATTCAAAATGTTATGGAAAAAATGCAGATGTCATGGATGCTGATCTAAGGTTGGGAGAGACTGATATATATGGTTATAATGATCAACCAACCTTACAAAAGCATTATTAGCTTTAAAACAGAACTTATGTGTTATTTTCTTTGTTGAAATTTTGTTCTCAGAGTAAAGTTACAAAACTAGGTCTATCTATTTATTTTATCTATACTTAACACACATTTACACACTGCCTGTGTGTTAGACATGTTGCAGAGGTGATTGCCCTCATTTTATAATGATTTGTATCACCTTTTTTCCTGCGCCATCTTGCCCCCAAAAATTGGGCAAGATGGTTTTTTTTTACATATGTTAGAAAATTTTCATTCTACTGTCTACACATAGTTGTATGTTGTCAATAACATCACAAATGTAAGATAAATGGATAAGCTATACACTGATACCAGTTTGGTCTCTCATAATTACGTCTAGTTGTCAGAATATGCTAAAATGTGAAAAGTGCGCCATCTTACCCCCTTCTACCCTATATATATATATATATATATATATATATATATATATATAAACCCCACAAATGGCTCCTACCTTAGACCTTGAAAATTGGAACAAGACTAAATTTTGAAAAGTAAGGGTGGCAAGCATGATACTGACTGGGATTGCCCGTAGCTGTGCTGTCAGTCACTGAAACATGAGCTAACAGCAAATTCCTTATATGCTTTATTCTCTATCATTCTGGGAAGTTGAGTCATTGCTAAATGGTGTGGTACATATAGAATAACAACTATCAGTATGTGAATGGAGATTGGTCAGCTATGGCAACCCTAAGATGGGTCTATAAAACAGACAGTGGCAGCCAGGGCCATTACTGTGTTACTTTCAAACTGTGATGAGCAAGATTCAGAATGGATAACTCGATATGTTTCCCACTCCCAGGGACGTATGTGGATATTTTTCTCTGGTCATACTGGAGTTCAGAGTTATAATAGTGTTGACAAACTGTCTTAAAGAACATGATCTGTAGTTTCAATTTCTTAACAATCTGATTCAGTAAATAAAGTAGAATTTGAAAATACCAACTTCACATGAAGTGGCGTTGACAAAATAATTATATATAACTATGACAAGGCTCTGTGTCTGCAAAGTACAGAGCACGTCTGTGATAGCTTGTTACAAGGTACAAGGTACTGTACAAGGTACAGTTTCAGGTCATTTGGTGCGTATGCCAGACCATCGTCTGCCAAAGATACTTCTCTATGGTGAGCTAGAGAAGGGTATACGATCTCAAGGTGGCCAAAGGAAGCGCTACAAGGACTCGTTAAAGGACTCACTGAAAGCCTTTGAAATAGACTACGATACATGGGAAGAACTTGCACAAAATAGATCTACATGGCGTTCTAAAATAAAAAAGAGCGCATCATCTTGTGAAAAGAAGAGAAATGCAGCAGCTCAACAGCGGAGAGCAGCTAGAAAGTCACGGATAGACCAAGATCCGTCTACAGTCGTTATTCCATGTCCAAACTGTCCAAGGACATTCACAGCTCGAATAGGGCTCATTAGCCATCTACGAACTCATAATCAAGGACATAACTAAAATTGAATTTTCACAAGTGGATATAACAAATGGTCATCATCACTTGTGATGGATGAACAACACAGTGTTCTAATCCTGCAGCTGGCAATTGTGCTTCTGGACTGTCCAAAAAGCAATGGCAAACTAATGAATATATATTGCCTATGAAATTACTAAAGCCAAAAATTGCTAGGTTGATGGCTTCATCCAGAACTGAATGTTTTTGTAATTGTCGCCAATAAACCCAGGAATTGCAAGAGATTTGCTCTAACTTCCTATGTGGTGGGGTGGTTTCTCAGAGCTTTCTTTCATACCCCGAGGACTTCAGCTTTCGACTTAGTGTAATACCTATTGATAGAGCCTTCTACTGGGGGGGGGGGGGAAGGGGTTGGAGGGTTGGGAATGGTATATGTCACAAGATGAGCTGATAGTTTGCCTGGGTCACCTATTGTGTGGCTGTACTCAAACGAAGCATTTCGCAGCCAGTGAGCTATTCCTCATGTAGAAAGACCATTCCATTACCACCCTTCATGGCCCTAGGTCCCAGACTTACACTTTCTTCTGTATGAGCCATGTTGGGCAATGGCAACAGTTGAATTAGACTGAGGGTTGATACACCTTCCTAGATGAGGTGCTGATTTGCCAAACATGTCTGGGGTCTGGGATATGATCTGTTCATCTCTCACTTCATCTGTTTATGAAGACCTTCCAATACATCGCCAGACGTGTTCTGTGTTTTGACTACATCATTGCATTTATCTCCCAAAGCAGTATGAGCCTATCCCAAACGCAGAGCTTCGTAGTCAGCGAACAAATCTCGTGTAAGAAAGGCATCATTCCCCTCTATGCCCTTAGATACTGAACATCTGCCAAAGATGGATGTGTCGGGCCAATGGCGCAAAACAAACGGTGACACTGCACATTTCCATTCTCTCTACTATATCTTGCTGGAAATCTAATAGGACCATGGTCCTGCCACAAGAGATATCCAGCGAAAGTTTGAGAATGAACACTGAAAAAGAAGAAGAAGATACTGAACCCAATTCCCTCTGTATGAGCCATGTTGGAAACAGCGACAGTCGAGTTAGACTTGGTTTACAATGCCTTCGAAGACAAGGACTTGCTTCCCGTCTATGTTGCCCACACTGTCCAGAGTCTGAGTCTCAACACTGCTTCAGACAGAAGTTTTGAACAATGTGCTCCCTAACATTTGTTCAATGCTTCTCCTGTGTGCAATGGGGAGCTTTATTCAAAGTTCTTTTCCATAATCAGAAGTGCATGTTCAAGTTGGCATATCCAACACCTGAGTCATTACTCCTAATTTGCATGGGGTCAATTGTGGTGTGCCATATATGCTTATGTGTGTTCTTGAGCATGTACAGCACTACAGCCAGTCGGTCTCGTGTCAGACAATTGTAGCTTCGTTGCCACCATATCATTTCACATACACAACGCTGTCTTCTAGTGCATGTTGCTTTTTCTAGATGCAAACTGTACTCTTAGGATCACCATATCTTAGCAAGATCTCCCAATATTGGGACATTGATATTGGCTGCCCTCTAATGTTTCTGCATTTTTGGCTGACCAAGGCGAAATGCACAGATGCCTTATATTACTGTGTGTATTGGTGTAAAGGTCGATATTGCTTGTCTCTTTGCAGGCTAATTCTTATTCCATCTACAGCCTGCATATACACCAGAGTCTAAAAGTGTTGTCCAGGAACACAGCATGAGTAGCCTGATTTTTTATTCCAGGATGCACCACGTGGAGGTACTTTCAGGATCTTTGTTATCTGCTAACCCTGGGTCCACACAAGAGCAATGAGTGACCCTATGCACCCCTCCCGAGCTGAATATGCTAGCAATTTTTTTATATGCCAATAAGACAAAGAAAAACTGTTATCAATCCTGTCATAAGAAATATTAAATTAAATTCTTTACAGTGCAATAACAAACTAAATTGATATTTCTAAGAAATAAAATTGGGCTAGTCTGAAGCAACATACTAAACATGATCACAAACAAACAAAATACATACTCTTTGTTCAGTGTCTTTTCTCTTCTGATATCACGGTAAACATCCAGCCAATCAATCTCAACTATAAATTCCAAAACAGCAATAAAATCTTGAGTTGCTTCTTCTTGTGAAAGCAATCTGATATTCTTTATGAGATCTTTCAATGGCTGGACAAATTCCTGAAGATGTGTCAGAAAACAAAATGTGTAAGTGAACATTTCGCGCAGAGTTGAGCAACCTGTTTGGGTTGGAGGACTGGATTAAGCTTTCCTTGCAAGCTATGCAAAAAGCATTTTCTAGTATTTTGAAACTCCCAATTAGTTGTTTTTTTTAAGCTCAGTGGCCACTGCATATAGTACTGGTGGGCCAGTAAAATGGCCTGTGGGTCATATTTTCCCCACCCCTTATTTCATCAGCAAGTGCCATCTCCATATTGAAGATTTTCTGCAACAGACCTCCAACATCCTGTCTCTTGCCTTAATGTTGCACATTGATAAACTGCATTCTGTCCATCTCATGTTTTCCTCTCATTCTGATAGACTTTTATTGTTGTCCATTTTGTGATCCCTCCCATTTGTATCTCTGTCTACCTCTTGCTCACTTCCTCTCAACTCTATCTTCAAGTAATGTCTTCATCAAAATGTGTCATCTTTTAACTCTTAATTTACAGCCCATCTTTCTATAAGACGCATAAATAGTTTCCTTATTTTGGCTAATCTTTCTAAAAGACGATTGGAGACAGTGGGAGACATTGCGAAGAAAACCTTCACCAAAAACTTTCATAAAGATACAGTAGTATTTTGCCCAATCACAATATTCTAAAGGTCTTGTCTCATGACATTGGTCAGCCATTTTTTGATATTAGTTCGGGAGCAAATGAGAAACTGTAAGTTTATTGGTTGGCATTTTATTAGCAAAGACTGTGCAAAAATTAAGGAATTCAAGCATGTCAACTCATTCAAATCATCACATAACTTTTATTTGTGCACAGAAATATTTTAAATTTTCCAAATAGTTGCAAAACTGGATATAATTTACAAAACAGCTAACTTTGGATGATAGTCACATGTTTCTAAGTCTGTACATATTTTTAATAATTTAGGGATATTGGTTTATTTTGGAGTTTTACAATCATTAGTTTAGGCCTATGTTTTGTCTTGTAATGTACTACGAATTTCTGCTCCTCAAACAAGACAATAGACATATATTCTAGAAATGGCATTCAATTGTGCATATTTTAATGCATAGGACTAGTACATCACTGTAGGTTTACAAATAAATAAAATATTTTTAAAAGACTAAATGTAACCCGTAAAATATAGGCCTAAGCCTTTTTACAAATTCTTCAACTCATGTCAACAAACACTGAAATCATCACAGAACGTTTATTTGTACATAGAAACATTTGAAACTATCCAAATACTAAATGATATACTATACAAAACACACAATTTTAACTGTTAGAATCATATATCTGATATTATTAAAAATATTTTTTGAATTAATATTTTTAAAATTGTAGCTGTTGTTATGTTTTATCATAACCTTTCATCTAATATGCTATGTATTTCCGCTCTTCAAACAGACACATATTCTGAAAATGTCATTCAATTGTGAACATTTTTATGTATAAATATCACTGTAGGTTTACAAATAAATAAAATAATGTACAAATACTAAATGTAAACACACTCTTAATTTTGTTGCTTAGAAAGAGTGCATAAAATGTGAGTTTAGTTCATGTATAGGCTACTATGAGATAATATGTCCTAAATATTTTATATCTTTGATTGGTATTTCCTTGAATCGTTCTCTTTTTATATGCACCGTTATGTGAAACTCATTTTTGTGTGTTTTCTTTTTCTTCCATGAACATGAGGTTCTCCCTATTCTTCCGCATATCTACATCTCAAAGAATAAATTCTGTCTTCTAGTTATTTGTTCATTACCCATGTATCTAAGCCATACAATATTCAAATGTGTCAGCTAGTATGGATTTTTCTTATTAATATGGGTTTCGGACCCCCTAAAAATAACAATAATGTTTTTTTTACAAATCATCTAATTTCCTAGTAATTATTACTAATGCAGATGTTTTTATCTCACATACTCATATTAAGGTATCAATATTATGTGTAATATAGACCCAAAAAAACAGATAAATTGATGGTTGGAAAACATATATGAGAGTGCTGTAAAGTATACTTGCCTCTGCAGTTCCATTCCATTCATTTTCTTTTAGTTGTATGATATTGCTACTCATTTTTATACCATTATTTACAGCAGCCCACAATGTAGAATTTTGTACATTCAGACTAACCATCAGAGGCTCCAGACGGTACACTATTTCTTTAATCCTGTTGATTGGTGTAACAAATGCATTAAATACTAATCATTTTCACTAAATATTACATTATGACAATTTTTATTCAGCATTCAACATCTCTAGTGAAATGTTTTATTCTTGATTAAGACAAAAACACCATGGTAAAGGCACATTTCCAGAACTGCTCAGATTATCAGCTCATCTGCCGTTTAATATTATATATTCTCAGTGTTTCAGTTAGTTGATGATTTTAGAGTTCTTTGGATATTTCTGGAAAGGATACATGTTCTTCCCTCTACTTCGATAACTTCTATCTCTAACATTTTCTGAAAATGTACATTATCTCTTTCAGCATCCTCTTTAATACTTTGTAATGTATCCATACCAGCTTTAATTACCTCAACTCTGTCTCTTATCATCTTTGTGCCATCTATAGTAAAATGTGCATATATTCCTTTCTACTTACTTTCAAATTTTCTTGCCCTAATCTTCACTCTTTCAATATTATAATATTCACTTCTGGCTGCTTTTTCTATACATATGGGTCATCTATAAAGTCACATTTACATTGCTGGTGATAAGCCACATGAATTATGTGCATTTAGTGTAAAGATAAAGCATTTTACTATTCTTACTTTAATTGGAGAAAAGACGAGTGCCACCAGCTAAACCTTCCGCCCACTGACATATTGCAATGGATAATCACTTCCCTTGGGAAGGCCAGGATCCTATTTGGTTCTCCCAATCCTGTGTAGCTCATGTATGGCTCTACGAGTCTGCTTTTGTACAGAAGCACCATCCCTGGGCAACGATCTTGGCTAGTTGGCTTAACTGCTTGAAGCTACTCAACAAGGGGATGTTTTCCTCTACAGTATACATAATTACTGGCGGAGAAGGCAGAAGATCATATTATCAACAACAGCTTTCAAAGCAGGAGTTGGAATGGCCCCGTATTAGGCAGAGGGTGCATCAAGGATGGTATAACAGACCAGAACTGGCTCAGAAAGCAATGGCAAACTACTGAGACATACACATGTCAAGAAACTCATGATGACCACAAATAAGCTTCAGGGGTCTGGTGGTGGGTCCTCCAGGCTGGACAGACCTAAAAAACAAAGTTACAACTACTAAGAAGCTATATCTTTTTAGTGACAACATACGGTTCTGAGACGTGGGCAATGATATTGACAATGGAAAAGAAATTATCTGCATTCAAAATTAAATGGTATAGAAAGGTCCTAAGAATATCATGGACAGAAAAAAACAACTAATGCAGATGTCCGCAAAGATCTGAACATAGAAGAAGAATGGCTCCTCCTCAAAACTATAAAAAATGCAAACTTATATATTTCTGACATATAAAGAGACACAATGGTTTGGAAAGATTAATTATGGAGGGGAAAGTTCTATGAAGGGAACAAGAGGCAGACCAAGACTACGACAGACGCATGACATCGAAGACATTCTGAACATGACAATGGAAGAAACTGGGCAGCTCACACAGAGCCATGAGGCTTACAGAATGGCAGTGAGGACAATGTTCTGCAAAGGACATGTCACATAGAGCGAGAATAAAGCACAGAGAAGAAATAAGCAGAGGAGGACAAATAAAAGCATGGACAGACAATATCAAGGACTAGACAAGACAAAGTTTTTTCCTCATTTGTTCGCACTGTTGAAAACAGAAATCACTGGAGGATTCTCTGTATTGGAACATCCAATGTGGTACCCCTATGACCCTGACGGGTTACGCCTTTTAACATAGATAGATTTAGTGCGGATCTGTGTGACATTGATGATACAATACTTACAAAAAAACACTACTGCTTATATCAATTATGTATTGAGTAAAGTGGCACACAGCACAATGAAGTTATTTTTTACAGCAGATGCTAGAAGTGTCTACCATTGATCTCAGTACATGCTGTAAAGACTTATATGGAGAATTGGACTGTGGAGAATTCTGTTTTGGATATTGATGTATATTTCTTCTGAAATCAATGGACATTCAGATATCTATGCATTTTGCATACTAACTATATCATAGAACTTATTTATTAAATTTCTAACTGAATTACTGTGAATAGGAATGTGTGTATCAAGAAACTTCTGCACAAATTATATAATAACATCTCTCATATATTTACCTTCATTATTAAATTCTTATTTACTTATTTCAACACATACATTTTCTTCAGTGGTTAACACCAAATTTGGACAACTAACAAAGCTAACTATACAGCTAACAGCAATCTTAAGATGTATGCATTTGTATGCAAATTTGGTTTTTCCATTTCTGCATCATAGAAACATGGCTTGATAAAATTTCATTCATCTATTTTGTGTATTATTGTTTAATTTATAAGTTATTTGTCTCTTGAAAAAGGTCCCATTTGGACAGACATGTTGAGATGTGTGCTGTGTAGTTTTATTGTATGTTTTTTTATATACTTTTTTATATATTTTTATTCATAGGTAAGGTAAGTGTTTTTAGCAACCAGTTTAATTCATTTTGCTTTACCAGTACTTATTGTGCTCTTCTATACAGTATTTAACCTGACAATAGCAGCCAAGGCTATTCCAAGTACAATATTTCTTTCTTTGTTAATGCTTCCATCACTGCTCATACAAGATCCTAAGGATTTAAAGGTATCAACTTCTAGTTTCTGTCCATTTACCATGATGTTTAACAGAAGTCATGTTGTCATCTCTCATTATTTTGCTCTTCTCAAACGTTTATTTCTATACCATATGTTTTGTAAGAATTTTCAAGTTTAAAAGTTATTATGTTCTTTCTAGTAGCAGAAAGACTCGGTACTACAAGTATATCAAACTAGTTAGCGAAGATTACCTCAGGAAAAATGAAGTTTGACTGTGCTCTATTATTTACTGTCATTTTCTAAAGCAATTGCAGGGAAGATTGAAAATATATGTAGGTATATGTGATAATGATTACACAGATGAATGCATGATGATGGCAGTTTCAGAGACTTACACATTCAGAGATGAAATTAAATCTGAGGCCCTCCTTATCCAGTCTGGGATATTTTTTATTATATCTACAATATTATCAATGCGAGCAAAGTCTCCAAGATATCGAATAATGGATTCCGCAGACAATACTGTTTCAAACATTTCAGCTATGCTGTTTAAGACTAGACTCCAGGTACTAGAACTTCCAAATCTTTCTTTCACTTTCTCAAATAGCTCTAGCTGTGAACAAAAAATGGAAATACCAACATCAATGACAGCAGACTCACAGTGAATTTAATGTTAAATACTATGTTGTTAATGCAATATTGATACTAGATACAGGTAACTATGAAATATTAAAACCAATGTTTAAGAGAAATAACAAAAAACAGAAGGAACAATGACTTTTCTACATTATGGTCCAACAGGGACCTTTATCAAGAAACATATAGGAACAGAGAATTAACAAACAGAATTATTAAATTGTCCATGCAATGGCCATATCACTGCATTGGAAATGATAAAAAACAGAAAAATGTACATTTAGAGACTGGCTACATAGGTGCGTGCTAGCACAAAAGTGCATTTAGTGATTTGCTACATCTATCTGTGCCAGCCAAAGTTAGTGATTGACCTCATCGAAAACACTAATATTGTTCTAAGGGTGAAAATTTGGTCAATACATTATTGTTTTGGTCTGAATCTAACTTGCTTTTCTCTAATTTTCACAACAGGTCCCTTGAGTCTTACTAGTATCATACTACATATTTCTCCTGGCACTGACAGCAAAGTTACTCCTCACCAATTGTTAATTAGAATCAGATAGACCACAGGTTCATTACAGGTATAAGTGTATACATTCCAACTTTTTAATAATGTGCATAATTTCATTCAGCATTCATGGATGTTACTGATTTAAAAAATACTTCATTCATTCGGAAATTAAAAAGTTGCAATTTGTGTTACCGTTGCATCAATCTGCACAAAACACATTTAGAGTTCCACTCAGGATCATCCGCGGGGGGGGGGGGGGGGGGGTCCCTCTCAGTGCATATCCGCTCAAATTGATGGATTCTGCAGTTTATGCATCGTTATCAATATTTCATTTTGCTCAATAAAGTAGGATCAGCTTTGTAGGATCAGTTTGTTGCATTAAAAATATAAGCACTATTCCCCGTAAAGTACCAGATCACATTTCATAGGTAATTTTACTATAATTGTATTTTTCCATTATTGAGGTGGTCCCCCCCCCCCAAAATTACAACTCAACTATAATAGCAAGTAGGCTGTCTTTAAAAGAATTGTATAATCAGCTGCTTTCAGTATCTCATCCCTGATCTTATCGTTGTCAACTGCTTTGAAATTTTATAGTTTTCCACTTATATCTGCATGATACAATTGTAATAGTCTGACTTTTCCTGTGTATGTATCATCATCGAACCCAAAATCTTTCAGGGTCATAGGGATGTCACTATGAAAACATCAACACATAAATTTTGCCAGTGTATATATAAGCTGTGATCAAGAAATATCTCACACAGAATATAAATATTGGTATGTTGTAGCTATTTCTGAAATGATATGACTAACATTAAAATCACTTGTTATCAACTTTATTGATTTTCAAAAGGTATTTGATAGTCTGCACAATCTGACACTGGAAAATTGTCTCCAAGTATGGCTACCTAGCTAAATATTTAAATTTAATCAAAGGATTATGTATGCGGTTGTATCTGTGGATCTCAGTAGTTGTCTACATACACGATCAGTCCTTCAGGTGGAGTTGTCTACATACACGATCAGTCCTTCAGGTGGAGTTGTCTACATACACGATCAGTCCTTCAGGTGGAGTTGTCTACATACATCTTAGTAGATGACATACCGTTATACTGAGGTTATCTTCTTATAGAAGCTTCATGGCACGTCATCTTCTCATGCTTTTATTTTGCTGTTGCAATGTATTTTTGTTATTTGTATATATGTATACACCCTTTGTGGTTGGGAGGGAGCCAGAGATGTACTGTGCAGCACTGGGGAGAAGGAAACTGATAGCACTGTTTTTTCATATGGTTTCTGCCCATCACAGGTCGATTTCTCACAACAATGAATGAGTCACATGTGGTTTGTAGATCTCTAACTTATCATCTCTAACTTATGGGTAAAAGTGCTTGCACTCTCAGAATGTTGAAGAGTAGACACTGGCAGTTATGAGTAAAATCTTATGTTGTCCTGTTGATTCATAAAATCAGCATATCTTTATCTCAGTATGTTTTAAGAAACAAGTGCAAATTTTTTAGTAGCTGTTGCTTAGTGCAAACAGAAATATCACAATGATAACTAGTGATAGCAAATAACAATTATTTATTCTATTTATTCTTTGATTAATTGTAGTAAAGAAAATATATCAAGTGAGAATGATAAAGTTCTCACTGAATTTGTATGAAGCCTCATACCTGGAAACTAGTCCGGATGTTCTGTATTGTGACAGATTTACAGCATTGTGTATCTCATATGCACATATTGACAGGCTATATGTAAAATTAATGAAGATGGCAGAACCAAACTAAAAGCATGAAACATGGGAAGGTCAATATTGGATAGGTTATTGGATCAAGAATAAACTTTACACAGGCAATGTTGAAGCATGTAAATTTGTATCCATTCCATGCTCATTTATTGTAAAACCTGCAGCATTATTCTTGTCTTTTCGCTTTATACCTCTTCATGCATTGAAGCACCAGGGGTAGAAGAGTTTTCTAGAGACGACCTTTTGTGTGCTTCATATATGTCTGCTTTTAATGACATTTGTATTTCTATAAACTATCTTTTGCATGGTCTAGCCCTGACATTGTATCTATTGTGTCTGTATAGCAATGCTTTTTGAGGAGCTATCTGATGGTAGTCTGGAAGCATGTGAAAATCACTTGATCGTTCGTCTTCTGATGTAATTCAGAATTGGCATTGTGTTTGTTAGTCTTCTGATGTTTTAATTTCTGATTCTGTCTCTTATTGTTACTCCGAGAATTCTACGTAGACAAGTCATTTCTGTTGTAACAAGTTTATTATGTCCGTGCCATGTGAACATGAATGTCAACAGCACCATTCTTACTTGTCATATTTTGTTGTGAATATGTTCTTGATAAAGGCATTTTGGTTGATATGTTGATTTGTGTATGTTATTATGTGTTTCCAGTGATTACCAAACTTCATTACCGTGTTCCAAGTTTCAACTGTTGGATTTCAGTTCTGTTGCAAAGAATACATATTATCAATTATCCTAAAAATTTTAGCTCAGAAACAGTGAGACAAAATGTTAATTTAGTTTCTGTAAACTTGAGATAACTATGCTAATTAACTAAACTTCTTACAGCTTCTATGATTGCTGTTATATTTAACTGTCTGATAACATGGTAAACCACATCTGATATTTTGGAATCATTGACATCACACAGAGCTTCAGAGATCTTCACAACATCTGCACCTGCTGGGAACTTCAAGTAAGAAGCCAACTTGTTTGGGTCACAAGCTATCACTCGGAGATCTTGAGCACCCATCAGGTTCAGCAACTAATTTTGAATGACAAATAAATAAATATTTAATGAATAATACTAAATTTCATGTGTTTGTTCTATCTATCTTTCTATCTATTGTCACTTCTGTTTGCGCCATTAAGCATCATGGAGGGATACATGTTTGTTAAGTCAATATAATTAAACAAAACTAACAGAAAATTTGGTTGATGACAAAGTGCTATCTTGGAATATAGATTTGGGCTAAGTTTATCTATTGTACGCTATCTCCCGTCTCTAGTCACTCCAATTTTACCATTCTCTGAATGTGTACATTGTCTTGTTCCATCTCCTCCTCATTTTCTTGTAGGGTATCCATGGCTGCTCTAATAGATTCAATCCTGTCTCTTCTTATCTCAGTGCTGTTCACCAAGGCTTTACTAATCAACACATTGGCTCTTTCATTTCTCCTGACCCCAACAAGACCTGAACAGTAGATCCAACTAATGCTCTGCACTTTGTTGAGAAAAGTGACCTATTCAGATCTGATCATAGACTTTTCTATCTTGCGGTACATACTTTGAGAGTCCGATAAATCACTGAGTCTGTAGGTTGTTGCTTCATCAGCCAAGTGAGCTCACCGCTTCTATTTCCATTCTCATACTCGATGTTGTAGTAGAGTACACAGCTGATTTCTCAGCTAATTTCTTGTCATTTTGGTAGGCCACAAAACCCCAACCACACCTGTTTGTTTCTTGTGTTACTGAGTTGTCTGTGTAAATTATTGCATTGTGTGGTTTAAAGTGCTGAATTATGAATTTTGGATCATTCCCTCTGTTCTGTTGGCAGCCCAGTCGTTGTACTCTTCCCATCAGTATCACAACTGTTGTAACTTCTCTTTGCCAAATGTTACCCATTCACAGCCTCTTCCCACTTCCTCCAGCTCACAAACTCTGAGTAAGGTATCACAAACTCTGCCATCCAAGACCTTCCTCTCTTGATACGTCTTCCTTTTGTGTTATCTAGAGATTGGTGTAAGAGGTGATGATCATTAGTGGTGACCTTGAAGTATTCTTTAATATGAGCTATTTTATGTCTTGATTTGATGCTCGGTAGGTCTAGGAGAAACCTCATGGTCACGATAGTTGTATCTCTTGAGCATCCTTGGACAGCTCTCATGACCTCGTTGTGAACTCTCTTTCCAATCTATCCACCTGCGTTTGCGACAGTGCAAGTAAACCTAAACCATAGTCCAACACAGATAATACCACTGATTGCATCATCTAAAACAGGGTTCACTGCAGCATCTCTGTAGATGCCATGATTTTGACTGCACTGACACCCTTCAAAGCTTTCTGAATGACATTGTCAACATGTTTTGTTAAAGATAGACTACTATCAAAAGTGATGCTTAGATATTTCATAGTCTGCTCTGCTCCATGTCAATGTTGATGGTGGCTTTATTTTCTAAAGAATATATTATTTTCTAGTATTTTTGTCCCGGAGGTATTAATGTTTGGTCTTGGTGATCTACTTGACTTGTGAATGTTTCTTGGTTGCACTTTGATTTTACTATCAGTGCATGGTCAATGCTCAATATGCGATGGGGAATGCAGCTTATCAGGCCTTATTAGTGTCCAATCATTGCCAGGAAAAAGTATACTTCTTTTCCTTTACGAATCAACAATTTGCAATAGTATATGCCCTATAATAAATGTGACATATGCTCTATTTTATAAGAAAAAGGCAATCATCTTTTTTTGACCACTTTATGAGACAGGCAGGTTTAGAGAACATAGTCACAACAGGCAAGATTGAAGGCACCAGAAACAGAGGGCGACAACGTGAGAAAATATTAGACAGTTTGACAACCTGGCACGGCGAGGAAACAACAATGACTTTGATACATAATACTGTGGACAGAGAGCTGTGGAGAGCCATGACTGCCTATGCCACACTGCATGCCACCTGATGATGATGATGATGCTCTGTTTGCACCTTAAACTTGTCAATAAGTATACTTCCTTTTTAAAATCAAACAATGGAATGTGTGTACGAACCAAATATAAATGGAATCAAAACATCTTCAAGATGTAAACTAATGAATAACACACACATGCTTTGAGACATCATAAAGATAAATTGCAAAATTAATCATTGTAACCATTTATGTGACTTACCTTTGATAAATTCAACTTTGAGTTCATCAAAGCATCCACAACAGCCTTGGGAAACTTGTAATCATTTACAAGAATTGCTTTTACTTTATCTGGATCTCGAAAATAGCTGCTTACATTCAGTACTCTCTCTGTATTGTAAACAGTAATGACATTAAATTATTAAATTATAGTCTAGCAGAATATTCTATAAAATGTTTGAAAGTAAAAAAGGCTGAGAAATTATCGAGGGAAGTGAGAAACATGGATATATTCATAATAGGTGAAGAATAAAATAAACTATGCTCTTCTTCCCGTCACAAAATACAGTTTTCTTCATAAATGTTGCAATATTTGAAAGTTATTCAGGACTGTCATAGTTTTCTGTAGATGTTTGTAGGACAGTGCTAAATAAACAAGTTAGTGATCAATAATAATCAATCAAAATATTTTTAAAGAAACATTACTATGAAGATCTTGATTGTTCTTTGCTAATCAATAAAAGATAATGCTGCTAGTAAAACTGTATGAAAATAGTACTTACGTAGAAAACACGTGATGAAGTTTTACTACACAATGACTAACACATTTTCGAAAGCTCACAAGAAATAATACACTCAATGGAAAACAAGCTAAAATCACTCAAATAACAATACACATGACAAAATCAATGTTTCGACCAAAAGGCCTTTATCAAGATATGCAAAAAACATCAAAGATGACGAATAGAAATTACCACACCACAAACGTGTTTTTTATTTTATTAATGTTGTATTTCTTGTGCTACTAATCATGCATGGAACAGTCATGTAAAACGATGTATTATAACCTATATAAAATGAAGTTCACTTATTAATTTATATATTTATCATATAATATAACAACATACCTAACCCATCTAAAATATCATTGTCCTGTAGCACTATCTCAATTTTATCAATAAGAGTGGAAATCTTTGGGGATGCAGCAAGCATGTCCAAAATGTTATCTGATCCAAAGTAGGGGGCAAGGTCTTCTGATAATTTGGTGAACCTAAAACAAGATGAGGAATTATATATACAAATATATATAGTTTTATACATGACAGACCATCAATAGTGAAATCAGAAGTAGAAAATGCAATAACAACAATAAAATGTGGAAAGGTTGCATTTTCTGACAACTATGATGAATAGAAATTAGTAGACATAATAAAAACTCTAGATGAATTTGGTGTGGAAACTATCACAAAATATTTGAATGACACATATGGCCATAACAAAAGACCTAAAATCATTAGTATTCATACCACTACCAAAGAAGTCCATAGCTGTGGATTGTACAGAATAAAGAACTATAAGTTTGATGAGCACAATAACCAAAATATCACTCAAGATAATACATAAAAGAATTAAAAACTAGATAGATATTGAAGTTGGTGAAGGACAGTGTGGTTTTAGGAAAAACAAAGGAACCAGAGAATCTATGTGTAGTTTCCAACTATTGAAAAGTAAATACATAGAAGTCCAAGAACGTATCTATATTTGTTTCATTGACTACAGTTTGGTATTCGACAAGGCTAACATAAAAAATTAGCTCTTTAACAGTTACATGCCACTGATCATTACATATAAGGCTGAAAGCATAAACATTGATGCTATTAACATCTGAATATGCAAGATCATATATACATTTTATATACCGGGTATCATTTTATTCTGAAGATTAAATTTATCATCTTTCAGAAGAAATTGGCCTTCATGTCAACACTTCCAAGACCATGATCATGAATTTTACTAACTGTGAATTTTAATATCACTGTCAATGGAGATACAATTCAAAAAGTTGATAACTTTTCTTATTTAGGCAGCAGTAGTATACACATGATGGAGATAAAACAAGAGATTTCTACTAGAATTGCATAGGCATCAACCACGTAACACAAATCTGGAAATCACAAACAATAAGTAAATATACCTGTTTATTTATACCTGTAAACTATGACTGTTTAACTCCAGTGTAATATCCATATGGTTGCAAAAGTTGGAAAATAACAAAAAACACTGGAGAAGAAATTACATTCATCTCAAAATAAATATCTTAGAAAACTCTTAACCGTAAGCATGCTTCAGTAGAGTGCGTTCGACAATAGTTCACACTGTATAAGATCACTCCGGCCGAGTGTATAAGCCCCATTGCTAGGTCCCCTGTAATCAATAAAAGAAGCCAAATTTTTAAAATTTTGGTTACCAGATTATAGAAATCTGGCTAGTTATTGAATTTGACTTCCTTTTCCAGAAAGATTAGTGGACACTATGGACCGAATGTCGCAGAAATATCAAAATCTCCGCAATCTGTCCATATCTAAACATTATTGGTATGGTGCCATGAAAGTGAATCAGGTTTTATGGACTTTTTTTAATCATATTTTCCGTAAAATCATTATTATTTGTGATTTGGATAATGAATTCTTGAGAGGTAGTTGGTTACACTCAAAACTACAGTAGACCACTCTGGTTTCTATAGATCTAGCTTCAGAGAATGATAGTATGACAAATCTATAAGGTTTATTCATTTTCCCAGTGAAATTATCACAATTTGACAATAAATACAGTAGAATGAGGTCTGCATCACAATGTTGCTACTCCACAAAATTTCCAAAATAAAAGGTAATAATTTTATTATTTTCCTCAAGAAGCGCATAGAAAATATAAAAAAATAAAGCACCGAAATGGTTACAACTACTAAAAAGGTTCACTTGCACATCTTGGGGATCATAGGATACTTTTAGAATCCTATCTTGGTTACATACCTTTCACTTTAAAATACAATGGTGCACTCTTGACATGCTCCACGGCAAATGTAGAATTCCTAGACAGAATCCAGAACAATGCTCTATGTCTTATTAGTGGAGCAATGAGATCTACACCAACTCTGCATGTAAAATACATACAAATGTAGAAACTCCTTGAGATACAGAGTGATATGGCTGCAACGGAAGTTTATGAGAAGCAAAAGAATTAACAAAGACCTGGCAACTAAACCAAATAATAAAACAAAATTCAGCCATGTCAATGAAATCGAAGACAGCTATCACATAAGAGACAAGAACTGGAAAGAGTAGAAAAATGTTTACCACCACACACATGTTTTAAATTGCCAGAAATAAAGTCACAATTAAGAGAGATAATACAATAAAGAGTTCTGACCCAGTAAGTAGGTACTGGTAAGGCAACACGGTAAACAATAGACACCTACCCAGAACAATGGATTCATGTCTATAATGATGGGTCTATTTTCAAAGCCACCATCAAAGCGTGTTATGGTGTCTATATAGAATATTCAAACAAAATATCTGATAAGTTGTTTGATGCCTATGAGGAGATATGTTAAATTATAAAGTTGAAATAACAGCATTAGAAGTTGCCTTGTATCACCTGACGACCATATTTGATGCATTTCCATTATGTCCAAAACATTGTGATTTTTACAGACTCTATGTCCACTACGGAATCAAAGGTCAGTTATTAGCAAATATAAAAGTCCTTTACCAGAACTGCCAAAGATCGGTAAGAACTACCGACGTAATGACTTCATCTTGCGAAACAAAATCAGGGGTAAAACAAGGATGTATGCTCTCACCAATACTTTTTAACATATACAGGGACAGAATAACAAAAGAATCTGAAAACAAGAAAGTAAACAGTACAGTAATAAGAGAAGATTCTGAAGAGGAATTAAATAACACAATCAACAAATTGCTATTTGCTGATGATCAATGCCTTATTTACAAAGAGGAACAGCCGTTACAAAATCATATTAATGCACCCACAACAACATGCACCAAATATAACATGAAAATAAACATGCAAAATAAAGATTCAATGAAAATTAGTAAGTCACCACATCCAGTGAACATAACAATAAACAAAACTAAAGTGAAACAAACCGCTGAATTTAAATACCTGAAAAGTATATTCATAGACAACAGATAATTAGACAGAGAGATTGAGACAAGATGCCAGAAAGTAAACATAGTGATATACCAGCTATTATTTTTACTGCTCAACCCAAAGATCAACATGGAAATCAAGAAACAGATGAGAAACAATATTTTTATACCAACACTTTGCTACCAATGCCAGACATGGGCGCTGACAGCAGCCCAGCAAAGAAAACTCAACAACATGTGAGATGAAATGCCTGATAAAAGCTGCAAGAGTGACCATGCTAGACAACATGAGAATTGATGAAATTAGGAGAAGAATTGATATAAGACCATGCACAACATACATAAAGAAACAACAAATAAAATGGTTTGGACACCTTATGAGAATGAACCATAACCAACTACCGACAAAAACATATAACTTAAAAGGATCCATATACAAGACCAGAGAAAGACCTAGAAGATGGATATATAATATCAAGGCAATCCTGAACAAATACAGATTCAACGCAAACAAGACAACAAATCTGGTCTTGGATAGACAACTAAAGCTCCCAGTCACCACTCTATGCTTAACTGCAAGTGTAGATACTTCTGACCATCATCCACCTGGGGATAGACAATAGACAATATGTTCACTCTTCAATAACTAGAATGTGATGGACATTTTAAGCTTGAGCTAGTTCAAATATACCACCAAGCCAACCAGCTGCTTACATCTTATGAAGTCAGCACTATTATGCAGTGGATTCCTGGCCACTCAAACACACCTGGTAATGACAAGGAAGACTGACTAGCAAAGAAGGGAGCGAGACAAGAACAGTCATATACACAAACTACCATGCGCACAGTTAAAACAATTTTGAAATCTGTGAACAAAGAGGATTGGATGACCAGATGGACCATGCAAAACACTGGAAGAGAAATCTATAAATATATTTTCAGCTCAAATCCTATAGGCAATGCCAACCTCCTGAAAAGGAAATACCAGAGTATAATTTTCCGACTTGGCATACATAATGAAAAGTTTAACAATCACCTGAACGAAATACAACCACAACACACTCCAGAGTGCCAGCTGTGCATTCATCCCTAAAAGACTGTTGACCACCACCTTAAATATCCAGTGCTGAATGATGTCAGGAAAATGCTTCTCTCTCTGAGACCAGATTTCTTCTTCTTCTTTCGTTCACTTGAAACATGTCTATATCTGTAATTCTGTCTCCTTAATAAAACTCACTGTCTTTTGTAGTTCATACAGTGTCCCATAGAGTTTTGATTCCAGTGTTGTTTACTCTGGCGAATATGTATGTCTGAGCGTTTCATACTCAGAACAGTCTTGAAGTATATGTTTGGCACTCTGTGCTGCCTGTCCACATGTACACATGGCCGTGTTGCCAATCTTGAACTTTGTATACATGTGACTACGGAGTCGGTTGTGTCCTGTTCTGAGACGTAGAATTATAACTTGTTCTGGTCTGTTCATAATATGATAGTCATCTTGTGTTGGTGTTTGTGGCTTTCTTATTGACTTGATCATCTGTTTTTTCTGATGGTAGGTGATTGGTATATCTGGTTGGTCTTCGGCAGCACCTTCCTTAGCCAGTTGGTCTGCTTTTTCATTTCCTGGTATTCCACAGTGAGAGGGTATCCACTGCATGGTTACCCTATACTGGTAAGACAATTCGCTAAGTAGTTTTTTCAAGTCTGTTAGTTTTCCAGACTGGAGAGCTTGAAGCACTGACCTTGCATCTGTTAGGAATACCACAGGCTGTAGGTCAGAGTTGGAGTTCAGCAGTTTTTTAGCTGCCACACTAATTGCCTGGATTTCTGCATCATAATTATTGCAGAATTTTCCTGTCGGTGTTCTGATTGTATCTCTAGGCTTGTGTGGATATTCTATATATACACCTGCACCTCCATTCCTCACGGCATTCTGTGCTGACCCATCTGTGTATACTCTGACCCATATATCTTGTGGATATTCCTCATCCAGGAAACTGAGGGTGACTGTCCTTCGCTGCACACTGTTCTGTTCGTCCTCGCTTAGTATTCCTTTCACATGGGTCTGAATGTATATTGGCATTCCATGTCTTTCACTCCACGGGGTTTGTTCTGGTACAGGCCTTAAGGGGCTGTCAACTTCAGGTACGTCTGTAAGTTGTCTGCGGAGTCGTTTAGCTTGATGGATAAAGCTGCTTCTTTTCAGTCGTCCCATTACTAGATTTTGGAATCTTTCCTTCATTGGATGACTTGGCATACACTGAAACTTTTCTGCCTGAATTAGTACTTTTGTGTCTCTGCGTTCGCCAAGTGTTTGCATTCTTCCCATTTTCTGCATCTCTGCTATGGGTGTTGATTTCATTGCTCCCAACATTACTCTAAGTGCCTGGTTTTGCACTTTATCTAGATCTTGTAATGTGGTGTTTGATGCAGGACACCACGCTGCTGAACCATATTCCAGGTGTGGTCTTATGCCTTGCTGGTAAACTTTACTGAGTATATTCCCACTGGCTCCCCATGTGGTTCCACTTAGTTTTCTCAGGATAGCTAACTTCCTCCTGGCTTTTGTTGTTGCTTTGTTTATGTGCTGCTTCCATGTCAGTTTATCATCAAAAGTAACTCCGAGGTATGTGGGTTGTTTGTCTTCTTTCAAGAGCTCTCCATCTATTTTGATATGACCGACTTTTTGTTTTGGTGAGAGGGTAAAAAGTGTAGTGCTGCACTTATCTGTGTTAATGCTGACGCACCATCTATTAGCCCATAAGGTTAGGGCATCGATAGCTCTTTGTATTTGTTTACTGGCCACTGTCGCATGTTCTTCTGTGCACCAGATCACCAGGTCGTCAGCATACATTGCCACTTTGATCCCGTGTGGTAGTTCAGCAACTAGGTCATTGATGTTAACCAAGAAAAGTGTGGGCGACAGGACTCCTCCCTGGGGGACTCCATTACGCAGTAGAACTTTCTTGCTCTATCGACCATCTAATTGTACCCTGGCTCTTCTATTATGCAGGTATGCTTTTACCCATTTGTACATTTTTGAGCTAACCCTGCAATTTCACAATTTCTTTAGGAGCCCTTCTTTCCAGACCTTATCAAATGCTTTTCTGAGGTCTATCCATGCTGCTAGTACCAGTTTCTTATCTTGGAAGGCATCCTCAATCTCTTGGGAGAGGTAGGTTGCCTGATCTTCAGTAGAGTAGCACTGTCTGAAACCTGCTTGCTGTGATACCAGAAGGTTTTCACTTTCAAGGTACCACTGCATCCTAATATTGATAATGTGTTCCATTGTTTTACATAGACAGCTGGTGAGGCTGATGGGCCTGTAGTTGGAGACTGTGTTGCCATCTTTTCCTGATTTGAGGAGTGGTATCATTATTGCTTCTCTCCATGCCTGTGGTACATTACCCGTGGACCAGCTTGTGTTAAAGATCTGCAGTAGCTTTGCTCTTGCTGCAATTCCCAGGTTTCTAATCATTTCATTGGACACTCCATCAGCTCCAGGGGACTTTTTCATTTTCAATTTGGATATTGCATGCTCCAGTTCTCTCATTGTGATTGGTGCCTCCATGACTTCAGGTATAGGTTCGCCTTGTCCAATGTTTTGCTGGTTCTCTCGAACCTCCTGTTGTTTGTCTGGGCTGACTTTGATGTTATTGTCTTCTGCAAAGGAATCTGCAAAGTAATCAGCTGCATGTTTACCTGTTAAAATGTTTCTATCTTTATAAAGTGTGATCCTGGTATTTCTCCCTGTACCTTCATCATTTAGTTGTTTTACAAGTTTCCATAATTTCCTAGTATCTCTTTCTAGGTTCAGCGACTGGTTTTTTTTTCCAGCTACTCCGTCTGGCTTGTAACTTGGCTCTTTGAAATTTAGCTTTTGTTTGCTGATATTTGTTGTGATGTGCTTGGCTAGGTCTGTTCTCAGCCTGCTGTCTAGATGTTTCCATCTCATTTTGCAGCTTTTCCAGTTCATCATTCCAGTAGGGTTTGTAGTTTTTGCGTGCCCCCCTGGGTATGGTTTTACTAGCAGCATGTAGTATACATCTATTAAATTCACTCACTGCTCTATTGATGTCTTTGTCCAAGTTCATGTCCTTAGCTAGAACACTGGTTAAATGCTGGTACATTTTCCAGTCTGCCCTCTTATAGTTCCACCTAGTGAGCGTGCTGCTGTCCTTGGTATATTCATTGTGAATTTCCAGAAATACTGGTCTGTGGTCACTACCCCCAAGCTGCTTTCCAACGACACATGTGATGTTCCATTCCAGGCCTGGTGAGTGGAATGCCAGATCTGGTGTAGAGGTGGTGTGCCATGCTCTCGAGTAGAAGGTTGGTGAGTCAGCTGGCTGGTTAATAAGGATGAGATTATTTTCATCCTGCCAGCTCTCAAGTTCCTCACCTCTCTTGTCGATATGATCGTAGCCCCAGCTTTGAGAGTGGCTGTTGAAGTCACCACACACCATAAGTCTCTCTTTATCTGGAATTGTGTCTAGTGCCAATGGTTTATCATTTGGGCAGTAGTAGTTCAGGAGATGGAATTCTGCACTGTCTGTTTTTAGGTGGAGCATCTGGTATTCTGCCCCTTCCATATATACTTCCAGCTGATATGCGCTGATATTGTTTTCTGAGACCAGATAAATGGGACACCTTTTATGGAACAAAACAACAGCTCAGAAACACATGCATATATCACACAATGGTATCGAGTCAAAGGGAATGAGCTCTTGGAAAGCTGGATCAGCAACCAACCAGCCAACCATAAAATATTAGTTCCAGATTTATAGTTAATTCTACCCACTTTTCCCATGGTAGTAAAATTCAGTACAAAAGTTAGTTTAGAAGTATTTTATTTCATGTTAAATAGAAACCGGACAATTAAACACTGCCTGATCATGATTCTGGGCAATAAAAGACCTGTGAGCTGAAGAAAAACAAGTAATTTTCACAAGTCATATTTTCTGGTCTTATCACTTCTTATTGCTGTTACTGCAACACTCTCCAATTTGTCGGATTTCCTCAGATACTTTGGCTGTTATTTTTTCTCTATTTTCTGTTTCTTATTTGAATGTGAAAAATACACTCCTGTCCAACCTTTAATATTATCAATATATTTTTACCTTTGCCATCATCTTATCACATCCTCAACTGTCACCTACAGGGCAGTTTTGAAAAGGAGTCATGCCTTATTATGTGTCCACATCACATTTGTTTGTAAAGTTTCACCACTGCAAGGAGATTTTTTTTTGCTGACCTGCAAGAGAATTTATTTTGTTTTCCACATAGGCCTTATACACTGGTTTTCTGTCCTATCAATCAATCAATAAACCCATAATCCTTCAGGGTTGTAGGGGTACCACATTGGATGCTTCAGCGCACATAGTCATATAGTAACTTCTATCCTCAGAAATGCAGATGAGAGTGGAAATATCTTGTCCTGTCCATTCCTTGATGTCTGTCCATGCCTTTATTTTCCCTCCTCTGCTTGTTCCCCATTCAACAAATACCCTGCAGTATTGTTTTTGACAATGAATCATGTCTGCATATGTCCAAACCATGCTAGTTTGCGTCGTTTCACTATTGAAAGCAATGGCTCCTGAACACCTGCACACATCTCTACTTTATTTCTTACGTACACATTGGTTTTATGTTCCCTATAGGAGATTCGTAGAATTCGTCTGTAGGATTTATACTTGAAAGCCTGTAATCGTCTCTTCATGTCTGCAGTGAGTGTCCAACTCTCACAACCATACAGCACAACAGATAGCACCAGCGACTTATACGGTTTGACTTACACTCCAACACTGCTTTTCTAAATCACTGTTAGCCTTGATAAGGATGCTAAAGCCATCTCCAGCCTTATTTTTGGATCTGATAATGTATGTTCTGTATAATGTATGTTCAATACCCATCTGTACCATTTGTTTTCAATGCATGTATTCTCTCTGTGTCATTAATTATTAAAAGGTGTTAAGTATAATTGACAAACCTGTTAGAATTCAGTGATGCGAAAATAATTGAATATTCAGACCTGTGGCATTTATTACCAAGATTACAGATGAATGTCTGTAAGAATGGCACTGTCCCAGCACTAGGCATTGCACGAGGTTGATAATAGCCTGAAATTAAAAATTAGCAAACAATAGGATGTGCATATCAAATAGTGTAATCAAAGAAAAGTATTGGTAACAGATCCTAATCAGGATGTAGTGATCATTCCATAATTTACTGGATGTAGTCATTTTCTAGGCAATATTTTACAATAAGTAGGTTGCCATTGCTTCTCAACAATCCATTTGTACAATTATTTGCGGTCAACATTTAGTGCCTCTGCTGACTGAGGCTGCTCTGTACCTCTCTGTCAGATAACATCACTGACACATGAAGGTACCACTGTATGTGTGTAATCCCTCTGAGATATCAAAATACAGCATATGAATAGTTTAAATGTGCAATGATTATGTCTTTAAATTCAAACATTACACTGTAATTCCAAACTATTCATAAACTAATGTTATAAATTACCGTATGCATTTTTTAAAATTTCAATATTTAAAGACCAAGAGTAGAAAATATTTGACTCTTTCCAGAAGAGTCTCTCACTCCTGCTGTAGTCACTATAAAAATGAAGGATTTATCAGCTTACATGCATAATTTGTTGGTTTAAGTGGTAGTTTTATCTGATTTTAGGTATGATTGGTACATTTAGGTAGCAATTCTATCAGATTACAGGTTCCCATAGTGTTTCGTGCATGGTATCCTGATTAATTGTGCGCCTTTTGGCTGGTTGCCTCCATCTTCACCACCCTGCTTACTTTGGCAGGACTGTGGTCCTGTTCAAGTGGGACTGTTTGACCAGTCTTAGTTTTCAGCCCCTGATGGTTGAACTAAGCCCCATCACCACCAAGGTGCTGGCTTAGATGGGGTTATACAATCAGAACACCAACAGGGAAATTCTGCAATAATTATGATGCAGAAATCCAGGCAATTAGGGTGGCAACTGAAAAACTGCTTAACAACTCTGGCCCATAGCAGCCCGTGGTATCCTTGACAGATGCAAGGTCAGTGCTTCAAGCTCTCCAGTCTGGAAAACTAACAGACTTATAAAACCTACTTAATCAGTCTTACCAGAATAGGGTAACCATGCAGTGGATACCCTCTCACTGTAGAATACGAAGAAATGAAAAAACAGACCAACTGGCTAAGGAAGGCACTGCCGAAGACCAACCAGAGGTACTAATCACCTACCATCAGAAAAACAGATGATCAAGTCAATAAGAAAGATTCAAACACCAACGCAAGATGACTATCATATTATGAATAGATCAGAACAAGTTCTAACTCTACGTCTCAGAACAGGACACAGCCAACTCTGCAGTCACATGTACATAAAGTTCAAGATTGGCAACACATCCATGTGTACAGGCAGCACAGAGTGCCAAACATATACTTCAAGAAGTGTTTTTAGTATGAAATGCTGAGGCAGACATATTGGCCAGAGGAAACAACACTGGAATCAAAGCTCTATGGGACACTGTATGAACTACAAAAGACATTTTTATTCAGGAGACAGAATTACAGATATAGACATGTTTCAAGTGAACGAAAGAAGAAGAAATCAGCTTACAGGCATGACTAGTAAGTTTAAGTGGCAGTTTTATCAATTTACAGACATGACTAGTGTGTCGGTGTGTCTAAGTGGTAGTTTTATCAACTTACAGGCATGACAGGTAGGTCTAAGTGTCTATTTTATAAGCGTACAGGCATGACTAGTATGTCTGTGGCCATTTCATCAGCTTTTAAGCATGACTGAAATATTCAGATTGGCATGTCTTAGGTAGCAGTTTTATAAGCTTACAATTGGAAGTCTAAAGTGGCAGTTTTTTCAGCTTACAGGCATGACGGGTATGTCTCAATGATAGTTTTATCTGCTTGAATTGGATAAAGAGTTAACTCTTTACCCTTGTATCAACAATTAATCGTTATAGATAAAAATCAATTGCAGACGTGTTAACAATAAATCGCAATTGCAAATATGCTGTCTAAATTTGTTTTGTTTCTATCATAAATTAATTTGTATGAACCCATTTAGCTGTTGAAAATTTAGAAATTTGGTTAATGAAATGAAAATCTTGTGGTACAGTGTGTTTTGACATTAGTGACATATTTATTTGAAATTAAAATTTGAACAAGGTAGGTTCAGCTTTTCTAAAATTAGCAAAATGGCTTCATCTTCCACTAGTAATGCAGCTCAAAGATTGAGCAAAAACAGGCATTATTATTTTTAGAGAGTTTGATAGCTGAAGATACTAGGCCTAATTCAAGTGATATACCTAATAATGGAAGTAATAATGGGCAATGGAAAAATAATGGAAGTAATCAATTAATCAATCAATATACCCATAACCCTTCAGGGTTGTACATTGGATGCACATTGGATGCTTCAGCACACAGTCCTCCAGCGAATTCTATCCTCAGCGATGCGGATGAGTGTGGAAATATCTTGCCCTGTCCATTCCTTGATGTTGTCTGTCCATGTCTTTATTTGTCCTCCTCTGCTTCTTCCACCCTTGACAGTTCCCTGCAGTATTGCTTTTGACAAGGAATCGTGCCTGCATACATGTCCGAACCATGCTAGTTTTCGTTGTTTCACTATTGAAAGCAATGGCTCCTGAACACCTGCACATCTCTACTTTATTTCTTGCGTACACATTGGTCTTATGTTCCCTATAGGAAATTCGTAGAATTCTTCTGTAGCATTTGTACTTGAAAGCCTGTAATCTTCTCTCCATGTCCGCAGTGAGTGTCCAACTATCACAACCATACAACACAACAGAAAGCACCAGCGACTTATACAGTTTGATTTTCACTCCAACACTGATGTTGCTTTTCCAAATCACAGTTAGCCTTGACAAGGACTCTAAAGCCATCTCCAGCCTTATTTTTAGTTCTGCTTTGCATTTACCATCGCTACATATACTTGATCCGAGGTATTTGAAGGTATTCACCTCCTCAAGCTTATGTCCATTCATCATGATATTAGTCTGGTTTTCTGTGTCTCTGCTGTTTACCAAGATTTTGCTCTTATCTGTATTGATTTCCATTCCGTACTTGCTGGTAACTTTTTCCAACTTTGATGTTAATTCTTGCAATGATTGTTCTGACCCAGCTATAAGATCAATATCATCAGCGAAACGCAAGTTGCAAATAGGGCGACCTCCGATCGATATAGACGTGTTGTAATCATGTAATGTCTCTTGTATGATGTGTTCTAAGTATATGTTAAAAAGTACTGGGGACATTATGCATCCCTGTCGAACTCCCACATTTGTTTTGAAGAACTCTCCAAATGCATGACATACTAGCAACAAGATACATGGACCGATTAAGTTTTAACTATACAGTCTTATCAGGACATATGACAGCAGACAAATACTACACAGACATTCACATAGTACATTAATTGTCTAAGACTTGCTCACTACCTCTCAGTTAGTCTGACATTTATATGCTCACACATAAAGAATTACATGTACAAAAATTTGTATAGACCATATGTTCAGAATCAAGGACACACATACAAATGCTATAGAACAACACTGTACTGTGAAAGATGAAACACAGAATTAACACAAAAAAGGAAATGTGATCAAATAAATCTAAATGCTCTGAGAATGATACTTACAAAATAAAGAAAGCGATATGAAATACAACTTTACTTACAGTCTGCTGCCTTTATAGGTGGAACACTGGTTCTCATGATTGCTATAATACCAACAATGAGGATCGGCCATAGCACTTCAAACAGTAGGATGCCCTGTTAAAGTTGATCAGTAATAATACTTTACAGAATTAAGTACTACCTGCACAGACAGTTTAATTAATAATTCATTTTTTTAACTGCGTTTATTGGTTCATTACGGTAAGCTGTGGCAGGATTTCAACATTTTAATATTATGTGTGATTTCATTCAGCTTTTGTGACCTCGCTGAACTCATATTAAAAAGTTGATAGGTCTGCTTCGATCTGTCATCCATCGCTAGATTTTCCAGTAGTCTTAGCTTCTGTGAAATGATTCTTTAACAATATTTTGCTTCGTAAAACTATGTACGTATTTGTTCCATTAAAAATGTAGCCACAGCTTCCAGTAATGTGTTTATTAAAGATAAATAGGCCTATACTATGTGAGACTGTGACTTCATATATTATATAAATAGGCCTATAGGGCCTTATCCACCAAGCTCTGTTATGGTCTTAATTCTTGATTAGAAACTAGCATCACTGCATGCTTGACACTCCCATAAGTGCTTTGTTCCAGCAACCATCCAGTGTATGTAGACTCAGAGTCCCAGTCAGGTGTTGATTATGCGATCTTCGGGTCTTTCCAAAAAGACTATTTTTCCTTCCCTCACCTCTAGACACTCTCACTTCTGACATTCTTTGTATGTGCATGTTCTCAGCATCTTTAACCTTATCTTCATTTTGTAATGAATTTATGACTGCCTTAATTAAGTCTGCTTTATCTCGTCTCAGCAATGTGCTATCTATCGCTGCATTGATGCCAATAAGTTGACTCGTTTCCACTGACCCTGGCATGACCAGGGCAGTATATCAATGTAATGTTCTGAACAATTAGCTATTAAATAAATAAAACTATTCCTTTCTCAGCATGCATTTTTCTATCTTGTGCAGCATGCTTTGAGAGTATTACGGAGTGCGTTGATGTATCAGTTTTAGTGCTGCTACAACTCCCTCTATTTCCATCCTCATGTCTGAAGTGACAATGGAGTATGCAGATGATTTCTCAACCAACTTCATGCCGTTTCTGTAGGAAACAAATTGTAGGGATTATATCTTGAGGCTTGGAAGTTACGTGCTATTAGTTGTACTATAGGTGTATCACATCTGTCATGGTCTGCGGTGGGAAAACAAAAATGTGAAAGTTCCAGGACAACACTATGAGGAATAATCAAAAATGAGGCAATGACAATGGGTAAAAAACACCATTGGACAAAAAAACACCACCCAAGAACTACAACAACTTGCAGCGAACCGCAAGGCATGGATAAACATAACTTCTGCCCTACGTGCCACCCTTAGCACCAAGGGATCAAATTAACCAACTAACTAACTAATAGGGCCTACTAAGTGAGACTAATACTTCAAATATAAATAGGCCTATACTATGTGAGACAGACTTTATATATTATATAAATAGGTCTACACTATATGAAATTATGACTTCATATATTAAACAAATAGGAATAGGCCTACTATGTGAGACTATGACTTCACATATTATATAAATATAGTTATATCATGTGAGACTATGACTTCACATATTATATAAATATAGCTATATCATGTGAGACTATGACTTCACATATTATATAAATATAGCTATATCATGTGAGACTATGACTTCACATATTATATAAATATAGCTATATCATGTGAGACTATGACTTCACATATTATATAAATATAGCTATATCATGTGAGACTATGACTTCACATATTATATAAATATAGCTATATCATGTGAGACTATGACTTCACATATTATATAAATATAGCTATATCATGTGAGACTATGATTTCATATAAAGGTCTATACTATAGGAAAAACATGGGGGAAAAAATCATGGTTGTGATTTCTCGCTTGACATGACCACTCCTCCAGTCGACTCAGCTGTAGCCTAAATGAATACCTGATGCATGAGTTAGGGGAGGTAAAAACAGCAAGGAAGGGAACTGGTCACTCCACCTAATAGTTGCAGCGGCTTAGTACATGAAGAGTTATTTTCATCCTCGATGGAAGATGCCATGGCACCTACATTTACCGTACTATATGAGACTATGACTTCATATAGGCTTAGGCTCATTATATAATTATATCAATCACATCTTTTGATCATATTTTAATAAAATTATAAGTGAAAACAAAAGATATTAGCCCCCTATGGTGAGGAACTCTCAACCATGGACTAGTCCAATTTGATACAGTATCAATTAATCAATCAAGTGCCATGCCGAATGGAGTAGGCGATCATGTTTTTCCACAACTCTGTCTCTTGTGTTGCCAATATGCTCGGTTGGTGTACTTCTACCATGCCACAATACAAGTCCATGATATAGTAGGCCTATAGTCCATTGTGATTATACCTGTCTCCAATTTTATATTTATATAGTCTCTGAAGCTTGTGTAGGCAGGTCTACAGTTCACTTCTCAATCCGAAAGAGCAAGCATTATATTTATAGTATAGATATTAAATGTAGAAGTGTAATTTAGTATGTTATATATTAGTATTGCATGTATTATTCACAGTCGTAATAATATAGAAGTAGCTTATAGGTAAAGATGATTAGGCCACCCTAAAATACTGCATAACCTAATAAATCTACGTTGATGATTACTGATAAGACTTAGACGACTTACTTAGGCTTATCTGATTTCGTGCACTGAGACTGATTTTAAATTGTTTGCCGATGGCAGCATCATTGAATATCATATAAAATTGGTTGTCCCCACATCAAACTATAGGCCTAACTTTATATTAGAATCCGTAAACAAATTAAATGCATATTTGTTTTCTATGGCTACCAACTCCAGAATTAAGAAACATTGTTCTGATTCATAATTTGCCACCGCATACACGTCTATTTCAGACTCCTACAAACTAGAGTTCCGCTCTTTACCTCTCTCGTACATCATGAGCAGTACGGAACATCTCGTCGATGTAAGGAGTAACACATTTGTATTGGTTTGTTAAGAAAATATTGAAATATGTTCATATTTAAATATAAATAAAGTAGACGTTTCACTTGAGATAACCATTCAGACGTAACATCCACGTTTCAAAAGTGCGTTTCTCTTCTTAAAATGTGCATTTTTAATTTCGCTCCGAGTTGTAGGACTAGATATCTATAGACTATTATCTATCTGATGTGCCCTTTGCAGAACAGTGTCCTCATTGCTATTCTGTAAGTTACTCGGTTCTGTGCATGATGCCCAGACCAGCTTCTTCTAGTGCCATTTTCAGCAGGTCTTCGATGTCATGTGTCGATCGTCTCTTACGGCAGTTGAATGCTATGGGTTACATTTACTTTTACTGGAAATGGAAAGATATCTCTTCTTAATAGTTGTTAATTTGTTTTTCTGTTTGCCCAATGCATAATTTTTCATCTGTGATGTTTTTTGTAAGTCCATTGCTAATCTCTTTCTAATCTCTGTAGGGCAATTTCCTGTGGTGCTGATAGTGCGAGATATTCAAAGTTGCTAACATTTTCTAGTTGTGCTTTGTCAATGAGTTTGTAGGTGTGAGTTTTTCTCTGCTAATGGGCTATGCGTTATTTTTGTCTTTTTTTGCATTGATGAAAAGATTTTGCACCTTTGTTTGATGTTTGACTGACATAATAATGTGTTATAAATCTGTGATGTTCCTTGAAATTGATGTGGTGTCATCTGACTACATAATTTCTGGAATCTCATGTCCTCTAATATTATGATACAGGCCTGTTATGTTATGTTCCTCCAGGGCCATAGGCGGGGCATAGGGCAGAAACCATAGCCTTCCATTTCTGTCTTTGTGTTGCCAGGTCTTTCAATTGTTGCGTGCTGTTTAGGTTCATTGACATGCCTTCTCTATTAATGGTTCTTCGTAGAGTTTCTCTAGGTCTCCCTCTTCTTCTTACTCCAGGTGGCACCCAATATAGTGATTACTGGGGAATTCTTAGGCTGTTCATTCTGAGAACATGGCCGATGTAAGTCCAACGCCTTTGTCTAATGAAGAAAGATATATAGATTTGTTTGCGTTCCTCTCTTATAGTAGTGTTAGATTTAAAGTTACTCCACTTAACGTTCAGAATGGTACGTAGGCATTTGTTTTCAAAGGAGTCGAGTCTTTTATCTGTGACTTTTGTGGCTTTCCAACTTTCGCACCCATATGATAGAATAGGGATGATGTTGGAGTTAAACAACTTGAGTTTTGTGGTGTTTCTTAGTGTGTTTGACGTCCATATGTTGCGTAGTTTATTGAAAGCACCCGCTGCAAGGGCAATACGGTGTAAAATTTCTTTTGATGAGTCTCCATCCAATGCTAGATTGGTGCCTAAATATGTAAAATTGTTGACTTTTAATAATGGAACAATTTGAATTTCTATGTGATCGTTGGATCTCGTAAAATCTAGTATATGAGTTTTCGATGTGTTGATTTTCAACCCTATCTGATTTGAGTAGTGTTGGAGATTGTCAACCTTAGATTGAGCATCTGTGTGGTTTGCGCTCAAAAGGGCCAGTATACAGGCCTACAGAAAATAAATTATAATTTCATACTTTCGTGGAAACTTTAACAAATACTGGAGAAAATTAGGAATGTAAAGAACATTTATAAATCATTGCTTCTCAACTATAAGGGTTCAACTAATTCTCAACATGTTTCTTGCTTCTTACCTTCACTTGGTTCATAGGAAGTTGGAGGCATTTTATACTTGGGGCATGTTTACCTATAATCACTATCAAGTGCCATCTCAACGTCGAATGTTGGCTGCAACAGACGTTAACATCATCTGTCTCTTGCATTGGGGTGGGAGTGCATTGTATTATGTCATGTTTCTCTCCCACTTTTATCACTGCCTACATTTTACTCACCCGCCATCGAATCTATCTTCAAGCAAAGTCTTCAACATGGTGTCATGCCTTTTAATAATACGTCCTAAATATTCAGTTTGTTTTCATTTTATTATATTTTAAAAAAAATTCATGTTTATGAAAGTTGATTTGTTTCATATGTTGGAGAAAATGTTTAAGAAAGTGGATTTTTATAGACCCCCTGGGATTATAGCTTGAGGTTAAGAAGTTACATGCTATTAGTACTATCGACAAGAGGAGTGCCGCTTCGTTGAGCGCCTTCAGATGTTGTTTTTTTTTCATTTGCAGTGCTGTGAGAACCTTCTTGTTCGCTTTCTTCTCGTCCCATGTAGTTTGCTTATGATATTATATATTCACATCTCAATGGCTATATCATATAACATCATATGGAAAGATGTTAATCCTGAGTAAATATTTAGTGACTTAGATCTATTGACCATAAACTGTCACTACCTAAAGCCACTTCGACCATTCACTGTTGCGATGTTTTCATTGGTCTCTATCTATATATTGGGGCCTATTGTCGTTTCTCTGCTTTTGCTGTAAGTTTCGCAGAATTGAATGGCGATCAGTGTTCGGACTATGACAAGTTTGGTCGCTTCATATGCAGTAATATTGTGATGTCTCAGAATGTTTGTAACTCCTTCAATCCACCATCTTCTTGGACTTCCTCTGCATATTGTTTTTTTTTTTCATTTTCATGTTGTATGCTATGGCCTCCATACTACAGTCCTTACAACCCTCTTTACTAAGACAAAAAAGAGGGACCGAAACAGCTAATCCCAACAACACAGGAATACAGCGAGATCCCAAATCTATATCTAATCGCATACACACACAAATTATAAAATTATGACAACAGACAAATTAAAGATCACGCCGATAATACAAATAGAAAACATATAACTAGAATGTGTAAACAAATTCGAATATCTGGGAGCAAATATAAACAGTTTCGGAGACTGTTCAGTCGAGATTAGAAGACTCGCAATTGCAGCACTCAAATTAACACAAATGAGAAATCTGTGGCAAAGAGCTTTTATAATAACGACAATAAAGTAACACTTTTAGAATTACTTTATGCTGACGACTGTGCATTGTATGCTGACTCTGTCGTAAACATGCAGAGCACCATAGACCGCTTCTCAAAGGCCTGCAACAACTTTGGTCTCACTATTAACACCAAAAAAACAGAAGTCATGCACCAAGCAACATCAAATAGCCAACATACTGCTACTTCCATCATCGTCAATCAGGAAAAACTGCAGGTAGTCGACAATTTTACTTACATTGGAAGCACTCTCTCTCGCGATGTCAACATTGATGTGGAAATTAACAATAGACTGGCAAAAGCTAGTGCTGTATTTGGCAGATTACGCAAAAATGTATGGGACAGAAGAGGTATAAGAACAACCACCAAACTACAAGTATATCATGCTGCTGTTATACCAACCTTACTATACGCCTGCGAAACGTGGACAGTGTATGCTAGACATGCAAGAAAGTTAAATCATTTCCATCTTACCTGCCTACGTAAATTACTAAACATCCATTGGTGGGACAAAGTACCAGACTACGAGGTCTTGGAAAAATCAACCTCAATAAGCATCCACACAATACTTATGAAGGCGCAGGCACGCTGGGCAGGCCATCTTGTGCGTATGGAGAACTCGCGTTTGCCAAAACAAATATATTATGGAGAACTCAAGGCAGGATTTCGAAAAGCTGGTGGACAGAAAAAGCGTTTCAAAGACACGCTCAAGTCATCCTTGAAACATCTTAACATTGACGTAGGCGCTTGGGAGAGCCTCGCTCAGGATAGAACAGCATGGCGTTACAGCATTAGAACGGGCGCACTAGCGGCAGAAGAATTCAGACAAGAAACTGCAAGACAGAAGCGGACACGTAGAAAAGAAAAAACCTCTCAACCTCACACAGATACCTTCTATTGTTGTCAATTCTGTAAAAGAACATTTTGTGCGCGCATTGGACTTGCTAGTCATTTAAAAACGCACTATTAACTTTATTATTTTATTATTTATTGTTATTATTATTATGGATGAGTTTTTGGTCATCGTCGATCACGACGGACGAACATCATCATCATCAACACTTTTAAGATAATGTATTTTCCCAGTGGCAACATATGGATGCGAGATTTGGGCTTTAAACAAGACAATATCAAGAAGCATAAATTCATTTGAAATGAAGTGCTACAGAAAAATCCTACTAATATCATGGACAGAGAAAAAAAAGAACATTTACATTTTGAAATTACTGAAACTAAATTAAGGGTGGCTTCTTTATAACGCCATAAGAAGGAAGCTACAATATTTTGGACACTTTTTAAGCGACTTGATAGTATCGGAAGGCTGATTCTGGAAGGTAGAGTGCAATGCGAGAAAAGAACAAGAAGGCGGTACATCAGCGCTATCGAAGAATGTATGAACATGTCTCCGGCCAATGCAGGTCTGCTTGTCCGGGACAGAGAGGCGTTCAGAGTATCCAAGATGAAGACAACGTTCTGTAAAGAGTATCATCATCAAGTGACATATTCTCTCCAGAACGTAGTCTTTCCTATGGATCTCTTGAATTCTCTGCAGTCTTGAGTAAGTTGCCCTGCATCTTCCAGTGACATGCACAGGCATTCTTGAATGTCTTTTGTCCAATGGCGTCTTGGTCGGCCTTTGCCCCTGTTGCCTTCTATCATCCCCTCCAGTAACACTCTCTCCACGCCGTCGTGTCTCTTAATATGACCGAAAAAAAACTCGCTTTTTCTTTAATATAGTGTTCAGAAGCCAGCCTTCCTAGACGTTAATTGTTGGTAACACCTCCTGGTTTGTTTTCTTCGTGTCCATTGTATTCTCAAAACTCTTCTATAACGCTTTAATTCAAATGATGTTATTCTCTTGGCCACTGTTTTATTTAGTGTCCATGCTTCACATCCAGATTTTGCCACAGGAAATACACATGTTCGTAGTAAATACAATTTGTTTTGTCGTGATACATGCTTCTCACATTCCATGTTCCTAACTTTACACTGCTTTTGTTCTTACTTAGGCCTACTATGTTACTTGTTTTACTACTACTTTTGTCATGGTTCCTTTTGCTGGTTGTAACCCGACTTGTTAGATTGTGATCTGACATGATGGTAATACTGAATTAACACTCGCTAATTCCAATACGAATTATTCGCCATATCCATAGAAACATTCTTGGCACAATACTGCTGTAGTTTGCCGTTGCTTTCAGGAGGAACATCCGATTTAAAGGAAAGAGTTTGTCACTTGATATATATGCTCCGGACAATAAGGGTTCATCCTCGTTAAATTGGCAAAGTATTTAAGTCTCGGTTTTTCAATATATTTGACCACAAACGTTGTTCCAACAGTTCTTATAATTTCTTCATTCCTCGCACGATATCATCTTGTTTGTTAGACATCTGATTTCACACGTAGTAAATTATCTCTCTTGTTCTTTTAGTTGATGTCTGACATGTGCCATGTGCGCTGTTGTTATTCTGATCTTCGATATATTTTCTTATGTTCTTGCACACGATCTAGAGCAGGCTAATTTATAGGTTAATGTGCCTATATTTTCCTTTATTATTTATTTATACTTTGCTTTTTTTATCCTTTCGCCATTTAATGAAAATCACAATAGCTAGATATGAATTCACGGTAACGTGAATTGGTTTCCGCACAGGTCTATTTGAAATAGGCCAAATTTAAATGTCCCAAAAAATTTACCAACATGGTTCGCCAGTTCCTTGATGCTATGACAGCCTATGTGCAAGATGACGGCTCACACTCAATCCCCTTTCCAGTGACTAACGGTGTCAAACAGGGTTGCGTCCTGGCTTCGACGCTCTTCATCATGGTGTTCTCTGCCATGTTAAATGATGCCTTCCGGAATAACAGTGCAGGAATTTGTTTTCGCTATCGAGCTGACGGAGGACTACTCAATCTTAGTAGATTGAACGCCAAGACCAAAACTAAGACGGACATTGTTCGCGACCTCTTGTTCGCCGACGATTGTGCACTAAATGATACCAATCTGAAAGACATGCAGGATAGTATGGACCTCTTTTCTTTGGCCTGTGATGCATTCGGTCTCACCATCAGCACCGCGAAGACTTTAGTAATGTATCAACCAGCGCCAGGTGTCCCCTACACAGAACCAGTGATCAGAGTAAAGGGACAAAAACTTAATACTACCAATGAGTTTGTATATCTCGTCAGCACCCTACCACAAACTGCGACAATTTACGAGTATGTTGCCCTGCTCATTGCCCGTGCTAGTGCATCATTCGGGAGTCTTCGTGCCAACGTCTGGATCAGGCGTGGTCTCAGTTAGACAACTAAGTTGAACGTGTACCGCGCAGTGGTTCTACCAACACTGCTTTATGCTGCGTCTTGCTGGACTGTCTATACGAGACACGCTCGACAGCTTAACTCTTTTCACATTCGGTGCCTACGAAACCTCATGGGAGTACGTTGGCAGGATCGAACTACCAGACACGGAAATCCTTCAGAAGTCCCGTATGCAAAACATCCATGCCATACCATACTGACTAGGTACCAACTCCGCTGGACTGGTCATATCGTCTGTATGCCAGACAAGCGCCTTCCAAAGAGATTATTCTATGGGGAGCTGTGTGAAGGTACACGTTCAAGCGGAGGGCAAAAAAAGCGAGTCAATGATCACCTAAAAAACTCGAGCACTGCAGCATCGATCCTAGCTCCTGGAAGTCTACATCACTTGATCGCTATGCCTGGCACACCCATATCACTGCTGGCATCACGAAATATGAAAAAGAAAGAACAATGCGGGTAATCCACAAGCGCAAGAAGCAGAAGGGTAGATCCGAAGATTCTCCTACCCCTAACCTTCAGCACTTCTGCATGCACTGCAATAGAACTTTCCGTGTATGAATCGGACACATCTACGAACTCACTAGCCAAATTAGACAGTGTCAGTTTAATGTTATTATTTATTTTTTCATCGCATTCATTTGTTTTTCATGCTATGCTCATCTTCGCTTGCGAAGGGGGAACATCATCATCATATGAAGTAGGTGATACTATAGAAGCTGTTAATAAATTTCGTCAACAAATGAGGGAGAAAATCAAAATAAATTTGACAGTTTTATTGCTGCGCCTTGGTGTATGAAGAATTATAATAATCTTTTCCATGGTTTTTTTTTTTTGGGGGGGGAGGGTCCCGAAGATCACGCAATCAACTCCTGACCGGGACTCATGAATCTACATACACAGGGATGGTTGCTCGAACGGAGAGCGGAGCACTTATGAGATTTCCCCACGTGCTGTGATGCTTCAAGAATGATATGTTTGACAGTTGTTGACGAGAGCAAGTTAGTAGATGGGAGAGTGATGTGAGGTGTCTAATTTCCGTCTACAAACTCCTGGCAAAATAAGAAGTACGTACTTCGCCTTATCACAGGTGCTTTGAATACCTCTCCCATAAATGAAATGGAAAAAAATACAGGTATCAACACCTTACCATACATGCGGAACACTAAGTCCATGATTCATATAGAAAATTCAAGGACATGCCAGCACTCCCAATGAAGACCAGATATGGTGACCTAGCAAGTGGAAGACTGAAGAAAAGCAATTTTGTTCACTGATCTACAAAACTAAACAGAGAATACATTGATGAACTGCAGACATAACAAAAGAAATAACATCAAAACTGTTCCCAGTTCTGTGGGAGCAATATCAAAATCTCACATTCAGTCCACTATAAACAATCAGAACACGTTTACATAAAATATCAAGAAAAAGAAAATGAATCCACATGTTCACAATCATAATCTTTTGCTCCAAAGCTAAGCATTATTGATGAAATAAACCAATATACACAATAAACCAATGTCAATAGGTGGTGTCTCTTACTGATGCAAGCTCTGTCATACAAGCCCTTGACAGCGATCAATTGCCAGACCTGAAGGAAGTCATACGAGAAATGATCATCCAAAGAAATGTAGTGCTACAGTGGATACCATCCCACTGCGCCCTACCAGGAAATGAAAAGACATATTCTAGCACATGATGGAGCAACACAGGAACAAAAAGAACAAGAAATCACCCACCAGGAAAAGAGGACACTCATCAAAGCTATTAGGAAAGTCGACAAACCAAAAGACAACTACCACTATCTTGATATAGCTGAGGAAGTTATCATCTTACGTATGAGGACAAAACACAAAAGACTAAACAGCCACTTAAACAGTGTAATTTGGCACGGCACTCTTAAACCTTTCGGGATCAATGAGCGCCAATCGTATAAATGATATCATGTTGTGTGTCGTCATTTCTCTGTTTGTCTCGTTTTCAAATGTATTTGGGTGCGCTTGTGTATATTTCCTGTTTGTATCACCTCTGACCTAGTTTCAATCCTTCCAGTCATCTGCACATTTTTCTATGCCATGTAAACGTCAGTTTTGTCGTTCCTGCTTGTTGTTTTTTAATGTATATGTGTATTTAATCTTTACAAAGGCCATTTGATCGAAACGTCCATTTGCGAATGTGATTATGTGCGTTTCCAGTGATTAGAAAAACTAGGTTACCCTGTTTCAATCTTTACCTGTTGGATTTAAGTTTTATGCAGTGAGTACATATAATAGTTTAAGACTGGTTCCATCACCTTTCTGTCCATGTGGGCAGGCAGCACAGACAGCAGAATATATCCTGCACGATTGCATTACTCTAAACTAGTTACGGTAGGAATACTGGCCCACAGAGTTTCTGGGGTTTATATAAAATATGAAAATATATAATACCGAGATAGAATGTGTGGATAAATTTGAATACTTAGGAGCAAACATCAACGGTATAGGAGACTGCATGGCAGAAATAAGGAACAGATTGGTAATGACATATTGTAAAATAACACGGTTGAAAAACATATGGAAAACAACAATATAGAAACGAAATTGCTAATGTTACGAACTTTTATTGTTCCATTTGCAACATACGGCTGTGAAACATGGACTCTAAGTAAAACAGCGGCGAAGAAGATCAACGCCTTTAAGATGAGATGCTACAGAAAGATGCTTAGAATAGGCATATCATGGAAGGAAATAAAGAGAAACTCGGATATTATAAACACATTGAAGATTCCAGAGTGTTGGTTACTAAACACAATAACAAAAAGAAAACTACACCTGTTTGTCATATAAAGAGACACAACTGTTTAGAAAGACAAATAATGGATGGCAGAGTACCTGGGTGGAGGAGAAAGGGCAGACCAAGAAGACGATGAACTGACGACATTAAAGATAACACAAATACGTCATTGGAAAATGCAAGCCGCATCGCCCAAGACAGAGGAATTCTGGGAATTCATTGGGGAGACAACGTTCTGGAAAGAATACGTCACATGACACAAATAAAATATCAAGAAAAAGAAAATCCACATGTTTACCAACCGAAATCTTTTGATCCAACCACTCTGCGGAATACTGTAAGCATTGCTGCATAAATAATTAAAAACACAATAAGCCAATATCAACAAGCTGTGTTTCTTAATGTTGCAATGTATAACCACAAAAAAGGTATATGGTAGCATTGCGCTTTCAAATACAGTAGCGTTTATCAATAAATCCGAACTTGCTGTGTAGACATGTTAAATTGCGAATGAGAAGAAGATAACTAGGTTGTGAAACTCGTCGTGCACCTTCTGGATACAGCGGCCCAACATCAGTGTCCACCTGCCAGCCCATCTAGTTCCACAAATGTTTTCAATAGCCGTAGCGTGCGCCGCAACGATAATCTGGGAGCTTCGATTGGTGGACAAAACCTATTTGGTAAGAGTGATCGACGAAATTCAGATCGTTGCAAATAGGAACTGTCTACCCAAACAGGCGAGGATTGGTCGCAGTGGGCTACGCAGATGGTACTTCTAGCTGGCACAACTAATACAAAATGCGACTCAGCAGATATGCGTGGACAACGTAGAGCGTAGCAAGGCACTCAGAACGGAACGTGCTTCCTGTACTACTTCCAGTCATCTGGACTTCGTTCAGCCACTGTTGTTAAATAGGCCTGGAAAAAGAGAGAGAGGTCAGCGAATAGTTCAGCGCGACCTTTCATCACTTAAATCCAAATATAGCTTACGCTATATGCTGTCTCAGATCCTTCTACAACCAAACACAGCACAACATAAAGCGAATCTTGCATTCAGTAGAGTGTATAGTAATGTGTAACCTCCAGTGGTACGGGCACGTTATGAGACATTCCTGGATGACAAAAGATGTTCTTCAAGGTACGATTGAGGGTAGAAGAAGGCGAGATGCGCAGAAGTAGACATGTCTACATGGTATCTAGGACTTGACAGGATGCGAAGTTTCTAAATTCATCAGGATGGTAGAAGATAGAGATCAGTTGAGATCTTTCTGCACCAAATGTTTCAATGTGACACCAATACTACCCCGACGAGTCACTGGTTTTATTATTATAACAATATGTTGGAATAGAAGGGCCTGGATACACAACGAAAGGTTTATCTTGTGATTGTGCTCACAATCTTGTTATACGCTTGTGAGACCTGAATAGCGTTCAGCAAACATACAATAGTGTTAAATCACCTCCACATATCCTGTATCAGCAGATATCTCAGAATAAAGTATGCATGATAAAGTAACTAATACTGAAGTCCTCACTAGAACCAATATCCTAACTATCTATATAATGCTGAAGAAAGCCTATTAGGAACAGACCAGACATGTGAGCATGCATAACAGAATCATCCCAAAACAACTGATGTATTCTGAGCTTCTTAATGATAAACGACTAGCTGGTGGACAGAAGAAGCACTCCAATGACTCACTTGCATCTAAGGGGTTTCAACATCGACTTCACCTCATGGAAAGCCGTCATTCCAAATCGGACAATTCATCGTAAAAGAATGGGCAAATGAGCACGATTCGCTGATAAGCATCACATTTCAGAGGTACATATTCTTCTTCTTCTTCTGCGTTCGTTCTCAAACTCCTGCAGATTAGTAGGATGTAGTCCGGAGAACGGAATGCGTTGTGTCATGGTTTACAGCATTGCTGCGATATCTGCGCCTTTCGACCTGACACATTCGACTTCAACATGGCTTTGGGTCACTGACCCTATATGGGATGGGACAGCCAACTCCATCCCATAACCTCCTTAGTCGTCTTTTACATGCGTGGAAGGTAAACAGTGTTGCTATTCTTTGCTCCCCTTTCGGGCCCCAGCATCACACGGGCGAGAGGTACATATAAAATATGCAGCATGTAAGAACATAAAACACGCAAGCAACTATGTCTAACTATTTGGGTCCTTGACGCTGTAGGGAATTGTGTGACAAATTGTGTTTTTTCTTAGTCGTTTAACACATCAGACAAATGCAAGAAAATAATTATATAACTATTGTCTTTATTACCTGCGATAACGACTATTATTTGTTTAATATCTATACTGTGCTATTATGATTCCTTCGCATGGCAGTCACATCAAGCACATTAACAAAACTAAAGAGCATCTGGAAATCTAAAGACATAGAATAAACACCAAGTTAAAACTATTCAACTCCAGTGTTATTCCATCATTGAATTAATTGCATAATGGTAGTTAAATCATCAACGCAGGTAACGGGCCAACAGTTAAACAGCTTTGAAAACAAATGTCTTCGAAAATTATTGAACATAAAATGGAGCGATTTCGTCACAAATAGCAACCTAAGAATATGTTTAAAATGTTATAATGCAGATGGAAATATCTGGGACACATTCTTAGTCTAGATGAAAACCGATTGATCCGGCAAGCCCTTATGTGGACACCTGGGGTGAATAGAAATAGAGGATGACCCAAAATTACCCTAAACAGCATCATACTTAAAGAAGGAGAAATAATAGGTAGCAATTCCATACAAGTAGCGCCGGATTTAGACTTGATAAGGCCCTAAGTATTTAAGACATCGGGCTCTTTAACAATTAAGAAGTATATAGATAGTGAAATAAAAAAAAATGTGGGAGCCCATAATAAAGTGGGGCCCTAAGCTATAGCTTGTTTAGCTTATATGTAAATCCTGCACTGCATATAAAAACTAAAAGTACAGGCAGCAGACAGCAGCGCATGGAGAATCAAAACCTCTGCCCTATGTGCTGTCCGTGGCACGAAAGGAAAAAACTAACTATGACACCTTGCACAATCTACTGTATGATTTCTAGTAAGTGATTTCTTCTGTAATCTGATTGTGTGGTTATTGTTTGTGGTTAGTGGATTTGTCTTGGTGGCTCAAGATACTCTTCTTTCAACCTTGGATGTTACTCCTAATGGTTATATTGAGGCATATTGTGTGCCCTAGTGAGTTGGGTGTCTTGTGAGGGACTATCTGATTATTGTGTTTAATCTTGATTATTTTTGATTCCCTCTGATCCTTTATCTGCGAGAATGTCATTATAGCTATTTATTGAATAATTACGTATCTGCTGGATTCTCGCTGTTAGTTTTTAAAACTACCAGAAAGGGAATACATGGTCGTAAACTCCCTTCCTATTTACTACCCTACCCCGGGCAAGGTATTCAGGCAGAAAAAACACTAGACTTACCAGCCAATACCTAATGCAAAAGCAATTTGTCTTTTCCACAAATACTGTTAGGCGTAGTCGGGAATTACGATTTCTGTCCTTGACTGGCCATCTTTGTTGCACTTGACCATAGTTAGGCCGTGTTTGTTTTTAAGAATCTCTGAATCTTTCCATCTTGGTCTTCCTCTTGCTTTGTTGCCGTTCTTTCTGCTGTCGTATGCATGGATGGCTGGTTGTGATGGTTCCATTCGCATAAGGTAGCCGAACCAGTTGATCTGTTGTCTCTATATATATTGTTTGCATGATATGGTCTTTACTATCTTTCTGTCTTCATTTCTCATTCGGTCTCTTCTGATTTGAAATTTTCAAATTATTTGTCGTGTAAAAATTGTTTCTAGTGAATAATAATTTTTTTTTAAACACGAGTCATTTATGAAATTGTTGCGTGAAAAACCTGTTTTCTTTTAATGTTTTCTTAATATATTGCAGTTCTACTGGAAAATATTTGGTATGCTTGAGTTGTCAAGCAAAACATCAATGCCATAGGCCTACTAATATAGCTGAAGAAATGGATAGAGTGCGAAGGTTCACTTTTGTCTAGTTTTGTCCATTTAAATTTCAGTTTTGCGCACCCTCACACAAAAGACAATATCTGAAACAGTTAATAGGCCCTATACAATTTTTTTTCCCCAAACCATCTAGAATTACATATAATATAGAAAGCAGTTTTAACATGCAAAGGTATAAAAACACATGTTGATCTAGATGTGTGCCTAGCCTATGGCAAAAGTGGTAACACTTCTAGTTCCTTGTTACCGGTTAGCCCTGTTTCCGCCTTGCGTAATACTTTTGCGTGTTCCTATTTGAACTCTGAGAATTATGGTAAACCTGTTCACGCACCACTAATTCAATCGTACTCCACATTTTACCCCATGGCAGCACTTGTACAACATGTATGCCTCAATGACAGACTGTGGCACATTTTATTTTCGTTAATTCTCAAGCTCTCTTATAGCAAGACAATGGTTCTGCAATATTTCCAGCAGGATTTAGTCAAGCGAACTAAATACGTTATGTCGCCTTTTTATTTGCACCAATATTCCGAGACATCCGACTTCGACGTTGATAACTAATAAACTTCCTTCAACATCCACAGCTTATGCTAGAATGTTACACAAAGAACGAGACTCATTTTGTCTGTTTGCATGATGAAGCGCTGATAAATGAAAATGGGGGTGAATGCTTCGAAGCCTGCTTTAATTATCCCTCTGAGAGAGCCAGTAAACGGTTTATTATTTTAATCCTTTACACAAGATTGGTGTGTATCTTACAACATCTCAAGGTCATTATCGTTGAGTTTTCATATAAAGCTACATTCTTAGATCAGAAAGAGGGTTCAATCACCCTCCACAACTAGGAATCTTTGTATTTACACATTTTTGTGAATGGCTTATGCACCAGGTGTCAGAGATGTGGGTGCAGTTTTGTTATGGACTAACAATCACTTTGTTTGTAAGTGTTTATTTCATTATCTTTTCTAGACAAATTGCTAACGGATGGGAGTATTATAATTCTTGTTCTATTTTCCTAAAATAGGGAAGGGGATGGAAGGGGGAGAAATGAACACCTTAATTCCCTCTGATCCTTTATCTGCGAGAATGTCATTATAGCTTTTTACTGAATTATTACGTATCTGCTGGATTCTCAATGTTAGTTTTTAAAACTACCAGGAAGGGAATACATGGTCGTAAACTCCCTTCCTATTTACTACCCTACCCCGGGCAAGGTATTCAGGCAGAAAAAACACTAGACTTATCAGCCAATACCTAATGCAAAAGCAAGCAAGCATGAACTACCCCATTGTAAAGACATTATCACAAGGAAAAAATGTGGTTTTCTTGCTGATAGTCTGAAAATGTTCTCAAAATATCTGATAACCTTTTCTTAGAAAAGCCTCCCGTTTACAAAGTAGTTTCTCTACTTATAAGGATATTATTAAAATACTAACATTCTTTATCATTTGATTGTTGTACCAATTTGTTGTGTCTATTTTTGGTTAGGCCTATATGCTTCACTTCAGCGTTTACAATTATTTCCTCCTTTCTTTCCTCCTTCGTTATCGTATCTTTCAGAACCCATTCTTTTCGAAATACCCACTTTTCCCTCAATTGTGCTTTCTACTTATGTTGCAAGAAAAACAACCAACTATCTTCGTTAGAGTTAAACCAGTGCGTTCTAGTAGCATAATTTGCCAATCATATATTACTTTAATTCCTAAATGCAAAACCAAGACAAAAATGAAAAATTATAGACGAATTTCTTTGTTAAATGCAGATTATAAAATAATAATAAAAGCTTTATCGTTAAAGCTTAAACCTTTTATGCCAACTTCAATTCATGCCGACCAGCAATGCAGTGTGAAAGATAGAAATGTGTTTGTTCATCCTTCACAAAGATGATGACCATTTTTTACATCCACTTTTGAAAATTCAGTTAGAATTATGATCGTGTCTAATAGTTCGTAGATGGCTAATGAGCCCTATTCGAGCACTAAATGTTCTTGGACAGTTCGGACATGGAATGACCACTGTAAATGGATTTTGTTCTATCCGTGGCGTTCTAGCAACTCTCTGCTGTTGAATTGCAGCATTTCTCCTCTTTTCACAAGATGATGCGGTTGTTTTTACTGTAGTGTCATGCAGATATATTTGTGCAAGTTCTTCTTGTGTATCTTGGTCTATTTCAAACGCTTTCAGTGAGGTCTTTATCTAGTCCTTGTGGCGCTTCTTTTGGCCAGCTTGGAATCGTTTACCCTTCTCAGACTCACCATAGAGAAGTATCTTTGGCAGGCGATGGTCTGGCATATGTACCAAATGACCTGCCCAACGAATCTGTGTCTGCATCAGGATAATGTCAACGCAGGGGATACCAGATCTGTCAGGGACAATATTGTCTTGCCATCTGATGTTCATAACTTTTCTGAAACAAGTTGTATGAAAGTGATTGAGTTTTCTCCCATGACGTCTATACACAGCCTATGTTTCACTAGCGTATTACAGCACTGGAAGTAAAACTGCTCTATAAACTGTCAGCTTAGTATGTTGGTTAATGTCATTTCTATGCCACACATTTGCGTTCAATGTGTAAGTGCTGCTTGCCTTAGCGATTCTTGTATACAATTCATCATTAACTGGCATCTTGTGATAACGCACTACCTAGGTACCTTTATGCAGGGCTCGAGATAGTTTTTGCCAGGTGCTGGTTTTAACATGACTTCTGTTTTCTCTGTGTTAATAATAAGTCCAAAGTTGGTACAGGCTTTGGATAATCTGTCTATAATACTTTGTAGATCAACCTCAGAGTTGGCATTTAGGGCACAGTCATCAGCAAATAGAAGATCCCTAATTGTGTTTAATATGACTTTGTATTTTGCTTGGAGCCGCCGAAGGTTGAACAGTATTCCATCTATGCGATGTATGTTGTTTACTCCAAAGTCTAGATCTCTGAACTCATCATCTAACATAGCGGAGTATATGATGCTAAATAGGGTAGGTGCTAATACACATCCTGTTTCACTCCATTTGAGACAGGAAACCTTTCAGATAACATCATCCTTAAATATAGCTTGCATTCCATCATGCAATTGCTGCACCATTGTGATTAATTTATGTGAACATCCATATTTTGCCAGAATCTTCCACAGACCCTCTCTACTTACTGTGTCAAATGCTTTTGTTAAGTCGATGAATGCTGTGTACAGGTCACAGTGTTGTTCTTGAAATTTTTCTTGAAGTTGTCTTTCAGTAAAGACCATATCAGTTGTTCCGCGTTATTTTCTGAAATCACATTGGCTTTCGGGTAATACTCCTTCATTAAGATGAGATGTAAGACGGTTCAAAAGGATTCTAGCACATATCTTTCCAGTGATGGGCAGTAGACAGATGCCACGATGGTTATTACAGGACTGGAGGGTGTCATATACGTTTATACCGGTGTATGATTGTTGCATCCTTGAAATTTTGTGAAACAGTTTCGCTTTTTCACTGACTGTTGGAAAATTATATGAAGTTTCTCAATACGATTTTTACCACCATATTTGCATATATCGATTGATATTGATTCGGAACCATGTTCTATTCCACTAGAAAGCTGATGAATTGCTTTACGAGTTTCTTCTAAAGTAGGATGTCAACTAGCATTTAATTGAAAGGAACCTGCGGTAGTCGATTGATACTCTTTTCATTTATTGATGATGGGTTATTCAAGATGTGCACAAGGTGTTCTCTCCAGTGCTGCAGAATTTTATTTTTCTCTACGATTAAGTGAATTTAAGTGGATGTTAAAATGACGTGCACTGGCGAATTTAATTAAAGTGAGGAGGAGTTGTGTAAAGCGTCGACCTCACTATCTTGTCGGACCTCATTTGAAACCAGTGGCACGATGAATATAGACGACTGGAAATGAAGTGCGATGCAGTGGATGACCATGGTTTTCTATGTCTCATGTCCGATGCGGTCGACACCGCGTTGCTGGCTTTCGCCTACATTAAATGGTGGGCCGATAAACTATCGTACCTCATACACGTAAATTCGCCGAATATCAGACTTTACTTGTAGTGATTAGACAAGACCTGTATGCCTTTTGAGACAGTCTCAGCATGACATCATCTACTTTATGACTGCCTAACAGTCGAGCGTGGAGCCAGAACACGCCTCAGGTAGTCCACTGGTGCTGTGTTCACACGACACGTTAGGCCTGCTGTTGCTACATAGTGAGCGATTCAATGTGTTGTTGATACTGAAGTAATGTAGGTCATCACATAAACGTCAAAATTATTATATAGAATCACTCTTTTATAGAAAGATAGAAATATCAGTAAACACACACACTTTCTAAGAGATATCATACATTACACACATGACAAAATGACGCAGTCAGCAATACTCTCTATTGATCAAGAGAAAGCCTTTGACAGAGTATCCCATACGTTTTTACATAACATAATATTTGCTATAATAACATAGGTCCATATTTTGTAACTTGAATTAAAATATTTTATGCCAAGCCAGAAAGCAGACTATTAATAAGTCATTCTCTAACAGATCCCCTTTTTCTTAACTAGATCCGTAAGACAAGGCTGTTCAAAATTCTCCCCTGTTATACACTTTGAACCAGTTTTAGAGAAAATGCGACGTGATCAAAAAATTAAAGGAACTTTATCCGGATAAATATATAGGTCCAAAAAAGTATCTATATTTGCTTTATAGACTACAGCAAGGCTTTTGACAGAGTCCAACATGAAAAATTAATCAAATGTCTTCAAGAAATAGGCATAAATGGAAAAGACATCAGACTGATTAGAAATATATATTGGGAACAGACTGCATCAATAAGGTGTCGGAACAGCTACTCACCATACATAGAAATAAGAAGATGGTAAGGCAAGGCTGCATTTTATCACCAAGCCTATTTAATATCTACACAGAGAATATCTTTAAAAATATAGAAGAAATGCCAGGACTCAATATCAATGGGAAAATAATAAACAAACTTAGATATGCAGATGACACTGTTCTTTTAGCAGAAAGTGAACATGAACTACAAAGACTAATAGATCAAGTCAATAAATCAAGTAATGAATATGGACTGGATATAAACATTAAAAAAACAAAAACCATGATAATCAGCAAAGACACAGAAGAACAGGAGGTAAACATAAACATACATGGAGAGAAACTACAACAAGTAAAACAGTATCAATATCTTGGACACATAATCACAAATGATGGCAGATGTGAAACAGAAGTTAAAAGAAGAATAGAAATAGCTAAAAGTACCTTCAATGACATGAGGAAATTATTAATATCTAAACAAATTACAAACAAGTTAAAAATGAGAATTATAAAATGCCACATCTATTCCATATTAATGTATGACTCAGAAACATGGACACTAAATAAACAATTAGAAAAAATTGATGCCTTTGAGATGTGGGTATATAGAAGAATAGGGAGAACATCATGGAAAGAGAAAAAAACAAATAAAGAGGTGCTAAAGACACTTAATATGAAGAAAGAACTACTAAGAGAAATAAAGATCAGGCAAATAAAATACTTTGGACACATTAAAAGACATGACACTATATTGAAGACCTTACTTGAGGATAAAGTCAAAGGGAAGCGAGCAAGAGGTAGGCAGAGATACAAGTGGGAGAGTAACATTACACGATGGACAGGTTACAGTCTAGCAGAGTGCACCACCAAGACAAGAGACAGGAGACCCTTTAGTTTTTCATCAATACAAAACATTTTTCAAACTTTCACAGATTATGGTATAAGCAGTGGGTCCAAATTAAATATACACAAATCATACATTATGGAAATACGTAAATAGAAAAACAAAACGGACTTTCCTTTTCATTAATATAAATAAATAAGATTAATATATATATCTATATATCAGGGGTAGAAGATTTTATATATATATATATATATATATATATATATATATATATATATATATATATATATATCAAAAGAACTACAATAGTCGGTAGAAGTATTATCGTTAACACTTTCGTAATACCAAAGGTGATATATTTCAAATGTGTTTTCTCCAGCAAAAGCACACGCTTAAAGAATCTACTCCCACATTCGACCCTTTATTTTTGGGCGCACCACGTATGCCATTCAAATGACAACTTTAAAACAGGATAAGAATAGAGGTGGGATTTCTTTACATGTTATCAAAACTAATATTCAAACACAGCGAATCAAATTTGTAGGAGAAATAATTAAACACCCAGATTGCTACCCATTAACGCATTACTATATATGACGTATTAGAATATCGAAACTGTTCACTGTTCGAAACAATGTCTCACTGTTTTAGAGCCTTACCACCTTTTTTAACAACAGTGCATTAAATACTTAAAGGGAAACGACAACTTACTTGAACAACGGGCAAACAAAATATATAAACATCTAAATAGCAACACAATAACAACCCCTCCATACTAGGATTAAAAGAGGTTACAGATATTTCATAACAGATTACTCAGAGATATTTACAAATGTACACAAATCAGTCATATTCAAAGGCAAAGGAAATGATATATAGATTATTATTTGGTATTACACCAGTAGATTTTTTAGAACATAATCGATCAAAAGTACGAAAATCTAGATGCAGCATATGTAGCATCAACACGCTGGAAACAGAAGATCACTGCATTTATTTTTCGATGTAACACAGTCGATCTATCTATTCGCTAAACCCTCTGTTGCCTTTCAGCGTCAGGGGTAGAAGAGTTTTCTGGAGACGGCCCTCTTGTGTACTGAGTATATTGTGGAATTTGTCGCATCTTTTATTTCAGTGGCCCATCGTTTTCATGGTCGGCCTCTAGGTCTGTCTTCACTGTATCTGTGTAGCATAACTTGCTGTCTGATGGTTGTCTGCTGATGTATGCAAACCATTTGATATGTTGTCCTTTAATATATTTTAATATTGAGGTGGTACCGGTTCTTTGTCGAATGTCCTCATTTCTCATTTTGTCTCTTAGAAATATTCCTATTATTCTGCGTAAGCATGCCATTTTAGCTGTTGCAAGTTTACATTTGTCTTGTGCTGTCGTTGTCCATGATTGTTAATGGTAGCACAACGTTGTCATAATAATTGTTTTGAATAGTATATTTTTGTGTTTAAGTTTACATTTTTGTTTCTGAAGATTGGTGTCATTTGCCCTATCTAGGGCTTAGTATGCTTTACTACATCTATTGTGTATTTCTTTGCTGCTCTTGCTGTCTGTTGTTAATTTGACTTCCTAGGTGTGTGAATTCTATCACCTGGATACGTCTGCTGTTTCCAATATATATATATATATATATATATATATATATATATATATATATATATATATATATATATATATATATATATATATATATATATATATATATATATATATATATATATATATATATATATAAACCGTAAACTGATGAAGCAAAAATTACTCGCTGCAAAAACCACTCAAGACGAGGAACAAAACAGACTCACATACGCGGTTTTAGACAAAGAAGTTACAGCAAGCGCTAGAAAGGACAGACACAACTATATAAACAGATTAGCATTAGAAATTGAATCAACATCAAAACACAACAACAGCAAGATACTAGACCACATAACCAAACAACTGTGCAACCAACCATTTATCCCAAACGCATCTATTAAAGACAAAAATGGCAAAGTTCTAACAACAACTGAACAACAAAAGCACAAAAGCAAGATCTTCTTTACAGAACACCACCCCAATCTACTCCAAAACTAGAGGAGACAATGCCACCATTGGAAGCTTCGATAGAAAAGTTCACCCCTGAAGAAGAAAACAAACCATTAAGAAATTTAAAAAAACAATAAAGCAGCAGGTCAAGATGACATCACAAGTGAAATGTTAAAAGCAGCAAATAATACCTTGTCCTTTTTACTGGATATTTTCAATATGATTTGAAAAACGAATGCCCTCCCCGGCAATGTTAGATGGACGGACGGATGGATGGAAGGATGGATGGACGGACGGACAGATGGACAGACGGACAGACGGACAGATAGACAGATAGACAGATAGATAGATAGATAGATAGATAGATAGATAGATAGATAGATAGATAGATAGATAGATAGATAGATAGATAGATAGATAGATAGATAGATAGATAGATAGATAGATAGATAGATAGATTAGGTTAGGTTAGGTTAGGTTAGGTTAGGTTAGGTTAGGTTAGGTTAGGTTAGGTTAGGTTAGGTTAGGTTAGGTTAGGTTAGGTTAGGTTAGATTAGATTAGATTAGATTAGATTAGATTAGATTAGATAGATAGATAGATAGATAGATAGATAGATAGATAGATAGATAGATAGATAGATAGATAGATAGATAGATAGATAGATAGATAGATAGATAGATAGATAGATAGATGTGGGTGGGTAGGCGGATGGGTAGGTAGGGTAGGTGGGTGGGTAGGTTGTGTGGGTGGGTAGGTAGGTGGGTATAGTCAGGTAGGTAGGTAGACAATAGATTTAGCATTAGAAGCACTTCAACCGAAAATAACTGCACACACAAAGACGAAAGTAGATATGTAAAAAGCAATTATGCTAAATGTAATCCCACAAAAAGACACAAAATTCGAGAAAAGGCTTCTTACACTTTTAGAATAATTTAGAAACAGCATATGGGCATGCAGAAACGAAGCAGTACACGAGGAAAGGAAATACAATGGTCAAAGTTTGGGAATGTTATTTGTACAAAGAATGTCAAAAATGTTCACTTGAAATACAAAAAACTTTGTTTGGTTTACAACGAATTCGTGGATCACATATTTCTTAAAAATCAATCCAGGGTTTGTGTGATACAGACAATTTATGTGTGAGTGAATGCTTGCTTCATTGTGTGCGATCAGCCGTGGTAACACTATAGCGTATATAGACACGACCATCCTAAGATTTCGTGAATTTTGTACCATACGTCACAACACTGCACCGATGTATCATGTATCTGCTTTATAAATGTGCTGTATTCTGAAGAGAAAAAAATACTTCTGAAAAACCATTGCTGTGCGGTTTCCAAGTGTGAGCCACAATGAAATAATTTCCTTTGGTTTTGAGTCTTTTGAGCTCTTTGTCAGTTTCCATTAGTTAATTCGTCGTCGTAGTAGTAGTAGTAGTAGTAGTAGTAGTAGTAGTAGTAGTAGTATTATATATATATATATATATATATATATATATATATATATATATATATATATATATATTATCGTATCGGAACACTTCCGCCATCAAATTTCACGACTCGTGTACCATACGTCATGACCGGCACATATGTGTTCAGTACGATTATATTGTAAATTTGAACCAATAAAAGTTCCATTTAAAAACAAAAGTTCTCTTCTCTTTCTTGATAATTAATGTCGTGATGTTTGTGATATCTATCTGTCTAGTGTTTTTCTCTTTGTTGTTGTTGTAAGGCGTCGCAGGATTGAATGACGATTGGTTTTCGGGCTATAGCACGTGTGGTCGCCTGAGATGCAGAAATGTTGCAACGTTTAAGAATGTTGGTACCTCCTTCAATCCATCTTCTTCTTGGTCTTCCTCTGCATCTTGTTGTTTCCATTTTCATGCTCTTGCCCTGGTCAATATGGGTCATTCTCACTAAGTGGCCGAACTATTCCAGTATGTTTTTTTTTCAATATAAATGACCACAGATGTTGATCACACATTTCATATGGTTTGCATATTTGGAAATTTTTTGCTCAATGTCGACCATTTTTCATCATTAAAATATTGTAAGCGTTTTGTTCCTCTTGTAGATCACATTTTTTGAACATTATTTTCTAATGTACTTATATATAAAGTGTACTCTACCGAAATGACTGGAAGTAAAAGTGGTAGGCTATAAATGCTGACCACATCACCCATAGGTATGTTGTTGATCATGGAAAACAAGGGTCTAACACTGTTTTCCTCAATACGCATCAATGGCGTGGAGAAGTGAAAACTAATTTATTTGTTTTTTACTAAATGTAAAATTAGGTCCCATGGCAGCAACATGTTGCCTGGGGTGAAGATACCTCTTCATGTTTTCAGCCGCAGCAACTATTAGGTGGTGTGTCTAGTTCTCTTGCATCATGCGTCAGAAACCCATTTATAGCTGTACTGGGTCGGTTTGAGGAGCGGTCATGTCACGCAAGAAGTCACGACCAGGAAATTTCTGCGTGTTCGGAAGTGGTTTCGAACCTGGCACGCGGTAGTTCACTATCAACTAGGCTACCACGCTCCCCTTTTATGACTAGAATAATTAACAACAGTCGTCAACGTCATGAAGTAAGTCAAATGATAAATGATTACGTATTGAAAAAGAACCAAATATATAACGTTGTTTAACTTATTGTTGTTTCTACACACTGCTTCTATGACAGGTAGGTAGGTGGGTAAGTAGGTAATGTGGGCGGGCTGATAGGCATTCTTCATGTTTGTATATTGTGTAGTAATACTTGCGTGTGCTTCTCGGTACATTTATATTCATTTATAGGCGCGCACGAACATAGGCCTATACATACAAACACAAATGATTAGTGAAGAACATAAGCAACAATAAGTGTCAAACTCACCGGGTTTCGAAGTCGCAAGATAACATTCTTCCATAAGAGTAATGTTGTCTGTCGTAGGATTCCCATTGTTTACGGTCTTGCGCTTCAGACTTTCATACTAAAAAAAATCATTTAAAAAACAGTTCTATTTGATTATGATATAGCAATTCCAACAAGCAGTGATGAACAGGATATAACATTTTATAGTTGTTACCTTAAGAGATGTCCATAAATTACGTCAACAATTAGGGAGGGGGCTGACAAAGCTTGCCAGTTGTTAACAAGGGGGAGGGGGGGAAATGACATAATTTGACATCAACAACACTGTTTTTATTAACCAATGTAATTTATTAACCTATTGAAGACCTTACTTGAGGGTAAAGTCAAAGGGAAGCGAGCAAGAGGTAGGCAGAGATACACGTGGGAGAGTAACATTACACGATGGACAGGTTACAGTCTAGCAGAGTGCACCACCAAGACAAGAGACAGGAGATGTTGGAGATACGTTGCAGCCAACCTTCGTTGCGGAGACGGCACTTAATGATGATGATGTAATTGAATTTGAAACATATTTCTGAAGCACGTCGCATGTGAAGCACGTCGCACAATTTGTTCCTACTTTTTCTGCTAAAACATTTTAGGGATTTGGGGTGGTGGGGGGATATTTTTTGACGGGTTAAGAAAGGTAAACAAATTCTGACGTAATTTATACACAGCCCCCTGCGCGTGATTTTTTTATGATAGGGACACCAGTCTAGAGTAGGAGCAGACAATGTAAGGCCTGGTCGTCAAATTCAACCAACCAAATAATTGTGTATGGTAAGGATACCCATATCCAGTAAGAGTAGACAATATACGGTCCGCTGGTCACATCCAACCAAACAAACCATTTTGACTGACCCTACCAGCTGATTTAACATGACTAAACCTGAGATATCAACAACTGCCAATTGAGAAGCCATTGTGGTCAAATTGTCAAATACGATGGTCATAATGAGGATATTTGATGTCACATCTGTGATGTTTTTAGAGGAAAGCAGTGTTCAGAACGAAATATACATCTGTAGACAGTGTCTGGCGATATAGTTTGATGTTCGAGATTGTAGACAGGAACGATTTTATTTTAAACACAACAAGACTGTCTTTTGATGTTGAAAAAGCGTTCCATCGTTAGCAACAGTGTCTGCGAATTCCTTTGACACTTCACATCAAAGGATTAAAAATATACAACAAAGTTGGTTTGACCCCATCCCAGATGAATAATACTTAAATTAGACTGTCGACTCAATGAGGTTGACACCTCTTTTCTAGGGGCACATACAACATTTACCCTTGGAGTTCAGCTCAGTCTGACAGAAGGTAGCTTGAAATTCATACACATTAAATGTAAATAAATGTAGAAAACATGAATTCGAACTGTGCTTTGTTTCTGATATATTCATGCATTTAAGAACAACTAAGATACAACAATATTCTTCTGCTGAATGTGTTACTTAAATCTTACGTTTCTTGGAACCAGGTATGTACTACAGTTTACGGCGACGCTGGAGAGATCACGTTTCTCCTCATATTCATAACTCCCGTGTGGCAACAGTGACATGGATTTCTAGTTCAGGATGCAAAAAATATACCAGTGTCTTTTTTACAGGCATGTTATAGGAGGCGGCCAAGAACAGCTGATGGATAGACTGACGATCTGTCACTTGTGAAGAAATCATCATTGTCAGATCTTGTCTCAAATTCTTAATTTTGTCTTCTGTCAAATAACTCCCATGGATGAAGAAGAGACACAGGCCAGCGGACATTGTACCTTTGTGCATTAGTGGTAGAGTCCAAGGTGACGGGGAATTCTAGATATGCCTGCACTGCAGACGGGTCAATAAATCTGAGAGAAGAATGATGAGACAGTTAGCTCAGAAGTGTTTGTTAGGCTCCTGGCAGTACGGTGTAGTCCTAAGATACTGGTACACTGGCATGCCTCACTTCGAAGATTAAAGATGCATTCATAAGTCGTCCTTGCACAACCATGTCTTTGAGACAACCTTACACAAGTCACAGTGTCACCTCAGTTACACAATTGAAAAGAACCTGGGTTTTTGTCTGAAAGAGCTGTTTTGTCTGTCAAGAGCTACCTGCTCACAACTAAAGTGATTGTATCATCATCATCATCATCATGCTCATAAATTTACATAACTAACAGGATATTTATGCTTCCTGGTTTATAAAAAAAGACGCTAGTGAAGATATCAATAAATGTTTACATAAAACAACAAGAACATAAAAACGTTGAATTTTTGAGTGAGTGTTGGCTTTGACATCAACAACAAAACGTTGTTGATATAAACATTGATTCAGTCATCTTTTAAACTAAATTTTCTTGTATATTGGTATGTATTTTTTTAACTAGATTTTCTTGTGATTTGGTATACATTTTGTAAACTAGATTTGTATATTCTTGTGTATTGGTATGTAGTTTTTGAACTATAAAACTGATTGCATATGTGTTTTTCATTAACACGTATTGTGGAAATTAGTACTAATTTTACTACAACACGCAAATTGCATCTTTCTGAGGTTGATAATCTGCGGTGAAAATTTAACCCCGCAGAATGAAACTCATTGGTAGCGCTTGCGGGTTCTTGATGAAATCTGTTTGGTGTTTGGGTTTCTATGGAATATTATTTCTGAATTCCCTCACAGATAAAGAAAAATTGCCGGCTTAACTTGCAGAACAACGTTAATACATTTAAATAGTTCAAATAACACACTGACATAAGTAGTTTTATTAGCATACATAAAATAAATTATAACGAACCCAGACCTTCGGAGTGAGAAGCCACTGCATTACATACAAGTCTTACCAAAACAATATTCTAAAGACAATGACTAAGTAAATTCTCACTACTCATTATCAAATGCGAATATCTGTAGGTAACTTGATTCAAGATTCAAACATGTACGTAGGCGCTGTCACGTTATTCCACACAGAAATATTAACGAAGAAACAGACGAAATGATATTTTTTTAAATGTACATCACACAGTGCTCAAAATTTAAAACACAACATTTGATATATACAGTAGCTTAGGGAATTTGATTTAGTCCAGGAGAGAACACGTATCCGGCTCTGTATCCGGAACTACGTTCACGGGGAAAACCTTTTTAATTCATTATAATAAAATATATAAAATTATAAATACTGTCGGTGTTGCATTTTGAAATTGACAAAATACGCATTGCTATTATTAAATATTGAAGATTCAATACTATATAACATATGCATTTATATTATTAGCGTATGGCATATCCAGGGCCGCAGATGCGACTATGTTAAGAGAGGAAGACTTATTAAAAATTAAACAATCTCAATTTCTGTTAGATTTTTAGTGAACTTACTTTTCTGGGTAATCCTTTATGGATAATGTGCTATACTATACCCTTTTATTTATGTGTTTCCTAGTGCTAATAGTCATGTTATATTTTCCAAAGGAAAATTGGAACACTACAACCCATCACTCCCCCCACTGTTAATATAAGGCATTGGACACATAAAAGTTCATTTTTATTTCATATACGAGTATTAAGTAAAATATTATATTAATACTATCTCGATGTTAAGTCTGTATTTTAGGTCTACAAATGGTCAACGTTGATTCTACGATAATCACATCTTTATAGAGAGAGGTGCACATAATTTTACACTCCGCGCATACACTCACAAACTGCGAATATAAGACTTCCTACATACCGCTTTAAGAGTATTTTTCACATGAATTTAAATAGTTTCCCAAACTGTCGTGGGACACTCGCACTCAAGAAATATTTTACATATATTTTACATCTATTTTACATTCAATAGCATATCTATCGATGAGGTGATTATAAGCTCATTTAGTTAAATGTAAAGTTCGTCTTATTCGTGAGGGAATTCAGAATTAATATTGTATAAAAGCTCACTGCTGGCATGTTTAATTAAGATCCAACATCCCCTACCATGAGTCTCAGATTGCAACCTAAATTGTGCAACTTTTTCCCAACTGAAAATCAAACTTGGAACACTGCATTAGAAAATCGATGTTTGTGGAAGAAAGCAGGAGTGACCAGTTGAAAGGCCAGTTGTATTGCTCGTCGGCTGTGATTGATACCACCAAATAGGTTAAACGCTTTCATGTGACTTGATATATGTACACATAAGGCTGAACATGCATCCTACATTTACATAAGGCTGAATATGTCTCCTACGTTGACATAAGTACTCCCTCTGAGCAGGATGCTCCTTCTAAATGCTATGCAAACAGCTGAAATTTGGAGTCTTCTGTGCATGAAAGAAAGCTCTGGATTCCATTTTCTCTTCCCCCCCCCCCCCCACTCCTCTAAAAATAACAACTGTACATAGGAAACAAGAGCTGTATCGCTCGAAGTTTTTGAGGATCGAAACAAATAGACAAAGAAAAATAGTCTATAACTAAGTGTTGTCATTAACACTTAGAAATAGAAAATTGTTGAGATCCATGATCCCCGACGCTAGTCATTTTCAAGTGGCGTGCTAACTAGCGTGCCACATGGATCTCCACAATTTTCTATTTCAGTATCATTTATCACGATCGTTGTTCACTCTTTGCCATACCAGGATGTCAGACTATATAGTATTTTCTTACGTGTCATCCTCGATCTCTCTTTCCGTTCATCTTGCCTGTTGTAACATATGTTCTCCGGACCTCCCTGTCTTATAACGTGTCCACAAAAATAAGAGGATTGTCTTTTCCTGATATTATGAAGTAACCCTCGTCTCCCATTTGACTCTTTCATCATCTCTTCTTTAGTCTTTCTAGCTGTCCATGATACCTTCATCATTCTTCTATAGAACCACACCTCTGTTGCTTCTGATTTTCCACTATCCTGTTTATTTATTACTCAAGATTCGCATCCATATATTTAAATCGGTGTTATATAACTCTTAAGAATTTTCTTCCTCACCTCTAATGACAGGGGCATATTGCACAGTATATTATTCTTCCTCCCCTCTAATGACAAGGGCATATTGCACAGTATATTATTCTTCCTCGCTTCTAATGACAGGGGCATATTGCACAGTATATTATTCTTCCTCGCCTCTAATGACAGGGGCATATTGCACAGTATATTATTCTTCAATTTTATGATGGTATGGATAGTATTTAATGGAAAAACAAAAAAAATAGTACAGAATAAAACACTCTTTAAAATACGGTAGGAATTTCATGTCGCAATATATCATATACAGAATAGTAATATCAATTTTTCCGTCTTTTCAGACGATATTGTTGTGCTGTAAGAAATATAATTTACCATTCATGGCAATGGTGGATGTGACTCACAATACCAATCTGCGCCACAAAGAGTTTTATATATTATGTATAATGTATATATATTTTCTATATATGCACATGTGTGTACTAATCACATACCATCAGAAAAAACAGATGATCAAGTCAATAAGAAAGCCACAAACACCAACACTAGATCATTATCACATTATGAATAGATAAGAACAAGTTGTAATTCTACGCCTCAGAACTGGACACAACCGGCTCCGCAGTCACATGTACACAAAATTCACAACAGCATATACTTTCAAGATTGTTCTGAGTATGAAACGCTGATGCAGACATATTGGCCAGAGGAAACAACACTGGAATCAAAGCTCTAAGAGCCACTGTATGAACTACAAAAGACACTGAGTTTTATTAAAGAGACATAATTACAGATGTGTGCTACCATGCTCTCTTGTGTGTCCTCTTAGGGGTGCAGTTCTTGAATTATCTGCTATCACTTTCTCCTTTGTCTTTATATCATTCCTGATTTTTCTCCTCCATGCAACACAATTTATGGCATTCAAGTCCCATGATTCCGTGTATGTATCCTGTATACCATATTTACATACGTCTTTGAACTGAAGTAGATGTCGACTCAATATCGTTTCCTAGATTATAATTCTCCATAAAGTAGAACCTTCGGTATTCTTCCATCTTTAATCCTTCTTGTGTGCCGCAGCCATCTGAGTCTGCGCAGACTAAACATATAAACATAGAAATACTGTTCTTTACAATACATCAGTGTTAGTGACTCTTTGTCCTGTCAACTAACTCCAAAAATTCAACGTACTCACAGCAGGGCCGACCCTAACAACTGCGGGGCCCAATGCGAAACGGATTGCGCGGGGCCTAGTCTGGGTAGAGAATAAAATAAATTCTAATATGAATTTATGGGCCTATGAAGTACGGGGCACACTGCGGCCGCATAGGTTGCAATGGCCTAAGACCGGTCCTGACTCACAGTATGTGAAAGTTGTTTAATCGTCTCTCCTGGTTCTTGTATGTTGCACGTGTCTATTGATAGCTCCTTGCTACCAATTGTATGTATTAAATTTTTAAAATTATAAAACATTTTTATATCATCAATTTCCGTTTATTCCCCCTCCCCCACATCCTATTTTCAACATTGAGTGGCCTCCAACATTGCTATTGTCATCATGTTTGTTTTCCATATACACAATACTTTGTGTGTCTGTGATATGTGTTCGTTTTTTCATCTCTTACGTTGGACTTTCATTTGATCTGATTTATCACCTATTAATTAATCACTATTGGTATCACATTTTATGTAATCTATGGAAATTTATATTCTGTCAATGCGTAATCATTGTGAACGCACATAATTCATCATCCATTAAACGTGCCACATTATTTGGTGCGTCTTGCTGTAAGAAAGACATTTCCATCACATTTATATTTTGACATTTCGCGTTTCATTGTATGTGTTTCTTGAAAAAGATCCAAGTTGGACCGTAATGTAGAAAAAAGTCCTTGTTCTTTTGTTTATTGCTATTCTTTTTATTATGAAGTTAGCTTTAGCAGTAACCTTAGTACTTTATATAGTATTTATCGCTTATTTGGTAAACCAGGAATTTTGCTTTATAGTATATAAAGCACATTATAATTAAAAACGCAGCAATATTGTATGCACTGTTGCCGAGAAGCTGGGAAAAAAGTGTGAGAATAAATTTTCCCCGTGTGCCATGAGGTAGAGAACGAATGCATACCGGAATTAAACGTGCATACGTAATGGGTTCTGTGTACAGACTACGCGAAAACAATGACTATTACACGTGAAACACGATTCCCAGCAGCTATGACCCTGAAAAAGGATAGGTGTTGTCACAGTATACTCGCTATAAAAAGACCATTGAGACAAAACATTCAGTACATGTACTTGAAATGCCCCGACTATCTTAAAAACGACTGCCTACGAGCCATTATTATGTTGGAGGCCGAAATAAGCTCGCGGGCCATTGTCAGGAGATGAATTGACACCGCAGCACTATTGTACGCCTCATTGAACGTTACGGAACCATTGGCAGTGCCCAGACTTCGGAGTGGCAAACCATGAGTTACTTTCCCTGCCCAAGATCGTTATATTGTGCTGAGTCACCTAAGGAATCGTTCCCTACTGGCAAGTTAAAACAGCAAGAACAATAGTGGGTAAACTTTGGGCAGGTCTCTCGAATGATAGGCATGCGGCGACTCAGAGATACAGGCATTACAGCATGGCGTCCTTACGTTGAACCAAACTTGACTCACAGACATCGTTGGCAGCGCCTACAATTGGCGGAGCAGCATATCAGGTGGACTAGACTGCAGTAAAATTATGAATCCTTTTTTATGGATGCAAGCCATGGACAGTAAACAAAAGAGCTTAAGATAAGTTGGAGGCAACTGAGATACTGCAGAAAAAGATAAACTACAGCCAAAATTATAAACAGGCAGTCAAAATATTTAGGGCATGTGATGAGAAAAGCAAAACTTGAACATTTAGTAACCACTAGAAATATCGGGGGGGGGGGAGAGAGAGAGAGAGAGAGACAAGTGAAGACAGTGAAATTTCTTTGAATGGGATGTCAACTAAAATATGTCACAAACTGAACTTATTAAAAAAATACAAGAGACAGAGAACTGGGGAAAAAACATGATCGCGTAGCATTTGATTATGGTCTAATTTTCGGTACAGAATTGACAAATTCAAAAATTGTTTATTAAGTACCTACTGAAAACATAGTAAAACTGACTTAAAATTGTATGAAATGCAAATAAGATCTTATTTATTCCAGGTTTCTATTCAGATTTGTTGTCTTATACAAATGACCTTTGATCGTTTACCAATTAATGTCAATATTTATAATTACTTTGCCATTCACAGGCGATGTATTTTCATAAACCCTCGGAAATGGTCATAATACGCTTCATGAACATTTGCACGCCCATTCTTTGTTACTTTAAAGCATAAAATTGAAATTTGTGTTTTATTTAATTTATGTAATAGATTATTCAAGAACCAAAATAGAATCTCAGTTCTACAAGCAGTCCTAAATTTAACGAACGATTCTCAAAAGTATATTTAATGCAATCTTGATGTAAATATTTTTAGAAAGACATTGAAACACTACAAGTGCTTTGTTTTTAAGTTATATAATATAGGGTTTATTCAGTGATTCGTTGATACGTAAAATAAATATGTTGCTGTTACTTACTATGTATACATATCCATGTAAATTTTGTTGCACATTTTTAATGATCATAGTACGCTTGGTTTCAGTGCACTTTTATATTTTAAAGAACACTTCATCTTGTATAAACTTGTATTATCTCACTCAAAATATCAACATTCATTCACTGCATAATAACAAATACATGATACCGCAAACTTCAATTGAATTATTTAAGTGTTATTTCAAGATTTTGAGCCCACAAATTATGGTTCTTCGACGTTTTGTGCATAGTAAAATTATGCAATTTTAAATACGTAAAGTTTACATTTGGATTATTATCCTTACTATAATATTGTGCCTTTTGCAACCATACAAGTTTATGTTCCCATTTTATTTTCTGTATTATAACCACTGGCAAAACAAAGCTTCCACTTTGACATATTGAGACAATGATATAATCGAACACATCGTTGAAACTCGCACTCCTTATTCTACATTTACACATGAATAAAATAGAATTAGTAGGTTTGTAGATATCATTTGGTTAAGATGGAGATTTCTTTTACAATATTCTTATTTGAGATTAGGGTGGGTTTAAATCTGACGCCCCCTGCAGTCTTGATAGACAGTATTTATAATTAATACTTAAATTAATTTTTTTTTAAAGCCATGCCCCAAATATCATTTGACAAAATTTAAATAAGAAAATGTGTGAAATATATATATTTTCTAACGGGCAAAAAAGTTGTCAAATTAAAAATTAAAATGGCCAAAAAATGCATGACCAAGAATGGTCAAATTCGTGAAATGAGGCCTTAATGTGACGAATATGACAACCCTGCTACGGTCTCTGTCAGTTGCCGCATTTTCTTCTTCATCTTCTGCTTTCAGCATCTGTGGTCATGCTATATTGTCAGGTCTGCCGTCAAGACGAAGTCCACTGTCTTGTCCAGGTCAGAACGGCTGCCCCATAGCTGTTGCCTCAAGTCTGTATCCTCTGGCCAGGTCTGCTGTCTCTGCTCTTTGTATGTTGGGCAGTCCTGAAGTATGTGTTCCGGGGTCTGGATTCCGGATCCACATGGACATTCATCTGTGTATGAGATCCTCAATCGGTAAAGGTGACCCAACAGTCTGCAGCGCCCTGTTCTAAGGCGAAATATGCCCGCAATTTCTAAATCCTCTACCCATTGTTACCGTTTTCAAATAGGCCCCTATTTCTAAATCATGTGAACTCATGTGGGTGTGAACCATTGTAAGATGTTCTATTGTCCAATCGTTCTGTAAACTTGTATTTATTTCATTGATAATCTTTTGGTTATTTTTGTTAATACAATTTTACTGCTCAAAAACAATTATGAGGTATTGTTCAAATTATATAATCTGTTGGCTTACATAAAATGTGTGCACGAGAAAATGTATGAGATATGATGCAGTTTCTTCCTAACATATATAGAATGAAGACACATAAATTTGCGACCTTGAACATTACGAAATGTGGAATCGTACATAGTGTAAATAGTTGGTGACACCAGTAGTGTAAGACAGTATGTTGTAACTGGAGTAATATATAATATTTTACATTTCAGAACTACTGTGGTGAATGAGTAACTATGGGTCACGTTGTTATATTTATGGCTCAGTGATTTCATATATAACATAGAAAATTTGTGTTGTCCACAGCTGCTTTAGAGGAAAATTGAACACAAGAGTAAACTTTGTATGAGCAAACGATCGTGTTAAAACAAATACAAGGACTTAGAGTGTGCACAAAGCAATCGCATGAATATCGAACACATACGCATATTGTGTATAGAACTGAACATTCGTATTTCGCAAGAGCATTTACTGTTTCACAGGTTTTGGTCGCGGAAATTTTCAAACTAAACGAATGAATTTTCAGTGTACCTTTTATGCTGAATTACTTATTTTAATCGCGGACAGTAGACCGATTTGGTTATGTCAGAGCTTTAATCATCAGGTTCAGTTTCCTCATCGAAGACTGGCTGCAACACATCTCCAAAATCGTATGCTTTTTGCTTTGGTGATGCACTCTGCTAGACTGTAAACCTAATCTGTCTATCTTATGATGTTCCCCTCGAATTGTATCTCTGTTTACTCCTTGATTGCCGTCCCTGACTTGCCCTTTAAGAAATTTCTCTGTTCTTTACGGGAATCAGTGGCCACATTTTAACTGAACAAATCATATATTATTTAACGAAACGAACATTTGCTTAAAGACGGATAAATCTGCGCAACTACCGTTCTGCGCACAACGCACTGAGAGTCCCCCCTCCCCTGATTGACCATGAGGGGGAGGCTCTCAGTGCGTTGCGAGGAGATCGATTAATTCTTTCTTCTTCTTCTTTCTGTCCTCATGTACCTTTCGGTGTTGAGGGGAGAGTGAGTGTACACTCTTTTACCTTCTATTTGCCTCTTCCGCTGTTATATTTCCGAGTGTCTCTAATACACTATCTATCCACCTTTTACGAGGGCGTCCAATAGATCGACTGTTTTCGTATCGTTTGTTAAGTGTTTTTTTAATAATATTTTGCTCTTTCTGTCTGGTTATGTGGCGCGTACCATTTAACTTGCTGTTTCTTCTATTGTTGACTTGATCCCTAATTGTTTTCCTTAGTGCTTCATTCCTGATTTTGTCTCTCAAGCTAACTCCAATCATACGTCTCACACATTTAATTTCAGTGGTGTTAATCTTATGTATTGTTCTAGAATCTAATGTCCAAGTTTGGCACTGATAACACAACGTTGGTTAAAAAATGGTGTTTAAAAGCGCTTTCTTTGTTTCTAGTGTAATAACTTTGTTTCTTAGTAAAGGTGTTAATTGACCAATTGATCGATTAATTGGCAGCATCAATTGCTATTTTTAATCTATGAGCAACAGAAGATGTGTGCAATTACGCATAATATTAAAAAGTTGGAATGTGGACACGTGATGTGATTAACTAGTGATTAATCCGTAATTAACCAGTTTGTTCAACAAGATGCCATGTCTTTTAATATATTCAAAACAAAACATTAGATTTGTTGGATTTGTATTTTGTTTAATATTTCTTTTTTTTCATACGCAGTGTGGTCAGAACCAATTCGCGTTCTTCTCCTTCCATTAAATTCTCTCTAATAAATCCACATCTCAGAGACTTCAATTGTTTTGAACAAAAAATAGTATTAAATAACTTTACATTATTATATTATTTACAAATTCTTAATTATAAATTATTATTCTTTCGTTCGCCTGGCATGTACTTATATCTGAAGTTTTGTTTCTTCTATGAAATTGACTGTGTGTCATTAACTCCTACAGAGCCACGTAGAGTTTTAATTTCCAATATTATTTCTCATGGCCAGTGTTTTTTTGCCTGAGCATTTCATATTTGAAACATCACTGAAGTATATACTCTGCAGTCTGATGTATATTTAGACATTTAGACATGGTTGTATTAACAATATTTAACTTTGTATACATGTGGCTACGGATTCGATTGTGTTCTGTTCTCATGCGGGGAATGTCAATTTATTCTGTTGCCATCTTGTTTTGGGGTTAGCTTTTTAATTGACTGGATCATTTGTTTCTTTTGATGATACGTTATTAGCATATAGGGTTCATCATCTACATAACCCCCTTTAGCTGGCCGATTTGATTTCTCATTTCCAGGCATCCCACAATGCAATGATATCTCATCATTATCAAGTGCCGCCTACGCAAAAAATAAGGTTGGCTGCAACAGACCTCCAACATCCTCTGTCTCTTGTCTTGGTGGTGTACTCTGCTATACTGTAACCTGTCCATCTTGTGATGTTAGTCTCCAATTTGCATCTCTGCCTACCTCTTGCTCGCTTCCTTTTGACTTTACCTTCAATGAAGGTCTTCAGTAAGGCCTTTTAATGTGTCCAAAATATTTTATTTGCTTGATCTTTATTTCTCTCAGTAATTCCTTCTTAATTATTAAGTGTTTTTAGCAGCTCTTTGTTTGTTTTCTTTTCCTCCATGATGTTCTCCCTATTCTTCTATATACCCACATCTCAAAGGCATCAATTCTGTCTTCTAATTGTTTGTTTAGTTACCATATTTCTGAGTCATACATTAATATAGAATAGATGTAGCATTTTATAATTCTCATTTTTTATTATAAGTACGATAAAAAGACCCAGCTTGGTAGTCGGCATAAAATACACTCGACTGGTGGTCATACGGCGAATTAGTGATGAAATATACATATGTAAGTATACACATAATGTTGATGAAGGCACAGACATGCTGTTCGAGTGACATGGTCCACATGAAAGAAAAAAAACGTTGTGAAATGGAGAATTCAAGACTGGCTCCCGCAAAGCTGGAGGACAGAATAAGCGTTTTAAAGACACTCTAGAGACATCACTGATTCACTTCAACATAGATGCAAATTCATTGGAGAGTTATGCACAAGACACATTCGACTGGCGTCACAGAATTAAGAGTACTGCGGCAGCTGAAGAGAACCTCGGACATGATGCTGCTGATGGCCCCTCCCGCCTTGTTAACAACTAGCAAAATTTGCATCCTCCCTCCTTCCTATGTATGCATATGTGTGCTTGTGTTATATTACACGTATGAGTAACTAGCTGATTCGTATTAGTTTAATTTTCTATAATTAATGTCGGTATAGACGTACCTACAGGCGACTGCATGGAATTTATCTCACCTTGTGCAAGCCACATTCAAACGCAGAAATAGGAAGAGTGGCAAATGTGCATGAGATTTAATATTGTACCTGTGGTACAGTATCCATACACTATGTGTATGTTTGATTAGTTACATGAATTGAAAATGGGCCTGGGTTCTGTCAGTTCTCTTAGTTACATCCTTCTTTCATCCTAAATTTAGAAATGTACATTATCAAATATGAGAGTCAGTTTTAATACTACTCTTTGGTTCATTCACGGTTCTTTCTATTACATACTTTGTGTCTTGTAGTCAATACCGATCTGTGAGGTGTCATCTTGTCTTATAGTCAACACGGTCTATGATGTGTTATCTTGTCTTATAGTCAGCACGGTCTATGATGTGTTATCTTGTCTTATAGTCAGCACGGTCTATGATGTGTTATCTTGCTTAATAGTCAGCACGGTCTATGAGGTGTCATCTTAATATTATAAAATTGTGTCAAGTGGCTCTCACATACGTAGAACCAAAGTCCAGGGATTGTCGAGTATAGGGCAAGAGAAGTAGGCAGTGGCGTAGCGAAAGAGGGCAGAGATGCGGACAGCCCCGGGCGGCATCATCGGGAGGCGGCACATTTTCAAAAACTAAATATCCAGCTACTAAATTAACAATTCCTTAAGAATATACAGCAGCAGTCCAGTAGAAGCATATGAGTTTGCAAATAGAACATGCCAAACATTATAAATCCGCCTACTACCCTAGATAATACAAAAACTAGATGTGCTTTTTGCGACTGAGGAAATCCTAAAAAGATTCTTTTTAAAAGAACAAATGGATAACTATAACTGCCCCCGTCAAAGCAAGATATAAACAGACGGGTTTACACGTAATAAACTCACAGTGTTTGTGGTGATCGACTGAAGGTACATTTATGTATCCTCTCACATGGATACTGTTTTACCGTACTTTGTGATATACAATCTTTTTGTGTTCTTAGTTCTTTGATAAAAGTTTTTCTTCTGGTGTACAAACGCGTTTCAAGGCAATTAATTAAGGCAAATGTCCAGTGTGTTTCTGGCAGTAACCATACTTTGAATGTAGTGGGAGTACACGCAGTGTCAATAGCAGTGGACTCAGTTAAGGTTTTTGGTACTATGGATAGAGTTGTTCTTACCGACAGTGCAGATCAAGGTATCAAACGCCTTATTGAAACACGCTGGACTGCAATGTACGAAGTAATAGCGATCACGAAGACCCATTATAATGAGATTATTGCAAGTCCTGGAATCACTTTCGCATAACATAAAAGAAAATGCAGTGACAAGATCAGACGCTGTGTTCCTACTTCCTGCTCTAAAATCGTTGTCATTGTTGGCCCTCCTTGGATTATGAATTCAAGTTCTTTGTGAAGTAAATTATGCACAATTGTATCTCCAGACGAAAGGTCTAAATGTGCCTCAATGTGCTATGAAAATGTAGGCATTACAATTGTTCATAGTCGACATCCGTGATTTTATGGTTAACGACGCATTGGATTATGCTAAAAATGTTTGTGAAGGTCTAGGCATCGATATAACTCCTCGTCGAATAGGAAAAACAAAAATGATGTCAGTGAGAAAAAATATATGTTTAAATAAATATTTTCGTGCAGTCTTTTACAAATACTGGCTTATATTTTAAAATGTCACAAGGGCGGAAAATTATGATTCCGTCCCTGGCGCCATTGACCCACGCTACGCCACTGGACGTAGGTCGTACAAAACATGTAACCACCAGAACTATGTTTCTCAACTCTGGGCCGCGGCAACATGTCTACCGGGTCGCTGGAGCTTCTACTTTAATTGTAAAGTTATTTATGAATATTTACAGTTTGAACCGGGCTTTGTTCTTAAATGATATTGTATTTTCCTTGTCGCGGCCTCACAGCTGTTGCGATGATTGCACCAGAAGACACCACAACTAGTTCCGAATGGACAAATGTCAGCAGATATCTAGACCTCCTTGTGGGTAGAAATTATAAAACTAATCATAATCCTGCACATCTCGTGGCGTCTGCTATGGCACAGCGGCCTTTATTTTCACAGCCCATAGAAAGCCTCCCTGCACTCCTTCACAGGAAAACATGCAGTAATGGAAGTTTAAAGTGTTTTATTGTTAACCATTCACTCTCTTGTGTCTCTCTTCTATCAGTATTCTTCTATATAGCCTGTCGTGCTAGAACACATATGTGTACATACGGTGAATAGAAATAACATTTTACCTGGATTGCGTTATGTAGATTTCTACACGGTGCCTTCAAATGGCAAATGTGGTAAAACGTGTGTTTTGTCTGACTGCTTAAACGTGTTATTTCCGACGTATGTCTAAGTTTGACGACAAATGTATTGTAGAATGGTATGTAAAATGTCTAAAATGACGTATATTGGCCAATAAATATGTTCTGTGTGGTTGTTGACTACAGAATCATGTGCAAATATGCATTCTTTTTCAGTTTATCGTAGATGCATGTGAACTGAGATCTTCTAGCTATATTAACTCCTAAAGGACCTGTGACAAAACCAGCATATACAACAAAATGACAAATAGGTTGTTTTTTGGTCTACTATGTGTAAAATTTATATGCTACAGATGGTTCAATCTGGTCAGTCTGAAAACGAAAACTAAGGACAGAGATTCTTCTCATGGAGCTGCTTAAGTCGACGATGCAGCTCTAGTTGCTTATAATGAAACGATTCTACAAAACTGATTAACAGATTGGCTGTTGTCGACCACCTGTTATCGCTATCAATAAACATCAAGAAAAATATGGCTCTTTGTGAAAATGCTTCTAAAAACCGATCGTCACATTGAACAATGTGCAACTTGAAACGATACAGAAATGTAAATATGTGGATTCCAATGTCACCACAGCACTTTCACTCGATGAAGAAATAAGTGTCTAAATAGGAATCGCAAACTGTGAAAAACAGCATGGAGTCACACAAATTTGAAAACAACAATGCTCCTGATATACCAAACATGCATCATTGGTGTCCTTCTCTATGGATCTGAAACATGGACACCTTACTCAAGACAATAACAAAGGCTCAATGGCTTCCACTTACGCGGTCTTCGCAAAATTATGAGCATCAAGTGGCAATGCAAAATTATCAACAATGATGTGGTTCAAAGAACCAAGATTCAAACAATAACATCCACAATTGGTCATAAAAGACTAGTGGTAAGACCACATTCATTTGAGTACAATTTCTATAGGGGGAGTTTTCGTAGACTAGAAGAAAAAACGACAGACCAAAGCTGCGACACAAAGATGTCTGCAAAACATCTATGAATGCCTTTGTTATCATGCCCGAAAACTAGGAAAACCTGGTGGAAGATCGCGTGACATTGAGAAATAGCTGCATAATGGTGCTATGACAATTTAGAATTCAGTAACGACCAGATCGAAAGAAGTAAAGGGGAAAGAACAACAGCCAAGCGACGTGACAATCACATGCGTCTTCCGTTGCAGAGATATTCACTTCTGATTCGGCATATTCAGTCATGAGAAGTCTTGTTCTGTTTGCATCATTTCAACTCCAATTAATACAAACATGTTTCAGATCGTCTGTCAAGACGAATAAGGTCACATATGATACATTATTACTATAGCAGACTTGTCTATGCATATTGTGACACCAAATGCATTTTCTTTTTCAACGCGATTATGTTGAGGAAATATTGTTGTATCATATCTCATTATGCATTAATTATCTCTATTTCTATGACCATCGTCTGCCAAAGATACTTCTCTATGGTGAGCTAGAGAAGGGTATACGATCTCAAGGTGGCCAAAGGAAGCGCTACAAGGACTCGTTAAAGGACTCACTGAAAGCATTTGAAATAGACCACGATACATGGGAAGAACTTGCACAAAATAGATCTACATGGCGTTCTAAAATAAAAAAGAGCGCATCATCTTGTGAAAAGAAGAGAAATGCAGCAGCTCAACAGCGGAGAGCAGCTAGAAAGTCACGGATAGACCAAGATCCGTCTACAGTCGTTATTCTATGTCCAAACTGTCCAAGGACATTTACAGCTCGAATAGGGCTCATTATCCATCTACGAACTCATAATCAAGGACATAACTAAAATTGAATTTTCAAAAGTGGATGTAACAAATGGTCATCATCACTTGTGATGGACAAACAACAACAACAACAACATCTCTATTTCATTTCTCTAATGAGCATAATTTAGTACTGCAATGATAATGCTTTGGAGGCTGTACTTTCAACGTATAGCTTCGATATCATAATAGAAGAATAGATAAAGTGGACACCCTTGTGTTACTGGAGCTCATTAACGCATGGATATTGCAATTTCCTATTTTTCGCGGTGTTTATCCATCTTTGACATTTTGTTTATCTTTAACGTTCTTATATTACACGAAATGTATTAATAACAAAACATTCTCCCCCATTTTTCTACTGCATCAGATTTATACGTTCATTGCAACACTTGGGACAATTGCATGGGTGTTCCCATTTCTTTCTCTATAAGGTGTAGCGACTCAATTACAAATGCTACATCTATTCTATATGAATGTATGGCTCAAACATATCGATGATTAACAAACAACTAAAGTACATAATTGATGCCAATTCAGATGTTGATATCGTATATTCCTAAAATACGGGTCCTGGAAGATACACTTTTCAAAATACCGACATTTTATTTTCATAATTTATATTCTGCATTTTGTTGGTATATGAGGTCTTGTCAGATATGTAAGCTACCATATGATATTGATGCCTTTCAGGCAAATTGAAACGAAACTGCTAATGCTAGAAACTTATTTTTCCGATTGCACTACACGGCTGTGAAACATGGACTCTTAAGTAAAACAGCGACAAAGAAGATCAACCCCTTTGAGATTAAATGCTACAGAAAGATACTTAGAATCTCATAGAAGAGAAAAAAATAAGAAACATATATTATTAACACACTGATGATGGTGGTTACTAAACACAATAGCAAAAAGAAAACTACACTTGTTTGGACATATAAAGAGACACGACTGGTTGGAGAGGCAAATTATGGAGAACAGAGCAGCTGGTGAAAGGAGAACGAGCAGACCAAGAAGAAGATGGACTGACAACATTAAAGATAACATGAACACGTCATTAGAAAATGCAAGTTGGATGGTCCAAAAAAGAGAGTGATTCAGTGAATTCATTAAGAAGACACTATTCTGGAGAGAATATGACACCGTTTGACAGTAGTCGGTACATCATGTTTCTGTTAGTGCCGTAAGTCGGGCGGCGCCTACCTATTCCGACAACTCACATTGTGCCAACGCTTCGGGCGGAGGAGCATATGTTGGAGCATACGTCTTATCCCGGGACGAGGAAATGCAATATAAAACCAAATTGCAATGAAGGGCAGAACAGACAATTAACCTATTGCTGGCAGCAAGACTAATGATGAAAACACCGAAAGGTATGAATTTAAACATTTCTTTTTAAAATTTGAAACAATTTTTTTTCGTACGTTTTACAGGAGGAGGGGATTAATTTTTTGACATAGTAAAACTGAGGGGGTGGGAGTTATGATTTGTTAAAAATTGCTGGTGGCGCCCCCGCCCCCCCCCCCCCAACCCGGCGTTAATAATAAAAATAGCAAAATATTGTTGACGTTATTTATGGACAGCAGCTATAACCCTAAAGACATTTAGAACATCACTCGTCTGATTCATTACTTGTCTGATTCACATTGTAACCGCACCAGAAAGTCTATCAACGCGTTCATTTCTTCTGACACTAGCATGCCCTGGCGCAAATATTAAACTTATTCCTAGTATCTTAGACCGCTTTACCTACTACTTCCTGCGTGACGAGTCATTTTCAATCTTTCTTATCTTTCTTAGCAATTTCGTTGAGAAACCACCAGTGTACCGTGTCCTGGATCGTATCCGTGCAATATAGACTAAGATGAAATGAGAATTGTGTGCACATGACAAACAATATCTCTGAATATAACCTCTCTGTTTCAACAGCCACAATATTGTCATAGCACAGTGCAAAGGAACGGCTGGTCTGGAGTGCCCGGTTGTCATGTCGGAAAGCCAATAAAGACGAACACAGTGAGAAAGTCTGTGAGAAAGAAAAGCACCTCTATTAAAGTACATGAAAATGCAAGTGAAAATGAAAACACAGCGCTAGATTGCAGCTACAAGTGCAAGAATAAGTGAGAAAGTCGAAACTGTAACGAAAGCAATGCTCATGCTCGCGAACAAGCTTTCAGCAGCAGGTTCTGTAGAAAGGGAACGGCATGAACACCATGCCGTAAGAAAATATGGGGTAGGAGCTCTACATTAGTTCGAGGTGTTCACGATGTCGATGAACAAAATATTGGCTAAAAGGGTTGTAGTCAACTGTAGTCCAACTTTATGATTGGAACAATTTCCTATGCTGGAACCAGGCTCACAGTGGAGATAAGGGTTAGTACCCGAGGACACAGGGTAGGTATAATTGCATGAGACAAATTCACTAACAACGGAACACCTCATTCGAGATGGAGATAGTAGACCCAAGTCCAAATCGCGGATTAGTATCCTCGGAAACTGTCATCCAGGGGCATGTGGCGTATAAAGTCCAAGGGCACAGTAAGAGATAAAATGTCATGGTGTAGAGCAGAAACACACTCGTTTCTTGGCGACAGATAATAAAGATGTCACGTGCTTTGAACGCATGAAAAAATCGAATGTTCCGGACCGAAAGTAACGTAGCTCCAAGGTAAAGCTAATGCAAGCTTTGCCTAATTCTAACTAAGGAACGCAGTACTATTATTATTATTTCTTAGTGCGTGATTTTGCGATCAAAATATTGATCGACTTGCAAGAATTATTATCTTCTAATAATTGCTAGGATACTGCTAGGATTTTTGCGTGGATCATTTGTATTGGACTCATGCTTGCAAAACAAAAACCATCACTTTTTGTAATCTTGTTTCCTTGTAAAGTGTTTATATCTGAGGTTTTGTCTCTTCTATAGACTTGACTGTTTTATATCTTGCACAGGGGTCCGTGGGGTTTTTCTTCCACTGTTTCTTCTCTGAACTAGTGAATTTGTCGCAGCATTTCATATTCTGGGACATTCCTGAAGAATATGCTCTTCTGCCTCATGTGCATGTCCACATGGTCACGTTATCAATCTTGAGCTTTGTATACTTTTATAATACTTTTGTATGCAATAATTTGTCTCTTTTACTACATTAGGCTGCCCATGGAATTTTCATAACTCTTTTCAAAAAACCACATCGCAGTTGCTTCCAGTTCACCTTGAGCAATTTTGTTAACCGTTTATACTTCGCATCCATAAAGACGAATTGTTCAATAAAACTTCATAGCATTCGAATTCGCGAACACATTGTTACTACTGCATTGCATATAATGTATCTCATCTTTTGAATCTCTGATTTAGCATGTGCTATCCTGCTCTTAATCTGATTGGAGCACCGGCCAGCTGATGTTAAAATTGTGCTACGACACTTTGACGTTATCCATTTTATTTAATTTTGCATCATTGATAGTAATACTGCATTTTGGTTTAATCCCAATTTGTTTTCCTTTTGTTTAGACTTAGGCCTTTGTTTCCACTTACTTGTACTACCAATGTATATATATATATATATATATATATATATATATATATATATATATATATATATATATATATATATAGGACCCTTTATATACATACATATACTATTCCAGAACAGTTAAGGGCCAGTTGGTGGAAAGAGCCATATATTAATAACAAGATTTAACAATTATATTTCATAATAAATTAATCTGAAAACTTGAACAAGAAACATTCAGCACGTGCTGTATATGCCACCAACAGAGCATGTGACAAGTTTTAAACTCAGAAAGTATTTTGACAAGAATGCTGTTCAGGAGCCATATTATAGGTGTTTTTTTAACGATGTCTAAGAATGAAACACGACTGGAAAAAAAATGTTGCGTTTGGGAGACTATGGTGTTGGTCTTGAGCTGTATATTTGTTTTTTATATTTGTCTTAATTGTTTTTATATGCAATAAAACTGCTGCATAAAGTAAATGGTTCACAAAAATATGCAGCAATGACGAAAGCTGAGTGTTGTGGATAAAAGAAAAGCCATTGCGTTATTGCATGAAGGTGTTACCATCAGAAATGTGGCTGATATTCTTGAGGTATCTCACTCAGTTATTGTAAACCTACAGCAGATCATGGCCCAAACTAAAATATGGTCTTCGAAGAACTGCAACACACATTCTATCCTAGAGTCACTACACATCTACACGATTGATAATTCAGAAGCAAGCACAGAAACAGAAAATTGTAAGTGCACATTTTATCCGTATCTCGGAGATGCTATCAACGCTATAGTAAATTATAAAACTATTTGGAATCGCCTTTACGTGCAACCGTCGTGTTTATCGTCCACCCATTCTACCACAGCCAAATGCTGCCATCGGAGCAGCTCGTTTAGCATGGTTCATGCAAAACGTACATTTGTGACGTGCACAGTAAGCTACGTTATGCTCACGGAGAAATTCCGAGTAGTTTTGGAGTTTTCAGATGGATAAATCAGAGTATGTATGTATCGTGGTTAATGATTTGAAGACTGTACATGCAGTCCTCGAATGTAACCGATATGGTTGGGGATTAGGAATGATGTAGGGTGGGGGCATTAGTTTACTCAACTGAATCCCACCCTACTCTATCATATGCATGGGAATTTGAATGATGACCGCTACCGTGACGATATTCTACTGCCCCTTGCGATTCCAGCACTGCAGGATATTGATCACACTGCAGTCCTTGAAGATGATAATTCAAGACCACACCGATCTCGTGCAGTAAATGCTTTTTCTTGCAGCAAGCAGATGTCAAGAGAAGTGATTGTCCAACACACAGTCCTGATATGAGTTGCTTTAACATCTTTGAGACGAGATTGGGCGACGATTTACGCAACATCAGCCATCTCCTGCAACTCTACATGAACTACTTCTGGCATTTTAGCATCAGTCGCAGGCTGTGCTTAAATCTTTAATTCGCAAGCTTATAATTGCCATGCAAAATGCAAAAGGGTGCCCTGAACATATCGCAAATAATTTAGAACATACTCATTATACTTTGACCGTTGTTGTTATTCTGATTAATTTTGAAAATAAGGGATATGTCGATTGCCGTTCTGTCATTTTCACACGTAAATAACAGCGTCATCAAATATATTGTTGACTGTAACTGATATGTAACTGTAACTAATCATGTTACTGTAACGATATTTACTTGTAATTAATCATGTTACCAATTAAAATGATGTCTATTAATTTTTTATTTTGATTTAGCAACCTTCCAAAAGTGGTTCTTAACTATTTTTGAATTTTTGTAAGATATGTATGTAGGGGTCTATGTATATATATTCATTCATTCATTTTCTTTTTGCGCTGACGTTAGCGAATAGGGCAGATCTCTCCAATTATGTCTGTTCAAAGCTATTCTGTGCAGTTCTCTGATATATATATATATATATATATATATATATATATATATATATATATACATTACCGACACTTTTATACATGTTTATATACGCAATATTCTACGCCTAGTTCAATTCAGTGCGGCTAGGTATAAAATTGCGTGTTGTCCACACCTGCTTTAGAGGAAAATTGAACACAAGAGTAAACTTAGTATCGAGCAAACGATCGTGTTAAAACAAATACAAGGACTTAGGGTGTGCACAAAGCAATCACATGAGTAGCTAACACATATCCATCCATATTGTATATTTGACTGAACAACGTATTTCGCAAGAGCATTTACTGTTTCACAGTTGTTGGTAGCGGAAATTGTCAAACCAAACGAATGAATTTTCAGTGTACCTTTTATGCTAAATTACTTTATGCTTAGGCCTAAAGTAATAAAGTAATTCAACGCAGTAGCGCAGCTTAGGGGAAAAATTGATGTATATATATATATATGTGTGTGTGTGTATAAAAAAAGGCGACTTTCAGATTTGCTTTAACTACCGAACTATAGCCCTTATAAGAAGCAAGTAAAATAATGTTAAACATCATAATGCAAAGAATCAAACAGAAATTAGAGATGGAGATAAACGAAACACATGCTAGTTTCAGATCGGGCAGAGGAACAAGAGATCACATTCTTAACATGAGATTGATCATAGAAAAGTGTAGGAAATTTTCAACTGCCCTGCACATGTGTTTCATAGATTACTAAAAAGCGTTCGGCTGCGTCCAACACCAGCAACTATGGGAGATAATGAACAGCATGGGTTTCCCAAGACATCTGATTCATCTAATAGAGCAACTTTACCAAGATCAAAAGGCTGCAGAGGACGATCTCTCAGAGTGGTTTGAGATGCAGAGTCGAGTAAGGCAGGGATGCACACTCTCCCCATACCTGTTCAACATTTACGCTGAAAGTATAATGAGGAACGTGAGAGAAGACATACACAACGCTGACTACCACGATTTAAACATAGGTGGATTCCTAATCCCGGAACTACGCTACGCAGACGAAACAGTGCTTCTTTCAAATGATATAAAGGGATTGGAATAACTAATCAAGAACACAAAGAAATATAGCGAAGCACAAAATTTGTATTTAAGCACGCAGAAAACAAAAATCATGTCAACAGATATAACAACACAACAACCAAAAATCAGAATAGACAATACCGAGATAGAATGTGTGGACAAATTTGAATACTTAGGAGCAAAAATTAACGGTGCAGGAGACTGCATGGCAGAAATAAGGAAGAGATTGGCAATGGCATATTGTAAAATAACACGGTTGAAAAACATATGGAAAAACAACAAAATAGAAACGAAAGTGCTAATGTTACGAACTTTTATTTTTCCGGTTGCAACATACGGTTGTGAAACATGGACTCTAAGTAAAACAGCGGCAAAGAGGATCACCGCATTCGAGCTGAAATGCTACAGGAAGATATTTAGAATATCATGGAAGGATAAAATCAGAAACTCAGATATTATAAACACATTGAATATTCCAGAGTGTTGGTTAATAAACACAATAACCCAAAAAAAAACTACGCCTGTTTGGTCATATAAAGAGACACAACTGTTTAGAAAGATAAATAATGAAGGGAAAAGTACCTGGGAAGAGGAGAAAGGGCAAACTAAGAAGACGATGGACTGACGACATTAAAGATAACATGAATACATCGCTAGAAAATGCAAGCCACATCGCCCAAGACAGAGAGAGGTTCAGAGAGTTATTTGGGATGACAACGTCCTGGAAGAAGAAGTTACATGACATGTATATATATATATATATATATATATATATATATATATATATATATAAATGTATGTGTATGTGTGCGTTATGTAGGCATATGTATATATGTATGTATGTATATATGTATGTATGTGTGCGTGCGTGTGTGTGTTTAAGTTTGACTACTCTGCTTTACATTCAATAATTAATACACACGTTTTTGTAATCAATTGATGGATATTCACAATATGTTAAACTACAGAAATTAATTGAAGCAAACAGTAAATGTTTCATATTGCTTGGGAAAACTCAACATTTTTCAAAATGTGGACTATGTATCTGCAATATAAACAAATTGCATAACATTGTTGAAATAAATCTCAGAAAAAATACTTGAACATGTTGCCAGCATTTTGCTAATATACAAATAAGTGCATCATTTTTTCTCACAACAAACGCAGACTTGTGTCAATATAGTCCTTGTATCGAGGCTTTATGTCTTGCTTGAACATTGAGAAATATTAATCCGTAACTAAAAATATTCAAATATTGAATATTCAACTTTACACTCTCAACATTGAAAACTGGTATTTACATAATGTTTTTTCTTTCTGGTTCCTCTACGTACACTAATATTGGTGCAACAAGTGTGTATATTACATCATCATCATCATCAGGTGACATGCCGGCTGGCGTAGGCGGTCATTGCTCTCCACGGCTCTCTTTCCACAGTATTATGTATCAAAGTCGTTGTTGTTTCCTTGCCGTGCCAGGTTGTCAAACTAATACTTTCTCACTTTGTGACCTTCTGTCTCTGTTGCCTTCAATCTTGCCTGTTGTGATTATGTTCGCTAAACCTGCCTGTCTCATGAAGTGGCCAGAAAAAGAAGATTGCCTTTTTCTTATATTGTTGATTAAGGTCCGTTTCGCATTTAACTCATTCAACACCTCTACATTAGTTTTTCTGGCAGTCCATGGTATTCTCAGCATTCTTCTGTAGAACCACATCTCTGTTGCCTCCAATCTCCCACTTTCCAGTTTGTTTATTATCCAAGACTCGCACCCATATGTTAGTATAGGGGTTATATAGCACTGCAGAACTCTCTTTCTTACCTCTAATGACACAGTATATTTTTCATTTTTTTCTGAATGTTGTTTTTGCCTGTCCTATTCTGCATTTTATTTCTGTTGAACTTCTTCCATCTGCTGTAATAATTGTACCTAGATATTTGAATTGGTGGACCTGTTTTAATACTATATCATTCACTATGATCTTGCAAGGTGTGTTATTTTGTTTCTTTGAAATAACCATTACTTCTGTTTTCTTCTTTATATTACATACGCCTTGTAAATACGAATAGTTCATGCAGACGCCACGTTTATTTGCTCTCTGGTAATATTAAGGTGAGGTACTCGTTCCAAAACTTAGTCTTCTCTATCGATGCACTCATCATTTTTGTTCAGTTGATCTTCTGCTGCCAATGATGTTTTTAAGTTCTCCGTAAAGTCTAATGATTATTGTCGCCTATTGTCGACTAATGACTGATGTGTCAGGTCGAAACAAAGATAGTATAGCATAGACCTAGATGTAAATCATAACACAACGCATTCGGTTCTACGAAGTACAGGCCTATATCATTCCAAAATATGTACTCATTGCGCAAAACTTAATTCCAACAGGTAAATCTTGAAACGAGGTAATAAAGTTTTGTTAATCATACGAAACACACATAGGCACACACACAAATCGACGTTTCGACCAAAGGGCCTTTATCAATTATCACAAACACATATAAATCAAAGACGACAAGTAAGGACAACACAACTTGCGTTTACATGTCTAGTAAGTTGGCCGAAATTATAGAAATGAGGTCAACGGTGACACAAACAGGAAATGTACAGAAATAGGAAGTATACAAAAACAGAACTGAATACATGTTAAAACACGACCGAGAAATGACGGAACAACCCGATATTATGCATATGACAAGCGCGTATTCATACCCAAAGGTTTTAGAGTGTAAAATTCATATATATATAGTGGTTCTCAAGCGCCAGACGGGTTCGGTCGTCGGAGAAACACGCTTTGATAGCCGTCACCTGAATATCCTGGGCACCCCGATGACCTGTGCCGTTGAAATGAATGTCCACAGGATAGTCCGAATGGTGTAGTTCTGTGTAGGTGCTCGCAGAAACGGTCAGCAAGCCTTCTACCAGTCTCACCTATGTACGCCATGGTGCAGCTCTTGAAGATGATGGCATAGATAACATTCCGGGACACACGGGAGATACTCTCCTCAATTGAAAAAGTGGCCATGGGGAATGTGACGGACCGGGCCTGGGTAACATACGGACAGGTGTATCATCTAGGGCGATTGCTTCTGATAGTGCCAGATTCAAAGGGGACCTCAGGCCTAAAATGACTCCGAATCAGTAAATCCCTGATGTTCTTGTCCCGTCTGTACGCAACCAGAAGGGGGACACAGAACACTTCACGCGTCTCAGAATCAGAATGGAGAAGGTGAAGGTATCGGAGAAGAACATGACTAACAGCAGCGCTATGCGAGTGGAAAGTCAGGACAAGTTTGACCCTGTCAGAGGGAGAAGACCTCTGAGTGTTAGAGAGGGAGTCCTGGCGGGAGAGACTGCACACCCGAGACAGGGCAGACTGAAGGACCCTGTCGGGGTATGAGTGTCAACGGAAGAAGTCCATCATCTCGTGGGCTTTATCAATAAAGTCATCATCACCACTGCACAGACACGGAGACCAAGAAGTTGAGAGAATGGAAGCGAATCACGGCAGGAAAGGTGAGATGAGGTATATAGGAGAAAACTGTGCATCAGTCGGTTTGTAGTGTATGATGCACTAAGACAGAAAGGTTGAATAGTGATAGATATATCCAAGAAGTTCACATGGGAGATGGAGATCTCGGATGTGAACTTGATGGCTGGGTGAAAGTTATCAATGTATTGAATGAAGCGTGAAATGAAGGTCACCCTCAGCCATGTCAGTGATATCGATTCCATCATCTATATACCTATAGAACATCAATGGGAAGGGTTCGCTATAGGATTCCCACGCCTGGTGCTCAAGGTGACCCATAAGCAAGCAGGCATAACTGGGTCCCATCTTACTGCCCATGGTGACCCAACTGATCTGGTCGAAGAAGAGCCCATCAAACTCAAAGGAGTTAAGAGTAAGTACAAGATCAGCAAGACGGATAAGAGTGGAGGTAGACACAGAGGGATGAGGGTACTTGTCGAGGAAGAACCTCAAGGCCTTGAAGCCATCAGAGTGAGGTTTGGACGTGTAAAGGGAGCAAACATCGAGAAGAAAGAGACGATAGGTATGAGCAGGGGATAATGAAATGGAGGCCAAGATAGACAGTGCATGGCTTGTGTCTTTAAGAAATGTGGGAAGTTATTCTACTAGTGGCTGATAGACTCTGTTCAAGAAGTCCGAGATGACTACCGTGGGGCAGAAACACGCGGAGACAATAGGTCTGCCGGGGCTAGAAGGCTTGTGAATTTTGGGTTGCATATAGAATGCCGGTCTACCAACGCTGCTCTCCTTGATACAAAGAGCGGTCGCAGGGGCAGGGAGAAGGTTGTCAGCGATCAACCCCTTGATGGTGGATGAAACTGTGTCATTATGTTCAACAATAGGACCTTTCTTTTTCTTACATGTGCTGGCTCTATAGAACACGGGGTTGGACAGATGTGCCTGTCTCTCTTGGTGGTATAGGTCCTTACGCCAGATGACAACCTCGCCTCCCTTGTCTGCAGGCTTGATGACGATGTCGTCCCGGCTGCAAAGTTTCCTGAGAGCACTGGACTCGGCCAGTGAGATGTTGGTACGACCAAGGCCGGTGAGATGTTGGTACGACCAAGGCCGGTGAAGCGAAGGCGTTCCATATACGCTGGGTGTCCTCAATATACCGGTCTAGGGTCCGGGATTCACCCTCCTTAGGGATCCAGTCATGCTTACGGAAAGCATACGTGGAGAATAGGTCATCCGAATCAGTGGACTTCACTACATGAGAAATGGAACCGTAGGCACAGGCAACGATGTAACTGATAAACATCCCGCATAAGAGTGTAGCGATCATAAGCGGGACGCTTCTGAACGGGGTGCAGTGTTGATTGCACTATTGGAAATTGATCATCATCATTAAGTGCCGTCCCCGAAACGAAGGTTGGCTGCAACGTATCTCCAACATCTCCTGTCTCTTGTCCTGGTGGTGCACTCTGCTAGACTGTAACCTGTCCGTCGTGTGATGTTACTCTCCCACTTGTATCTCTGCCTACCTCTTGCTCGCTTCTCTTTGACTTTATCCTCAATAAAGGTAATAAGGTGTCATGTCTTTTAATGTGTCCAAAATATTTTATTTGCCTGATCTTTATTTCTCTTAGTAGTTCTTTCTTCATATTAAGTGGTTTAGTACTTCTTTATTTGTTTTCTTCTCTTTCCATGATGTTCTCCCTATTCTTCTATATACTCACATCTCAAAGGCATCAATTTTGACTTCTAATTGTTTATTTAGTGTCCATCTTTCTGAGCCATACATTAATATGGAATAGATGTAGCATTTTAGAATTCTCATTTTTAACTTGTTTGTAATTTGTTTAGATATTAATAATTTCCTCATGTCATTGAAGGTACTTTTAGCTATTCCTATTCTCCTTTTAACTTCTGTTTCACATCTGCCATCATTTGTGACTATGTGTCCAAGATATTGATACTGTTTTACTTGTTGTAGTTTCTCTCCCTGTATGTTTATATTTACCTCCTGTTCTTCTGTGTCTTTGCTGATTATCATGGTTTTTGTTTTTTTTGGATATTTATATCCAGTCCATATTCATTACTTGATTTATTGACTTGATCTATTAGTCTTTGTAGTTCATGTTCAATTTTCGCCATAAGAACAGTGTCATCTGCATATCTAAGGTTGTTTATTATTTTCCCATTGATCTTGAGTCCTGACATTTCTTCTATATTTTTAAAGATATTCTCAGTGTAGATATTAAATAGGCTTGGTGATAAAATGCATCCTTGTCTTACCCCTATTCTTATTTATATGCATGGCGAGTAGCTTTTTTCACACTTAATTGATGCATATTGTTCCCAATATATATTTCTAATCAGTCTGATATCTTTTTCATCTATGCCTGTTTCTTGAAGACATTTGATTAATTTTTCATGTTGGAGTCAAAGGCCTTGCTGTAGTCTATGAAACAAATATAGATACTTTTTTGGAATTGTTTGACATGTATTTTGCACATCACTGGATTATGGTCAGAGTTAATATCTGCACCTGGGTATGTTTTGTGTTTTTGACACTATTTCTAAATCTATTGTTGATCATAATGTAATCTATTTGGTTCCTCTTTCTGTCTCCAGGACTTTTCCGTGTATATAATCTTATATTTTCATGTTCAAAGAATGTATTACATATGATCATATTGTTCTTCTCACAGAACTGTATGTCTTTCTCGTCTGTCATTTCTTGTCCCTGGTCCGAATTGCCCTAAAATGTTCTTATGTCTTCCTTTCCGTTTTTGCATTCATGTCTCCCATGACTATTAAAATGTTGATATTACTAATTTGAGTAGTTGTTGTTGGTCCTCGTAGTACTGTTCTATTTCTTCTTCGGTGTAATCTGTAGTTGGTGCATATGTTTGTAGCCATATAATGGCTAGATCAAACGGTTTTGCTTTGATCTTTAGCAACATCATTCTGTCATTATATGTCCAGTACCCGCTGATATATTTTTCTATTTCTTTCCTGATCAATATTACTACCCCTCGTTCATGTAATCTCCTCCTGAATGTATAAAACTAAAATTTTCTTTTCTTGTGTACCCAGCATCTTTCCATCTTGTCTCTGCTATTCCTAGAATATCTACATCTAATGCTTCTGCCTCTAATATTAAATTTTCTAGCTTCCCTGACTGATGTAGTGTTCTAACATTCCATGTTCCTATTCTAATATGTTCCTTCCTAATCTTTAGATGTTGTTGATCCGTTGCTTGGATTTGGCGTGTACGTGGTAAGGTCCCAGTCTTTTCAACGGTGGCCAGCCAATATTCATTCTTATGCCCAGAACTTGCCTCTTGTGCGCCACACACTTTGCTGTTTCGCGGTTGATCCATTGGAAATTGATAGGCTAGTTTAAAATGAATACGTCCCCGTTGAGAGCAGAATCAATACAGAATTTTACAAAATAGTCATGCTACTCGGCGCGAAGATACCTCCATGAGAAGTGGCACAAGTGATATTGGATTATACATCAATACAATGTCCCTGCACATAGATTTGTCGTCACTAAAGTATAGAAACACAACATTGCATTGCTTCCATAACCTTCATACTTACCAGATCTTACTCCGAGTGACTGTTTCCACAATCTGAGAGAGCAATTAAAGATGGCCGACTCGATAACATTGAGGAGATTCAAGATAATGGCAAGAGAGCTTATTGAACATATATAGAGTGCTTTTTTGTATACGGAAAGAGAATTTATTTGAACATCCTTAGGGCAATTTTAAATAACAACAGAGCTTATTGAATATACTTAGAATATGATTACTTTAATTTTGTTCGCCGATTGCGACGCTCCTCGTCCACGTTTATCCTCTCCATTTATCTCGACTTGATAACACGGACTTTTTGTATTGGTGACAGCTGTTCTGTAGGCCTACATGTATTAGAAATTTAGTCAAAAGTTGGACAACTCCCCTCCCCCCAATAAAATGTCACACAAAATCTCATAAACATATTACACATGAAAATGGGCAAATGACCTTTCTCTAAGTAAACACCTTCCCTACTAAAGTCGTATGTGCATGACCATCTTGATTCCAGTGACACCAAAGTCACTAAAATAAAATCTTGTTCATTGACAAAGCTAGGAATGCCCTTGAGAATTCCTATATACTGCATATGTATACTAAAGCGATTGTGTCTCAATACACGTCATTCCTATATCTAAATATGCTTGTAATTTTATTTGTTTCCATTTCTAGTTGGTTTTATTCCTAAAGGCTATGAGGCAATACCAGACTATGAGATATTGGGAAAATCAGCCTCAACAAGCATCGACACATTTCTTATGAAAGCGCGCGCACGCACACTGGCAGGTCATCTTGTGCGTATGGAGGAATCGCGTCTACCAAAACAAATATATTGTGGAGTACTCAAGACAGGATTTCGAAAAGTTGGTGTACAGAAAAAGCGTTTCAAAAACACATTCAAGTCCCACTGAAGCATCTAAAAATTAACGCAATTAAGGCTCTTGGGAGAACCTCACTCAGGATAGAACAGCATAGCGTTACAGTCTTAGAACTGGAGCACTAGCGGCGGAAGAGACCAGGCAAGATACTGCAAGACAGAAGCGGTCAAGGAAAAAAGACAAAACATCTCAACGTCCCATAGACACCCTCCACAGATGTCAATTGTGTGGAACAACTTTTTGTGTTCGCATTGGACTTGTTAGTCATTTAAAAACGCACTATTAACTTTATTATTTTTTATTACTTATTATTATTTTGATTGAGTTTTGGTCATCGTCGATTACGACGGACGAACATCATCATCATTCATTCAGGATTTTAAATATTTGTTCCTACTATAATACGTCATTGAAAGTGATCTTCCCGTTATAGTGTTCTTCTTCTTTTGCGTTCGCTCTCTAATAACCAACACGAAAGTTCATATGTTTTCCGTCGGAGAGCGTGAGGTACGTTGTGCTGCCAGTTTCATAGCAGACATGCGTTATTTTACACCTTCCGGTCCAGCACATCCGGTTTCTGCATGCCTTTGATTAAGATGGGTTTCTCTATACAGTGACAGCCCTCCTAACTGTCGTCAGTCGATGGATGTGTATCGACTGTACGCAGTGACCATATGTCAAACCACCCCTGGGTTGCAGTCTCCGAGGTGGCGGTAATCAGGGATTTAGGCTTGGATCGATCACGTCTAACTTGCACGAGGTTCTCCTCTGCCAGTGTACTTGTTTCGTGTAATTAAACGTATTGTCCCAGTTCCCATCGGGTACTGAACATTTTCTTATCTGTGAGCATGATTCCGGTATATGAAAAACTTGACAGTAGAGTTCGTCCTCTTAGCCAGGGTATCATTCCATGACATCATGAACCTCTTGTCCAAGTCTGAGTATCTACACATATTTTAGAGTACCGGATACTAGAGACTTGATCTCAAACTGAACAGTTCCGATTTCCACGTAGTGTTATTTTTTACCATTCTACTTGCACGTGGAGCTGAACTCCCATTGTACTCAAATATATTATCCGTACGTGTACGGAGACTTGCGCACGACTCTTGATATTTGTGACGACCTCTAGGCCTACCTATAACGGCATTGGCATCTTCGTTTCTTCTATCAAGAGAGTGCCTTGTGTCACCGTGCCGCTGTATGTATTGACACATACGTCTCGGGTGATATTTCTTGACTTTTTGCAGTCAATTCTCATTCCTTCTGCAGCTGTCATAACCATGGACATAACCCGTACAATTGTTGGCCATGATCACAGCTACTGTATTTCTGTTTCCAGGGTGCACCACTAGGAGGTACTTTTATTATCTTGACTATCTGCTAACTCTGTGTCCGCACGAGAGTAATGCGGTACCCTTTGCCCCCTCTCCTCGATATTTCTACTTACTGTTTAAAACTTAAACAGGTAAATTCAGGAATAGAGTAATAAAGTTTTGCTAATCACCAGAGACACACACAGGCTAAGTAGTATTATGTGTTTCTCTAGTGATTAACAAAGCTTTATTAATTCTGTTCCTGGATTCACCCATTGTAGTCAATTTGCAAAACTATTTTTGTATATGTGCAATTTTGTCTTGATAAAGGCATTTTATTTGAAACATTAACCTGTTAAGCATTTGTTCTTGTGATTAAGCATGTGTTTTTTTTAACTGTACAATTTAACGCCTCAAATTATGGCTATATTTTTACTACAACGGTACCTATTACAGATATTTATTTTCTCAGCTCATGTGCTTTCTCATTTCGAGATATCTTATAGTGAGATTTAATCAATTGCTGTACAACTACACTGATGTTGCACTCTGAATAACACCCGTTTTAAATCTGATAGTTTACTAGACTGTAGTGTTTCATAAAATCTACTCGCAGTGCATCTGTAGGTATTATAGTATCTCGTGGGGTCGTGGATGTTCACAGCGCTGCCGGGTACTCCATTTCTTACCTGTGCTTATTCATAGATAACTTGAACAAATATGTTTGAGGAAGCTCTTTTGAAGTTGATTCTGTTGCTCCCCACTACCCTTTATCAATGATTGGATGGTCGCTAGTGGTTGATGTCTCAAGAGATGTGTTGTGGTTGAGTAACACTGGTACTGTTACTTCTATAAAATCAAAATAGCGTTAGAGTTATTTTAAACTGTCCTTGTGACAATCTTTTCATTTCTAGGTGTAATTTATCTCTGTGGACTGTAATTTTAGTAGCTGTGCACTCTTTCAATGACAATATCTTTTCTATGGATGTAGATTAGGGTTAGTGTGGGGGGGGGGGGGGATATTTGCTTTAGATCAGCAAAGAGGTATTCCACGGAGCCACTACAAAGTATTAAATAAGTCTTGAAGCAAATTGAGAACCTTTTATTGAGAATACATCATCCTTTTACAACACATACTGCTCTATGTGACATAAGCTCTGACCTGAAGAAGACATAATTTTGCCTTGACAATCTAACATGATTGCAGATGCTGAACGCAGAAGAGATATGGCTATGATCGCTTCTAAATTCTGCATTTCTAATATTGGTAGTATAGAATGAATGTTTTCATTGGTGTAGATCCACTTATAGCAGCATATTCTATTCAAGGCATAGACAACCTGGAAACGTGGAAGAGATCAGAGTGAACTGTTTTGTGAAAGACTAAAGAAAAACCCAAGCTTTGTGAATGAGGCTTATACACTTCTAGGAAACATACATCTAACAAAAATCCCCCTTTAAAAAGATAATTCATCTCCCACCTGGGTTCTAAATTCTTGCCACAAATAGAACTATATACATAACAAAAAGACAAAAGTTGACCTAAATCTACAGGTAAGTGTCCTAAAACGATCAGTATTGCTTTAGAGTACCGGGAATAGAGGCTTGCCCTCAAACTGAACAGTTCTGATTGGTATTATAGTGATTATTATATATTTATTATTACATATGCTTCATAATGATCATACTCTTGGACAAGAGTATACAGATGGCTCAGTGGAGGAGGCACTGAGAAATGGTGATGGGAGTACTTATATAATATCGTCCAATGGAAGCAAGCACAAAACATCAATGTGTTTATTCTACAAATTTCAAGACAGAGTGTGAAGCTATCAAATAAGTATGTAACACGTTTGCTGCTGGGATAATCCCACCTGAAGGAAACCAAGAGAGTGATCCTAACTGATGTCAAATACGCCCCATTTTATTTGTAGCCCCCCCCCCCATGTTTACTAATTTCTTTCTCTATCCTTTCACCTCCCGCCCCCTTCATTCTTGGCATCGCAAATTGGTGTTCCATTTCTTTATTTTTGCATTTTTTAAAATCATACTTTGGGTTTTCATTGCATCATTTCTGTCTGTCAATATTGAACGAATACTGCACCTTATCTAAATGATGCGCCAAAACCGTGACTTGGGCAATGGCCTTTTCTAGGGAAGGCATTGTCTAGGTTTTTTATATTTTTTAAATTTTTTATACAGCTGTGTTGTCTTAGTTGGCTTTTGTTTCTTAATAAAGGTCCAAATAGGACCGACACGTCCATAATTGTCTTTGTTCTAATTTTTATTATTTCTGATTATTTTATATTGATAGTTATCTTCAGTAACCTGTATACTTAACTTCGTATTTACCTCCTATTTATCCACGTGTTATTTCATTGAAGAAATCTGCATCATGACTGACAGAATGAAGAAGATGTGGATCTCATTCTCCTGTGATGATTCATTGTTTCGTTCTGTACACTATTCTGGCTCTGCAATGTGGAGTTTGGTATTGAACTCTGTGAAGCCATATTCTCTGTGTAGTCAAATTGCATGTGATATACAATGGGTACATTTAAAACAATTATTTCATTAGCTACCCCATTTTATCCTACTCAATTTCCTTAGTATTGTTATCTTCCTTCTGGTATCTATTTCTGCTTTGGTGATGTGCTGTTCATTGTGATTTTGACATCAAAACATGCATCCATAAAAAAAGTCTTGTTCATCTACCCCTAAAACTGTAATGTTTACATAGATATTTCCCACTTTGTTTCCATAACAGTTTGAAGTCGATTGTGGTAGATTACTCTATGTTAATACTTATACACATTTATCTTTTGACAAGGTCAATATGTTAATGGCTATCCCCAAAGTTTTTTGCAGCAATTACCACACCATTTAATGGAAAATGGTAGCAAATATGACTTTGAGCACATGTGACTGGTCCATCTTTTAAAAACCGCTGTTTGTATTCTTCTTTATCAACCTTCAGTTAGTCATCAGGTTACAGCACCAGTTGCTTCAATAAACTGTGATCAGGCCATCCATGGAGCTACTTAGGTTCTGAAGACAAGTCCTCTCGGTAGGCATGTTGTAATTATAATATTTAATATTCAACATCTAAAAGATGCACTAGTTTAAAAACAAAGTATACAAAGCTACAGCAGGAACATTGAACAGAGATAAAAGACACATTACAACAGGAACATTGATTGGAGATAAAAGACACTAGAGCAGGAACATTGTACAGAGATAAAAGACACACAACAGCAGTAACATTGAACAGAGTTAAAAGACTAATAACAGTAGGAACATTGAACAGAGTTAAAAGGCATATTTTATTAATATTTGTCATCAAGTCAAAGATGTTCAGTATCAAAAATATAAATGTTAGGTTTACAAAATATGTCATATTGCCAGAGTTTCTGGGGCCTGAAATTGGAGCAAAGAATAGTGATACTGTTGCACGGCGGGGATGTAGACCCAGGACCACTCATATGCGAAGCCAGTGCGCTAACCACTGCACTATGCAGCCCCCTACTCCAGTCTGAAAAGTATCAGACCTATAAATTGATAATATGTACCTTTAAACACTACTAACTGAACTGTGATAGTAAACCAGCATAAGGTAGCAGTACAGTGGATAACACCTAACTGTGGATTACCATGAAATGAAAGCTGATTAACTGACTAAGGAGAGTATTACCAACAACCAACCACATATACCAATCATTTACCACTGGAAAAACAAATATCAAATCAATCAGAATGCCACAAACACCAACACAAGATACTAAATAATTATGAATAGAACACATGTAAATTTATCTCAGAACAGTACACAACTATTTCTGCAGCCACATGTATACAAAATTCAAGATTGACAACACAATTGTGTTCATGTGGAGGGAAATCACAGACTGCAGAATATATATGTGTATATGTATGTATGTGTATATATATATATATATATATATATATATATATATATATATATATATATATATATATATATATATATATATATATATATATACATCAGGAATGTTCTGAATATGAGATACTGAGACAAACATACGGGTGAATAAAAACAAAACTAGAATCTAAGCTCTATGGGCCCCTGTATGAGTTTTACACACAAAAAAACTTTGAAGAAAACACAAAAAAGTCATTTAAGAGACAAAATTACAGATATAGAAATATTTAACAAAGAAAAAGACAAAGAACACCATCACAAACAGACACACAAAAGTGAATTATGGAAACTGGTTAGTTAGCAGTACTGCTGCTTAGACTGAACTGTGTTAGAAAGAGATGGAAATAAAAATGAATACTGGCAAAAGATGTAATGATATTTAAGATATAAAATATATGTACAAATCACACAGTTGTTTTCTTAATTTTCAAAAGTGATGAATACACATTTGTGCACATGAAGAATTTTATATTGCGACACATGGCAGAGAGGGTTTGAGTTTTGGTCTCACACCTGTGAGGTCCAGGATTCAATCCCCGGTAAGGACTGGGTGTTTTTTCTGTCGAAGTGTAAATTTAAAAACTACCATGAACATGACATGACAGCTAGGGCATGCAGTTTTTAATCACACAAGCCACTAGAAACCCCCATTCCATTCCCTAACAAGAAAAATGCAGGATTGACAGTTTTAAAAATGTTAAAATGGTATTGTTAAAAAATAATCAAATAATGGTACATTATGATGTTCCAGTAGAGATTTTAAAATGTATAACATTTGCCAAGAAAAATAATGTTAACAATTGTAAATAAATTTTAACTTATCAAATTGAAAGTACTGCAACATGTAAAGTCTTTCTCCAGATAATTTTAAGGCAGCATGTGTTTAATATACAAGAAATTATAACAGTGTGTGAGACTGTTACAGAAACCCAAATTACATGAAAATTAAACTACATCAACATTACAGAAAACAAATTCTAAATACTAGGAAATTGCATGAAGTTTTTGCTGCTGCGGATGACAAGTTGTACAAGCAGTCACATGCAACTATGACCTTTGAAAATGTACTTTGACCATGGAAAAGACTTGACAAAAAAACTGACAAGACAGTGTTATTCATTGTCTTTACCCAGGTGAATGATGGTTATTCGTATCCACACTTGCTGTTAAGCGTTAGGGTGGGAGCAACAGTTGTTGCTCCAACAACAACTCCAAGACCAGATGTATCGCTTCGGTTGCAGAGTTCATGTTTGTTCAAGGTTATCTTGATGTTTTCTATCTACCATTTTATTGGTCTACATATGGCTCTATACTGGATATTCTTTCATTATATGCTCTTATTGGTATTTGGTTTGGGTCCATTCTCATACGGTGACCGAATCATTTTACTTGTTTTTCGATATACTCATGCAGAATATTAATTTCTTCATTTATTTTATCTAGTTTATGAACAGACCAGATGTTTAAATTCTACACCTCAGAACAGGATACAACCGGTTCGAAATAATTGCAGCTTTGACACTTCATTTCATATGTAAAGATTTTACTCTGCTGCAAGACTGTTACAGGTCATGTTAGACAATGGTTGGTTGGTTGCTGATCCAGCGGTCCATGGGCTCATACTCTTTGACCCAATGCCAATAAAATGGCATCATATTGCTGGGAAGTCTGTGGATTTTTGGCCCTTCCTGGGCCAGAGAATAACTATCACATCACCAGGAAGGTAGGTTTCAACCTACGCACTGCTCCAAGCCACTGCAGCCAAGATAGGGTTCACTGTGCTCATTCCACATATAAATAAATAAAAATAACAAAACACATTGCAATAACAAAATAAAAACATGAGAAGCATAAGTATATAGATGACGTGCCATGAAGCTTCTATAAGAAGCTAACTTCAATATAACTTCATGTTATCTACTGTTTTCTGTTGCATAGGTGGTTTGTCTAGTGGGCCACTGGTGAGACCAACAGATGCACTGCATGCGTTTTGATATTGGTAGCAGATCGGTAAATAATTATTAAATCTATTAGACGCTGAACTCCTTCCCTGTACGTAGGGGACTTATGATTACCAAGAAAGTTTTCACAGACCCACTTGAATGCCTCCCAGGCTTCTAGCTCAGCTCCTGACAGAGACTGTTTGAAACCTTCATCTTGTAAAACAGATCTGATTTGTGGACCTATAAATATCCCTTCCTTCATTTTTGCAGCAGTGATGTTTGGGAATTTATTAACAAGGTACTGAAAACCTTCTGAGTTTGTCTTACCCATGGTCTTCACAAGGGTTTTCATCAGTCCTAGCTTAATATGGAGAGGTGGCAGAAATATTTTCTGTGGATCAACAAGGGGCATATTTTGGACACTGCTTGCTCCTGGCGTATAGATATGCCTGGGCTCCCAGACACGTTTGACATAATGTTCCGCTGTTGCTCGACTATCCCATAGGCATAGGAAACAGCAGTATTTAGTGAATCCTCCTTGCATGCCCATCAACATGCCAATGACCTTTAGATCACCACAGATGTTCCACTGGTGTGTTTTATAATGGATAACTTCAAGCAAACTGTTCATGTTGTAATAAGATTCTTTCAGATAAACAGAATGTGCAACTGGTATGCTTTGTTTTAAATTTCCATTGTGCAAAAGAACTGCCTTTAAGCTTCTTCGCGAGGAATCAATGAAGAGACGCCATTCTGATGGATCATGCACTTGTGATAAACTGTTGAAGAGACCATCGATGTCCTGACAATAACTCAATGAGCCGTCAACATTGAAGAACGTCGTCATGTTGAGATTTCGTTTTCTATAATAAGTTATGTTAACGTCCCTTGCAAGCAAATGCTTTTGCTTAAGCCTTGAAGCAAGAAGTTCTGCTTTATCTTTAGACAGATTTAGATCACGAATAAGATCATTCAGCTCTGCCTGTGTAAAAGTCTTAGGTTCTAAACATTCATCAACAGTATAATCTGGATCAGTTGAGTCTGCATTGTGAACAGCTGTGTTTTCACTGCATTCCTCCCCATCTTGCATAGATACGAGTCCACCAGAAGGAGGTAAAGGAATAGGCAATGAATCGTCATGTGGAACAGGCCTGATGGCAGAATCTAAGCTAGGATATACAATGTTCTGTTTATTTTTAGCAGAGAATCCATTTGTGTTCACCAGACAAAAGTAGCAATCATTGACATGGTCTCGCGGTTCCCTCCATAACATTGGAATTGCAAATGGCATAGCTGCCTTGCGGCCATTTAGCCAGTCACGTAGTCCGCTTGAACAACTGGTACATATGATATGTGGAGCCCAAGATTTATCCTGATCACCCAGTGGACAGCCAAAATACAATATGTATATCTTCTTTAGATCATCTGAAATTGTGCGCCACTGTGATTTCATCACAAATGAACCACACACAAAACAGAAACAGTTTGGATGATTGATGCATCTTCTAGGCATGATAATAAGTTAATAAGTACACAAAATAAGTTATCAAGTACACAAATGCAAGGTTTCTGCAACCTTTAAAATAAAAGAAAGTACAAAACAACGAAATCTCATAATATACTTATCGTAATTACTTTAAGCAAACACCACACGTGTATAAATGGATTTACTATCCTATCGAATACACAAAAATGGTAGCATCGATACTAAATCACGTGACCCGAAACTGAACAAAATTGTAACAGCCAGTAATAAAGTATCGATACCAATCTAAATAAAACATTGTACTCGATTTGTGGTCATAACCACTGTTGAAAGATATTATAATTAGCTATTACAAAAAAATGTTACGTAGTAGAAAAAAACTAAAGACAGATTTGAAATCAGCTAACCAAATACTACAAAACCCATATAAAATTATCTGTGATGATTTTTGTGTGTTGCCTTGTGTAATCAATATATTATTAAATTTGTCACAAGTGTTATATGTGGAAACCTGCAAATAAAAACAGCTGCAAGAAAATGGGGTTTGCGACCTCCAGTCTAAGGGTTAACTATGCTACTTTAGAGTTGCAAGTGTTTATTTGAAACACATTTCATTGTCTACCACATTAAGTGTTCCAAGTATTTATTTGAAAGAAAGAGAGACTGGAGTAAAACTATATATCATGATGATGATGTTCATCCTTTGCAAGCGAAGATGAGCATGGCATGAAAAACATTAAATGCAATGAAAAAAAATAAAATAAATGTATAATTACAAAAAGTGGTAATTAACTAATTTGGTTTGTGAGTTCGTAGATGCCCGATGAGTCCGATTCGTGCACGGAAAGTTCTATTACAGTGCATGCAGGGGTGCTGAAGGTTCGGGGTAGGAGAATTTACGGATTTGTCCTTCCACTTCTTGCGCTTGTGGATTGCCTGCAGTGTTCTTTCTTTTTCAAATTTCGTGATGCCAGCAGTGATCTGGGTGTGCCAGGCTGAGTGATCAAGTACTGTAGTCTCCCAGCAGCTAGGATCGATGCTGCAGTTCTTGAGAGAGATTTTTATGTGATCCTTGAAGTGCTTTTTCTGCCCTCCACTTGAACGTTTACCTTCGCACAGCTCCACATAGAATAATCTCTTTGGAAGGTGCTTGTCTGGAATACGGACGATGTGGCCAGTCCAGCGGAGTTGGGACCTAGTCAGCATTGCATGGATGCTTTGCATACGGGACTTCTGAAGAATTTCCGTATCTGGTACACGATCCTGCCAACGTACTCCCATGAGGTTTCGTAGGCACCGAAGATGAAAAGAGCTGTTGAGCGTGTCTCACATAGACAGTCCAGGATGATGCAGCATAAAGCAGTGTTGGTCCAGACGTTGCCTGATCCAGACGTTGGCACGAAGGCTCCCGAATGCTGCACTGGTTATCTGACAAGAGCAATAGGCAGGGCAACATCCTCATCAATTGTCACAGTTTGTGATAGTGTGCTTCCGAGATATACAAACTTATTGGCAGTATTAAGTTTTTGTCCCTTTACTGTGATCACTGGCTCTGTGTAGGGGAAACCTTATGCTGTTTGATACATTACTAAAGTCTTTGCGGTGCTGATGGTGAGACAGAACACATCACAGGCCAAAGAAAAGAGGTCCATTCTGTCTTGCAGACTGGTAGCATTTAATGCACAATTGTCGGCGAACAATGTCCATCTTAGTCTTGGTTTTCAATCTAATAAGATTGAATAGTCCTCTGTCAGCTCGATAGCGAAAACAAATTCCTGCACTGTTATTCCAGAAGGCATCATTTAACATGGCAGAGAACACCATGCTGAAGAGCGTCAGAGCCAGGACACAACCCTGTTTGGTCACTGGAAAGGGGTTTGAGTGTGCGCAGTCATCTTGCACACATACTGTCATACCATTACGGAACTGGCGAACCATGTTGGTACATTCTTTGGGACATCCAAATTTGGCCATGATCTTCCATAGTCCTTCGCGATTTACAGTGTCGAATGCCTAAGTCGACAAATGTAGTGTAGAGACCAATGTTCTGTTCACGACACTTTTCCTGTAGTTGTCTGGCAGTGTAAATCATATCAACAGTACCTCTGCCCTGTCGGAAGCCAAGTTCGCTCTTTGGAAGGAGACCTGTCTCAAGATGGGATTGCAGTCTGTTTAACAGGAGCCTAGCCAGAATCTTGCCTGCTATAGAGAGCAAGTATATGCCTCGATGGTTGTCGCAAGCTAGGCGATTTCCTTTTCTCTTGTATAGATGTATGATGGAAGCATCCTTAAAGTCTTGTGGTATCGGTTCCATGTTCCGCATTGCCTGGAAGAGCTCTGTAAGTTTGGCAGACATGACAGGGCCACTAACAGTGTAAACTTCTGCTGGAATGGAGTCTGAGCCTGGCTCTTTTCCTACGGACAAATTTGAGATTGCTTTCTCCACTTCCTCAATGCAAGGGGGATCCGATAATGAGTTATTGATTGGTATTTGCGTAATGCGCGCAATCGCTTCCTCGTTGATGATGGAGGGGCAGTTTAGTACATTTTCAAAATGTTCAGCGTTTGAGAATTTCCTCTCTGTCAGTGATGCTATGCTTTCCATCTGCGATTAGAAGAGGAGACGTTCCTGAAGATTGAGGGCCATAAAGTGCCTTTAACGCTGAATACAATTTCTGCATATTATTGCTGTCAGCATAATGTCGTTTATGGTTGATGTGGGGTCGTTTAAATAAGCTTTGTACTGTTTGTGCTTGTTGTCCAGGAGAGCTTTGATCTGTACATCGTTTTGGTCAAACCAGTCTTGATGTTTGCGAACAGAAACGCCAACTACTTCTTCTGTAGTTCTGTAGATAGTGTCACAGAGATTTTCCCAGCTTTTTTTAATGTATATGGGATCGACTGTCAAAGGTGCAATTTTAGTTTCCATTGAGATGCACATGAGCTGCTTATAAAGTGGATCTTTCAGTTTTGAGACGTCGGGACGTTTTGATTGTTTGCTATTTTGAGGTCGTCTGAGGTGCAATGTATGGAGGTTCATTTTGGAGACTAGCAATCTGTGGTCCATCCAGCAGTCGGCGCCACACATGGATTTGGTGACTCTAACATCCTGCTTATCGCGTTGTCTCACGATGATATAATCAATTTGATGCCACTGTTTTGATCGTGGGTGCATTCATGTAGTGCGTTGAAGTCACCAAGGATGATGAGTTTGTCAGATTTGGGGGTCTCCTGTATGATTCTTTTCAGGTCATCATAGAGCTTTTCTTTCTGTTCATTGGGGTTCGTCATAGTCGGGGCATATACGCTAACAAATGTTGCATGCCGCTTTTTAGAAAGTGGAAGGTGAACAGTCATCAGCCGGTCACTAATGCCCTTTGGAGGTCCAGCCAACTTTCTGGCTAGGCTGTATTAATTGGAAAGCCAACTCCAGCTTCGCGTTTCACTTCTTTATTTCTGTCAATCCAGAAGAAGGAATAACCAGAGCCTTGTTCCACAAGTTCACCCTCCTCAGAAAGTCGTGTCTCGCTGAGGGTAGCGATGTCAATTTTGTACCTTGTTAGCTCTTTTGCTACAAGTGCGGTACGTCTTTCTGGCCGTGCGGCCTCCACATGGTCCAGTAGGTGCGTACATTCCATGCGCCAATTGTGAGTGGACTCACCTTCGTTTTTCATGATTTTAATATTTCTATCGCTGAATAGGGATCCCTGCCTGCCGCAGTATGCTGACCTGGGTCATGGTGAGGCAGGCAATGTTTACAGCACCTTTTCTAGCCCTTTCCTCTGGCTAAGGAGGTGAGCAGTGCTTTCCTGAAAAGGGCTGCTCAGTCGCCCAGACTGCTGCTGGACTCCAGAGGTGCCTTAATGTCTTTGGAGAACGACCGCATGGACTGAGCCGCCTACATGAAGGTTTGTGACTATGGCTGTCAGTGTATTCACACCTACCACTTTGCCACTCGCCCATCGCCGCAGGACTTTTTTTTGTGATGATTAATAAGATGATGATGAAAGCCATGACTTGCGCAATGAAAATTGGATTAAAGTGAAGGAGAGTTACGCACTGTCGTCAACCTCACTCTCTCGCCCCTACACATATGGTCTCAGTGGCAGGACGAGTCAAGACGACTGAGAGTGAATATAAATATACATTTAATATATCATAGGACAAATGAACATAAGCAAACGAAATATGGGTAAAAATTTAGTATTCATCATCATCAAGTGCCATCTCCGCAACGAAGGCTGGCTGCAACATACCTCCAACATCCCCTGTTGTATTACATAAACACAAATTCCACATAGCAATGCACAAATATTCTTCTACATTTGTTCTGCACTTGATGGTGAAAATCATGATTTTATGTTCATGTAAAACTGCATTTAAAACTTTTTTTAAATTGTATGTATGCTTATGTTCATTTGCCAGTGCTTAGTTGTCAATATAAAATGCAACTCAATACTAACAGTATTTTCTCAACCTCTAAGAGTTATACTTTTATGCACAAATTTGTAGCAACAGCAGAGAATGTGGTTTTAAAAACCCAACATGCCTCATTCAAAATCTGCATTGCAATATTTAGAAAAATAACACATGACATGGATTTTTGCAAAGGAATGAGTGCAACAAACAGTCAACAGAAACTGTGGTTGCTCACACTGTCCAATAGTGGATACAGTAACGTTTGGTATGTACAGCTAAAGATAAAGTTAGTAAACTCATATGTTCTTTCATTCATTCAGATGATATATTCTTTACAGAAGTCTGCTTTGTAGATGTTCAATGTTTCATGCCTCAAATTGTACATGTTTTTTGTCTGTTCTAATGCCTGTATTTAATCTTTTCCTCTTACATTTGATTATGGAGTTGCCTGAAATTAATACCAAGTTTAATTATAAATTATTAGCCCCACTTAACAAAAACTGTTAGCATACAGAAAATAAAATTTCACAATTCAATTCCCCCCCCCCCTCTGCCATCGGGTTATTTTTAAAAAATGTATGTTATTTTTTGTTAGTTTTGGAAAACGCAATAACTTTTTTGTTTTTATAGATTTTAAAATAATTGTTTGCACATTGAAATTATAGAATTGCATACTATTAATATGTGTGTAATTTGTTTTTTTGCACGTGTCATACAAAAGGTATGAGGAAGGGTGCAGACTTTTTTCACAAAATTAAAAAAAAACATGGGTGTTACTGTTTGGAAAACACAATAACTTTTCTGTTCCTAGAGAATTAAAAATAATGTGTGTACATGTATTTAAAGAATTGAATACCCTATATATCGGTGTATGTTGTGTTTGTGTGATACAAGAGATGCGAGAAGGTTGGGAAAAGGGGTGAAAACTTTTACACAATTGGAAAATAATTATTTTTAAAATGTACATATTTTATTTCCAATATGGCAACCCTGATTATATATATTTAAACACATGTCTTGTTTTTACGTCATTTTATAACCAAACTAACATAATATTGCTGGGAAAATATATAAAACATGTAGAAGTAATTAAATGCAGAATAGATTGTTACCGAAACTTGGACCTAGTCTTTTCTGCAGTCGATGTCAATTGATGAGGTCTATATTTGTCAGGTATATTTCATAACGGATCCAACGTGTTACACTATCTAATTTGAAAAAAACAACCCGTAATTCCCAAGAATTAATTATAATCAGAATCACAATTCATAATGATTTTATGTTAATTAGGCATATACATATTGACGGCCAATGTAACTCCCCGATTTATTCCAAAATGGACAGATGCTTCCTGATATTTAAAATTTTTTTGGAGTCCAACATTTTTATAGACTATAACTAGGATCAGAGGTTGAATACCGCTGCCAGCTATGTTTCACTGATTCTGGTCACATGACATTAATATTTGTGTGATTTTCTCATTGAATAGGGGACATAGCAACGATCACAGAACTGCGACTACCGTTGTAAACAAATACAAGATCGTTGTCGTAGTTCTGCGACCGTCACATGCTAAAGGTAAATAGTGTAAAACAGGATTACGGATTATTACATTGATGATTTTCACACAATTGGTATTTGTATTGCAATTCATTTATGTGTTTTCTGGTAGAAAGGGTGAACAATCCTTACAAATAGCATTTATCAGTGGCTGTGATTGGAACAACCTTCATACAAGCAGTATTAGTTCCACTCTAAGCCAACACAATATTGACAGAATAAAGAGTCACTGTGACGATGATGCTCTGCAACACAGAGCGAGGTCATAGCTGCCCTTATTGTCCTAATGAAACAACCCTTCCTACCAACACGATCTAAAAATAATAGTTGCAACAAGCTTTTCTTACAGGGAAGAAGATCTTAAGAAATAAATATGCATTCCAACCATCCACCGGGAAATGGAAAGGCTTTGGAAGACCACTGGAAAATACAAATATATTGAAGAATTTCAATTCATTTATGGCACTGAAAGTATGAAAAATCAAGGCATAGAGATAAATGCTAGATCATGAATGAATATGCAACAATGAGATCTATGATTGCTTCTATATGCTAAACTGCATAGGAATAATGTTGGATCTTTACAAAACTACTGCTTGAACCTAGGATGACTACATCTTGACAGTCTAACATGATGAATGATCTGAACCAAGAAACTATTGGTTATTCACTACTTTCATAAGCTTTCTACGGTTTATCAAAACAAGAAAACTAACTAAACTGTTCATTCACACACTTAATGTACTACATTCACCATTTGAATGCACATTGTTTTGAAAAAGATTTTTGAACTCATCATCATCTATGATTTGATTTAATTTCATCTTCATCAAAATATTGATGACACAATCCATCACTGAAACACCTGTGTTTACTTTACTCCATTCTGAAAAAGTCTTGGAAAAGCAAAGTTCAAAGTTCTTCTGTTTGACTTCTTCCTGCTGAAAAAATAACTTGACATTAAATGTGCTTGGAAGTTGAAATAGCAGTAACTTAGCCTCATCCAATGAAAGACTTCTGACTAGGTACTCTGACAGTTTGTTTCTGCTTATACTTAAGTTGCTATTTTTCATTATGTCAGTATATGGCCTAGTGTCATCTTCTTTACATCTAATGATGGTAGCTTCACTAGTGTCTGCAGTTCCATTATTTTGTTTTGCAATATCACTTAACAGATTGGGATATCCAATCTCTGACAGTGCTTTGTCAATAATCATCTGCAAATTGTCAACAGTACTGTTTTCCTTTACCCAATCCAAACAAATGTTTGTGAGATATTTAAATGGTGCTGAATTTAAATTCTGCTGAATTTTTAGTGATTCTTCAAAATTAAACTTATTGCTGGGATTTTCTAACAGGTTTATAAACGTGATAGATTTTTCATGTGGCAGATTTTCTACAATTTTATGAAAATAATCATAATTATAAAGTGAATGTTGATTTTGTTCAATCAATGGTTTTCTTGTTCCATCTTTTTGAGCATCACAGAAAGTAGTTTCTAATCTAGAATTGTTGTTGGTTTCTCTATTCTCACTTCTTCTTCTGCCAAAGCATGCCCTACGTTTCCTCCAGCAATAAACGATGCTTGCACAAATAACCAATAATATTCCAATTCCAATCACAATTCCAGTCACTTCTCCAGAATTCAGGCCCTTGTTGACATTTATTTTAATAACATCAGTAACAACAGATGATGATGGAATGGATATTCCACTTGTTGTTTTAATGCTGCTACTTGTCATGGACGTTGTAGCTTCTGTGGTTTCAATAATTGGCCTACACTCATAACTCTGTACGGTAAACTGTACCTCCTCATAACCGTTATCACATTTCCAAACTATGTCTGATGTGGATGTGCCATTAATGGCTGTAACATAGTGTGATCTAGGTGACTTGTTAGTCCATGCAATACAGGAGACATTACTGTGGTTTGTGCCTGGCTGGTAAGTCCTGTTAATGTAAGACAGTGAAAAATTAGTCATAACAGAGCAAAAGGTGTGTGCTTGTATATTTCTCTATAGCTCATACATTTTAAACACATTTCCCTATTTAACAGCACTTTCAAAATCCCCCATTACTTTTATTCTTTAAATTGTACATAGAGAATATTTATTATTAATTCCCTTGACCGCATTATTGTTTCCCTTTGTGTAACCAATCACCTGTTGGGGACCAGACCCTTCTCGAGCAGGACAAATTACCCGGTAGTGAAAATGAAACTCATTAGACATTATTTATTCTCAATCTCATCCTAACTGTACCACAACTCAATCCAAATACTCCAAGTCTCAGGAATATATTTTCATAAATGATTATATTATCATGAGACACCTTGTCCTAACAGGAACTCATTTCGTTACTACCATTAATCTTGTGCATGCTATTCTAGCTCTTTCACATAACTAAAAATTTTATTGTGATGGTTAGAGTAGGAGCAGACTTAGAGGAACATTGAGGAGAGTGGCGCATGTAGCCAATGAGCTATGGGAATTATCAGCATGATAATCTTTCATTAAGAAACTGAGCACCTGTGGGTGTATCATGATGTTGATTCAGCTAACCATTAACCACTAAAACTCAAATTTGTGTATATGTAACAGAGTTTGGTGGCAGATGTGAAATTTTATGCAAGCTTGGAGTGAAAAATTGCTAGTAAAATTTGTGAAACTCTGGCAATTTAAATGTGCATATCTGGCTGTGTATTTCAATAAACTAGACAAGTAGAAATGGGAGAGACTGGACAATATATTTCAGAATGCAAAATGGTGGACTTGTATAAACATCGAGTCATTAAGTAGGCTGTCCACTTGTCAATGTTGAAACTTGACCAGCAACATTTGCTTACTTGCCTGTGTCAACTAGTGGTAGAGCACACAAAGAGGAGCAGTGAATCACTCATACTAGTGACCACCTATGCAATATTTGAACAATAGATATAACCACCTGGGATTTCATGGCATTAGCCAATAAACCATGTAAAGATCACTGAATTCAGAAGCAAGCACTGCAATAGAAGACTGCAAGTGCAAATGTTATCAGTTCCTCAGAGATGCTACCAACACTGTAGTCAGTGATCAGACTATTCGCTATTGGCTCCATGATGCCAATCTTCATGCTTGTAATTCAGCCATTCAACCACATTTGACTGCTACCCACAGGGAAGTTCATTTAGCATTGTATATGCAGCATGTTCATTGGCAATGTACACAGTGGGCTCACTATTTTGAAATCGCTCACTATTCACCATGTAGCTACAACAACAGGTTTGACGTGTCGTGTGAACACAGCACCAGTGGATTGCCTGGGGAGTGTTCTGGCTCCACACTTGACTGACAGCCTGTTAGGCAGTCATAAAGTAGGTGATATTGTACTGAGACTATCTCAAAAAGCATAACGGTCTTGTCAACCTAAACACGTAAAGTCTGATATTCGGCGAATTTACGCGTACGAGGTACGATGGTTTATCGGCCCACCGGGTAATATAGGCGAACGCCAGCAACGCGGTGTGGATCGCATCGGGCATGGTGAGACACGTAAAAAACCATGGTCATCCACTGCATCGTACTTCACTTCCAGTCATCTCGATTCGTCTTGCCACTGGTTTCAAATGAGGTCCGACAAGAGAGTGAGGGCGACGCTTTGCACAACTCTTCCTCACTTTAATCAAAATCCCCAGTGCAAGTAATTTTTACATTCATTCACGAAAAACACACAGTTTATGGTAAAAAAAATCTTGACCAGCAACATTTTTACACATTGTTGAATGTGTACAAATTCAACACACATTGAGTTCCAATTTGTCTTGAATTTGTGATAGATGATTCAGAGTATGGAGACATAGTGAATGCTTTAGTGATGGTGCAGTCCTCGAATGTAAACAATATGGTGGGGGATTAGTAATGATGTGGGAAGGCATTATTCACTGCACAGAACCAGGGGTGATTGAGAATCTGAATGGTGACCATCACCGTAATGAGATTCTACTGACTTGCCATCAGATTCCTGTATGTTATCAAGCACAATGCAGTTCTTCAAGATGATAATGCAAGACCGTTCTCATGCAGTAAATACTTTCTTGCAACAAGCGGGGGGTCAATAGAATCGATTGACTACAAACAATCCTGATATGAATCCCATAGAACATCCATGAGGTGAGCTTAGCCAATGAGTTAAACAACATCATCTATCGCCTGCCGTTACGAGTTATGAACCGACATTATTACAATCTAGGCAGACTCACAGGTGCCTTGTCTCCCCTAGCAAATATCAAAGGGTTTGCATGCTAATTGTTCTTCTGACTTGCTTAGTGAATATGCTTTTGATTCTACCTCGTAGACATCCAGTGGTATTACTTCCGTGTTTAATATAAAATTCTCTGAATCTCAGCCTTTGATGTCTCATCGATCCCTGTATCTGCATCCACCATTCGCTCGTGAAGCAGTTTCAGTATGCCCTCTTTGTTCATTATCAAATCCCAGCCGATTGATGCATTTGATGTCTGCTTTCTCATTACCACGAACGCAAACATGTCCTTGAAAGTAAATTCATGTGATGTCACGAAGGTTGGAAGTAGCTATAGATGCCAGCCACTCATATTAACCATTTTGTGTATCTTTTAGTAGAATCGACTGCAAGTCTGACATAATAACTGCGTTAGTGGATACAGTTCCACAGAACCACTTGAAGGCAGCGGTAACTTTCATCCACATGCTCCTATGGTTGTCCTGTATGCTCCACTGTGTTCAACAATGACTCTCACACTAGCAGTAAAACCTCAGCCAGACTTTTCCTCCACATGCAAAGACCCATCAGCGAACACAATGACATCATCAATCCTGGAGTAATCAACAATAAATTGAGAGATTTCAAAGTTTACTTTACTGTTACTAATCTCTGCATTCCCTACCCAGGGTTGGCTGGATGTGCCATGCATCTATGACTTAGTTTGAGCAAGAGCATGGCTGAATTGTAGTGATATGAGCCCTCGCATACACTCATTTTTATAATAGAGATATCCCTAGTGCAGCTGAAAACTATGCACATCCTCTCATTCTGCACACATTCCAAGACATTCACATTGTGAAAATGACATTGTGAGGATTTCTAATTTACAGTCAACCAGTGGCATAACTTAACTGTTGAAAGAGAAGGGCTAGCAGCTGTTGCTCAAGGTGCACAGTTATCACAATTTTAAGTGCTGCTAGACCTCACCTGCATCATTATATCATTTGTTTAACATGGTATTTATAAGACTGGGATTGGTATCTGCAACTCTGCATGAACTGCTTCTGGTACTTCTGCATCACTAATACCCCAACATTTCATTTGCAAGCTCATCATTTGAAGCCATGTGACAGCTGTGCCTTGAATATATCGCAAATAAGATACACACATAATGACAATGTAGACCTTTGTTGTTAGTCTAATTAATTTTGAAAATGAGAGTTGTATTGATTGCAATTGATAAGCATGTCATGTTATATTTTGAAATGCTGTTCTGTTATTTGTTATTTTCTTTTGACTAGCACCCTTCCAAAAAGTGGTTCTTAATCATTTTTGAAGGGTATATATATGTGTAGCCCACCAGAGTGAGTAAGCTTTAAAGAGACTCTGGTACACACAGATCTTAATGTGATATATACACATCACAAACAACAATATTTAAATTGTGTTCCACCCACCTACCATATAAAAGTGTTGTAGATAATTCCACAATCTATCTTACAAAGATAAACTATAAATTTTATGATATAGGATAAAGTATTCAGTTGATATATAAGCAATTCATACACATCAAATACTCTTATTACAAATGTCAGTTACCCATAAGGACATGGCGTACACTCATCTAGCTCACAATAATGTCCTGAAGAACACTTTGTCGTACAAATATCAGCAGTTTTTTCAGCCATGGCAATATGAACCTGCAGAAATTCACATTCTATGGAGATAAAACATAATGACATAGTTACATTTACAAATGGCTTCATGCTTGGCATTATTTATATAAATGGCTTCATGCTTGGCATTATCTATCTATATGAATGGTTTCGTGCCAGGCATTAATTATATAAATGGCTTCATACTTCGCAATATATATATGTTTCATACTTGGAATAATCTATATAAATGGCTTCATGCTTGCTATTATCTATATAAATGGCTTCATGATTGAAATTCAATTGCTATAAAATGCTCTCGCTAAGAGATACACATCTTCATATACTGTCACACTGTATTCTTTGCCTTTTTTTAACCTTCTGAACACTGTTGCATGTTGTAACACCTTCCAATTTGTATCCGTAGACAGCTGTTGGCGTATCCATTCACCATTACTATGCCCTCATTTAACGATGAGGAACAGTGACCCCCACACCAGCAACATGAGCTTAAAGTGGCTCACATTAGCTTGATGCTGCCCATCGCTGGATACATGGGGCATTTCAGTGGATATATCAGCACCAACTGATATCCTGTCCTTGTTCTTGATTAGAAATTAGCTTCACAGCACGTGGGGCATTCCCATAAGTGTTCCGCTCTCTGTTCCAGCAGCCATCTTAGTGTATGTAGACTCAGAGTCCCAGTCAAGTGTTGATTGCGTGATCTTTGAGACCTTCCAAAAGATTTACTTTTCCTACCCTCCCCTCTAGATACTCCTATTTCTAACATTCTCTGCATGTTTACGTTCTCAGCCTCATTGATATCATCTTCATCTTAAGTGAATTTATTACTGCCTTATCTCAGCTTTATCTCTTCTGCCTTAAAGTCAGCTTTATCTCTTCTCAGCATTGTGCCGTATATCACCGCATTGCCTGCCAAAAAGTCGGCTCTCTCATTTCTTCTGACCCCAGCATGTCCAGGGCAGCATATCCATGTAATGCTCTGGGCAATTGAGTTGTTCAATAAGTCCCACCATTCTTATCTCAGCATGCACTTTTCTATCTTGCGCAGCATGCTTTGAGAGTCTGGAGTATTACAGAGTGTGTTGATTTATCAGTTATCAACCAATTAAGTGCTGCTGTTACACCCTCTATCTCCATCCTCATGTTTGATGTGACAGTGGGATATGCTGAAGATTTCTCTACCAACTTCATGCTGTTTCTGTAGGCAACAAAACCCCAACCACTATTATTTGTGTTTCTGTTAACGGAGCCAACTGTGTATATAATTATGTCTTATGGTGTAGAGTGTAGCTGGGTGAGTTCTTGCACTGTATCCTGGGCCGACACCCATCTATTATTGACATGCTTTGTTTAGTTGTATAATTACTTTAATCAGTGATTTCTTCTCATTTTCTACCTCCACCCATTCACTGCCCTTTCCTATTTCTTCAAATTCATATACCTGTACTCTTTGAAGTGTGTCTTCAGCCTCTGCCATCCATCCCGTCCAGGTAGGCAGCAACACCAGTTTGGTCAGCGACTGCTTACTCATCCAGAGAAATTCTGGCTTATTTTACAGCTGACCTCTATATCTAGAGGCTTTTCCACTATCCGCCACCTGTGGACGCTCCTGGTAGGGGTCAGTAGTCCCCCCCCCAACTGGATCAAGAATCTTACCTTGCCATCTACTGTTCATAAATCTTTTTAGGAGACTAGTTGTGTGAAAGTAATTAAGTTTCCTCACATGACATTTATGACAGCCCTAGAAGTACCACTGCTCTATAAACTTTCAGCTTAGTCTGTAAGTGAATGCCATTTCTATGCTGCGCATTTGTGTAGTCTGTCAGAAGTGCAGCTTGCCTTGGATATCCTGATATACACTTCATCATCAATGGTGGTATTTTGTGATAGTGCACTACCTAGGTATGTGAATCTATTCACAACTTTTATTGCTATGTCAATTACCTTTTTTGAAGGGCTAGTGATATATTTTGTCAACAGCTGGCTGCAATATGGCTTCTGTTTTCTTTGTATTAATAGTAAGCTCAAAGTTGGTACAGGCTTTTGAGAATCTATCTATAATAATTTGTAGATCAGCCTCATAGTTGGCAATTAGGGTATTCATCAGGAAATATAATTTAGATATGGCTGTAGGCTAGATAATAGAAGCATATAGAACTTTGATAAAGGAGGATTCATTCTTTAAATAAAGACTAGACTCAGGTAGTTCATTTCTGAGAGGATTTAATTACCGGTACTAATTTAAACTCACCTACAATGATTATTAAAAAATTGCGTAAAGCCTGGGCATACAGAGCTAATTATAAATAATGTTATTAAAACAAAACAAATATAGTACTACTTTTAGAACAGTCTTATAAATGTGCCTCTCTATTTTTTTTAATAATGTGTCCTTTTTAAGCATCTCTGATGATCTCCACATTAGTGTTCTTCTTATCTGCACCTTTTCGCTCTCTGATAGTAAAGGTAAGTCATATGGTAGCAAGCTGCTGTCGGGGATGAAGATAGCTCTTGGTGTACTAAGCCGCAAACAAACACGAAAATTGTGGGATTTCTACCGTGGAATGTGAAGTACGTTATACTGCTGTCTTCACAGCGAAGTTGCGTTATTTTGCATTTTCCGTCCAGCACATCCATTTTCGGCATGTTCTAAAAAACCACATTTTAGTAGCCCTTAGGGGTGCAAAGGGAACACATTGTTCTTGGCGGACCCAGGGCTAGCAGATAACCAAGATCCCAAATGTACCTCCTCGCGGTGCACCCTGGAAACAGAAATACAGCAGCTCGAACTGATTCTGGCCAAATCATTTGGGGATCGTGTCCGAGAATGTGGAGGTAGCAGATGGAAAGAGTTTTGACTGCATAAGAGACAGACAATATCTCTTACACCACCAGCATCACCACATATAGCGACACTGTTGACATACAGTGAAGCTAGTCAGTCCAGTCCGAACATTGGAGGGGCGGCCAATGTAAAATACACGTGTAGGTAGATGCATGGCGAGAGACAAATAGATTTCATACTGAGTACAATGAAAGAGCAGAACAGCACCAGAGGGCAGTGCAAATTGAACAAAAAATAGAAAGTGAAAAGTTCCTAGGAATGGGGAACTACAGGATCTGTCAGCTTGAGACAAGCTTCTAGTTACCTGTGCTCCTTATAGGCAGAGACCCAGAACCAATCATGGGCGTTCAGAAAAGCAAGAAGACCTAACCCAACTCTAATGTCGAGCCTTCCTAAACCAGAAATATGCTCACGAATAGAAAGGAATCAGTACCTGATGGGCTCAGGCACAAAAGGGACAACAATCTTAGCCCTGGCCCAACTCTACTGTCAAGCTTTCCTATACCGGAAATACACTTGCAGAGAGAAAGGGTTCAGTACCTGATGGGCTCAGGCGCTATTGGGACACAGTCGCTCAGCTCGAGAACGCCTTGCCCTCAAACGCGTGGTGAGGGGTTCACGATGTCTGTGAACGACGCCTCAGGTAGGAGGGTGAACGAGCCAGGGTCCAACTCTTCTGGCGAGTTCTTCCTCATACGGAACCAGGCTCGTGGATGAGAAACGGTTCAGTACCCGATGGACACAGGCAGAGTACATCCAATTGCATGAGATGGGTTCATAGACGGTCGAACACCTTGTGCCAGATAGATGCGCTCGACAAGCGCATTGGCGAAGAGGCACTACACACCAGCGTGCCCGGCGACAGATAGAGAGGCTGTCACAGACTAGGGAAGCCTACCCGAATTAAAGGCATGACGAAAACGGATGTGCTGGATTTCGGATGTCCTGAGCACAAGTGGCCAACCGGGGTGCAAATAATCACAGTTCTACTGTGGAACTTGCAGAACAACATACATCACGCTCCCCGGCAGAAATCACACGAAATATTCGTTGTGGTTATGAGAGCGAACGCTGAAGAAGAAGTAGCCCTTAGTTCACTTTTAATTTTATTTTTTTGTTTACAGTACATCCGTAGAAATAAATGGGTTCAATACATAACATCACAGAACTTTTTAATCATTTTGGGGAAGGGAGTGATTGCCCACTCTTAATTTTACTTGTTTCTTGGTATGCCCACAAGAAAAATGTATGCTCTCTACAACAATCACTTTTAGTACAAAATAATATTATGTCTCATGAGACAAGGACTGAGATGTGCTCTATACCTACTTAACTGATTCTTTGTGATTGCATATTAATTACGCTAGCCTAACTAATAAATTGTATAAATATCCGTCTCTATGGCGGCGGCGTACAAGGTTACTCTATGATGGCCAAGGTATCGGGTTTGAATCCTGACACAGGTAATTGTGCATCTGAACTATTCAGAAAGTAATCAATGAACACATTTAATATATTGTCTAGAAAATCACTACAGCCAAAAAATGCTGGGTTGATGGCTACGTCATGCTACCAAAACTAATAAATAACGCTCCATGTATAGTATTTACTGGGTACAAGCCTGTACATCTTTCACTTTTCCAATCAGACAGACATAAGACCCATGATAGCTTGCATTTTTTGGCACTTAGTTAGTAATGTAGTAGGCCTAGGAGTTAGAATGCAAAGTTGAAAGTGGCTAAGTCTAGTCCTAAGAAGACAAGTGTTAGCGTACACTAGATCTCAGACTAGGCACTTGGATATCCGACTTAAAACACGTAATGGATTTCTCGCGGTGGCTATAAAATACTTGATAATGCAATTTATCATGGCAGATATAAGGAGAGAAGGGGGTTTTCCAGATATTTCGATACTAAATTACTTTTTACTTTGACAAGAGTGAATGATTACTATTCAGTGATTTCTGGTGCGTATTTTGGACCACTGTTTTACAAAATATTAAATTACATGGAAATCATTCTGAATTTAGTGCTCATAGGCATGTTATCACCATTTTTTCACTTTTCTCTGTGCTTTTACGCGTTGTCAATAGTTTTTTAAAGTTCTTTGACCATTTTTATATAGATATGTGCAACTATTAAGAATGTTTGACAGTGCCTTGAAGATCAAAATAAATTTAGAACACCTCACCATTTTATGCTTGAATCACCCATACAGATGTTCTATTTTGTAATATAGGTAAGTTATAACCATTTCATTCTTACAATTACTTTTACGCTGTATTTAGCAGTTTCAGTAAGTTAAATGGGCTTTCAGAAAAATAAAAGCTGTATAGATGCAATCTTCACCATCAAACAACTTTCAGAAAGAGCGATAGAACATAACCAAGACTTATATTTGGCTTTCGTAGACCAAGAGAAAGCTTTTGACAGAGTGGACAGAGAACAACTATGGATAACAGTACAGACATATGGAGTTCCCCAATATCTGATAAACCTATGTCAGAGCATATACGCCAACAGTCAATGCTCAGTAAGAAGAAGCACAGGTACATCCGATAAATTTCAAATTCACTCGGGTGTGAGACAGGGTTTGTTCATAACATACATAGACTACATCTGCAAAGTAGCAAAAGCAATGGAAGAAAGCAATCTGAAGGATAACTTAAGCGAATTACTATTTGCAGATGACCAAGCACTAGTGGCATCATCAGAAGAGACTACAAAGACAAATAGAAAGACTACATCAAACATGCCATACCTTTAACATGAAGATAAATATAGAAAAGACCGAAGTAATGAAGATAGGAAGAACAGAAACAAACACAAATATATATATTGAAAACAACAGACTTAACCAAGTGACAGATATCACATACCTAGGAAGTAATATAACAACTGATGGCAAGAGCAGCAAAGAAATACACAATAGATGCAGTAAAGCATACCAAGCCCTAGGGCAAATGACACCAATCTTCAGAAACAAAAATGTAGATTTAAACACCAAAATAACACTATCCAAAACAATTATGTCAATGCTGTGCTACCAAAGCCAAACATGGACAATGACAGCACAAGACAGTCGTAAACTTATGACAGCTGAAATGGCATGCTTACGCAGAATCCTAGGAATATCGCTAAGAGACAGGGTGAGGAATAAGGACATCCGAAAAACAAACTGGCACCACCCCAATCTTAGAATACATCAAGAGACAACAGATCAAATGGTTTGCACACATCAGCAGACTACCATCAGACAGCATACCACAGCAAGCTATAGTGAAGGTACACAGATACAGTGAAGGCAGACCTAGAGGCAGACCACGAAAACGATGGACCACTGCAATAAAAGAGGCGACAAATTCCACAATGTACTCAGCACACAAGAGGGCCATCTCCAGAAAACTCTTCTACCCCTGACGCTGAAAGGCAATAAAGGGTTTAGGCGAATAGACAGATAGTAAGTTATTTGACCAATAGATAGATAGTAAGTTATTTGACCATTTTTATATTGATATCTTTAATTTTTAAGAATGTTAGACAGTGCCTTGTAGATGAAAAGAATTTGTAAAGACATTGATATTACATGCTGAGAACAATAATGTCTGCGGACATTATGGCTGTTCTATTACTTATGTTCTCCATGTCGGGTTTCTACTTACTTCTTCTTCTTCTGCGTTCAGCATGTGGTCATGCTATACCGTCAGACCTGTCATCAAGACGAAGTCCACGGTCTTCTCCAGGTCAGAGCGGCTGCCTCATAGCTTTTGCCTCAAGTCTGTATCCTCTGGCCAGGTCTGCTGTCTTTGCATGTTGGGCAGTCCTGAAGTATGTGTTCTGGAGTCTGGGTTCCGGATCCACATGGACATTCATCTGTGTATGAGATCCTTAATCGATAAAGGTGACCCAACAGTCTGCAGTGGCCTGTTCTAAGGTGAAATATTGTGGTCTGTTGATATCTTTGGAGGAGATGTATTGCATCATGTTCGTATTCCCCTTCCATTTCTTTCTTCCACTTTGCTGAGTATGTGTTTCGGATTATTGTTTTAACTTCTCCGTAAGACAGTGGGTGTCTGTGTTGCTCCATTTCACTTCCTGCCTTTGACAGAGCATCCTCTTTCTCATTTCCCATGATTCCACAGTGTGATGGTATCCACTGAAGGGCAATAGCTTTTGATTTTTGGATCTGTCTTAGCTCATGTCTGATGTTGTACAGAAGGCTTTCGTTTCTGTTGCTCTGGATTGATTCCAGTAAGGATCTGCAATCTGTGAATATGGCTATCTTCTTTGGTCTTGGCAGTCCTGGTTCAGTGAAGGCTTTCAGTGCTTGATGGAGTGCAACTGCTTCTGCTCTAAAATTAGAGGAGTATTTCCCAGTTGGAAAAGCTTTTGATATTGTCTTTCCATCTTTGAGTCTTATAAAAATTCCACCTCATCCATTCCTTACTGCTCCTTCTGCCGATCCATCTGTGTAGACATGTGTCCAATCCTTGGGATTGTATTTTATTTCTATCATCTCCAGTTTAAATGCTTTTAGTTGAGGTGGAGTTTGGTATTCCTTATTAATTACTTCAGGAACCTGTGTTATTATGGAGACATTCTGGAGACTATTGCCTGGCTGTTCAAAGTCCGTTAGTGTTTCAATTTCATTTGGGAGGTTTGTGAGGATTTCTTTATGTTGTTCATGGATATCTTTAGAGATGTGAGAAGCTGGTTCTCTTCAACCTGCTTGTGGTTGATCTAGAAATTTGCGCATACATCGGATGGTTTGGCATGCGCTTAATTTTTTCCCTTTGAAAAAGCACTCTTTCTTTTCTTCTGTCATCCAGTGGGCGGATGTTTGCATGTTTTTCCATTGCATGGATTGGAGTGGTTTTCATCCCTCCAGAGATAAGTCGAAGTCCTGCATTTTGTACTTTAGATAGGCGATTAGTGTTTGTTACTGATGCTGATGCCCAGGCTGTCATTCCATATTCTACTATAGGTCTGACTGTACCCATGTAGACTTTTCGGAGAATATTTCCATTTGATCCCCAACTTGTTCCTGCAAGTTTCTTCATCAAGGATAGCCTCCTGGTTGCTTTTTGCTCGGTGGTTATTAGGTGTGGTTTCCAGGTGAGTCGCTTGTCTAGTGTGACCCCTAGATATGTAGGGTTCTCCGCATGTGCTAGCTCACTTCCATTTATTTTAAGATCTGCTTTATCTTGGTGGTTTGAAAGTGAGAAGATGGTTGTCACCGTTTTGGAGAGGTTGATCTGGACTCCCCAGTCAGATGCCCATTCACTTAAGGTGTCAAGTGGTGTCTGCATTCTGTCTTTTGCAGTGGATAGGTTTCCTGCCGCACTCCAGGCAGCAAAGTCATTTGCATGAAGAGCCTTTGAAATATGATGTGACAGTTTCCCATATCATTGATGAATACTAGGAAGAGGGTAGGAGAGATCACTCCTTGAGGTACTCCTTGTTGCAGAGTAACACGTTTGCTTAGTTTACCATCTACTTTTACTCTTGCAGTGCGGTAGCAGAGGAAATCTTTTATCCAGCTAAACATTTTGCCTTCAATTTTGTTTTGGAGAAGCTTGAAGAGGACTCCCTCTTTCCACACCTTATCGAAGGCCTTACTTAAGTCCATAAAAGTAGCCAGAACTTTTTCCTTCTTTTGGAAAGCATTTTCGATTTCCTGTGCTAGGTATGTAAGCTGGTCTTCAGTGCTTCGATTTTTCCTATAGGCCGACTGTGTCTTGGTGAGCTTTTGGTTTTCTTCTAGGTATTTTATCAGTCTAGAGTTGACCATTCTCTCCATTGTTTTCCCTATGCAACTCAAGAGGCTGACTGGTCGGTAGCTTGACTTGCTTGTTTTTCCTTTTTGTTTTTTCCCAATTGGGATGATGACAGCTTCACACCACAAGTCTGGAATTTTACCAGTTTTCTATGATTGGTTGAAGATGGTAAGGAGCTTATTTCTGCTGATTGGCCCTAGGTTCCTGATCATATCATTGGTTATGCCGTCTTTTCCTGGGGCCTTTTTGGTTTTTAGTTTTCCTATGGCACCCTTTAGTTCTGCGATGGTGAAGGGTGTCTTCATGCAGGGCTCTGGATTTTGATTCTTCAGTTTTCTTTTAATTTCTTATTTGACTTCTTTGATACGTGTATGAGAGAGTGTTGTTGTGCTTTCTTCCTTGTAGAAGTCAGCTAAAATGTTTGCTGCCATTTTCCCTGTGTGGAATTTTCCCTCTTCTTCGATGACAGTCTTGTAGTGTGAATTATTTGTTTCTTCATTTAGAGTTCTTGTAAGGTTCCATAGTTTACTTGTGTCTTTTGTCATGTTTAGACTGCTGGTCTTCTCATGCCAGCTCTTTTGTATCTCTGTTCTTTTCTGCTCATTGAACGTGTGTTTGATTTCATTGTGTTTCTTTGTGTTTTCTGCTGTAGGGTTTTGCACCGTTGTATGTCTTGCATCATTCAGCTCGTTATGCAATTTTTCATAGTCTCACTCCAATAAGACTTGTATTCTCTTCGTCTGCCCCTTGGGATTGCCTTCTGTGCGGATTGTAGTATCACTTTGTTTATTTGTGAGATGTTGTGGTTTATGTTGTTAGTGAGGGTGATATTCTGGCAAAGCTGGTCTGTTTGTTCACTGAAGAGGGTCCAATTTGCTTTTTTGAAGTTCCAGCTTGGGGACATGCTGTGATGTCCTGTACTTCCTGACTTGGCAATTTGCAGGATGACTGGTACATGGTCACTTCCTCCCAGTTGACTTTCTACTGTTCTTGTAATGTGTCTATCTATGTCATCTGTTGCCATGGCAAGGTCTGGTGAGCTAGTTTTTTTCCAGACTCAGGAGTAGAATGTTGGTGTATCATCTGGCTGGTTTATTAGAATTAGTTTATTTTCCATCATCCAGTCTTCAATCTCTTCACCCCTTTGATCCATATCCTCGTAGCCCCAGCTTGGTGAATGGCCATTGAAGTCACCCACTATTAGGCGACTCGATTCCTCTATCTTTAGTTTACAAAGTTCCATTTTGGTGGCAGGAGGGCTGTAGCAGTTTGTTATTGATATTTCTCCACCAGGTAGCGACAATTTTACTGTTATATGTTCCAGTTCTCCTTCTCCGGATCTTTTAACTTCTGCTGCTGGTATTGATGTTTTTACTAATGTCAGTATACCTCCTTTGACTCTTTTGAGTCGATCTTGGCAGAAGGACTCATAACCTCGAACAAAGAATCTCTGTGTGTCCTTTAGGTGCGTCTCTTGAATGCATATTATGTCAATCTGGTTTTTCCTCAGGAAGTCCTGTAGCTCAGGCTTTTTGTTTCACACTCCTTCTGCATTCCACTGAGCAACTCTGAGGCATTTGGTTTGGTTTGGTCAGTAGCACTACTCTGCAATCCCCTGACCTCCAGGTTAGCAGAGGCACAGGTCGCTTGGGTGGGCCCTTTCAAGGCAAGGGGCCCGGCTCCGCTCCTCCCCGGTTTTCGCTGATAGGAGCGATGCCATGATGACAGGGTTGATTGTCGCATGACATTTCTGTAAAAGAGTGTGTGCCCTAATTTATCACAGTATCTGCGCCATCGCTGGCTAACACACTCCGTCTTCGGCAGGCTGGGTTGTAATTTTTCTGTCTGAGTTGTCTTCCCTAGCCTTTCCATCTCCTGATGGTGATTGCAAGGCAGCAATTTAAAAAAAAAAAAATCCCCCCTCCCCTAGCACGCTCCTGACTTGGAGTTAATAACTCCATGCCAGCAGCTTGAGCTTATAGCGGCTCATACTCGCTTGAAGCTGCCCGTCACTGGACACATGGGGTATTTCAGTGGGGATATCAGCACCAATTGATATTCCACCCCGTCCTGGTGGGCAGCAACACCAGTTTGGTCCGCGGCTGCATAATTGCAGCAAGCACTCCATATATAGACATATATGGAGTGCCCTCCACCATCCGCCACCTGTCGACGCGCCTGGTAGGGGTAGGTAGCTCCCCTAGGAGGTTTCTACTTAAATATCATGCATTTAATTTAAATATGTAGTTTTGTTTTGCTATTTGATTTATGGCATAAGCTTAATAAATACATTGTAGCAATTAAAAACGCAGACTGATTGTTAATTTACTTAGGCCTTTAGTATAGAATAATATATTAAATAGGGTGGCCTACTGTACCGCACTAAGCATGCAGCGCAATTGCACAGTCATCACTATGGCTACAGTAAATAACTAGGCCTAATGATCTGGTTGGCATCTATCTGCTGTCAAATCTGCATCGTGAACATCAGTTTTTTCTTTTGTTAAAAAAGTTATTTAGAAATATAATTTCATAAATGTAATGGCTGACAAGAGGTCCCTAGATGATCTGAGGGAACATACAACTCCGTAGCAATTTTCTTTTTATATACCGGTATGTAACTTTTAAGGGAGTAAATCAATGCCCAAACCAGCAGTTAACTTTTTAAATCATCAACATTTGTTTAAATTATGCAAATTAGCCAACATTTTGAATATTAATTAGTTGTACGTGCATCTGAGAATCACAGCAATGTGATCAACAGATGCGTCTTGTCTTTGCAAATACAAAAATATATAGTTTCTGTGGTATTTAATTATGTTTAATAGATATATAATTTATTTTTATTATAATTATACTAATTAGCCGCCATTTTCAATATCAGTTAGTTCTATGTCCATCTGAAAATTCCAGAAATGTGATCAACATAAGTGTATTGTCTCAGCAAACATTAAAATGTATAGTTTGTGTATTGTATTATTGAAAATAACAAAGTTAATTTAGAAATTATAAGCTTGGCAACATTTTGTGGTCACAGGTTTAATTTGTATTTTTCTGTTTTATATAAATTATTTTGATGTCAAATTCATTAGAAAAAAATAAAAAAATTTTAGAATTCACATACAGACTTGGTTGAAGTATCGTTGAATTGCAATTTTTAAGAGCTATCTAACTATACTATTTGTAATTATGTAGCACTATTTTGAAAATTTTGTCCAAGTACCTACTCAAGACTAAGACACTTAGAGAGAGGTGTTCAGAGAGTTCATTGAGAAGACGTTCTGAAAAAAATGTCACATGACACATATAATTTTTTAATAATATACAAACTATAGTGCGTTCATAAATAGTTGTCCACCGATATTGTCTATTTTCTCCGTAACGACTAAACGTATAGGCTTCATATTTTGCATGAGTGCATTATTTATTAACCACGTTACAGAATTATGATTAATTATTTTCTACATTGAATGGATTTATCGCAGCAGTCACTACCAATGCCACTTTTAAGGCAGCAATACTTTTCATTTGATAGTCGTAAGAATAGACGGGTTTACATTGAAAATTACTATATTTTTTGTCAATGAAGAGAATTGCGTATTATTTGTTTATTGTTGTATTTTGCATTCTTGCTATTCATTGGCTGTTAGGCAAAGTGTGAATGTACTAGCCAATTATATCCACGATTATATAAGAAGACATCATCATTGATTACATTATATTACCGGGAAATGTCTTTAGTAAGCATCTTCATGCATCGAATAGCACTATCTTAGAACGTCAATTAATATTTACATGTGTAACACATTAAGTAAGCATTTTGTTTAGAGATTTCATAGTTGATTATATTAAAATAATAGCAGAATGTCATTTTCCTCAAAGGTGTATCACACATTCGACATGTTTTTATTGTGATGTCTTCAACATATGGTTTTGTAAATAATTTCATAAAGCAGCATATACAACTATATTACAAACATGTCTTTGAAAGTTAAATTCATTGCACCGCCCGTGTGTTGCCGGGGCCCGAAAGGGGAGCAAAGAATAGTAACACCGTTTACCTTCAGTGCATGTCGTAAGAGGCAACTGAGGAGGTTGCCTTAGGGATGGAGTTGGCTGTCTCATTCCATATAGGGCCAGTGACCCAAAGCCATGCTGAAGTTGGATGTATCAGGCCAAAGGGCGCAGATATCACAGCAGTGCTGTAAACCATGACACAACGCATTCCGTTCTCCGGACTACATCCTGCTAATCTTCAGGAGGTTGTGAACGAATGCAGAAGAAGAAAATTCATTGCACTAAAAAAGTATAACTATGAGATTGTACAAATATTTTTAATGAAAGGCGCAACGCAAAACTCTATTTCATAGTATTTCACACTGTCATGGTGGTTACGCGAAGATAACCATAGTTTTAAAAAAAAAGAAATGAGAGGATGAAAAAATGTATAATATTTTGTTAAAGAAAATAATTAGGAGAACAATTCATAGACTTTTGGATTGCAAAGAAGCTTTGACATTAACGACAATGAAATTGTATGCAGAAAAGAAAGACATTCACATTTCTAAAACTAAATTACATACATGTAGCAGAAACGTATTGTGATAAAATTACATTTAGTAACTATGAGACATAAATATTTGAGACAAATCAGGGAGATGCATCTAGAAAATTATGATATTGTAAAAAAAGTAAAGTAACCCATAGTGGGGCCATAGCAATTATTAATGACGTAGGGGTGTGAGATGTTAGCGATCTCACATTTCAGAGGCTCTACAATGAGGGCGGTAGCCATCTTCTCTTCCTCACAGTCTTTATTTCCCGGATTAATCCGGTACCCATTTAAGGTTGGGTCGACCTGGAAGCCGTTGCGATCTGAAAAACATTTCTGCCTCAACTGTGGAGTGAACCCAGGACCACTCATATGCTAAGCCAGTGCACTAAACACTGTGCTACACAGCTCCCTATGATATTGTGAAACGTGGATTAAAGCTCACCAAACTAATAAAAAGGAATGACCATCTCATCTGTAGATGGAACTATTAAATTAAAAGCTATGTACCAAGCAGCAAAGGTAAAGATTAATAATGGCAAATGCAGGTAGCAGACAAAATGTTCTTTTGAAGAATGGTGAACTCATTTTCATTTACAAATCTAGTAGTTATCTACCATCGAGACTAAAATGCTGAGATGAATGTAAAATTTAAGGTAATATACTTACTATAAGTAAATAAGGTAATAATAATATTATATTATATATAAGGTAAAATTTAATAATATATTTAGAAATTGGTTAGAAAAGACTGTGCTTCCATCATTAGATAGACCATCCTGTCTAGTTATGGACAAGCTTCCTACCATAATGTTATGCATGTGAAGATAAGATCCTTACAACCTTATCTACTAAGGAAGATATTAACAGCATGCTTAGAAAAGAACATAGTCCATTTACTCCAAATTTACTGAAATAGCACTTGAAACCGGAGTTACTGTTAATGGTAAAGAATGTACACAGAGCAAAGACTTTCCACAATTATATAATTATATACACGTTCAACTGTTAAATGTCGCTACATATATAATCTCAATGATACGAAAGAAGAATATTACATTCTGAATACTCAGTATTATATTAGGCCTATACATAATACTGTATTTCCGGCAAATTTGAATACGTCCACCGTTATGAGCTATTAATAGCACACTGTTTACATATTTAACTAGTTGACGTCACGGAGTTCCGCGAGAAAACTAGATAACCAATGGAATCGACGCAGACCGTGACGTCAGATCTCCACCGACCGCCGAACGATTTTATGCGTAGCAGACATTTTTTTTACCGTATTTCCTTTTTACCCGGGTCATGCTATGACAATGACATGCATATACCATATAATACAAGCAATTACTGTAAAATTTATTTTCCACATACAATAAAATCAGTACTACCTTAAAAACGGCATTCGTAGCGACTGCTGCGATAAATCCGTTCAATGTAGATAATAATTATAGTCCGTTCAGAATCGTTTGCCGAGATGTTATGATTTATAATTCAAAAAGTTCTTGATGATTTCACATGAATTTTGGCATACGTTGTTAAAATGTCCATGTCGCGAAAACATATGTGTTACTTGATGTCTAGCTGTAACGGTTATTTGAAAGCGGCGAATTCTTTTGATGTTTGCCCATGTAAATATTATTTCGACCATAAACAAAATATTTTACAGTAATCTAGTGCAATGATGACCCATAGGCGTGTCCACAAAATTTTACATGGTGGCAGGTGTAAAAAAAATTTAAAATATATCTTTTGTTCGTAGAGTCAATTTGATATTGTTCCATGCTCTTGGTGTGAGTTTCACAAATGTTGTCGCTGCCTTTGAAATAAGTACATATATTTCTTCATGTAAGGAAATTTTGTCTGTAATAGTTGATCCAAGATATCTGAACTTCTGTATTGAATCACGCGGGCTAATTTTTATAAGTAATGGTTGATGGTTTGCTTATAACATCTTTTTGAATTGCTTGGGTGGTATTGAGCAATGAAATGTTTTACAAATCAACTTGTAAATTTTGCAAATCAAACTTTTTTTAGTGTAGACTTAATCAGAGTAATGATCATTCATAATCAGACGAGTCAAATAGGTCGATTACTGTTTTCGGCTGAACAAACAACAAACCTTCCTTTTTCCAATATTCCTCTTCTTGGCGTAACACATGATCCTCACATTTCACCCAGTAGTCTTTATGTATATTTGATAGAGCCTGATTTGTAAGTGTCTCAATATCACATAATTTGAAAGTTGTATTTGTAGATGCTACGTGTCCTTTAACTTTTGCCCAAATTAGCTCTATAGGATTTAAGTGTGCATGATATGGAGGTAGTCTCAAACATCTATGACCATGTTCTTCAATTAACTTGTCTATTTTAAATATCTTTGTTCGTTGTGTCTGTTTTACAAGGTTAAGCAATTCGGGTTTCAAGTACCTGTCGGTAACTGGTATGTGTTCTTTTATGAGCCACGTTTTGATTGCATCTTTTGTACTTGATGATGTTGGGATTCTATCTTCTACGTTCACTACGTTATGGTATGAAGCATTGTCCATTATCAGACAAGAAGGTCTATCTAATATTGGAAGAATACTTTTTTCGATCCAGTCTTCGAATATGTGCCCATTCATTTCGGAGTGGTAGTCTCTATTGTCAATGGATTTTGAAATGAAAATTAGATGAGCATTCTGCAACAACCCATTATGTCTGCTACCTGCATGTGCAACTATCAAACGTTGCCCTTTACTACTTGGTACTGATCTTTTAATACTTCCATCTGCTAACTGCCATTCCTTTTCATTTGTATGATGAGCGTTGATCCAAGTTTCATCTAAATACACAATATCATAACCATTCTCGCGCATTCCCTTCACTTCACGTAAATACTTGCTTCTAAGAGCTACCAGATGTGGCTTTTCACAAATAATGTTTTTTCCACCAGCATACTTTCTAAAGGTGAAGCCTGCATTTCTTACAGTTTTCCATAATAAAGTTTTTGATATTTCAATGTCGTTATTAGTTTTCAGCCAAATCTTCAACTTTCTAAGTGTCACTTCTTCGTTTTTATCAAACATTCTACATATTTCTCTTTTTACTAGGTCCTTATCGAAACTGTCTATCTTTTCTTTCCTTCCTTGCTTTCGTGAATTTGTTGGCAATAAATATCCGCTTGCTTCCACTATTCGATCAAATGAACGTTTACACAAACCTAAAATATGCATTGTTCTCTTCTCAGGATTTGATAAAGAACAATAAAGATGCCCCTTTTTACGCTCTCTGCAGAAGTATTGATAAATCTTTATAGCAATGTTATGCTCAGTAAAATATTTCGCTTTCAGATTCATTCTCACATAGACTTGCAGAAGGTAATATGCTTAGTGCCGCCTACTTTCTGTAAATATTGAGACGTGCCTCTGACTTGTGACTTGAAATCGAGTAAATAGCCGTTTTTGATTTCACATAATTCTAAGTTCAGGAAAAATAATATTTGGTGCTAAACGGGAATTTCCATATGTAACATTGCTTTATACAAATGTACAGTGGAAACAACTACTTTTAGAACGGTGCACATTCTACCGTGAGGGTCATGCCTTTATATTTAATAATCAGCTGTGAGATGTAAGCATCTACATAATCCAGCGGTTGTTTATAATTTAGATTAACTTTTTTTTAATATAGGTTAAATAAGGTATCTTTGATACTGGATCACATTTCTTTGATAAAAAAATATTTCTATAGCGACATTATTATTCTAAACCTAACTTCAAATGATCAATCCAAATGAACAATACGTTTTTGATAAAAATAATTTAACATCTCGGCAAACGATTCTGAACGGACTATAATCATAATTCGGCCTGTATCGGTAACCGGTGATGCCATTCAGTGAATGACTCAGCAATATTCATGCAAAATATGAAGCCAATACGTTCTGTAATTACGGAGAAAATAGACAATATCGGTGGACAACTATTTATGGAACGCACTATAAGTCCTACTCAGACTATTGACTCACTGGGCATATGGTCATAAATTAACTGTTTTCGAAGAGTTTGTCAATCTCAGTGTGGGAATCATCTGTCATATCACAACACCAGACACTTTTTGGCAAGGTGGCATTGTAGAAAATTGATTGCGTCTACCGTTAGGTTTATTGACCTACTTTCGAGGTTTGTCATGTGACGTTTCCTTCCAGAACGTTGTCTTCCCAATGAACTCTCTGAATCTCTCTCTCTGTCTTGGGCGATGTGGCTTGCATTTTCTAGCGATGTATTCATGTTATCTTTAATGTCGTCAGTCAATCGTCTTCTTGGTCTGCCCTTTCTTCTCTACCCAGGTACTCTTCCCTCCATTATTTGTCTTTCTAAACAGTTATGTCTCTTTATATGACCAAACAGGCGTAGTTTTCTTTTTGTTATTGTGTTTAGTAACCAAAATTCTGGAATATTCAATGTGTTTATAATATCTGAGTTTCTGATTTTATCCTTCCATGATATTCTAAGTATCTTCCTGTAGCATTTCAGCTCGAAGGCGTCCGCGCCTGGAATTGGAGTCCATGTTTCACATGGAACATGGACTTAGAGTCCATGAACATGGACTTAGAGTCCATGTTTCACAGCATGGAGTCCTGAAACAGCCGTATGTTGCAACCGGAAAAACAAAAGTTCATAACATTAGCACTTTCGTTTCTATTTTGTTGTTTTTCCATATGTTTTCAGCCGTGTTATTTTGCAATATGTCATTGCCAATCTCTTCTTATTTCTGCCATGCAGTCTCCTGCACCGTTGATGTTTGCTCCTAAGTATTCAAATTTATCCACACATTCTATCTCGGTATTGTCTATTCTGATTTTTGGTTGTTGTGTTGTTATATCTGTTGACATGATTTTTGTTTTCTGCGTGTTTAAATACAAATGTTGTGCTTCGCTATATATCTTTGTGTTCTTGATTAGTTGTTCCAATCCCTTTATATCATTTGAAATAAGCACTGTGTCGTCTGCGTAGCGTAGTTCCGGGATTAGGAATCCATCTATGTTTAAAGCGTGGTAGTCAGTGTTGTGTATGTCTTCTCTCACGTTCCTCATTATACTTTCAGCGTAGATGTTGAACAGGTATGGGGAGAGTGTGCATCCTTGCCTTACTCCACTCTGTACCTCAAACCACTCTGAGAGATCGTCCTCTAACTTCACTGCAGCCTTTTGATCTTGGTAAAGGAATCATTGTACTAGGTTCAATACAAGAATACTGATCTAGCGATTTCCGTGCAACACACTGGACAACCACCCCCCCCCCACTCAGTGTGTAGCGCGTATATCGAGTGATAGGGGACTCTCATTACTAAACGTGTAGAACGTTGGATGTGTCGGAATATGTGCCTTTATCGGAATTCGTTCCGTTTAATTATGTTAGATTTCAGTTCCGAAGAAACATGTCCACTGTGTATGATACACTGTATTCAAAGACCTCCTATTTTCACAACATACGACCGGGTAAGTTGTTAAATGTTTGTGGTTTTATTAGTTTTAAATTAATAATTAATCATGTATATCTAAAAAAAAAGTATTATAGGATAGCCTGGCTTTAGCACGCAAATGTGGCTGATACCGAAACATGTAGGCCTATTCCATAGGCTATGGCAGGGGTGGGCAAACTTTTTGTGCAGAGGGCCACATTGAAAATTGTAAAGCTATTGGAGGGCCACATATAATATTATGATGATGATAATGTGGATGATTATTCCTTTTCAATGGCTAGGATTAAAGATCAGGGATTGAGATGCGGTGTTGCTAGAGGTGAACATTTTGGAGGGCGCAGAAGAATGATGGTCAACCAGCATAGGACCGGTACTGTCAGCAGAAGTGTGATGGCGGATACACTCAAGGAGAGATCGGAGCAACTATGGATGTGTCCAGTTTGCAGTGATGATGATCCGACGACTAACTAACTAACTAACTATCAACGGTGCATGAGACTGCATTGCAGAAATAAGGAAAAGATTGGCAATGGCATTTTGTTACATAACAGTTGAAAAACATATGGAAAAACAACAAAATAGAAACGAAAGTGCTAATGTTACGAACATTTATTTTTCCGGTTGCAACATACGGTTGTGAAACATGGACTCTAAGTAAAACATCAGTAAAGAAGATCAACGCCTTCGAGCTGAAATGCTACAGGAAGATACTTAGAATATCATGGAAGGATACAATCAGAAACTCAGATATTATAAACACATTGAATATTCCAGAGTGTTGGTTACTAAACACAATAACAAAAAGAAAACTACGACTGTTTGGTCATATAAAGAGACATAACTGTTTAGAAAGACAAATAATGGAGGGAAGAGTACCTGGGTAGAGAAGAAAGGGCAGACCAAGAAGACGATGGACTGACGACATTAAAGATAACATGAATACATCGCTAGAAAATGCAAGCCACATCGCCCAAGACAGAGAGAGGTTCAGAGAGTTCATTGGGAAGACAACGTTCTGGAAGAAATACGTCACATGACACAATAATTCCTAAATTTGCATTATACAAGACTATTATTATTCCATCACTATGCTACCAATGCCAAACCTGGACAATGGCAGCACAAGACAAAATAAAAATAGTGACAGCAGAAATGGCATGTCTACGAAGAATACTCGGAGTGTCATTAAGAGACAGAATTAGAAACGATAACATCTGACAGATAACCAAAATAATACCATTATTGGAACACATCAAAAGACAACAGATCAAGTGGTTTTCACACGCTTCCAGCCTACAGACAGAAAGCATGCCACAAATGGCCATGACACATAGACATAACGGCTATAAAGCCAGAGGCAGACCATGTAAAAGATGGGTAACAGAAATCAAAGAAGCGACAGGAACAAGCTTACAAACAACACACAGACCATCTCCAGAGAACTCTTCCACCACTGACGTCGTAAGACAAACAAGGGCCACATCGTATAGATAGAAAGAGATTAGTTAGACAATCATCATAATCATTAAGTGCCGTCTCCGCAACGAAGTTTGGCTGCAACGTATCTCCAACATCTCCTGTCTCTTGTCCTGGTGGTGCACTCTGCTAGCTAGACTGTAACCTGTCTATCGTGTGATGTTACTCTCCCACTTGTATCTCTGCCTACCTCTTGCTCGCTTCCCTTTGACTTTACCCTCAAGTAAGGTATTCAATAGGGTGTTATGTCTTTTAATGTGTCCAAAGTATTTTATTTGCCTGATCTTTATTTCTCTTAGTAGTTCTTTCTTCATATTAAGTGTCTTTAGCACCTCTTTATTTGTTTTCTTCTCTTTCCATGATGTTCTCCCTATTCTTCTATATACCCACATCTCAAAGACATCAATTTTGTCTTCTAATTGTTTATTTAGTGTCCATGTTTCTGAGCCATACATTAATATGGAATAGATGTAGCATTTTATAATTCTCATTTTTAACTTGTTTGTAATTTGTTTAGATATTAATATTTTAATCATGCCATTGAAGGTACTTTTAGCCATTCCTATTCTCCTTTTAACTTCTGTTTCACATCTGCCATCATTTGTGACTATGTGTCCAAGATATTGATACTGTTTTACTTGTTGTAGTTTCTCTCCCTGTATGTTTATGTTTATCTCCTGTTCTTCTGTGTCTTTGCTGATTATCGTGGTTTTTGTTTTTTTAATGTTTATATCCAGTCCATATTCATTACTTGATTTATTGACTTGATCTAGTAGTCTTTGTAGTTCATGTTCACTTTCTGCTAAAAGAACAGTGTCATCTGCATATCATCAATGTTGTTTACTATTTTCCCATTGATCTTGAGTCCTGGTGTTTCTTCTATATTTTTAAAGATATTCTCTGTGTAGATATTAAATAGGCTTGGTGATAAAATTCATCCTTGTCTTACTCCTCTTCTTATTTCTATGTATGGAGAGTAGCTGTTTTCACACCTTATTGATGGAGTTTGTTCCTAATATATATTTCTAATCATTCTGATGTCTTTTCCATCTATGCCTATTTCTTGAAGAACATTTGATTAATCTTTCATGTTGGACTCTGTCAAAGGCCTTGCTGTAGTCTATGAAGCAAATATAGATACTTTTTTGGACTTCTATATATTTATCTATCACTAGCCGGATACTCAGTATAGCTTCTCTGGTTCCTTTGTTTTTCATAAAACCAAATTGTTCTTCACCGACCTCCATGTCTATCTTGTTCTTAATTCTTTCATATATTATCTTGAGAAGTATTTTAGTTAGATGGTTCATTAGACTTATTGTACTATATTCTGTACAGTCCACAGCCCTGGGCTTCTTAGGTAGTGGTATGAATATTGATGCTGTTAGATCTTTAGGTATATGGCCTGTTTCGTATATGTCATTGCAAATTTCTGTGATAGTATCTACACCAAACTCATTTAGAGTTTTTATTATGTCTGCTGTTATGTTGTCCGAGCCTGCAGCCTTTCCACATTTTATTGAATTTATTGCATGTTCTACTTCTGATTTCAGTACTGCTGGTCCATCAATGTTGTGTAATTTTGGTTTTTTGTTCCGTTGGTCGTCAAACAGTTCTGTTACATAATCTGCCCATCTTGTAAGTGCTTCTGTTTTATCAAATATTATTTTACCATTTTTATCTTTAATGCAGCCACCCCCCATTTATAGGATTTTTCTTATTTGTGATCAGCCTATCTCCTTATGCATTAATTTTGTCTTCTGTTGTATGGACATCTCTATTTCACTGTATTTTGTTTCTAGCCATTGTTTTTTCGCTGTCCTGCACATGTTACGTATCTCCTTGTCTATAATTGAGTATTTTGGCGTATTTTTGGCTTTCTTTCTGTCATTGTCTATAATATTTAATCTGTCATCCATGTTTGTTTGTTCGTGGTATTTCTTATTGGTAAATTTTCGTTTGATGTTTGAATACTTTTCCTTAGGCTGTCCCATTTATTATCTATTTTCTCTTCTGGATTTTCCCTTCTGTATTGTTCCATGCACTCTATCATTAGATGTTCATATCTATTCCTTACATCTACAATGTATTTTTGTTGTATGTAGACAATCATTCCAAACCAAAAATGTGAGACCAAAATAACGCGTAAGCTTTTATCTAGATCAGTGTTGCCATATAGTTCTTGCAAAACAGACAGCGCGGCTGTCAAAAAGTAGTTCAAACCAGCAGATGACCTTTTAAAAGTAGCCCAACAAGTCTACTCTAACTATTGTTTCACTAATTTAATACAATATATCTTTTACGGGATATGAATGTAATCTAATTAAATACTACTGATAATATATAGTACTCTGCCGCGCAGTGATTCTGCCAGTGATTTGTGCTGCGTCATCCTGGGCTATCTGTGCGAGACGTGCTCTACAGCTTGACTCGTTCCACCTTCTGTGCCTAAGAAACCTCATAGGAGGTGAGATCGAGTACCTGACACGGAAGTCCTTCAAAAGTTCCGTATGCAGGGCATCCATGTCCTGCTAGGTGGGTACCAGCTTCGTTGGGCTGGCCACGTCGTCTGTATGCCAGACAATCGCCATCCAAAGAGATTATTCTTTGGTGAACGTTCGAGCGGTGGGCAAATATATATATATATATATATATATATATATATATATATATATATGTACAGGCATGCCGAAATCGGATGTGCTAGGCCTACAAGGCGCATAACGGTGGCACAACGTAATCACGCTCCCGGCGGAAATTGCACGGATATCCGTGATGGTTACAATGGAGCGAACGAAAAACAAACAAACAAACAAACAAACAAGCTTCTATAGTGCATCTATATAAAGGCAAAGGTACCAAACAGTCTTGCGATAATCATAGGGGCATATCACTTTTGTCTATAGCTGGTAAAATTCTCGCTCGTGTCATACTCAACAGATTAAATAATTCACTACTAAACGAGCTACTCCCAGAGAGTCAGTGCGGTTTTCGTGCAGGTCGTGGTACAGTTGATATGATATTCTCTGCACGACAAATTCAGGAAAAGTCACAAGAGCAACATAGTGAACTCTTAGCAACATTTGTGGACTTAACTAAAGCATTCGATACCGTTAACAGAGAAGGACTGTGGAAGGTGCTTACAAAGTTCGGATGCCCCCCAAAACTTGTCACTGTGATACGACAATTTCATGACGGTATGATGGCTAGTGTTATCTGCGACGGAGGAGTATCTCCTGCATTCCCTGTCACAAATGGTGTAAAGCAGGGATGTGTGCTGGCCCCTACTCTTTTCAGCCTGTTATTTACAGCCATGTTAACGGAAACACACCATAGTAATGAAACAGCAGGTATAATGATCAATTACAGAACGGATGGTGGTCTTTTCAATTTACGTCGTCTAAAAGCAAACACGAAAACTAAATCTAGTACTGTTAGAGAATTACTTTATGCTGACGACTGTGCATTGTATGCTGACTCTGTCGTAAACATGCAGAGCACCATAGACCGCTTCTCAAAGGCCTGCAACAACTTTGGTCTCACTATTAACACCAAAAAAACAGAAGTCATGCACCAAGCAACATCAAATAGCCAACATACTGCTACTTCCATCATCGTCAATAAGGAAAACCTGCAGGTAGTCGACAATTTTACTTACCTTGGAAGCACTCTCTCTCGCGATGTCAACATTGATGTGGAAATTACCAATAGACTGGCAAAAGCTAGTGCTGTATTTGGCAGATTACGCAACAATGTATGGGACAGAAGAGGTATAAGAACAACCACCAAACTACAAGTATATCATGCTGCTGTTATACCAACCTTACTATACGCCTGCGAAACGTGGACAGTGTATGCTAGACATGCAAGAAAGTTAAATCATTTCCATCTTACCTGCCTACGTAAATTACTAAACATCCATTGGTGGGACAAAGTACCAGACTACGAGGTCTTGGAAAAATCAACCTCAATAAGCATCCACACAATACTTATGAAGGCGCAGGCACGCTGGGCAGGCCATCTTGTGCGTATGGAGAACTCGCGATTGCCAAAACAAATATATTATGGAGAACTCAAGGCAGGCTTTCGAAAAGCTGGTGGACAGAAAAAGCGTTTCAAAGACACGCTCAAGTCATCCTTGAAACATCTTAACATTGACGTAGGCGCTTGGGAGAGCCTCGCTCAGGATAGAGCAGCATGGCGTTACAGCATTAGAACGGGAGCACTAGCGGCAGAAGAATTCAGACAAGAAACTGCAAGACAGAAGCGGACACGTAGAAAAGAAAAAACATCTCAACCTCACACAGATACCTTCTATTGTTGTCAATTCTGTAAAAGAACATTTTGTGCGCGCATTGGACTTGCTAGTCATTTAAATACGCACTATTAACTTTATTATTTTATTATTTATTGTTATTATTATTATGGTTGAGTTTTTGGTCATCGTCGATCACGACGGACGAACATCATTACTACTTTGTCATAGCTTTCTTATTTGTGTTAATTTGAGAGTTGCAATTGCAAGTCTTATTCTAATCTCGACTAAACAATCTTCGGAAGTGCTCCCAGATATTCGAATTTGTTTACACATTCTAGTTCTATATTGTCTATGTTGATTATTCGTTTGATCTTTGTTTTGTCTGTCATAATTTGTGTTTTCTGTGCGCTTATATATTTTGGGTCTCGCTGTATTTCTTTGTTGTTGTCTTAGCTGTTTAAGTTCTTCATGATGTGCAGTAAGGAGGACTGTGTCATCTGGATGTCTTAATTCTGGAAACTTGTACCCACCTATATTTAATGGATGAAACTCATTTTCCTCTAGTTCTTCTCTTCATCATCAGCTTCAGGTGCTATGCCGGCTGGTGTAGATGATCATGGTTCTCCACAACTCTCTGTCTACAGTATTATGTATCAAGATCATTGTTGTTTCCCTGCCGTGCCAGGGTGTCAAACTAATACTTTCTTACTTTGTGGCCTTCTGTCTCTGTTGCCTTCAATCTTGCCTGTTGTGACTAAGTTCTGCAAATCTGCATGTCTCATTAAATGGCCAAAAAATGAAGATTGTCTTTTTCTTATATTATTGATTAAGGTTCTTTTCGCATTTTACTCTTTCAACACTTCCACATTAGTTTTTCTGGCAGTTCATGGTATTCTCAGCATCCTTCTATAGAACCACATTTCTGTTGCTTCTGATTTCCCTCTTTCCAGTTTGTTTATTGTCCAAGACTGGCATCTATATGTTAGTATAGGAGTTATATAGTATATAGGAGTTTTTTAGTATATGATCACAGCGGAACTCACCTCTAATGGCAATGCCATATTACACAATATATTTTTCACTTTTCTGAATGTAGTTTTTGCCTGTCCTATTCTGCTTCTTATTTCTGTTGAACATCTTCCATCTGCTGTAATCTATCTATTTTTTCTACCTATAAGCTGTGGCCGTTGTTTCCCTTGCGGCGTCAGGGGTGGAAGAGTTCTCTGGAGATGGCCTTCTTGTGTGCTGTTTGTAAGCTTATTCCTGTGGCTTCTTTGATTTCTGAGATCCATCTTTTACATGGTCTGCCTCTGGCTTTATAACCGTTATGTCTATGTGTCATGGCCATTTGTGGTATGCTTTCTGTCGGTAGTCTGGAAGTGTGGGAAAACCACTTAATCTGTTGTCTTTTTATGTGTTCCAATAATGGTATTGTTTTGGTTATCTGTCTAATGTTATCGTTTCTAACTCTATCTCTTAATGACACTCCGAGTATTCTTCGTAGACATGTCATTTCTGCTGTCACTATTTTTCTTTTGTCTTGTGCTGTCAATGTCCAGGTTTGGCACTGGTAGCATAGTGATGGAATAATAATAGTCTTGTATAATGCAACTTTAGTGTCTATGTTTACATTGTTGTTCTTGAAAATACGTGTCATCTGTCCTAGGATCTGGTATGTTTTGTTGCATCTATTTTGTATCTCTTTATTGGTTTTCCCTCCACTCGATATAATGCTTCCTAATCGGATGTTGCTATTAGTACTTGGTCGTCTGAAAAGAGTAGTTGGTTCAATTTGTCTTGATGAACAATTGCAAGAACATATGAATACACCCCACACTACATGTACAAAAATTGAACATGAAGATCAATATCGAAAAGACCGAAATAATGGCAATAGCAAAGAAAGAAAGAAATATTACTATCTCCATCGATGATAAACACATTAAACAGGTAAATAAGTTCACTTACACTGCACATTGGCTATTATAAATGCCCTTGCATATGTTGATTAAATGTTCTGGTACTCCGTATATTGATAGTGTTTTCCATAGTTGTTGTCTGTCACGTCTACTCTGTCGAATGCATTTTCTTGGTCTACAAATGCAATGTATAATTCTTTGTTGTTTTCTGTGGTTCTTTCTGTTAGCTGTCTAAGTGTAAAGATAGCATCCGTACAGCTTTTGTTCTTACGGAATGCCATTTGGGTGTTTTGATATTGTGGTTCAATGAATGATCGTAGTCATTGCTCTAATATTTTGATAAAAAAATTTCCTGTGTAGTTTAGTAAGGATATCCCTCTGTATTTTGTGCAGTCTCTCTTACTGCCCTTTTTTCTTCCATATGTTATGTTCCTCCAGTCTTCTGGTGTTTCTTGTTTCTTCCGTATTACATTGAAAAGTCTGTGTAGCCATTTTTTCCCGCTCTCTGCTGCTGCGTTGATAAGTTATGTTTGTATGTTATCAGTGCCTGATGCCTTGTTTATTGGTGCTTAGTTTATTGCATTTTCTTTTTCCGATATTAGTATATTTGGTTCTAGGTTCGCTACTGTAGTGTTTATTGTTGTGTCTTCATCTCCTTCTTTTAGATTTAGTGGTTCCTTGAAATATTGTTGCCATCTTTCCATTATTTGCTTCGGTTCTTTTAGTGGATTACCGTTTTGATCACTTATTATTTCTGTCGGTTCATATCTGCTGTAATCGTTGTTCCTAAATATTTGAATTGGTGGACCTGTTTTAATACTATATTATTCACTTTGATCTTACAAGGTGTGGTAGTATGTTTCTTTGAAATAACCATTACTTCTGTTTTCTTGATATTTAGGAAGAGGCCTTTCTCTTTACTTTCTATGACTACTACATTAATTAAATCTTAAAGGTCTTCCTCACTTCTTGCAGACAGAACAGTATCATCCTCATATCTCAAATTATTTATGTTATGTCCTCCCACTGATATTCCTGGGATATCAACTATTGCACGCATTATATTTTCACTGTATACAGAGAACAGGTCTGGTGAAAGTACACATCCCTGTCTAACTCCTTGCTTTATTTGTTGAAAAGGGCTAAATTGATTTCCTACTCTTATGCTGCTGTTTGTTGCCAGTACATGTTCTTGATGATTCTGAAATCCTTATTGTCGATGTTCAAATTCTCTAGCATGTGTATAACTTCACTATGTTTAACTTTATCAAATGCTTTCGTGTAGTCTATAGAACAGAGGTGCAGATCTGTTTTTACCTCTATAGACCTCTCAATTAGTGTTCTCACAATATATATATAGCATTGTTGGTACCTTTGCCTTCCACAAAGCCACATTGTTCTGGACTTATTTCTGTTTTTATTTTGTTTCTCACTCTCTTCATGATGATTTTGATAAGTATTTAGTTATTTGGCTCTTGAGGCTGATTGTATGGTGATCTTCACATTCAGTGGTCCCTGTTTTCTTAGGTAAGGCTATAAATATGGATCTCATTAAGTCATCGGGTATATATCCACTATTATATGTGTCATCGGCAATTTTTTGATTATTTTATCTCCAAAGTCACCTAAAGCTGCTAATTTCTCTAATGTGATATTGTCTGGACCTGAGGCGTTGCAATATTTCCTGTGTCATAGGACCTCCATTACTACTGCTGCGAAGCTCTTCTCTTACATTTCACATTATATTTCCTGCATAGATGTTAAAAAGATAAGGATATAGAATGCACTCCTGTTTCACTCCACTTTGACCAGCGAACCATTCAGATGTTTCTCCCTCCACTCTTATTGCTGCTTGTTGTTTGTGATATAGTGTTTCAATAAGATGTAGGAATATTAGATGCTTGGGGAAGTCCATGATGAACCATAGTTGGGAATGTTTAATACAATCAAACGCTTTGGTATAGTCTATAAAACATAAATCTAGGTCTAAGCTGTATTCTCTACATTTATCAATTATGCTCCTCATGTTGAATATGTGGTCTCTTGTTCCTCTTCCTGGATCTGTTTCCTTAGCCCTTACCCATCCAAGGATTGTCGGCTTGAACTTCATTAATTTATGTTTCCAATTTGTATTGTATTCTTTTCTTTATAATCTTCAGTAGTGTTTTACTGGCTTGACTAATTAGTCGAGATATAAGAGATATAAAGTCGTAGAGGATTGACTTCACTGTACTCGTTTTACCATATGTACTCCGTCACTCTAACAAAGCGGCACGCCGCCAGCCGAGAGTACCACTCATAGCACGTAACTCCGTAGCTTCAAGTGATCATCCACAGGGATCTCCGAAAAAAATCCACCTTATAAACAAGACGACACGAGCCGGATTCGAACTCATGACCTCTTCAAAACAAGCCGAACAGCTTAACCACTACGCTAAGGAGATCCCCAAAAATGTTGTTCCCGAGCCGGGAAATGAGCCCGGGCCGCCTGGGGGAAAGCCAGGAATCCTAGTGCTACTGTTCTATTGTTAGTACATAGTTGTCGGTCTCCTTTCTTTGGCAAGGGTATGGATAATGACTTCTTCCATTATTCTGGCCATATTCCGCTTTTCCGTATCCTGCAGCATAAAGTACGGTATATTTGAACAATGGAATCAACGCCGCTCGTATCATTTCCGATGTAATCCATGGTTACCTGGAACTTTTCCTTTTTTTTTTATAGATTTCTGATTGAATCTCTGATCTCTTCTATTGTAGGTTCTGGTTCCTGTTTTAATTCATTGATGCTCTCATTTGGTGATTGGATTATTCCTTTATACATTTCTTGACAATATTCCTTTCATCTCTGTAAAATATCTGTTTTCTGTTAGGGTATTCCCTCTTTTTATCTTGTAGTACTCGAAGTTGAAGTTAAATGCGGAGTTGAAGTTATTCTGCTGTAATGTTCTTATAGCATTGAACATATATTTTGCTATTTCCGTGTTGTCTTTGTTCATCCATTTCTCTGCGGGCCCAGAGATGACATGCACCAGAGTGCACATGCCGGCGCTCCATAGCTGGTCGAGCATTAGGGTTAGCGAACGACAGCTGGACAAGACCCTCAGTACATTTCCACGAAGTGGGCCTGGAAACAGGAGTGCAGCAACCCTGCGGTAGCCTGGCCAAGTACTAGGGATAGAAGATACGGGAATGTCAACCAGACACGGACCAAAAAAAAATGCTGGCTGAAGACGGATGTGTCAGGTCGAAAGGTACAGATGACGCAGCTTGCTGTAAAGCATGACACAACGCAGATCACCCTCATATGCCTACGTCCTTCTCAGTACGGTCAGAGGAATGCTTTCAGAGGGTCCGCCGCAAGGCGTACGACGAAGATGAAGAAGTTCTCTGCATGTTTTCATTATGTATTGTTGTTTATCGTGCCTAATTCGTTTCTTAATTTGTTTTGATAGTTCTCTGTAGTCTGACCGAAATTTTTTTCGGCGGTTTTGCATATCATTCTCTCTTCAATTAGTTTCATTATTTCTTCTGAGATGTAGGCCTTATTCTTGATTTTCGCGTCTTTTTATGGGTAGAAGCTTTTCTGCAGTGTTCAGATATAGAGTGTTAGCTGCAATTAAGCGGCGGCGGACGAAACCAGTGCTGTTGTCTACCAGGAAGGGACGGGATATCAGGCGGTTGATAACTTCACCGAAATTCCCCATGTGTCCAGTGACGTCTGCTTCAAGCAAGTATGAGCCGTTATAAGCGCATGCTGCAAGCTTGGGGTTATTAACTCTATATCAGGATCGTGCTGGTTTTTATTTTTTAACTCTTACCTGGCAGTCACCATCAACCTAAGACAGGAGTCTATTTTAGTTATATCAGGTCAAAAGTGGTTCATCATATCACAAAAATTACTTTGTAACTGCTTACTAAAGAGGGTGAGGATTGCATATTATTCTGTTTCTCTTGTGGATCTGACAATGTTGATGAACTTTAGTACTATTTATTTGTTCTTACAAAGTTGCATACAAATGTTCTGTAGGACCTATGTTACAAGTTAACAAAGGTGTGTATTTGTTACTGATGCCAATATTAGAGGCATCAACAACATAGAAAACAATCATAAATCAATATTCCATAAAGTAGGAAAATTTACAAATTAAGTAGGGGCCTATACTGCATATGTCTACATGTGTAAGTGGTAGGCCCTATTTGTTTTGGTTACCCAAAAGAATATAATTTTTCACCCTAGTCCATGTGGCAGATACTGGAGCTTCTAAAGTACTGTTATACTTTTGATTAATGTTAGTTATTTCATTTGGTTTGGTAGTTGTTTTGAAGTTCACTATTGCAAACTCCAGATACCTGTTTAACAATGTTACTAGGTTTTCAATGTCAATGGTACTAGGCAGTGCTCTACTTTGGAGAGGATTAAACTATTATTTTATGCAACTCAGAAGGGTCAGTTGTCTTCCAATAGACATGTTTGTGTTTTCACAGTGGTTGAGATAATGATGTTATAATGATGAGACAATGATAAAATCTTTGTATACCAAGAGTTGTAGGCCTATCCCAGGAGTGTGCTGCCTCTAAATCTTTTCCCTTCCGAAACATTGTAAAAACAAATGATAGGAAAATAATGTAATTAATAGGCCTATAGAGCAGAGGCACAAAAAGTGAAAAGTCTTTCTATAGGGCCTATTCCTTGCACAGACAACAGTGAAAAGAACAGAATCAGTGCTCTATATTTTAATATAATAATGCTAACACTCACAATATTTAGATCAATATAGGCATCCTATACCCTCTTTGTTGGTTACACTATGAAGTCTGTAATGGCTTTTTATTTTGTAATATTTTGCCTATTTTAACAATTGTAGTGACATTTTAGTCTAATTCTTTCGAAGTACTTGGATGTAATTGTCCAAAAACTATTTTAAATTATTGTAGAAACATTGTTATGGCCTGTTTGCCCTTGAATTAATATGGGCCTAGTAATAATTAAAGAATATCACATAGGCCCTATAGGACATTGATTTTAAGCTTTTGTTAAATCTTTAAGTACCACTAAAAGATCTAGTTTAGTAATATTGCTAGTAGCCTACATTGTGGATGGTCAGCTTTCAAATCTCGATAAAGTTTGGCAGACTTGATTCAATACTCAAGTGTTTTCTAAGTCATTATTTTTAAATATATTAAATTTATTCTCCAGTGCCACTCTTATTTTCTCTCACAACCATACATTTACACAGACATTGTATTGGAAATAATTATTTGCAGGTTGGAATATTTACTAATTTTTTTAATCTCCAGAAGTGTTTTTAGGTGGTTGAATGCACAGAAGGTCAAAATAACATGAGTAGAGATTTATTGCTCTGTATCTCCATCTTAGCCTATGTCAATTAGATGGCCAAATAGGAGAAATTTCTTAATTGTTTCTTTGCAGAGAATAATGATAACGTGTTGGTGAAATTTATTTTTTCTTGGGAGCGGAAAATAAATGACTATTTGCTCCAAAAGATAGTAAAGTAAATTCTGCATTTCTTGTGCTTTAAGAGGAACTGAGCATATAAATATAAGTTGCCTGCAAAAATAAGATCAGCAAGAATGTTTAAAAAAATAAAAAGTACCTTTTATAATAAAATACACTTATTTTCCAACAGTGGATGCGAGTCTAATTTAGATATATCAGAGCTATGGCCATGAAAAGTTGTGGAGGTCATGGTTAAGAAAATCTTGTCGTCTTGAAACCTCCGAAATAGGTCTAAGTCATGGCTCTGGATGGTACAGGTCTTCTAGCTGAATTAATTTGGACCCTGTTCGTTATGTTTTTGATTATTTTTTCACTTTAATTATGCAATATTTGTACACTTGGAATAGCAAGTTCAAAAATAACAAAGGCCAACCAATAGATTTCATGCAAATCAGAAACAAGTTCATGTTTATGTTTTAATTGATAGGTCTCCTATACAACTGACGGTCGCGCCGAAGTGCTGTATTATAATTATCAATAATCTTATTCTCTTTATTTTATACAAGTGTCCATTGATGATTTTGAGTTTCTGATAGCGCATTCTATAGCCAAGCTAAAATATAATAGAAGTATAGCATAAGTACAGGCTCTAAACATTGCTGCAGAAATAATTAAAAACACAACAAGCCAATAAACCCCAGGTGGTGTTTCTTACAGATGCAATGTCTGTCCTTGACAGCGACAAACTCCCAGACCTGAAGGAAGCCATACGAGAAGTGAGCATCGAAAGAAGGGTAATACTACAGTGGATACCATCCCACTGTGGTATATCAGGACATGAAGAGGCAGATAGGCTGGCAAAGGACGGAGAACACAGGAACAAAAAGACCAAGAAACCACCTATCAAGAAAAGAAGATCCTCATCACAGCTATCAGGAAATCCGACCATGCAAAAGACAACTATCACTATCTCAACAGAGCTGAGCAGGTTATTATCTTCCACCTCAGAACAGGATACGACTAAACAGCCACTTAAATAGACTATGACTAGCTAATCACCTCTGTGTCCATGTGGGCAGGCAGCACAAACTGCTGAACATATCCTGCTAGGCTGCTATACACTAAACCATTTAAAAGGAAGAACACTGGCTGACAGAGATGGATATCCATAGAAAGCTGTATGGGAACTGAGAAGCTTTCAAATACAGCATTTATTAAGAAAGCCGGACTTGCTGTGTAAGCATGTCAAACTGTGAACGAGAAGAAGTAGAAAATAAATGAATGCAATCAGGGGATCTCTCTGGAATAGTGATTAAGCCATTTGTCTTGTACTCAAGATTTCACAGACTCAAATCTGACTCGTGATGTCATGTTTACAATATGAACTTTTTCTGAGAATCTTGGAAACTATCACTTGAAGTTATGAGTGAGAGCTATGAGTGATACTCTTGGCAAGTGACATGTTTTATTGAGAGGGACAGAGTACATATGGAGAGACCTGAGTACAATGAGGTCAAATTTGTTTGACCTTAGAATACTTTTTGGACTCCTATCCATCTCATGCCCTAATTATTAAACTCTTTTCTCTCTTATTACTGGTGAATATTTCTTTTCACGAGTTCCACATTTGTAATCAACATGTAGGTCTTCATTTCAATTCCTCTATTCCAGAAAGGCACCAATTTATGAAGGTCAGCAGTTTCCTGGTTGTCCCTTAAAGTGTTCTTCATTTCTGAGCCATACAATATTATCATCAGGTGATGTCTCCTAATCAAAGGTTAGCCGCAACTGACCTCCAACACCTTCTGTCTCTTGTCTTGGTGCTGCACTCTGCCAGACTGTAACCTGTTGATCTCATGATGGTGTCTTCCCACTTATATCTCTGTTCCTCTCTTGCTTTGTCCCTCGACTCTACTTTCAAGTAATGTCATGATTAATTTCTGCTAACATCATCATGCTATTGACTACAGATTGCCCTACTCCTGTCGCTGTGCATTGCAATGGTGTTGATCACCATGGTGTCCATGACATTCAGGTCATTTTATTAAATCTTGCACCACGGACGATAGAGTTAGGTACACTCTTGGACACTGCTATATATTGCAGTTTGATACACTTAAGCCATTTGGTCATAATACCGATCATTTATTTATTTAGATTTTAGGGGTCGCTCCAAAATTGGCGAGACAGATCTGTGAAACTGTAGGCTTCTTCTTCAACGGTTCTTCTCAAATCTTTGCTTGATCTCTCTTGTAGCAGGACAATGGTTCTACTAGATTTCCACCAGGATGTTTTATATCGGTTTTATATGTGCCAATGGCCTGGCACATCAGTCTTCTGTGAGCAACTGTGGTCGAGCCCAGAGAAGGAAGACAGTGACCCTATTCTTTGCACACTGAACTAGAATTTCAGAACATAGTTGCCACTAGGATAGATGAATGTTTCAAGATTTGTGTAAGTTTACAATTTATGTAGTTGGAAGAGTGGTTACCTACTGAATATAACCACCTGCAATATGTGGTACCTTTACTGTAATCATCACACTCAATAGAAGTTGCAGAAAAAAAACCAGTTAATGATATCAGGGTGCTCATCGATGAGAACACTGGAAAAAAATGATGTAATATACACTGATGAGCCAGTAATTCGTCATCAATGCTGCGCTTGGACTTTCAGCAGTGCCTTTTCCACAACTACGAATAAGTCTTACACTGGAGGTGGAAGATGTAATGGAAGCATTGATGTGGCTGGTGTCACAGGACTATTTTAACATATGTATATACTAAGTGATTCCATGAACATGGCTGCGAAATTGAAGAGGAAGTCATCAGATGACAATGGGTATAGATGTTAGTGCAATATGTGACGAGTAAAATTACCTTCATATGTGACATGCAGGTGTTGAAGGTATTTAACAAGTTGATGAATATTGCAAGAGAAAAGGAGAACATCAACATACAGATTGACAATAAACAACTAAAATAAGTAGATGAATTCAAATATCTGGGAAGCACATTGAGATATGACAATAAACAAGAAGCAGAAATAAACGCAAGATGTAATAAGGCCTGTCAGATCATTGGTCAATTAACACCTTTACTAAGAAACAAAGTTATTACACTAGAAACAAAGAAAGCGCTTTTCAACACCATTTTATTACAAACATTGTGTTATCAGTGTCAAACTTGGACATTGGATTCTAGAACAATACATAAGATTAACACCACTGAAATTAAATGCGTGAGACGTATGATTGGAGTTAGCTTGAGAGACAAAATCAGGAATGAAGCACTAAGAAAACAATTAGGGATCAAGTCAATAGAATACATCCAGAAACAACAAGTTAAATGGTACGGCCACATAACCAGACAGAAAGAGCAAAGTATTATCCAAAAAAACACTTAACATACGGTACGAAAACAGTCAACCTATTGGACGCCCTCGTAAATGGTGATAGATAGTGTATTAGAGACACTCGGAAATATAACAGCAGAAGTGGCAAATAGAAGGGCAAAAGACTGTACACTCACTCTCCCCTCAACACCGAAAGGTACATGAGGACAGAAAGAAGAAGAAGATGAATGTTGTCACGGGATTGAAAGATACATCAATGGATTATGCTGGCAAAGTCAATGCACTTATCCATCTCAGGTACCTTATCCACTCAGAGCATTTTCAAAGTGTGTTAATTATAGTCGCTCTTAAGACTAAGAGATTGGAGTAAAGATTGGAACAGCTCAGATAAAAGAAACATAATAGATATACAAAGAGACTAATAAATCAACATCGAACTGTGAGCTGTTACACTCTGATGAACTTAGAGGAACTTGGATTGAAGCACCTATGGACTTTTTTCGTGTGTACTGCTGATAACCTGCATTCATGTACTCAATACAGGTCTCATCTACAGTAAAATGTGGCCTAGACATTCATGACTTTCATTTTGATAGTGGTGAACAAATTTCAGCAGGTGTTAAGAATATCTATCTACTTGTGTTCATCAGTTAAAATATTTGAACCTCTATAATTTTTTGTAGCCAAGGTTTACCACCAACGTCTATTTTTCAGATATTCCTGAGGATTATCACTTCAAGATATGGAGTTATGTGCTATGAGTGGTACTCATGGCAGATGGCATGCCATTTCGTTGAGATGGACAGAGTATGTATGGGAAAAACCCTAGTATGATGAAGTCAATCCTCTACACCTTTTGAATTTTGCCTTTTGTATAATGAGAATGTCATAATCATTCAAACTTGTGCAAATGTAGAGACAATGTATAAAAGTGTGGTATAACAATTTTCCAGAAATTTTTTTGTTAACGTGTTCACCAAATCCTCTGTCTTTATATTTGGCTGACCAGTAGAATTTTATCATGGATATTCATGAATTCTTCTGCATACAATCAACACTATTAACTAATTAACTGATAATTAATTATAACATTTGATCCATTTACCTCAGATTAGGTTGCAAATTTCTGCTGTACTGCGGTTTACTTGGTAACAAAAAAAATAATAGATCAAAACATGAGTTTTAGAATTATTTATTATTGCACCAATTATGAATCACTAACATTCAGCATTATATGAGAATTCAACCGCAACAAATCTAATTAATGAGCTACATAAAGATAATGCATAATTCTACCAATTGTGATTTAATTTTCTTGAACTGTAACCAATTGTGGTGGCCATCGTTAAAGCTACTATGTCTCAATGTGCTGATGTGGTGTTTAAACTAAAATCTTGTCTTAAAATTCTTGTATGGCAGAAGCAGTGATACTCTACTCAGAGTTTGTGAGCTGGAGGAAGTAGGAAGAGGCTATGAAAGGGTGACATTTGGCAAAGAGAGAAAATTATTGACAACAGTTGTGATATAGATGGGAAGAGAGTGCCTCTACTAGGCTGCCAACAGAACAGAGAGAATGATAAAAGAACTCACACTGCAGCACTCGAAGCCACATGATACGATAATTTACACAGATGGCTCTGTAACACAAGAAACAAACAGGTGTGGTTGGGGTTTCGTGGCCTACCAAAAATGCTGAAGATGACATTAGCTTCTATGTCAAGGCTAAACGTAATTTGGAAAAGCAACATCAGTGTTTGAGTAAAAATCAAACTTTATAACTCAACTAGTGCTTTCTATTGTGCTGTATGGTTGTGAGAGTTGGGCATTCACTCCGACATGGAGAGATAGCTACAGGCCTTCGAATACAAATGTGTATGTAAGAAATAAAATAGAGATGTATACAAGTCCACAAGAACCATTGCTTTCAATAAAGAAACAACGGAAACGTGTATGATTTGGAACTGTATGCCCACATGATTTCTTGTCATAAAAACAATACTGAAGGGAGCCGTCGAAAGTGGAAGAAGCAGAGGAAAACAAATAAAATCATGGTGCATGACTGTGCATGAACCCCTGAGCTCAGAAAATATAAGATCACAAGATCTGCCAAACTTTAAATTGTAACACTAAACAGTGATCAGGTGAAAATTATGATGTCAAACCACTACCATTAATGTTTATAGTAATAACCAAAGTGTCAGAGGACATCCGATACATTGTTCCTATGTTTTTTTGCAATTGACAATATTTTACATTCAGTATTTTTACATATATTATTAGTTTGAATAGTAATAAATGTAGTAACAACATTGCATCCTTAGTGTAATCTACAATGTTATCAAATGAAAACAGAATTGCTTGCTGCCAGCCTTTAATTTGATGTTTGCCACAAGAGGTTTCAAACACAGCAAGACTTATGGTACAGAGAATGTTTTTTGGCTTATTTTGTTGTCCATTGGAACTTCAAATGACAAAATTAACTTTAAAAAAAAACAATCCTTAATCCCTGCTGTTGTGAAAAAGATCCAATCCTGCCCGTGGATAAACAAAAGTTTCCCATCACAGGATTAAAGTTGATGATAAAGCTGTTAAATCAATGTACCTCTCATACACATAATAAAAAATTGCAAAAACACTGGCTTCATATGTGATATTCAAAATTATCCAAGAAGAGGTAGGGTCTATCATAGCTATGGCATCCATGTGAAAACCATCACCTGGACTTCTAGTTCATGGTGCAAAGAATAGGACCACTGTCTTCTTTCCAGGTATGTCATAGGAGGCAACTAAGACAAGTTTGGGGATAGAATGACAACCTGTCACTGTGAAAATACGATCATTGTCACATTATCTAAGTTTCTAAATTTTTCGTTCTTCTAACAAATAATCCCCATAGATGACAAAGAGATGAAGACCAGCATACATTGCACCTTTGTCCTTTTTTGGTAGACTCATAGGAGATGTGCTATCACTGCAGATGGGTCAACAAATCTGACAGATGAATGATGTGATAATTGGCTCAGATGTGTTTGCTGGACACTTGGATTACTCATGGTAATCCTGCAATACTAGCACACTGGAATGCCACCTTTTTGGGACTAGATATGTATCCACAGATCCCTCTTACACATCCATACCTTTCAAAAATTCTTCAGATTTCATTCAACAAATAGTCTATAAATGTTAAAATTTAAAAACATGCGCATTGGCTCATGTGAAAACATATGGATGCGTTTTTAATAGTTGCTAGTATATATACAATAGAGATGGTTAAGCAGCTTTTACATTCTAAGTTTGTGTAGAATACATAGTGTCGGGACAAAGTCAATTACACATGTTTATTGTGAAGTACAGATATTACCACAGTATTTTCCATGCTCAGTTTGCATAGACTGAGATAGATGGGACACATTAGGAAGATGGCAGAATACAATACAGAAGAATCTCTTTTATGGAAATTTACAGTTGGGGAAAAGATCTTAGAGCCAACCTCTATGCTGCATAAAGATGTATATGGAATAGGTATGCAAATGGGATATGCATGATACAGGCATTGATATGAAATCATGGGAACAGGATGCCATGGATATTGCTGCATAGAAGGGAAAGATCAGCACTAGTCTTATTCTTCTGCGTTTATTCTCGAATGGAATGTGTTGTGTCATGGTTTACAACTTTGCTGTCATATCTGCTCCTTTTGACCTCTCGAATCGCTCTCGCCTCCAACGCCTTTAACGAACTCTCAAACATCTGGAGATCGAAGATCGCAAGTAAAAACATCAAACTGCGACTTTTCAATGCAAGTGTGACTCCATCATTGACATATGGACTTAAAAGTTGGAAATCTACCGCAATAACGGATAAGAAGTTAGTTGCCTTTGAGAACAGGTGCCTCAGAAAAATCCCAAATACTAATTGGAAAGACTTCAAATCAAATGACACACTAAGAGAGGAGACAAAACAAGAGTATGTGACGAAAATAATCAGAAAATGCCGCTGGACATACATCGGCCACATACCTAGAATGAAGGAAGATAGAATTCCATGACAAGCCTTCATGTGGACACCAGACTGGAAAAGTAAACAGGGAAGACCAAAAACAATGCTCAGAAGAACTTTTATGAATGAACTAAAATCAACAGGCATAAATGCACAAGACCTGCAATTCTAGGCAACTGACCGACAGGCATGGAGAAATATGTGCCAAACTTGGCAAAAGAAGAACTGACTGACATCTGACTTCAGAATAACTTCTGGGTCACTTTGACCTTCTATGGAACAGCCAACACCATCGCCATAACCTCCTTAGCTACCTCTTGGACGTGCATGGCAGGTAACATTTCACTATTTCTTGCTCCCCTTTTAGGCCCCAACAATGCACAGGCCTAAGCAATGGTATAAGGCAAATGAGAAAGTGATAGCAGAAAGTTCAAGGGCTACATGTATGAGAAAATACACAAAAGCACATGAAGGCACAAATGGTCCTGAAATTCTATGTACATAATGTAGAATACTCTTTGTTACTTTGAATGGTCTTGCTAGCCACATCTATCATTTTCATGGATTTTAGATTATACTCCGTATAACACAAGAATAATACTAATAATATAAGAATAAATAAAAAGAAAGATGGAAAGTGCCATTTATATAAAGTCTTTTCATGCCACTGAAGAACATGGGGAGTATGGTTTTAGATGCATATTTTTCTGTGACCACCTGACTTTAGTGGCAATGTATCTGCAGCCATCCATCACCTGTACTTTCAAAAATCTACTCTAGTATTCATTTCCTACAAAGAGAAAAGCTACTAGATGGACTTGTAGTGTAGCACGGTATAAGCTTACCAACCAAGCTTATTGATAACACAAGAGACAGAGTCGTGGAGAAACATGATCGCCTACACCATTCGGCGTGGCACTTGATTGAATTATTCATTTCCTGACGCTCGGTTGATTCTGGAGCCATTTCTAGATTTTAAAAATCACTATAATCTGGGAATAATTAGTCAGACATTAGATCATCATCAAGGCACTCCATTCAAGCCCAAAGGTGCTCTAATCACATATTCAGTATATCCTTAGCATGTGGTAACTGACAACACAGGATCTATGTTTAATGATAACTCTTCTTTTGATTCCTATATGATGCTCATTTCTTGTAACATCATTCCCAGGTCCTGCATTCTAGCCATAGAATAGAAGACAGAGAATAGGAAGAAGAAATACACCCCATATCTTCCAACTCCATGATTACATTGAAAATATAAGCATGGTCCAATGAGCTGCCATTAGACACTGTGGCCATGCTGGTAAGTCTGTCTGCTCTTTCATAATCCACCCACGTGTTCAGCTACAAAAATGAAGGTAGAGATGATTCTCTTAAGCACAGATTTCGACATTGACTCAAGCACGACTGAATCTTTAGAAGCATACTCGTAAAATCAGTAAAAAAATGAACACCTATAGCACTCTGAGACTCGAGCCATATCAATGCTCTCATCACTGCCAACACCTCCATTATCATGCTCTTAGTGCTTGTATAGAAAGCACCACTTTCTCCCTAATACACTTCCCTCTGCATTGAGCCGTGAATACCCAAGCACTTGCGCACACGCCTAACCACAGATCCAACAGTGTAGATAATAATACCTCCATCTGAGGAATTCTCACTGATTAGAACCTGGACTTCTGAATCTGTATACATGGGATGTCGTTACGTTTCCTGGAAAGTGTGATTACCACTTCAATGGAAGTTGTAAACTTGATAGGCTTACTTTCCCACTTTCTTCAGGTTCTATGTCCCCTTGTATATACCTTTTTAATAACATCCTCTGCCTGCCAAGCCATGACTGCCCTTTCTTTAATCTGTTGCCTTTGATCTTTTCAATATCATCATGTAGTGGACGGTTCTTGTCTGTACTGATACGCAGGTATGAATGAGCATGGAAAATATCCGCTCTTTGCATTATGGTAAGATAATCCAGCAAAAAAGTGCATTGACACTATTTCTGTATCTCTGGGGTATCCAAGAATTATATGTATAGCTTCATTCTGTATCCTATAAAGTCTATCAATCTGTGATGGACTAAGAGTCAGGATATCCAAGGCATCCTCTACAACCAAAATGACTAGCCCAAGTCCTTGATATTGCAATACAAGAAGTTGTTCACAAAAAACAGTAGCCAATACCTGCTCACTGTCATCTCTTTTTGAACTCTGAGAATTGTGCAGTTTACATGTTCATTGTAACAAACATCTGTCTAAACAACACTCCCAGGTATTTTAAAGTTGAAGTTCTCTGTACTATCTCTCCACATAGATTGGTAGGTGACAAAAGTGCATGGATACATGATTATTTAGAGAGAACCATGTCATAGCTGCTTTCCTTGAGATCACCAGAACTCCAGATGCCTTTTCACTTTGTAACTTTGGCATCAAACCATAAATTACTGGGGTAGAAAGCCAGGGAATTATTCACTTCACTATTTGTACCTCTAATACAATATGATTGAGAGGTTTAGGTGATGTACATTGCTTTTGTAAAAGATTTACAAACTCTTCATCATTTAAGACATCATATCTGCTGTTGTCCTTTAAAATTGTTGTAATGCAGTCCATCAAAACAGAATCTGAATTTCTCAGATGCCACTCCTCTAAAGTTTCTACAAAAGCAAGAACAAAGCTTGCATGCTCAAAATTCATTTTCTGCTCAAAGAAGTTTCTAGCATTAAATTGTTTATCATCATTTGGAAGCTGATATAATAATGTTAATGCGTCTTGGCTACCAAGCTGGTTCAATAGGTATGAGAACAATGTTATTCTGTCTGCACTAGATTCTTCTCTACGAGATACTATAGTCAAGCTATTATTCTTAGAATGATTATTTGTAATTTCAGTAATGCCTTTAAGGTTTTCTTTTGCAAATTGTTCAGCTTCTTCAATTGTTCTAAGCAGGTTGTGGCGTCCAATCACTGTAAGTGCTTTTTGAACATGCTCTCTGTGATTTGTAATATTTATATTTTTGTAGGCCCAATCCAGACAAGTAACAGTCAGATAATATTCAGGTTCACTGTGTTTTTCACGTTCAAAACTAATGACATTATCCACATGAAATGTACCACTAGGGTCATCTAATACTCTTAAAAATCTTTCTGCTAAATGCACGCCGAGCTTATTTACAATGCGATAAAAGAAACCAAAATTGATATCTTTAGGTAATTTGTTATTTGAATTTGAAAGAAGTGCTTCCTTGTCATCAACAGAATCACAGTTTTGTTGTTTCCATGATTCAAATCTAGAACTTTCATCAAAATTTTGTTTGTAACAAAATCTCCAATATATTATGCCACTAATGGCAATAAAAAGTAGGCACAATACCACACTAGGCACTATGATAGCTACAATGGGTACTTTATTTTCATTTGATGTTTGCTGGTAAGGTTCTACTGTAGTGGTTGTCACATTTAGTGGCATGGTTGTCTGTGTTGTACTTTTAGCTGTGCTGCTTTGCAGAAAAGTGATTAAATTTTTTACACATTCGTTAATACTGTACTGATAATAACCATCTCGACATTTCCACACCACATCAGATACAGAAGTTCCATTTCTAGCTATAACAAAGTTTGAGTCTGAGGGTTTTGTTGTGTATGGAATACATTTGGTCATCTGGTGTACAAGTTCCTCCTGAAAGGTTCTGTTCAAAGTAAAGTTAAACAATATGTATTAATAAATATGAAAACTAGAAACTCTAGTTTGAAACTCTAGATGAAATAATAAATATTGGAATGAGCTGTCATATATTGAAGAAAAATCTACATGATTTTCAGTATATATGGCCTCCATTGTAATGATATTGTTTACTGTGGGATTGCAAACTTGCAATTATATGGAAATGTAGAACTGAATTAGAAAATTCACTCATCCAGAACCATTTCTGTTTTTATAAACTACTGTTAAAAGGTATACGTTCTAATCTTATTTCTCCAACTGGTATAGATGACAGTGTACTTATAATTTTTACTGTCCATAGTATCATTAACTTTCCTCACACTGGGGCAAATATTTTTACATAAAATTTGGTTCTTTGTTGGAACCCATGTCCCCCTATGATTACAGAGCTCATAGTTTTTAAATTATTATAAAATTGAAAATTTTAAATATTTTTGAGACGACATCGCCGAATGCATCTGTACAGTTGTTTGTCACATCACTCTGTCAGTTCATTTTCAATTAGTAAAATGGCTGCTGTATTGATGCTGAAATTGCCTACAAATTATGCAGATGCAATAATCTTGTTGCAATTGCGAGGAGTTCTCCGTAATGAAAAAGTGTGTGCGCAAGGACCTAATATGAAATTGTACTACTGCACTGACGGAAGGATAGCTGGAAAAATTGCATAAAGAAACACCATCAGTGGATTAATGTAAAGGTCAAAACTTGTCTGCCTTTCTCAAAACTCTCAATATTGACAACATTCAGATTTTGTTATGGTTGGGCATACCAGATAACTTCTGTAAAGTGGTGTGTTCGCGAACTGTTAATTGTTAAAAATACAGTGATAGAATGTAATGAGTTTATGTGTGTTAACAGTGTTTTGCAACTATCATGTTGGTGTATTGGAGGAGAAGGTTTGGTCATGGACATTGATGAGAGCCTATTCTCCATGCGGAAGGCAAACATGGGCAGAGTTTTACCTCAACAGTGCATCTTTGCCAGCCTGTGCCATAAAACAAAAGAAGTCTTTCTGCTGCCGGTGGAAAATAGATGCGCCTTCCCCTTTATTTATTTCACCCCCCCCCTTCCCCCACCATCTTGACATCACTCATTGGTGGCCCCCAACTCTGCATTTTCATTTTTCTTCTTTCATGTTGGGCTTCCACTTGATCTTATATATTATTTATTATTTCATCACCCCTGGCAATTGTTCATTGATCTATGTCTATTTCTGTCTATCAATAGTACGCAAAGATATGCTCACATATTGAAAGCAAGTAACTTGTAATTTACTAGATATGCGTTGCATGTCTTCACTTGGCAATATTATGTGATGAGAAAAACATATCCAAGTCATCCTAGTTTTGAATATTTTTATGGTTTTGTGTATTTTTTTTCGGTGTTTCGAGTCTAATGCTGCCGAAACAGATGTCGACATCAGGTCACAACTCTGGCCCTTGCACAGGTTTCTTTATTGTTCCGCCCACCCACTTTGTGCTCGTAACTAGTTCAAGCACAACATCGGCCTGTCGGAACAACATGGTAACTGTTATCGAAGGTTATGACTACAGGATTTTATAGATGACGTGCCATATGAAGCTTCTATAAGAAGATAACCTCAATATAAAGGCATGTCATCTATTAAGGTTTTCTGTTGCATGGTTGGCTTGTCTAATGAGCCATTGGTGAGACTCACAGACACAACCGCATGTGCTGTTAAGATTTGTAATAACAGTTATACTTTATTTAGTATTTACCACTTTTTCGTTTCGTTACTGCGGCACTCTCCATTTTGTCAAACATTCTCTGATATTTTGGTTATTTATACTTACAACATCAACATGCTCTTTATCATAATTATAGGCATTTGATCGTGTGTGCAACCATGGTCTGTGGCAGATACTGAGACAGTATAACTTCTACACAAACATCATAGAAGACATTGAAGTGCTTATAAAGATGCAAGCAGTGCTGTTTTCATAAATAATGACATTGGTGATTTTTTTAAAGATGGATATAGGAGTGCATCAGGGTTGCATACTTTCTCCAGTACTTTTTAACATATATCTTGAATATATAATGCAGGAGATATAATATAATATAAATATAATATAAGATCACCAGAAATCAATAATTATTGGTGGTAGGCCATTTTGTATCTTGTGTTATGTCGATGATATTGATCTCTTGGCTGGTTCTGAATCTGAACTCCAGGAACTCACTCCAAAGTTGGAAGACACTAGTCTGCATTATTATATGCCACTATAGTTAGACGTTATGGCATGAAAATTAGTATTGATAAAAACAAAGGTATTTATGACTAGTGAAACCAAGCAGATCCCATGAACATCTAGTTAAATGGTCACAAACTTGATGAAGTTAACACCTTCAAATATCTCGGGTTCCAAATATGTGATGATGGCAACTGAGAATTGAGATTTAAGTTAAGACTTGATTTAGCGATGGCTGCCATGGCAAGGTTGAATATGATTTGGAGAAGATCAGTCAAACTGTCAAATACTGCATGTTTCCTGTTAAGGAGATGCAGAGAGAGATTTTGTAGCTGTGTGATAAAGACTGCATGCTCGTGCTGTCACCACATCATGTACAGGGTGAGTTTTTTAATTTCCCCTCCGACAGAAAAAAACCCAGTCCTTACCGGGGATCGAATTCTAGACCTCACTAGTATGAGACCAATGCTCTAACCTCTCAGCCATGTGCCACACAGTAAGATCAGTATTAGAATAAAGACCAATCTATTCAGATTGTTAGTGCTAAGTATATTTTATATGGGTGTGAACGTTGGACACTCAGTGCAGACACAGAAAGAAGGATTCAGGCTTTTGAAAATAGGTGCTACAAACGTTTGTTAAGAATTAGTTATATAGAACACAGGACAAATATATTTGTCCAGGAGTAAATAAACAAACTTGCAGGTTATCAAAAACCACTTTTGACAGTAATAAAATGGCGTAAACTTGTTTGGTTTGGACATATAACGAGACACGACTCTCTCTAAAATTATTTTGCAAGGAACAGTTGAGGGTGGAAGGAGGACAGAAAAATCCTGGATTGATAACATCAAGAAATGGTCTGAGTGTGACTTTTTATATGTCTCTGAATGGCTGAGAACAGAGCTGTGGACATTTTGTTCTAATGCACTCCCCTACGACCCTGATGGGCTATATGTCTTAGTATTATTTTTAATTAATAGTTGTTTTTTTTCATCGTTTGTCTTGTATTGTTTTCTTGATTAATATGTTTTGGTTAAAATATTGCTGCAGTTTTTCATGAAATGTAAATCTAAATTACTATGCCTTCTCATTTTTATCATCTGACAGCACAAGCAGCACATTATTTGTAGACCTGGAAAAGGCATTCGACAGAGTAGATAGAAATATTCTCTGGGAGATATTAGAAATTTATAACATCAGAGAACAGCTGTCAGATAATATAAAAGCAATATATCAAAGATGCCAAAGCTCAGTAAGAACAACAGATGGAATGACTGAACCTTTCGAAACAAGATCTGGAGTAAGACAAGGCTATGTGCTTTCACCTCTATTTTCAACCTACATATGTACAGAGTAATAAAAGAAGCTCACATCAACAAAGAGAAAAACATTGCAAATAAACTGGATGAGGAACTTAATAATGAAATCAACGAACTATTATTTGCAGACGATCAAAGTCTACGAAAATTTTCAAAACTACATCAATGCATTGCTATTAGCATGTAAGAAGTACAACATGAAAATTAACCCAAAATAAACAGTTATGAAAATTAGCAAGTCATCAACACCAATGGATATAACAACAGATAACACCAAAGTGAAACAAGCCAAACAATTCAAATATCTAGGCAGCATGTTTTCTGAAAATGGAAGTATAAACAGAAATAGAAACAAGGTGCCAGAAATGCTGCAATGGTTACTAAGCTAGATAAAATAAAAAATGAAGAAATTAGGAAAAGAGTTGGTATAATATCATGTATTGAGCATATCGAAAGACAGCAAGTAAAATGATTCATTCACCTTATGAGAATGAACCTAAACTAAACATTAATAAGAAAATTTAACAAATAACAAAAGAATATCTGGACATAAGGCCAAAGGTAGACCAAGAAAAAGGTGGATCAATATAGCCTTGAACAAACATGGACTAGATGCAACCAATGCAACTCATCTGGCCTTGGAATGACAGCTCAAGCTCCCACCTCTATGCTTAACAGCAAGTGTGAATACAATCAACCATTGTTCACATTGTGGACAGACAATAGATGGTCACAGGTTGACATGAGGAAGCTCTGCGAGTTCGTGAGTGATAGACCTCCACCTCACAAATGGAGCATTGTGCTATCACTGCCAGATAACATTAAGTGTACAAAAAAATGAAAATGACATTTTTGTTTAGATTACCTTGAGAAAAATGTTTTTGGAAAGTTCATTCATATATGAAAGTTGTGACACCTCAACTTTATTGGTTGATGTTTCATGATTGCTTAAAATCATCACACAAAAAACTTGTCATACTTAAAAAAATGGCATATCAGCAGGAAAAAATTTTGGCTGAAAAAGATGTGGCAGTGAAAATATTAATTACTGACATAAGCTTTCAAAATATTAGTTATTAATTACCCTTGTGGACATGACATGCATTTATCCTGTGAACAGTACTGCCCATCTTCACATACTACTGAGCATATGTACGCTCCTTCAGCTAAATCTTCAGCTAAATGAAAGAGAAGTCCAATGACAAGAATGTTTTCCAACATCCTAAAATTGTGGAAGAAAATAAATGTTTATTAAAATATCACTGATTTTGATGAATTCCAACAAAGTATCAATTCAAAGAGCTATTGAGAAATATGAAGTAAGAGTGAATGTGAACCATTTTGTTAACTGTAAATGACAATTACAAAATTATGAAAACAATCTCCCAATTTCAGAATGATACCTGTATAGTTAGTTAAGTGAAGTCTTTTTTCACATCATTGGCGTGCATAAGATATTTGGAGTTAGGTCCATATATTTTGATGACCAAAGTTTCCAATCAACAATGTTGTCAGCATATTTCCTACGATTATACTTTTTCAGGTTTGTTTTAATACAATCTTCTGGGTTAACTCCTGAGCCATCTATGATAAAACAATATCCCCAGGGGAAAAGTGGTTGTACAAAATAATGTTATGAATCCATTAGCAAAAGTAAGGCTTTTTTACATTGGGTGCAGGGTAAAAGTGAAAATGTATTACACAGATCTGTTGTCTGTTAAGGTATTCCTTGCACCATCTTTACATTGGAGGATCTTTTCTGAATCAAGTTTAAGATGTTATAAAGTGCAACTCATACTTAGTAGGAGGTTGCAGGAGGCAACAGTAAGTTATGCACCGTATAATAGTGCTTCGTATGAAATTGAACACTCCATCATGCACATAATCTATAACTGTAGATATAAACAATTTTGTAAAATAAAAATGTCTTCAAGTACTGTCTCAAGAGTGATTTGCACATACAGTTGTGTATCTATCCAAACTGCCGCCTGATCTGAGCATGCTGGAAAAATATTAGACAGAATGTAAGTTAGGGATCACATCCTTATCAGACTTTGAAGATATATCCATTAATTTCAAATTAAGTTTATGCACATTCTTGCACCTAAGTTGCAGAGAAGCCACGGTGGATTTTTTTTCTCATATCAAACTTGGTTATTTCTAAGTCAGGAATTTCTCACATGCACAATCCGTTACAATTTATGCATCCTGCCATCGTTTCTTCCCGCCATTTGCTTGAGTACGTGAATCAACAAAACTTGGTAAGTAAATTGTATTTTAACTACCTAATAATTTATATTTGTATTCATAAATTATTATTTATATACTTAACATATCATAATATTATTTGGCTACTGCAAGGCCTTTGACAGAGTCCAACATGAAAAATTAATCAAATGTGTTCAAGAAATAGACAAATATATATTGGGAACAAACTGCATCAATAAGGTGTGAAAACAGCTACTCACCATACATAGAAATAAGAAGAGGGGTAAGACAAGGATGCATTTTAAAAACCAAGCCTATTTAATATCTACACAGATAATATCTTTTAAAATATAGAAGAAATGCCAGGACTCAAGATCAATGGGAAAATAATAAACAACCTTAGATATGTAGATGACACTGTTCTTTTGGCGGAAAGTGAACATGAACTACAAAGACTAATAGATCAAGTAATGAATATGGACTGAATATAAATATCCAAAAACAAAAACCATGAAAATCAGCAAAGACACATAAGAACAGGAGGTAAACATAAACATACATAGAGAGAAACTACAAGTAAAACATTATCAATATCTTGGACACATAGTCACAAATGATGGCAGATGTGAAACAGAAGTTAAAAGGAGAATAGAAATGACTAAAAGTACCTTCAATGACATGAGGAAATTATTAATATCTAAACAAATTACAAACAAGTTAAAAATGAGAATTGTAATTAATGTATTATAAATGAATTATAAATTACCAATTAATGTATAGCTCAGAAACATAGACACTAAATAAACAATTAGAAGACAGAATTGATGACTTTGAAATGTGGGTATATAGAAGAATAGGGAGAACATCATGGAAAGAGAAGAAAACAAATAAAGAGGTGCTAAAGACACTTAATATGAAGAAAGAACTACTAAGAGAAATAAAGATTAGGCAAATAAAATATTTTGGGCACATTAAAAGACCTTATTGAAGACCTTAATTGAGGTTACAGTCAAAGGGAAGCGAGCAAGAGGTAGGCAGAGATACAAGTGGGAGAGTAACATCACACGATGGACAGGTTAGTCTAGCAGAGTGCACCACCAAGACAAGAGACAGGAGATGTTGGAGATACATTGCAGCCAATCTTCGTTGCGGAGACGGCACTTAATGATAATGATGCTGATGACTGCATTGGATGTGTGAGACTTAAGTTATTGGTAACGAGATACTTTGAAATAACCACTATCAAGTTTTTGTAACATTAATTTAATTTTTGCTTGCAAGACGAGGTTGGTGTAAATAAAATACTGTGTGTGTAAGGAATCACTACAGGAACACTTATTTTGTACGTTTTTTTAACATTAAAATGACATTAAACTTATAATAATTATTTTCATTGCTTTAAGATGATATGGAAATACATAATTCACATAATTGCCTTAATTCCCGATACTTTTTTTTCAGTTCAGCTGTCGACGTACATTGTTCTACAACCCTGTATCAGGCTGCTGCAAACAAATATTGGTTTATTCATTATTTTTGCTTCTAGTAAGTATGAATTTTAATACTGCACATAATTTTGAAATGTATTTATGATGTACTTTTCCGAGAAGATTGATATATATGTAGTAATGCAACATGAATAGGCCTATATTATAAAACATCAGACAGCTTGAAATATTGAATGTTCATTGCCTCTTGAATGTAACACAGTGAGTGCCCTATTAACCTATTTATGTTTTTAATGACAATAGCCTTTGGAGATACTATGATATGGGGAATAACTATCATATAATTATGTATACTGTTTTGAATTCTGGAATATAAGACCACATATGAACAAGAATATAGGTATGGAGTAGCTATAAGGAATTCTTCCTAGATTAATGGTGGTAGGCCTATAGTTAATACGTAATTAATTCACACCATTTGATATGAATATTGAATTTATGTACCCACATCATATGCATGCATGTTTTAATTTTTTCACTATCAACTTATCGGAACAGTAATTATGTAACTGTTAACTTTAGATGACTTTCCAATTTACCTACAGCCATGCCCATTATCCAAGCAGTCTGTCCTGGTGCCCCAATATAAACTGGTAGATCATGTAATCTGCTGAAAATCAATCCTGTGTTGGATGTGACAAATTAATGAGAGAATCCAGAATATAGGAAACATCACAGTTAAGCACCCATAACTGGAAGATGTCCTTGGATGGTGATAATTGTGAACATGGCTGCCTCAACCATCACCGCTAACACATCCAAACATATTGCATGCTGTGGACATCTGTGACATGAAAGGATGCTTTGCAGGATTGTAGGAGCTTGTGATTCACACTTTGCATATTATGGAAATATAGAATGCACAGAACACTGTAGGATGTATTACATCTCAATAGAAAGCTTCTAAAATCATTGCATACTTTTGAAAATCTTCTATGTATAAATTTCTGGAGGAACTATTCCACATCATAAAAATGAAGTGGGTTTGTTGTTTCTATTGCAGGTTTGTCTTCAATATATGACTAATTTCCTGCTGTTAGTGTGAAAGTACTGTTTGTGTTCAAGTCCATATTTGTTATCTTCACTACATAACAAAATACATAATGATGGCACACACTATGGAGAAACAAATTTCAAACATTCAAGACCTATGCAGGACATGTGGAGAGAAATTACTAACGAAAAAGCAGAAATATAACTACCAGAAATCTGTCCTTTGTACTCAACATGTTAATGATATTTTCTTTATTTTTGGTTTAAATGTGAATGATGATAAGCCTAATAAATATTCAACAAATATGTGCATTAAATGTTTATATAAAATTATTAAACACATTAATCTCCCATATTCAGAGCAATCACTGAAGATAACACAACAAATGGGAGATAGATCTAGAAATGTATGGCGTGATTTTAATCCTGATGTTTGTATCAATGATTATCGTGTCTGTTTGCATTATTCAGTGGAATGTCTTGGTAGCATGAAAAATTTGAGTACTAGTCCCACAAATGAAATGAATACTGACATTTGTGATCTTTCAAAGCATCCCAATCAATCTAATAATTCCGCTGAAGACGGATGTATCTGGCCATTGGCACAAATAAAACGGCGACACAATGCATTTCCATTCTCAGGACTACATCCTGCTGGAAATCTTAATAGGACCATGGTCCTGCTACAAGAGAGATCCAACGGGAGTTTGAGAATGAATGCTGAAGAAGAATCTAACATTTCCTTACAAAATGAGGTTGATGTGTCTAATGAACAACATTTAAACATAGTAAGTTCAACTACAAACTTGACAAGTACATTAACATCTCCAATGCAAAACATCAACACACTTCATAATATGCATTTTAAGTCACTTACAGTACCACTTTCCTTACCTGAAGAAAAGCTGTTTACAAATTTTGTTAAGAGAAAACTGAACATAGCACACACTAAAGATATAATTACTTGCAAAACTGCTAGGCAGCTGATTACATTACCTAAAATTATAAATCACATAAAAGAATCATATGAAATCAAATTTCCAATGAGACAAATGCGATCAAAATTTATTCAAGCAATTAGAGAACGTATATCAGGCACATCCACTGATTCTTTAGAAGTTCAACAGGCACATGAACTGAAACGACTGCTAAAAAAATCTCATGTTAACATTAGTAAAGCTGCCTATTTAAAAGTAAGCATACCTACAAAATCAGCTTTCTCATTGAAAGAATCACTAGGACTTTCCTGGAGACAAGAAAGAAAATATAGATCTTTTCTAAAACAATATGGTGTTGAGATGCCACATGAAAGAAAATGTGCAAAAGATATTACAAGAGACTGGGTGAATGTTGAAATGAAATAATTTAAGAGTGATAAGGGAATGACAAAAGAGGCACCATTGGCTTACATTAATAATTTATATTTATTTGTTAGTGCTCTTATTGTGTGATTATAGTAGGGAGGGTTTGTTGACCTGGCATAATGGATACATTCCAGAGAATCAGATTTGGGTTAAAGTGGGTGGTGATCATGGCAAAGGAAGTTTCAAAATGACAATGCAGATTGCAAGCCTAGCAAAGCCTAATTCAAAACACAACACAATTCTAATAGCAATAGCAAAAATCAAAGACATATACAACAATGCACATACATTAGTGCATCACATGAAAGTTAGAACAGAAGCACTAAAACAATTAGAATGGGAGGGTAAGAAAGTTGTAGTTTTCTTTTTTGGTGATTATGATTTCCTAAAAAAGGTTTGCGGTTTGTCAGGTGGGCGGGGAACATACTCATGCCTATGGTGCCTTCAATCATATTTAGACATGCATGTGCCGTTTTAAAGGGCACAAACCAGATTTCTATCATTTATGCAAGAATGTCATGATAATTTCATTAGATATTGTAATGGTTATATAAAGCATGCATCACTGTATTTTTACAGTGTTAAATTATAATTGCTTGCATGCTCCAATGTTAAATATTGAAATTGATAAAGATCCTTATCTACACATTTTATTAGGCAATATCCAGAAACACCATAAATTACCAGAAAAAGCAGCTGACCGAATAGATACAAAGATAATGGAAAACATACAAACAGAACATGAAAACTCCAGTATCACACATAGTTTGAAACAATATGGTACAAATTGGCAATAGGCAGACATGTTAAATTTAAAAATAAATTCATTACATATGAAGTCTTTACATTGCGACAATGAAGAAGAGAAACTCCATTTAGACAAAACAATTATAGAAGCAGAAGATTGTTTATTACGACTAGAGTTTGTACTGCTGTATACAAGGTCTGGTCCAATATGTCTTCATTTAGATACAGTATTGAAAAAACACACCATAGAACCTCAGACATTTCATACGAGAGTTTTTGTTGGAAATCACTGTCATAAATATCTCACATGTAAGGTATGTAAAGATCTCACAGATGACATCATCACTCACACACAAATGTACACAAACAATCAAAATATCATAGATATTGCACTAATCACTAAAGAGATCTTAATTTATTAAATGAAGTGTTTGAGAAAGTTCACAATTTAATATCACACAGTAGACCAATTCATATTGACATAATTGAAGAAATTGAAACAGCAATACAAGATTACATAAAAATATACAAACTTCATTTCCCTAGAAAAGTAATTTCAAAAGAGCACATTTTAGGGTGTCACTTTAGAAACTGGATCAAAACAAATGGTTTTGGCTTGGGTTTTTTTGGGGGGGAACAAGGGGGAGAAGCTGTGCACTTAATGATATCAAGTATAGAAAAAAAAGAGCTTGGGCTATCAAAAATGAAATGGAGGAATTACAATTTATAATAAGTACACAGTTAATACAAGTACATCCCACTATTTATGCAAATACTCCAATATTTAAAAACAAATAATGTTAAAATGGGTTTCATAGATTATGTTCCTTTTTTACAAAAATATCAATGATGTAAACAACAAATAATTTATCAATATTTCATGTGCAATTATTCTATGAAAGCCTATGACATGTGGGAGTTTATAATTGGATGAAGAAATGTTTGATTGATGATACATGTTTCATTAATTTTCAGAAAATATTTTCCAAAATTACCCTCTGTTCGACACACTGAGGCACAATTATCAACAGCAAGAAAAAATATACTTTTATTATACATGTGAGAAAAACATTGGTAATGCTAACTAGGAAATGAAAATTATACAATTATCTTCTCTGTTCATACTCATATTATGATTAGTTAGGAAGAAAATATTTGATGAATGTAATGCATTTAGTCATGCACAGTTATCCAAGACTTTCTTGTGACAACATAATTTTCCTGTATGTTGAGGTCTATAATCAACTTGCTTGATAATGATGATGGCAATAATATTCAATATAATGTTGATATGTAAATCCTGAGAGATTGTGAATTTATCATTATTTCATTAGAGGTCACAAAACCTGAATGAAAATATGCATGTCCTAATATCAAAAAATTAAAATCTGGCTACATCTAGTGGTAATTAACCTAATAAACAGATGGTCTTGTCTTACCAAACACATAAATGTAAAGATATTTTATAGTAAATAATAAATATAATAAATATATTGGTATTCACATTAAGTAACGCAAATTAAACACTGTATTGAATATTAACTCTTTCCGGACCAATCGCCAGTATACTGGCTTTATACTGTGGGTCTACAGGACCAATCGCCAGTATACTGGCTTTGATTTGATCAACGTCTTAGATCGATCATATATTGATCAGTTATATTTCGTTTTGCCCAGTTCAAGTTTTTATGTTAACCTCTGAACATCCGGGAAAGATCCTCTTCCGTTTTACAACCGGTACCGAAACACATGTGGTGTGTACAAGAAGATTTGTGATCGACATATTCTGTAACTTTTATTTCTGAAAAAAATGGCAACGCCCACTTCTTCTAGATACAGTGCAGAACAAGCTATGGTTATGTTTCAGAGCTTGCTAGTTAGTGAATCTGATAATGATGATTCCGATAGTGATTATAGGCCTAGTGACTTGTCGAAAGGTAAGAAACCAAAGCAAACTGGTGTAGGTTTTATAAAAAATTTAACAGCTTGCATCAGATCAAGTAATGTTAGTTCCTCTGAAGAAGCATCTAATAGTAGTGATGAATCTACTGATTCAGAGGATTTAGCTGGTACTTCTAGGCCTACTAATGCTACAAGTAGGCCTATGAATCATACTTCCACAGATCGACAAGGTAGGCCTAGGACTGATGCTGTGTGGCGTGAAGCCCTAGAAGGAGAGAGTATAGGAGTGTCTCACTTCAGACAGATACATTCTGGCTGCAAACTTGGCCTTCCTGAAAATGCCTCACCTCTCCAGTGTTTACTATCCTTGATGACAGAACCAATAATTGACAATCTAATAGCCAATGTAAACTCTTATGCCCAGCAGAAATTGGAAATGAATACACCTCGAAGGAAATATTCTACTTATTCAAAATGGACTGCGCTCGACCGAAATATTTTTATGAAGTTTCTCGCCACCCTGATAAACATGGGTTTGGACCCCAAACATTCCATAAAAGATTTTTGGTCCACAAAAACACACAGAAGTAGCCCCTGGTTTGGATCAATTTTCAGCAGGACCAAATTTTTATTGATTTACCAATCAATGCTTCATGCGGCTGGAGCTGATGCACAGGGTAAAATTAAAATAGAGCCGTTCATAAATGAATTAGTTGCAAGCTTTCAGAATGCATTCTCCCCATCGAGACCAGCACCGTGCAGAGGTGATGGGGCTTAGTTCAGCCATCAGGGGCTGGAAACTAAGACTGGTCGGGCAGTCCCACTCGAGCAGGACCATAGTCCTGCCCTAGTAAGCAGAGTGCTGAAGACGGAGGCATCCAGCCAAAAGGCGCACAGATAATCAGGATGCCACGCACAAAACACAATGGAAACATGTCTACATCTATAAATAGTTATGGTGCCTGCCCTGTGGCGGACGTTCAGGCAGGGACGGTGCCGGGCCCTATACCTCGAAAGGGCCCAACCTCAGTTACTGGAAGTCCTTCTCAATTGCCCCGAGGAGCCAGGAGGCAAGGGAATAGAGCTACTGGCCAAACAAACAAACGACCAATAAAAATAATGCACTGGAATGCTGAGGGTGTCAACAGTAAAAGAGATGGATACAGCAAAAAATTGGAACTTGAAAATGTCCTCAGTGAAGAACAAGTTAACATATGCTGTATCCAAGAAACACACCTCAGCAGCGACATAGCCTTCAAAATCAGAGGCTACCAGTGCTACCGATCTGACCGAAAGGACAGGCGAAAGGGTGGAATTCTGACACTTGTTAAAAACAATATCAGCGCATGTCAGCTTGAAGTATATATGGAAGGGGCAGAATACCAGATGCTCCAACTAAAAACAGACAGTGCAGAATTCCATCTCCTGAACTACTACTGCCCAAATGATAAACCATTGGCACTAGACACAATTCCAGACAAAGAGAGACTTATGGTGTGTGGTGACTTCAACAGCCACTCTCAGAGCTGGGGCTACGATCATATCGACAAGAGAGGTGAGGAACTTGAGAGCTGGCAGGATGAAAATAATCTCATCCTTATTAACCAGCCAGCAGACTCGCCAACCTTCTACTCGAGAGCATGGCACACCACCTCTACACCAGACCTAGCATTCCACTCACCAGGCTTGGAATGGAACATCACACGTGTTGTTGGAAAGCAGCTTGGAGGTAGTGACCACAGACCAGTATTTCTGGAAATCCACAATGAATTTACCAAGGACAGCAGCACGCTCACTAGGTGGAACTATAAGAGGGCAGACTGGAAAATGTACCAGCATTTAACCAGTGTTCTAGCTAAGGACATGAACTTGGACAAAGACATCAATAGAGCAGTGAGTGAATTTAATAGATGTATACTACATGCTGCTAGTAAAACCATACCCAGGGGGGCACGCAAAAACTACAAACCCTACTGGAATGATGAACTGGAAAAGCTGCAAAATGAGATGGAAACATCTAGACAGCAGGCTGAGAACAGACCTAGCCAAGAACATCACAACAAATATCAGCAAACAAAGGCTAAATTTCAAAGAGCCAAGTTACAAGCCAGACGGAGCAGCTGGAAAGAAAAAACAGAGTCGCTGAACCTAGAAAGAGATACTAGGAAATTATGGAAACTTGTAAAACAACTAAATGATGAAGGTACAGGGAGAAATACCAGGATCACACTTTATAAAGATAGTAACATTTTAACAGGTAAACATGCAGCTGATTACTTTGCAGATTCCTTTGCAGAAGACAATAACGTCAAAGTCAGCCCAGACAAACAACAGGAGGTTCGAGAGAACCAGCAAAACATTGGACAAGGTGAACCTATACCTGAAGTCATGGAGGCACCAATCACAATGAGAGAACTGGAGCATGCAATATCCAAATTGAAAATGAAAAAGTCCCCTGGAGCTGATGGAGTGTCCAATGAAATGATTAGAAACCTGGGAAGTGCAGCAAGAGCAAAGCTACTGCAGATCTTTAACACAAGCTGGTCCACAGGTAATGTACCACAGGCGTGGAGAGAAGCAATAATGATACCACTCCTCAAATCAGGAAAAGATGGCAACACAGTCTCCAACTACAGGCCCATCAGCCTCACAAGCTGTCTATGTAAAACAATGGAACGCATTATCAATCTTAGGATGCAGTGGTACCTTGAAAGTGAAAACCTTCTGGTATCACAGCAAGCAGGTTTCAGACAGTGCTACTCTACTGAAGATCAGGCAACCTACCTCTCCCAAGAGATTGAGGATGCCTTCCAAGAAAAGAAACTGGTACTAGCAGCATGGATAGACCTCAGGAAAGCATTTGATAAGGTCTGGAAAGAAGGGCTCCTAAAGAAATTGCGAAATTGCAGGGTTAGCTCAAGAATGTACAAATGGGTAAAAGCATACCTGCATAATAGAAGAGCCAGGGTACAATTAGATGGTCGCAAGAGCAAGAAAGTTCTACTGCGTCATGGAGTCCCCCAGGGAGGAGTCCTGTCACCCACACTTTTCTTGGTTTACATCAATGACCTAGTTGCTGAACTACCACACGGGATCAAAGTGGCAATGTATGCTGACGACCTGGTGATCTGGTGCACGGAAGAACATGCAACAGTGGCCACTAAACAAATACAAAGAGCTATCGATGCCCTAACCTTATGGGCTAATAGATGGTGCGTCAGCATTAACACAGATAAGTGCAGCACTACACTCTTTACCCTCTCACCAAAACAAAAAGCTGGTCATATCAAGATAGATGGAGAGCTCTTGAAAGAAGACAAACAACCCACATACCTCGGAGTTACTTTTGATGATAAGCTGACATGGAAGCAGCACATAAACAAAGCAACAACAAAAGCCAGGAGGAAGCTAGCTATCCTGAGAAAACTAAGTGGAACCACATGGGGAGCCAGTGGAAATATACTCAGTAAAGTTTACCAGCAAGGCATAAGACCACACCTGGAATACGGTTCAGCTGCGTGGTGTCCTGCATCAAACACCACATTACAAGATCTAGATAAAGTGCAAAACCAGGCACTTAGAATAATGTTGGGAGCAATGAAATCAACACCCATAGCAGAGATGCAGAAAATGGGAAGAATGCAAACACTTGGCGAACGCAGAGACACAAAAGTACTAATTCAAGCAGAAAAGTTTCAGTGTATGCCAAGCCATCCAATGAAGGAAAGATTCCAAAATCTAGCAATGGGACGACTGAAAAGGAGCAGCTTTATCCATCAAGCTAAACGACTCCGTAGACAACTTACAGACCTACCTGAAGTTGACAGCCCCTTAAGGTCTGTACCAGAGCAAACCCCGTGGAGTGAAAGCCATGGAATGCCAATATACATTCAGACCCATGTGAAAGGAATACTAAGCGAGGACGAACAGAACAGTGTGCAGCGAATGACAGTCACCCTCAGTTTCCTGGATGAGGAATATCCACAAGATATATGGGTCAGAGTGTACACAGATGGGTCAGCACAGAATGCTGTGAGGAATGGAGGTGCAGGTGTATATATAGAATATCCACACAAGCCTAGAGATACAATCAGAACACCGACAGGAAAATTCTGCAATAATTATGATGCAGAAATCCAGGCAATTAGTGTGGCAGCTAAAAAACTGCTGAACTCCAACTCTGACCTACAGCCTGTGGTATTCCTGACAGATGCAAGGTCAGTGCTTCAAGCTCTCCAGTCTGGAAAACTAACAGACTTAAAAAAACTACTTAGCGAATTGTCTTACCAGTATAGGGTAACCATGCAGTGGATACCCTCTCACTGTGGAATACCAGGAAATGAAAAAGCAGACAAACTGGCTAAGGAAGGTGCTGCCGAAGACCAACCAGATATACCAATCACCTACCATCAGAAAAAACAGATGATAAAGTCAATAAGAAAGCCACAAACACCAACACAAGATGACTATCAAAATATGAACAGATCAGAACAAGTTATAATTCTACGTCTCAGAACAGGACACAACCGACTCCGCAGTCACATGTATACAAAGTTCAAGATTGGCAACACGGCCATGTGTACATGTGGACAGGCAGCACAGAGTGCCAAACATATACTTCAAGAGTGTTCTGAGCATGAAACGCTGAGGCAGACATATTGGCCAGAGGAAACAACACTGGAATCAAAACTCTATGGGACACTGTATGAACTACAAAAGACAGTGAGTTTTATTAAGGAGACAGAATTACAGATATAGACATGTTTCAAGTGAACGAAAGAAGAAGAAGAAGAATGCATTCTATCCTTCTGAAAACATATGTATAGATGAGATGGTTATAGGCCACAAGGGAAGGTTTAGGCACAAGCAATATAATGCAAGCAAGCAAGCCAAAAAAATATCATATAAAATCATACGGACTCTGCGACTCCATCACCGGATATGTTTTCAACCTGCTGGTATATTTTGGTGCGGACACGACATACAGGCTGGAAACTGATACAAAGTCTACCCATGCTGTCAAAATTTTTGACAAACTACTAGAAGGCATCACAGGACATCACCATTTGTTTGCTGACAGGTATTATTCGTCCTTACCTCTTGTCCAGTTTCTGCGGCAGAGAAATCACCATTATACTGGAACTCTCAATGCGAACAGACGAGGGTTTCCACAAGAAATGAAGAATAAGAAAATAGCTGTCAATCAACCAAAATGGTTCATAAATGATGAAGATAAAGTTATGTGTGTCAGCTGGAGAGATAAAAAATCGAAGAAACCTTGCCAACTGGTAACAACATGTGGAAGCGCAACATGTGAAATTAGAATTGAGGGTAGGAGCGAAGTCTGGAAACCATCACCCATTCATAATTACAATATGTCAATGAATGGATGTGATAGAGTAGATCAGATGATTTCATATTATGGAAACCACACAAGAAAAACAGTAAAGTGGTGGAAAAAAGTATTTATGTGGGTGTTGGAAATAACACAACTCAACGCCCACATTTTATACACACTTAGCCGCCCTTGCGCAGAGAAGCCTATGCCCCTTTCAAACTTCAAGGACATATTGATAGAGGAGCTATGTAGTTTATTTGAATTAGAGGCACCTAATAACATTGATGCTGCTTTATTGTCCAAGCCAGGAAGAAAAACAGTAAATACAGAGCTTGAAAGGTATCAGGGAACCACCCATCTCATTGACTCCGGTGGAAAAGACAGGCAATGTGCTCATTGTGCTACTAAGCAAATACGAAAGCGCAGTAGCTACTACTGCATAGGATGTTCACATAAGCCACATCTGTGTGCTAAATCATGCTTTAGGGAATATCACACAAGATGATCTCATTTGTAACAAATAAAAACTTGTAAATAATAAAGCTGTGACTGGATGTAAATATTTTCATATTTTTATTGCTTCTGATGTCATTCAGAAAAATGTACATAACTTTAACATTTATTGATATTTATTCATCAACTAAACTGCATAATGAAGAAAAATGGATATATTTGTGTAAATATTCTTGAAAAATGGATATCAACAATGATAATCATGGACAAGTATGGATACATTTGGGTAAGTCACAATATTTATACTAATAAATTAACATTTTCATTTTATTTTTGTGTGTTTTACTAACTCTAACCTTGTGAAGTAATCAAATATCATCAATGTACTTATATATTCATATTCTGTATCCATTCCCCTTTCCAATGATATATTACACATACACTATTTATCAATATTAGTATGTCAAGTGATACAATGAAGAACACATGTAAGGAAATTTTTCTACCCCTAAATATTTTCATATTTTTATTGCTTCTGGTGTCATTCAGAAAAATTAACATAACTTTAACATTTATTGATAGAAATTCATCAAATAAAATGCATAATTAACTCTTTCAGCACGTAATTATACCTGGGGTTTTTACGTAATTAATTTTAGACTAACTTTTTGGACCGCATCATGATTCAGGCGCAAGCTTCCTGAAGACAAAGTATTAGCTATGGAAAGTCATATAAGGTATCAAAAGAAAGATAATTGAATGTGGAATTCAAATACAATATAAAAATGTAATAATTGTAAGAACAACATACAAAAACTGCACCAGAAACAGGAATGTTAGCTGGATAGACATTTTTTAACATATATTTTCTTCTACTCACCCTCAATTTTACTTGTCTTGAAATGTTGATATCCATTCTTACTAAAGTACATGCATTGATAGCCAATTTACTAATCATAATTAGTTTATTTGAAGTAAATCTATCAACTGGCTAGTGTGTTATTCTATTTTTAGTGCACAATGTCCAATTTCAGAACCGAACAACAATATTGTGAAAATTCAGGAAATATTTCAAAGTATTTAATTTTCAAAGATGAAATTTTTATTCCACTCAATATTATCATTAGGTCTAGCTATATTTTCTGTATAACATAATACAAGATTATCATTGATGTCACTAGGCCTATCTGATTCTTCAGAAACAATATCAGTGGGAACAGTTTTATAATTTTTGAGCTCTTACCTCTAATATATTAGGTGTAGGTCTATTTCTTTTCCGATTTTCAACAAGTCGGCAACCTCCACTGTCAAAATCGAAAGCACTGTTGTTTACCTTGAAATCACTTGAAATAATATTATAATCCAATTATAATACTCAGGAATAATAAAGCCCGATGTTTGCTGAAGGATTCAGCTCTCATGCTAGTGCAACATGAAGTCATTTTGCTAATTTTGAAATCCAGAACCTAACTTGTTTGAATTATAATTTGAAATAATTTTACCATGCTTGGGATTGCTGATCAAGCTGATGGTATCCGTTTGTTAGCCAGATTTCTAAATGTTAAATGGCTAAATAAGTTAATAGTTGTCATTTACGAACCAAACAAGGCCAAAACGGAGGGTACATATGGAGCTACGTTATACCGTGCATACGTAGTCAAAGGGGAGAGCCTTTGCTACGTTTAAACGGACATACGTAGGAATTGAGTTAAGAGAATTGAATATACTTGTGTAAACATTCTTGACAAATGGATATAATCAATGATAAGTATGGATACATTTGGGTAAGTCACAATATTTATACTAATAAATTAATATTTTCATTTTATTTTTGTGTGTTTTACTAACTCTAACCTTGTGAAGTAATCAAATATCATCAATGTACTTATATATTCATATTCTGTATCCATTCCCCTTTCCAATGATATATTACACATATACTATTTATCAATATTAGTATGTCAAGTGATACAATGAAGAACACATGTAAGGAAATTTTTCTACCCCTGAAATATTTTCATATTTTTATTGCTTCTGGTGTCATTCAGAAAAATTAACATAACTTTAACATTTATTGATAGAAATTCATCAAATAAAATGCATAATTAAGAGAATTGAATATACTTGTGTAAACATTCTTGACAAATGGATATAATCAATGATAAGTATGGACACATTTGGGTAAGTCACAATATTTATACTAATAAATTTACATTTTCATTTTCTTTTTTTGTGTTTTAATAACTATAATCTTGTGAAGTAATCAAATATCATCAATGTACTTATATATTCATATTCTGTATCCATTCCCCTTTCCAATGATATATTACACATACACTATTTATCAATATTAGTATGTCAAGGGATACAATGAAGAACACATGTAAGGAAATTTTTCTACACTTAAAATTTACTCTGGTCCAAACCTAAAAATACTCAGGTCCTGAAAGAGTTAACTAGCCCTGGTTGTTTCTAAACATTACAGCAATGTAATCAACAGATGTGCCTTGTCTTCCTGAACACATACAAATGTATAGTTTGTAGGTTATTTTATTGTAAATAATTAAGAAATATTATTAATAGGGCCTATACTATAGTAGTTAGGAGGTCTAATAGGCCTACATAGTTTATATTCAATTCAATTTGAATTAGGCCTATGCAAATTTAACACCATTTAGAATATTAATTTGCCCTGGTTGCTTCTGAAAATTACAGCAATTTGCAACGTAATTATTAAGCCTATGCCACTTGTCTTCCTGAACACAAAAATGTAGTTTATAGGATAGGCCTATAGGGATGCCTAATAGGCCTATAGGATAGTTATTCAATATGTTGTTGTAACAACATAGATATTTCAGAAAAATACTCAGCTCAGCTCTACTTCCTGGTCACGGTTTTTTTTTCTTAAAATCAAAATGTAAGTTTATTTTAGTTAGTTTATACTTTTATATTTATTTATTTATAAATAAGGCATAGGCCTAGATAGGCCTATGTTCCATGGCCATAGCCTGCCATAGGTCTATATTAATAAATGCATTAAAAATGCATAACTTTTTCAAAATTGACCTACCCTACAGACGTAGTTGATTTACAATTTTCAAGGGCTAATATTGCAATGGCATGGTGTTTATAACTATGTTACTACTATATAGTATTTGTACAGTTGTAGGCCTACACACTACACTAAATAAATGGTATTGCCTTGGTTAGGCCTATAGTTTATATTATTATAGTTACTATAATTATAATATACTGCTATAGTTAGATTATAACTGTTATTGCTGTATACTGTGTGTCTTCGGGGGAGTTCAGTTCAAAAACTTAACTTCAATATGTGTAGTATATGTATATATTTATATAGAAATATTGCTAGTATAAAATAAACGATCTAATAGTCTAATAGTATATGTTAGATGTAAATGTTATAATATGATTAGGCATTAGCACTAATCGAAATATTTCCGCAAAAAGATATTTAGAGTAGTGTCCCTTGATAAAAATGCCATGTGCCGACATTTTCATTTTTTCATAGATCACGTGTGTAATATCCAATGGAATTGTCATTTAGTGACGCCACGCAGCTTTAGATCATATAAAAGTGAACTGTATACTTTTTATCATCCATTTCTGCAGTGTATTAAGATTAGGTATGTTGGAGATACCTTATCTACAATTAACACCAAGCAATTAAACAAGACGAGGTAGGTGTTTTTTGTCTTTGCACACGTATATTTCTAAATTTTGATTAAAATTAATATGTGAAACCATGTCTAACATATTCAGCAACCATTTCTATCTTTATGTACCAAATTTTAACATTTCTAGAAGTACCTATTAATTATTATTAAATTTTAAAAATGCTATGGTGATCGACCGACCACGCTACTAACTTTAGAGTTCGTTTTCGGCTGTTCAATGTTGCCGCGCCGTTAATTATCGATATTCGTGTATAATGTTAAAAATTTAAGTTACAGTTTAATGAATTTCTACATCTTATCATCCTTTAGTTAATTTAATGTGACACTATGTACTAGTGTTTATTGAAATGTCTTCAAACAGTATTGTATTAAATTATTCAAGGGTACAGATAAAAAAACATGTCAGCGCGTCAGAATGCTTGCAGCCCATGTTACCATGACGATGACAAGTGTTTGTGTCTCACTGTCACTGTAATCGAACTCAGATAGCTTCTATTCAAACATTATTAGTAGGTCTAGGTATAAATTAGAATTACCGTAAAGATAATTTTTAAGATGCATTATTGGATATTCTATTTAATTCTGATAGTGACAGTGATGTTATGACTGGAGACCTAATGCATAAGGCTTTAGGCATCTGGGTTCCCTCATCCCTCCCACCCACACTTTACTTTCTTGCTGGCGTATCTCCATCTCGGGGCTTCCGTCTATCCACCACATATTTTCTTCTTTTTTTCTTTTTTCCTCTTGTATTCTCCACCTCTGCATTTTTTCATCCCACTTAGTTATTCACCATACAGTTCCTGTACTCTAGTCAGTTGGCATTCGCTATGTCCTACCTTACCTCCAGAATTTTCTTATTAATTAGCCCCAATTATGCCTGACAATTGGTACAGTATATTCAACAGATGCGTCTTGCCTTCCCGAACACAAAAAAGTATAATTTGTATGGTGTTTTATCATAAATAAGTGAAATAATTAATAATTAGACAATTAAATTACAAGTAAATTATGCAAATTAGCCACCATTTTGAATATTAATTAGCCCCAATTATGCCTGACAATTGGTACAGTATATTCAACAGATGCGTCTTGCCTTCCCGAACACAAAAATGTATAGTTTTATGCATATATTATCATAAATAACTGAAATATTTCATAAAATGCGAGTTCTGCTTCAATTCTTGGTCACAACTTTCATCATCAGTCCGTTCATATTTTATTATATGTTCCCATGTAATTATCTTTTCCTGAAATTTCGACAAAAAAAATTCATAACTTTTCACAGAATCGACCTACAGACTTGGTTGAGGTATCGTTGAATTGCAAATTTCAAGGGCTATCTAACTGTGGTGTTTATAATGTTATAAACCCAATTTGAAAATTTAGTGCTAATACCTAATATGATCATGATGTATTATGTTACAGTTACACGTTACAGTTACAGTATGTATGTTTCACGTTAAAACAATAATTCGCTCATTTTATAACATCAGAATTACCATAAAACTTCCAAATTGTGTTCATACATAATAGTGTATTTTACTATTTAGTAGATCAGTATTTCAAAAAATATCATTTGTTTACTTCTCTTCGCCCGAGTCCTCAGTGTTGCCACATAGTTTGTTTTTAAAAAGATGCAATTATATAACGTGCATGCTATTTACAAATATTTTACATATGCTAATTTATAATGCCTAGATATGAAACAGTGCAGTAGACCTAGGCCTATGTGATATCTTATCTGAGTGCATAGGACTGCCCAACGATAGACATGAACTTCTCCACCGTGTTCAGCTCGCAAAATAACTAGTATTCTTAGACTTACAACACTTAGACTTAGTCCTTAAACTACGTTAACAATAATTTGCCAATTTTTATTTCTACCTCTGTTAACAATTCATGGACATTCCTGCTTACTATGTTTGTATTTTTTATTTATTACTAGGTTACTAATGTAACTATTCCACTAATGTAAGGAAATTACCCCCTTCCCCAACCAGCCAAAGAAATTTATGCAGAAAAAGCACACAAAATCTACATATTTTTTATCTAGATTCTAAGACGAATTATTCAAATTCAAACAATTTTATTGCATTATGAAAACAGTATTATTGACGTAAACGTTTGCCAAAGCTCGACCATCCCCTTTTCAGCAAATATCAAAAATTCATTGAATACAATAGGAACATTTTTGTAAAATTTGTAGACCAGGAGAAAGCCTTCGATAGAGTAAATAGAAACTTCTATGGCACATACTGGCTATCTATGGATTAACAATCACATTATCAAAGTATGTCAAAGCTTATATGTGAATTGTGAGAGTGTAATTCGAACGAATAAAGGAACATCAAAATCATTTAAACTTACATCTGGAGTTAGGCAAAAGTGCGTTTTATCACCACTTCTGTTTATCACTGATATCAATAGCATTACGAAAAAAATCATGCTGAAAATGAAAATACCAATGAGCTACTCTTTGCCGACAATCAGGCCATAATAGTATATGAAGAAACTGAACTTCAACGTCATCCAACATCCATGGACATTAAGTGCATGGACAAAAACATGAAGACAAGCATCGACAAAACATAAACCGTGGCAATAGGAAGGGATACACACAATCTAAATATAACAGTAGAAAATCACGACACAAACACCTTCAAATACTTAGGCGCAACATTCTGTTCAGAGGGTAAGATGGACACCGAAATAGACATTTGTTGTAGAAAATAGCGAATAAAATATTGGAACAATTATCCCCTTTATTGCAACACAAAATGCTACAAATGACAACAAAAAACATCTTATCCAAAGTATCTTCATTCCAACTCTGTGCTACAAATGTCAAACATGGTCCTTAACAACAAAACATAAAAGGCAGCTGGTTACAACAGAGATGAGATGTCTGAGAAAAGCCACAGGAGTGACCAGAACACATAATTAGAAACGAGGTCATAAGAGAAAGAGTTTGTGTCATATCAATTCTACAATATATACAAAATCAACAAATGCAATGGTTTGGTCACCTGGAAAGAATCCCTTGTGATTCATTAGTTCATAAATTATATAAGAAGAAAAACGGCGTTACAACGCATTTCCATTCTTTGGACTATATCCTGCTGGAAATCTAGTATGGTCATTGTCCTACTGCAAGAGAGATCCAATTGGAGTTTGATAATGAACGACGAAGAAGAAGGATATATGATGAGAGGAGAAGCAGAAAGAAGAGCCAGGGGTAGACCTATAGTACCCTGGATCGACAACATCAAAGAGACCACTAACACCAAATGACATTATCTGAAGCTGCCAAAAAAAGCGAGAACAAGAACAGTGTATCTCCCTCGACACCCCTAAAGGGTAAAAGAGGAAGGAAAGATAGATAAAGATTACTATATAGAATAGATAAGTGTATTCTTTCACATATTTGTTGTTGGTCATTGATGAAAATAGTGGTGTCTCTTTCTGCGATCGACATTACCTATGATTTTTTTCTGTATTTTTATTCATGTTAAAGTCCCTACATGTTTTTTTGCAGTCTATTTATATGTTGTTGTAGTTGCTCTTCTGATGTTGATATTATTGCTTGATCGTCTGCAAAAAAGAAGTTCACTCTGGAGGTTGTTTAGGTTGTTTTCTTCATTGGTGTTGGCAATTGTATATATACAATCGATATATGTGTCGAATTGCAAGGGGATAGAACACACTCTTGTCGCACGCCAGAGTTTTGGCCTATGTGAAATTTATTTGACAACCCTACAGTCGTTCTAACTGCACATTGACTATCTGTATAACTACCACTGCACAAGTTGATTAGGTGTTGTGGAACTCCATATTTTGATAGTATTTTCCATAGTTGTTTGTCTACTTTGTCGAAGGATTTGTCTTGGTCGTCGAATGCGATATACGAATGCTCGTACAATGCTTTGTTGTTTTCAGTTGTTTTTCTAGTATTTGTTTGAGTGCAAATATTGCATATGTACTGCTTTTGTTCTTACGTAATCCCATTTAGGTATTGTTTCGCATGATCTAATATTCTATATTACGATATACATGTAAATATGTGTAACATTGCTCGAAATAATGTATGCTCGTAAGTTCTAGAATTAAGCCTATGTTGAAAATTTACCAGTGTGGCATATAAGGGAAATAGACTACCTCTGTATTTTGAATAATCTATTTTGGTGCCACTTTTCTTCAAAACCTGTATTATTACAGCGTTTTTCAAGTCTTCTGTTGTTTCTTGTGCATTCCATATTGTATTGAACAGCATAGACCTATATAGTCATTTTATCCCTATATTTTTGCAGCTTGATGAATTCGACTTGTATGTTATCGGATCTGGGGTTTTATTTGATGGGGCTATTTGTACGACATCTTCTATTACTATTAGCAATATATTTGGTTCGAACTTTTCCGCTTTATTGTTTACTATGTTATCTTTTACCTTTAAATAAGATGCAGAATAGGACAGGCAAAATCAACATTCAGAAAAATGAAAAAATATACTGTGTAATATGACCTTGTCATTAGAGGTGAGAAAGAGAGTTCTGCAGTGCTATATAACCCCTATACTAACATATGGGTGCGAGTCTTGGACAATAAACAAACTGGAACGTGGGAGATTGGAGGCAACAGAGATGTGGTTCTACAGAAGAATGCTGAGAATACCATGGACTGCCAGAACAACTAATGTAGAGGTGTTAAAAGAGTTAAATGCGAAACGGACCTTAATCAACACTATAAGAAAAAGGCAATCTTCTTTTTTTGGCCACTTCATGAGACAGGCAGGTTTGGAGAACATAATCATAACAGGCAAGATTAAAGTCACCAGAGACAGAGGGCGACATCGTGAGAAAATATTAGACAGTTTGACAACCTGGCACGGCAAAGAAACAACAACGACTTTGATACATAATACTGTGGACAGAGAGCTGTGGAGAGCCATGACCGCCTACACCACCCGGCATGGCACCTGATGATGATGGTGTTATCTTTTAGATTTAGCAATTCTTTAAACAATGTTGCTACCTTCCCAAGATTCTTTTCTGGCATGGTCATTGGTTGTCTTTCCATTTTCATCATTTATTATTTCGGTTTGTAGGCATATTATTTGATTTCTCATAGTTAAGTCTAGCTGTTTGTATTATTCATGTTCCATGTTTCCCATATTCATAATTTTCGTGTAGAATTTCGTTGGTGTTTATTTGTAATATGTATTTAATGATTCCCCAGTAAATACAGATTACAAACCAGCACCAACAAAATTCTACACGAAAATTTATTGTTATGTACTTGATAAAGGCATTTTGACCGAATCACCGATATTTGTGTGTTATTATGTGTGTTACCAGTGATTAGGAAAACTTCAATACCCATTTCCACGTCTCTCCTTTAGATTACATTTTTGTAGTAATTATTAGGCCCTTTATTCTTTTTATCGGTAAAATTTGCCCAGTTACTATACTATGAACATTTATTTATTATTTAACAAATATGAACAATCGTTTAAAATCGGTGAAAATAAATTGATTCATATTTCTGCGTGTCATTGCATATTTGACCATATGTTTCGTTTTCATATTTTGGCAAAAGTCAAAATCGCTGAGGTCCATCATATAGGTACAGTGACTTAGAGATTGACAATCATTTTACTGTGAACATTTGGCTACAGTACTGAGCCATGGAGATGTTACTGATAGCCAGGGGCAAAGTGTCGCATTTTTCACGTTTTAGCGTATTCTGAAAGCTAGACTTAACTATGAGAAATCAAACTGTCATCAGTGTATAGCTTATCCACCCATCTTATATTCGTGAAGTTATTGAAAACATAGTTACATGTAGACAGTAGAATAAGACTTTATGAACATATGCACACACACAAAATGCCACAATTTTTGGGGCATATTGTCTATTGTCTTTCCCCATGTGGTTTGTGATCCACTCTTGCCGTTAAGCGTAGGGGTGATTGGAGCTCGAGCTTGCGTTCTAAAGCCAGATGTGTGGCCTCGGCTGTGCTAGAACCGTGTCTGTACAGGATGTCCCTGACATTTTCTATCCATCTTTTCCGTGGCCTTCCTCTGTCGTTGTACCCTGATCTCATTTGGTTATATGCTTGTGCAGGCAACTTTTCGTGATGCATTCTCATAATGTGGCCAAACCACTTGATCTTTTATCTCTCTATGTAATCTGTACAATATATTATACCTATTCTTTCCCTGATATATTCATTTCGCAATCTGTCAAGCCTGGTGATCCCGGCAGCTTTCCTCAAGTATTTCATCTCACATGTCACTATCTTTCTCTGTAATGTGAAGATGAAAGAGACCAGGTTTGGCACTGGTAACACAGTGTTGGTAGGAATATACTGTAGATCATTTTACTCCTAACGAAAACACAATGAATTGCACAATGAAAAGCCAACTGGCTTGCTCCATGAAATATGCTTGCGCACAAATACTTTTGCGCGCAAATTGTGGCAGGCAAAAAAAGATAATTCAAACAATTATTGCCACTGTAACAGGTCTAGCAAATTGGCCGTTTGTAAAAGTGTGACCAAACCATAGGATAGACCTAGTTTCGTAACTGTAATCTGAAGGAAAAAAACTATTCGGATAAAAAAATTGTTAGTAAGTAACCATATATACTGGTCTTTCCCAGCTTTAGATTGGTATCTGCAACTTCCTAATGACATCGGCATTTTGTTCATACAGTTTGAATGCGACACTTTACCCCAATAAATCTTACCCCAAATCGAGTTGTTACCAACTATCATAAATTATGGCGAAAAACAAAAACAAAGTAGTCTGACAAGATAATGTGCTTTATTGCTTAACAACAAAACATATATTTTTAGCATTTTAAAAACCACGATATTTATGATAACAGCAGGTAGAGTGTCAGAAGTTGAAAATAAAAAAAAACCGAACATAGTGAAAAAATATTACTTGGCAATGTTGAAAATTGACTCGTCCTTTTAACTTAGCCTATCAAACTCCGTCGTGCCAAAAATTGCGTTTGCCCTAGTAACGTGTGCTACCGGAAAAACCCGATGTGACGTTTTACCCTGTGCGACACTGTACCACTGACGACCTAACCAGTGGCGGAGAATGAGCACTGTGAATCCTACCGTTGCTGCAATATCTTGGATCAGTGCATAGATATAAACCTACCTACCTGGTGGTATGAGCGTTATGTTCTGCCCCGGGGTGGGTAGAAATTACACAAACACCCGAGCACAATAATGCCACTACGACAACAGTTATAGGGGTTAACAGTTATCACGATTATCACATTTGACCAACTATTTCCCAGGTCAAATATTTCCTAAATATAGACCCTAATCTGGTTTGCTGTCTCTCGATGTAGTTTGAGCCTTTGAGAGCGTCATTTCTTTTCTGATAAAAATCTGCATTTCTCCGTCGATCTCTTCTGTTGAGATTCAGGGCATAGGTGGCCTACCGTTTTCGTCAAACATCTCGTTTCAAACACTTTGTTCTTTTTCGCTATTGACTTTGTCAATGGACATATTTGACATTGGTAATACAGAGTTCATTGCAAATGGCATTGCATTAATGATATTGTATTAATGCCAGTTAAAAATACTGTTTATCAATTTTGTAGCCATGCATAGGGCCCTATTGATGAGTGTTTGCGTATTTGGACTATTAGCGACAATTGATAAGTTGTAATTGTGTAAAATTGTCACTTCCAATTGTGTGTTCCAGTTCCTGATATCTTGTTTCATTGAGATATGACAACAAACAAGAAGCAGAAATAGATGCAAGATGTAAACGACCTGTCAGGTCATCGGTCAATTAACACCTTTACTACAAAACAAAGATATTACAATAGAAACAAAGAAAGCGCTATTCAACACCATTTTTCTACCAACGTTGTGTTATCACTATCAAACTTGGACATTGGACTCTAGAACAATTCATAAGATTAACACCACTGAAATGAAATGTGTAAGGCATATGATTGGAGTTAGCCTGAGAGAAAAAAATCAGAAATGAAGAACTAAGAAAACAATTAGAGATCACGTCAACATTATAATATATTCAGAAACAACATGTTAAATGGTTTGGCCACATAACCAGAGACAGAGCAAAGTATTATCGATGAAACCCATAACGAACGATACGAAAACAGTAGACCTATTGGACGTCCTCCAAGCCTATTTAATATCTATACAGAAAATATCTTTAGAAATATAGAAGAAATGCCAGGACTCAAGATCAATGGGAAAATAATAAATAACCTTAGATATGCAGATGATTTCTTTTAGCAGAAAGTGAGCATGAATTACAAAGACTAATAGATAAAGTCAATAAATCAAGTAATGAATATGGAATGGATATAAATATCCAAAAAACAAAAACCATGATAATCAGCAAAAACACAGAAGAACAAGAGCTAAACATAAACATACAGGGAGAGAAACTACAAAAAGTAAATAAATATCTTGGACACATATTCACAAATGATGGCAGATTTGAAACAGACGTTAAAAGGAGAATAGGAATGGCTAAAAGACATGAGGAAAATGACATGCCTTCAATGACATGAGGAAAATATTAACATCTAAACAAACTAAAAACAAAGTTAAAAATGAGAATTATAAAATGCTGCATCTATTCTATATTAATGTATGACTCAGAAACATGGACACTAAATAAACAATTAGAAGACAGAATTGATGCCTTTGAGATGTGGGTATATAGAAGAATAGGGAGAACATCATGGAAAGAGAAGAGAACAAATAAAGAGGTGCTAAAGATACTTAATATGAAGAAAGAACTACTAAGAGAAATAAAGATCACACAAATAAAATATTTTGGACACATTAAAAGACATGACACCTTATTGAAGACCTTACTTGAGGGTAAAGTCAAAGGGAAGCGAGCAAGAGGTAGGCAGATATACAAGTGGGAGAGTAACATCACACGATGGACAGGTTACAGTCTAGCATAGTGCACCAAGACAAGAGACAAGGGATGTTGGAGATCCGTTGCAGGCAACCTTCATTGCGGAGACGGCACTTAACACTTTGCTGACCAATTTCGACGATAGTCGAATTTCCGGTACTGGACCTTGGAGACCAAATTCGACGATCGTCGAATTTGCTATGATGCATCAGAAAAATGGGAATACCCATTGCAATAATCTGCTAAAAATAGTGTTTCCGGGAAATTATGTTCTGTCAAAATGGCGGCATGTCGCGAATAACGATATAGACTTAGTAAGTGAGTTTTTATCAAGAAATATCGGAGTTTTCGAAGGAAATATTGTATGATATATAGAAATTAATGTAAATCTAGGCCTAACATTATGATAAATAGCATTTTGCACTTGAAATAAGTCTGGAGCTTTCAAATTCATTCAGAAAGTGCAAGCAGCTGTTACAACACATAGAAAGTGTTACATCACGGCTTTCTTGCGCTAGATCAATTTTATACGAATTTAGACGGCGATGTCAATGTATACAATTCTGCGTGCATCCTCGGTAATGGCGGACAAGTACGCTCTGAATCGCTGGTCAGCAAAGTGTTAATGATGATAATTGGACGCCCTCGTAAAAAGTGGATAAAAAGTGTATTAAAGACACTCAGAAATATATCAGCAGAGGAGGCAAAAAGAAGGGCAAAGACCGTACACTAACTCTCCTCTCAACACCGAAAGGTATATGCCACTATATGAGGACTGAAAGAAGAAGATGAAGATATCTTGTTTCGACCTCTTAATTTAATTTATCCTATTAACTATTTATCCTATTGTACATCACAAACAATAATTTGCATACATACCTTCTCACTGTCATATTGTGATATATGAAAGATATATCGATATATTTTTCGTATATTCTGAAAAATGTAAGTATTATCTAGCAATAAGCCCCTATAGCTTTCATGAACAGCATTAGAAAATCAACACACTTTTGTAAGGACTGAGGCTGTTTCAATTATTGGAATTTCCGATTATATTCTAATATGCAAGGGAAAATACCGTTTTAATCATACGGGAATTCCCTTTTTAGTGTTCCACCCGTCGGTCTTCTGAGTTCGTTCTTAAACTCCTGCATATTAGCAGGATATAGTCCAGAGAAAGAATGCGCACTGCCCCAACCGGTGGTATTATCAATCAAGTATCGTGCCTAGTGGTGTAGCCGATCATGTTTCTCCACAGCTTTATCTAGTGTGCTTTTAATATGTTTAATTCATGACATTGTATCGTGCCACAGTGACAACTCATCTATAGCTATACAGCAGCCTCTACATCTTCCTACAGAACTACCGAGGGCACAACTGACTCATCTGAAATAACAACAGGCGTCAGACAAAACTTCGTAATATCAGCCATTCTGTTCGTAACATACATAGACATGATAGCTAAAGAAGCAGACACAAGAAACGAATCCACCACCGTAGAGACACTCAATGAGGAACACAACTCACTAAACGAACTGCTTTTTGCATTCAAAGTTTAATATACGAATCTGAAAATGAATTACAGGGACATAAATCTGCTCAATAAACATACGAACAAAGCAAAACACCAAGACAGTTGAATATATCTGCCAATGATAAAAACTAAAGCAGGTCTCAGAGTTTAAATATTTAGGAAATGTCTTTACAGAGGATGACACATTCGATAGAGAGATTGAAAAGAAATGTCTGAAATCCAATGCTGTGATTTACCAACTGTTGCCAACACTCTCATACTTATCTACATGACGACAAAATTACACGTAATGAACATCATTTTTATACCATTTCTTTGGTTATTGTCAAACACATTCCCTTGACAAAGACACTAGCGAAGAATATCACAGTGAAATTAGACGTTTGAGGAAAGCTATAAAGGTCAAACAGGAGAGACGGGCGAAGAAAATGAAGATATCAGGAAAGAGTCATGTTAAGACTACATCAAAAGACAGCAAACCAGGTGATTTGGCCATCTCATGAGAATGGAACCAACGCAAACAATCCTTTGTGCATACACTAGCAGAAGATCGGGTTACAATTTACCAGAAAGATCTTCTTCTTCAGCGTTCATTCTCAAACTCCCGCTGGATATCTCTTGTAACAGGACATTGGTCCTACTAGATTTCCAGCAGGATGTAGTCCAGAGAATGGAAATGCGTTGTGTCGCCGTTTTATTTGGGCCAATGGCCCAACAAATCCATCTTCGGCGGCACAAGAAAGATCAAAAACTAGATGAGTGAAAACAATCGAGGGCACAGCCGACTCATTTGAAATAACAACAGTCGTCAGACAAAACTACGTAATATCACCTTAAAATAGACATGGGATGGCCAAGTACTTGGCTGCGTTGAATCCATATTTGTTCTGTGAAATTAAAATTGTTCCAATATCTGCATAAATATATATATATATATATATATATATATATATATATATATAAAGTGACATTCTTTCAAGAACGTTGTCTTAATCGTGGATACTCTGAACTCCTCTCTGTCACGGGCAAGCTGACTTGCATTGGCCAGAGACATGTGTATAGGGTCCTACATTCTTTGAAATCGCTGGTCCATTGTGAAGACCATCTTAGTCTTCCTCTTCTTATCTTGCCTGGTACTCTCGCCCCCCCCCCCGAATCAACTTTTCGATACGATCATGTCTCTTTAAGTGTCCAAAATACTGTAGCTTCCTTCTTATGATAGTATTTAGAAGCCACCCTTCATTTAGTTTCAGTAATTTGTATGTTCTTTTTCTCTGTCCGTGATATTTGTTGGATCTTTATGTAGCACTTCATTGTAAATGAATTTATTCCTTTGGATATTGTCTTGTTTAAAGTCTCGCATCCATATGTTGCCACTGGGAAAAGTCATGATCTTAAAAGGGTTACGTCAGTGTTGTTATTACTACTTCGCCACATCAAATTGAGTTGTTCCAAGATACATGACTTTATTCTTTTGATTTAATTTGGTATCATCGACATTAATACTTCTTCTTCTGCGTTCATTCTCAAACTCCAACTGGATCTAGCTGGATCACGGTCCTGCTAGATTTCCAGCAGGATGTAGTCCAGAAAATGGAAATGCGTTGTGTCGCCGTTTTATTTGCGTCAATGACCCGACACATCCGTCTTCGGCGGGAACATTAATACTACATCTTGATGGTGTATATTTCTTTGAAACAACCATTGCTGCTGATTTCTTCTTGTTTAGACAGACTTTGTTTTCACTTTCTTCTACTGCCATGGGTAAAAGGTTTGCTTCTTGTAATTAGTACTGTCATCATCATCAGGTGCCATGCCGGGTGGCGTAGGCGGTCATGGCTCTCCACAGCTCTCTGTCCACAGTATTATGTATCAAAGTCGTTGTTGTTTCTTTGCTGTGCCAGGTTGTCAAACTGTCTAATATTTTCTCACGTTGTCGCCCTCTGTCTCTGGTGCCTTCAATCTTGCCTGTTGTGATTATGTTCTCTAAACCTGCCTGTCTCATGAAGTGGCCAAAAAAATTAAAAAATTAGTACTGTACTCTCATCAAATTTAAGAATATTCAGATTGTAACATCCAACAGTTATTAATATTATTCCTGGCATATATTCTATATTTCGCATACTATTTTCTGTATCAATATAAGGTAATACTGCTGTGAAACGGAACAACAATAGTGCTTACTAGAACACAGGTTTTTGAAGTTTCACTTGAACACAACAGACGGAATATCACTTAGGGGTTATGAGGTATAAAGACAAAACAATACAAATGACAATACACAAGACATTTTCAACGTTTGAAACCTTTAGGTCTTTCTCAAGAATATATAAAACAAACAGCGAAAAACAATGTTATCACCACTGAGACACCAGATACACTATTGACATATAAACAATACGAAGTTCAAGGTGACAATAATGTATATGGAAACATGTAGTCATGGAAGTGGGTTTTGTTGAAAATTGGACGGAATATGATAACAGATAGAACAAATTATCCAATACAACATGGACATCAATACAATAGGGATCACACCAACACACATTTAAACAAATGAATGTTCGGAGTTGAGTCTCAAAAGCTTGAGGGTACCAAACTAACAAATACATTGATTTTCAAGAGCGTACCTAGATCTGTCATCAGTAGTGCAAGATCTGAGGACAGTCACCTGGTATCGAAGGCACGATGATGACCATCACAATTGAAATAAATGGCGACAGGGGTAGTTTCTCTGTGTTTTATGGCATTAAGATGCATATAGAAACGGTCACTCAATCGTATGCTCGTTTCACCTATATACTTCTTGTAGCAACATTTTCATTTGACAACGTAAATGGCATTACGGGATACATATGTAAATGCCTCATTGATAGTGAAAGTGGCCTTAGGAAATGAAACAGAGCGGATTTGCACTACATAGGGACATGCGGAGCAAAGACCTCGTCCTTCGTGCGTGTGATCTTTATTGGTGACACTTGGAACAAGTGGATTAAGAAAGTAATGACACATGTTGAATGTTGTTTTCCGAGGATATATATCAGTGGTTCAGTTTGAAGAAACTCTATGCCTGACACTGCTGGCAGTGAAAAGTCGAAGTCTCAAGTTCAAGTTTTATGTGTAACCTTCTGATATTGATCACAATTCCTGGAACCTTCATACTTATTTTTCATACCTACACTCTGATGTGTCACACATGAAACAATACATAAACATACATATGCTATCAACTAGTTAGTAAGCAGCATTGTTAAGGTAGAAAGACCATTAGTGTGCGTCGACATGGATCGATTTTTGCTTGTCACACTTAGATTTTATACGAATAATTTGGGAATATATGCTTATCTGTTTCTACAGCCAGGAATTACGACCGATGAAACGTATAATTCCTCTGTATAGTTGGAGGTGGTGGTAGAGGGTGTTAAAGAGTGTTTTTTCCATGTCTAAATGACGTCAACTCCCTGCTGTATGAAATGCTTTGAGAACTCTTCTACTCGGAGGATCCTATGTGAATATGTAGAAGGCACGTTCCAACATTTAGTATACAGATATTTTACCGTTGAACACACATCCCATATACACTACATAGCTGCATAACTTCAATACGGCCAAGGGTTAATGGTCGATATTACGCAGTTGCATAGATGATTACAGAAGATCTAACACTCATGCGTAGCTTCTTGCTGGAAGTGTTAGTGTAAAAGCGGACGCTCTGTCAGGCTGCCCTAATCTAGGAAGTTGAAGAACAGAATTCATAGTTCCCGCAGGCAGAACAGTATTATGCTTGATAACAATCTTACGGCAACTGAACATTGCCTTGAACCCGCTACGAAAGTTTCTGTTGTATACTATATTCAGGAGAAAATTGTAGGCTGTACTGAAGACAGACAAAGCGATCCTCAACATGTTGACTGGGCTGTCTGCATCCACAACATTGCTAGTCCCAGACGCTTTCTGAGGAGAAATGGACTAAGATTTTATACAAAAATTTCCACTCAGCTACGAAATAGTTAACAGATAATCAGTATAACAATTCGTTTTAGCAGAAAAAAAACTGTCATTATCTATAGACTCATGAAATAATTTTGCTATAATAATGGTGCTCGCCCATCACAAGTTAGGCGACATTTTGTTTATGCAACTTTTAAAACATTTAGTTTGAACTTTGTCTTGTTTTGTCTATGGGTTCGTATATTTCTCAAAAAGTCAGATAAATACCAGAAATTAAATGAACTAAGTTAGCAGGGAATGCTTGCTTAAGCTGCGCTTGATCTCTACGTGTTTTTCTAGTTACTTTAGAGTAATCTCCAATAAAGACCTTTCAACTTAATTAATTAGAGCCCTATTCGTTACTTTTTTAAATTATCTTTGGCTTTCGGTTGGTCACTGCTTACATACTTGGTATCGCCTGCCAAAAATAGCCATGGCTCCAAATATAGCGATCAACCGAAACCCAACAAGGGTCCCCCTTCTGATCACGTGACAATTCTTGTAAAAAGGTCTTATTGGAGACGGTCGTGGTGGAGACTCGAATATTCAGTCTCTTCATTCTCGCACAATTCCTGAAATAGTCCTGAGTTGAACCGTGACCCTTGACAGAATTGTAAGGCCTAACTGCAAAAAGTAAACAGGCCATTATTCCGTAAGTTTTTGATTATATTTACGCTTTTCATTGCCTACTATTTATATGCTTGGAATAACCTTACCTATTTTTGGCATGCGGTTCCAAGTATATAAATATTGACCAACGGAAAATATTGGAATAATCAAGAAAAGGCAGGAATGAAGACCTAATTAATTCAGAGAACAGGTCTTCTATTGCCGTTCGGTGGCGGTTGAATTCATGATTTTTGACGATATTGATTTCGTCACTCACAAAAGCTTCCACCACAGGTTACATACATTTTACAACCAAAGACTGACAAAGGATTGTATAGTGGATAGCTTTAACTTTTATTTCTTCACTATAATAAAGGCTGCGAACCCATTGAGATGACCTAATCTAGCTAGGACGAATCTTATACAGTTTTGTGGAGTCATCAGGTAACACTATTTAATTATTCCAGTGATTTTCATTGGTCACTTTGTGAATACTTTGTGTCGACAGACGATGAAATTCAGGAAAATGTCAAACAGCGTCACTTTTGAAAGTTGATTTTCGATGAGTCCTATAATTTACGAGAGACTAGACTGAAACACAAATATATAGTTATCCCACACCAAATTGATAGCAAATTAATATAAGTAGTTATTATCGCAAAAGCTAAACCAAAAAAAAATACATTTTCTCAACATTTGCAGAAATCCTTTTTTGTGAATACATACCATCTTCTATGTATCATTTCAAACATCATTATCTGATCAAGCTGTATAGCAAGATATTGACTCGTTCACATTTTCTCATTCTTTCTTTTCGCTTCATACCCCTTTGTGCTTTGCAGCATCAAGCGTTTTATAGAGAAGTCTTTGTCTTAATCCACATATATTTATTGTTCCGAATGTGGTTGTTTATTTACGTTTGATGAATGTCGTCTTCTGAGAACGTTTCATATTTCCTACGAGCATTTTTAGTTTTTAGTTCTACACTGCGTTTTGCTACACAAGTCACAATGTTATTTCAGTCTCCGAATGGTTCAACCGTGTTGTAATCTATCATATTCAGAATAGAAGCGCATATTCCATTTAGAAAGCACTGAAACACCGAACTTTACTTTCTTTTTGGCAAGCAGGATAGCAACAGCCATTAACCGGAAGGAATTATATCATTTGAGATCAATAAGAAAGATGAACGTGGTCATATGAGCAAGCGAAGAAGAAGTGAAATCTTTTATCAAGGGAGAGCTGATATATTGCTGACGTCAATAAATACCAATCAATCAATCAATGAAGTGCAATGCCAAGTGAAGTTGGCGATAATGTTTCTCCACAAATATCTATCTCTTGTGGTGTTAATAAGTTCAGTTAGTGACTTCTTTTTGTACCACAGTGACAACGCATCCAGAAATTGATATCTTTGTCTATCTTTGTCTCTTCTCCCTTTGATCTTTCCGGTGGATACTAAATGTTCAAGTTTTACTTTTCACATCACATGCCCAAAAATTCTTGACTGTCTAAAAATCTTGAACTACCTACACACCATTATAAATAAAATACAAACAACATCCAAAGTGTCAGAGGACATCCGACAAATTGGAAACTGCTGTAGTAACTGCAATTAGAAGTTATAAGACTAAGACTAATTTAAACTATTGTTTAATATGTCTAAAAATACAACTAATCAATAATGAAAATAAAGTATTATAAATGAAAAAAACAACAACAAAGGAACGACGATTTTTCCAAGTTACGGTCCAATTGATACCTTTATTAAAAATAAGCCACGAACTATAGTGAAATAAAAACATACATCGGAAACAATATTAATACACGGGAACCGTCTCATCAACGCCCTGGTGCATTCATGGTTAGCAACAGTGCTCATTTAAATTTTGCTTATCAATTCACCACTGACAGTAAAAAATAAACAAAGTGGTTCTGGGAGGGGAGGGGGTGGGGTGCTTTGAACAAAGAAAGAGGAATAGCTGTGTGAAAAGAAGTTGGTGATTGTCAAACCTAATGAAGTGAATGCTTCACGTCAATGATGTTAACTGTACAGAAACCACATAATTTAGCACAGACAGACATATGCATACGTACAGACAGACATACACATGCATACAAAAACAGTGCATGCTTATAATAAAACAATGACATATATAGTGGTGGAATCTGAACATAAATATCATTATTTAAAATAGTGGGAGTGGGGTCTGAAAAAGTCTCGTATATATACTGTCATGTGACGTATTCCTTCCAGAACGTTGTCTTCCCAATGAACTCTCGGAACTTCTCTCTGTCTTGGACGATGTGGCTTGCATTTTCTAGCGATGTATTAATGTTATCTTTAATGTCGTCAGTCCATCGACTTCTTGGTCTATATATATACATATAATATATATTAAATAATATATATATATATATATATATATATATATATATATATATATATATATATATATATATATATATATATATATATATACATATACATATATTAGGAAGGCGCAGTCGTATTGTGTGCTGGTAACATGTATAAAACAGGAGACGTTTATGGTAGTAACGCTACAACAGTAAGAAACTTAAACAACAATGATAACGTACAGCTACTTACCTCTAAAATAAGTAAAATGAAGTATGGCAGCCAAGAAATAGCAAAGAGGGTTGCCACCAAAATCAGCATCTTCACAACATTCATTCGACCTTTCAAGAGTGCGCGTGCTGTCACAGATTCATTCCCTGAGCAGCGTTTATACATACCACGAGACCGGAAGAACATGAGTATACTAAAAAATAATTGGATTATTATATACAACCAATACAAAAGTTGTAATATAGCAGTGAAAATAATCAACATTTCCTGATCGAAGGAATTTATTAGATAACCCATTCTATTCATCATCATCATCATCATCACCAAGTGGATAGGTTCCCAAACGTTTTTGAGGCCTTCGCCAACTTCACTTTATAGGTCATAAGTTTTGAACCCCCCCTCCACCCACCACCTCACAATAGAACAGAATGCCGCGTTAATATCGTTTGATATTTCCGACGCAAATAGCAACTAATGATACATTACTGCTTATGACGTTACATTATTAAAATGTAGTGGTCAATATGTGCTCCATCTTGAACACAGTTATTGTTATCCCAATTTTGACTATTAAATACCTGTGTTTAAAGATTGTAAAGTCTATGGTCGAATAACGTTATACCGCCGAAGACAGATGTGTCGGGCTATTGGCGCAAATAAAACGGAGACACAACGCATTTTCATTCTCTGGACTTCATCCAGCCGTAAATTTTGTAGGACCATTGTCCTGCTATAAGAGAGAACCAACGGGAGTTTAAGAATGAACGCTGAAGAAGAAGAAGAATAACGTTATGCACAGTTTCATACAAGGGTTTAAATATGAAAATTGAGAATACATATTAAGAGAATGTATTACATAAAGAAAGGAGATCTTTAACTATGTATCGACTATATTATAGTAGCACTAATTAGTCAAGCCAACAAAATACTACTACCGATCATAATGAAAATACAGTATCCAACACAAATTAGAAACTGAAATTTATGAAGTTCAAGCCAGTTTTCGAGCAGAAAGAGAAACAATAGTCAACATATTCAACGCGTGGAACATAATTGAGAAATGTAGAGAATACAGCTTAGACCTACATATGTGTTTCATAAACTACACTAAGGCGTTTTATTGTGTTAAACATTACTATGGTCCATTATAGGAGACATGAGTTTCTCCAAACATCTAATACATCTTATTAAAACACTATATCACGAACAATTAGCAGCAGTCAGAATGGAGAAATATCTGAATGGTTTTCTGTTCAAAGTAGAGTGATACAGGGGAGCATTCTATTCCATTAACTTTTTAAACATTTATATATCTATTCGCTAAACCCTTTGTTGCCTTTCTGCGTCAGGGGTAGAGGAGTTTTCTGAAGACGGCCCTCTTGTGTGCTGAGTATATTGTGGAATTTGTCGCCACTTTTACTTTGGTTGTCCATTGTTTTCGTGGTGGGTCTCTAGGGTTGCCTTTAACTGTATCTGTGTAGCATAGTTTTATGTGGTATGTTGTCTGGTGGTAGTCTGCTGATGTGTGCAAACCATTTGATCTGTTGTCTCTTAATATATTCCAAGATTGGGGCGGTGCCAGGTTTTTTGTCCAATGTTCTCATTCCTACTCTGTCTCATAGCGAAATTCCTATGTTTCTGCGTAAGCATGTCATTTCAGCTGTCACATGTTTACGACTGTCTTGTGCTGTTGTTGTCCATGTTTGACATTGGTAACAAAGGGATGGCATAATAATCGTTATGAGTAGTGTTATTTTGGTGTTTACATCTGCATTTTTGTTTCTGAAGATTGATGTAATTTGCCCAATTACTTGGCATGCTTTACTACATCTATTGTGTATTTATTTGCTGCTCGTGCCGTTGGTTGGTTGGTTGGTTGCTGATCTAGCGATCCATGGGCTCATGACCTTGACCTAATGCCATTAAATGACATTATATTGCTGGGAAGTCTGTGGATTTTCGGCCCACCCCGGGACAGAGCCAGAGAAAAACTATCACACCTCCAGGAAGGTAGGTTTCTACCTATGCACTGCTCCTAGCCACTGTATCCAAGATAGGGTTCACTGTGCTCATTCCCCGCCACCAATTGACTACTGGTTATGCCGAGCTTCTCTATTGCTCTAAGCATGCAACCAAATGTTCAAGTCAAAAGGATTGTCACGTCATGAGTCACTGTGCCTCTATGATTGGTTTCAGCCATAGGAAAAAAAAGTGCTGTCAGTTTCCTCCTGCCCAGTGCTGCACAGTACATCTATGGCTCCCTCCCAACCACAGAGGGTGCATACATATATATTCAGGTAAACATGAAACACATTTCAACAACAAAATAAAAGTATAATTGTATAGATGACGTGCCATGAAGCTTCTCTAAGAAGGTAACCTCAATATAACGGCATGTCATCCACTATGGTTTTCTGTTGCATGGGTGGTTTGTCTAGTGGGCCATTGGTGAAACCCACAGACGCAACCACATGCGTCTGCTCGTGCCGTCTGTTATTATATTACGTCCTAATTATATGAGTTCTGTAACCTGATTAAATCTGTCGTTTCCAATATATATATATATATTGGTGTTTCTTTCTGTTCTTCCTATCTTTATGACTTCGGTCTGTTCTATATTTATCTTCATATTAAAGGTATGGCATGTTTGATGTAATCTATCTATTTGTGTTTGTAGTTGCTCTTTTGATAATGTCACCAGTGCTTGGTCATCTGCAAATAGTAGTTCTGACATATGCTCTGACATAGGCGTATAAGGTATTGGGGAAATCCATATGTCTATAATGTTATCCATAGTTGTGCTGTATCCACTCTCTCAAAAGCTTTCTCTTGGTCCACGAAAGCCAAATATAAATCTTGGTTATGTTCTATTCAGTGTAGAGCAGAAACAACATAGGAGTTGTGGCGTCTGGGGTAGAAGAGTTGTCCGAAGATGACCTTCTTGTATGCTGTTTATATGTTTGTTCCTGTGTCTTCTTTGATTTCTATGATCCATCTTTTACATTATCTACCTCTGGCTTTATAGCCATGATGTCTATGTGGCATGCTGTCTGTTAGTAGTCTGGAAGTACGTGAGAACCACTTGATCTGTTGATTTTTTTTATATGGTCCAATACTTGTATTGTTTTGGTTATCTGTCTGATGTTATCGTTTTTAATTCTATCTCTAAATGGCACTTCGAGTATTCTTGATAGATATGTCATTTCTGCCGTCACTATTTTGCGTTTGTCTTTTGTGCTGTCATTGTTCAGGTTTGACACTGGTAGCACAGTGATGGAATAATACTAGTCTTGTATAATGAAACTTTAATGCCTATATACTGTTCATAGAAAATGAAAGTAGCAATAACGTCACTAAAATAACCCTTTTAAGATCATGTGTTGTCCCAGTGGCCACGCTCTGATGATCCTGCTCAGTTATATATTATAAGTGAAAAATAACTTTAAATATATTAAATAATCTAGAACTCAATTTACATGAGAAATGATCTAGAACTCAAATTTGGTATATTTCTGCTTAGAATATCATTGAATTGTTGAATGAAATCTGCATAGATAATCTCCATGTGTTGGTAGTATGTACGTAAATGTTACTTTTTGAGAGATCTGATACAGGTGAAAGTATCCACTTATCTTGAAAGCATCATATCATCAAATGGGGAAAAAATACCAAAGAAATCCAACATGGGATAGGTAATTCTCGGCTAAGACATTGTGTAAAGTTAGGATAATTTTGGACAAGGAAATTATATAAGTTAGAATAGATAATTGTGACAAAGAAATTGCAATTGAAAAACTGGCATGAATACAGTTTAAAATGAATGTTCACAAAGTTTCTTCATGGTTGTTAGTCAATAAAATAATAAGTAAGAACAATTTCAGAAAAAATAAAATGTAAAGATAAACTGAGTTATGAACCTGCAACACGGCACACTTTTTCCCCATAAGTGTCGAGCTACTTATTCAGTGACTGACCAGACACAGAAAAACTAGCATCACCTACCACACTTGCTTAGCAGCGATGGTGCTATTTCTCGACCTCCGCTGCAAATTATTCCTGGTACATTACTCTCTTGTGACTGAATGTGACTAATATTTTTTTTTCACGCCACAAATAACCAGTGAACTCGAAACTCGTCTGCTAGTCGGTTGGCGAGTGACATAACACTACACAACTGCGCCTCCAATTGCCCATAATATTGGACATATAAATAATTAAGCATAACCGGCAGAGAAAATTCAGCATTAACAGTAAATATCACCTGCTGTAATTAGCAAGCAAGGTCACCAGAGGTAGGGTATAAGCCATCAGTAGAATTCCCACTCCATTCAGGACAGAGTATGTCTTAGATACACCAGCACTGCCACAGCGAGTGATGTAACTACCGTTGCCTAAGTCTTCTTGGTACTCGGAGTATTCATATCTGGAATACGAATCAACATTTACAGTCATGATACTAGAGAAGTAGAATAACTTCTTAATTATGCATAACTACGTTCATTTTAAGGGAACATTACCTCAATTATAAAAGGGATTTAACAAATCTATCTACCTATGTTCATTCAGCGTCGAATACAGTGCATAGAGCAGGAACCAGTACTCTCCAAAAACAAAGTAAAGAATAAATATACACGGGAGTTTATATTACAAGCTCCATTATTGTGTATGGATAAAAGCTCTGATATAACCCAATTAGACTGACAAACCCAGTTAGTTTGAAAGCAACGTGCCCACCATAAGAGGTATGTTTTACTAAATCAGTGTTCTCTAGTTTTGAGCTATAGGATGCTACCGTGTGTATTTCTTGCATGTTGTTGAGATCAATAGATATGCCCTTTTTGATGGTTGTTCAGCAAAGTGTTTCTTACAACCTTGTTTTCTTTCAGTTGCAATGTGGTACCAATTTTAATTCTCGCAGTAGCAGTCTATTTTTATTCATTCTAAGTAATGTCCGATATACGTCCAGCGTTTTCATATTGTTATTGTCGAAACATATTGCTGTTTGGTGTTTTATCTTAACAGCTACACAATATTACAATATGACACACCTATCTTGATTTCATCATCGCAGCCTCACTATTAATACACGAATCAGTACACGAATAGAAAGTTTGGCTACCATTTTTGGTAAATTATCAAAGATTAATATATAAAACACAAAATTGGCATTGTAGACGAAGATAAAAATCTATCGTAATTGCGTACTCATAATTTTATTATACGGCTCAGAAACATGGCCATTATATTCTAGACATGAGAGAATACTCAATATATCTCATCTTCGCAACATAATGAACATCAAATGGCATAACAAAATCACAAACACAGAGGAACTGCAGTTGCAAAATTCACTAACATCTAAACAAATCACAAACTACTTGAAATAATCACTAACGTCCACACAAACCACAAACTATTTGAAATAATCCACAATAATCAGTAACAACAAACATATAACATAATATCCGTATTAGTTATACAAGGGCCGATATGTCTTCTTGTAAACATGGATAACATATATAGACAATACAATTTTGCTTCGAATAATTGTTTATACAAGTAAATTTAAGTAGGAAGCCAGAGGACAATATTTTAAAATTCCTGAGACCAACGGGAATTGAACCAGTACGTTCAACGGCACCAAATCGCCTAGCAATTATTGAACACGCGTTCTTCAGTACTTGACCAACCGCATATAACTAATACAGATATTATGTTATATGTTTGTTGTTACTGAGGATATTTCAAAACCTGTACGGGATGTTTGTTGTTGTTATAAGTCCTTGTCTCGATCGGTCCGTTCTGGTGACTTAGTGTGCACGGTTTGAATGGCTTGATGAAATCGCATCTTTTTTTAGAGATGCGGTTAGTAAAGTACTGAAGAACTCGTGTTCAATAGTTGCTAGGCGATTTGGTGCCATTGAACGGATTGGTTCAGTTCCCGTTGGTCTCAGGAATTAAAAAAAAAATTGTCCTCTGGCTTCCTACTTAAATGCACTGTTTGAAGGTAATGCTTAGACTTGGGCACTACGAGAAAATTATATGCAGATATACAACTGAGATAGACAAAATAGTATGTCAGAGTGGACCGATAAGACAAAAGACAGAGGATGCTATTATAGCGGAAATTTTGCATTAATATTGCTCAAGTAAGATTGGTTTTTGGACGGCAAGAGTTGGAATCATAAACATGATGTTGGGAGCTATGGAGCACATATGGAGTGAAATTATGTCGATTCATCACCAACAACAAAGCTGGTCAGAAAATTATTAATACAAACATTTAAATAGCTGAGAGAATAGAGAATACTTGAAAAGATAGGAAGAGTATAAATCTGGAGAAAGGAGATAATAATACAGAGAGATTATCATTAGTAACATGAAGCTGGCATGATATCACTATAAATATAGGGTTGACATGATATCATTATAAACATGGAGTTGAAATTGTATCATTGGCAACATCAATTTGACTGAATCTCTCCACCAGTAAAAGATCTTTCAAAAATGTGCATCAAAGCGAATATCAAGTACAGAGGAATGATATGAATTTAAAAAGACAAACGTTGATGTGTGTTCCTTTTGAAGGTTGAAGATGATAATAGTGGACTCGCTGATATATCATTTTCCCATGACCAGATCAGCTCCTTGACGAGACGAGGGCTTAGTCGAGCCATCATAGGTTGTAAACTGAGACTTATCTGGCTCTCCTACAATCGGGCTGGATCACATCCCTGCCTAACAAGTAGCTATGCCGAAGTCAGTTAGATTTGGCCAGAAAGCACAACGAACAACCACAATGTCATGCATTATCGCATATGAAAGGTCTATCTCTGCACTTCGCCATCTAAGCGCTAACCCTGTGATGCTCACCAGGCAGGAATAACACCGTGCCTTATATCTCGATATGGGTTACCCATGCGACTGGAGGTCCTCTTCGATGTCCTTGTAGAGCCAGGAGACTATCTATCTATCTATGTGACTAGTCCTTTACATAATGTTGTCCTCGCTGTAAGTCTCTCCGTTCTGTTCGAGCTGACCAGCTTCTTCTAGCGTCATGATCAGAAGATCTTCTATGTCATACGTGTATTGTAGTCTTGGTCTTTTTCTCATTATCTTTCCTGAAACATTTCCCTCCATGATTAATCCTTCTAAACTACTGTGTCTTTTTATATGTCCAAAATATGTTGGCTAGTTTCTTGGTATTGTATACGTCTCGAATGTTTTCCATTGTTCTTTAAACCGGTTCTGGTCGCTTATCAATGATCAGTACAGTTATCCTTATGCGCCACAAGCCCCATACGGGCCTTTCGAACGCCCGTTTTCGAAGCCGTTGTTGTGAATACGATCTTTAATCTTCTCCACCAGTAGTGGTGTGTACACTGGGGAAGGACGTAAATGACGCGCATCACGTATTCCAGGTACTATCACACATTCCTGTCCTACCCCCCTCCCCTTTTCAGGAGATTCGCAAGAGTAATACCACTTCAAACATTACTAACCAACGAGACACCACTTACTATAACGCACCAGAATGATGTCGGTGTAAATGGCAAAAAATATTGCTTTAGCAAGAAATTAGAATTAGAGAACCGCCTCTTGAATCACCAGGTCACAATTTGCTGCTCACAAGAGACACGCCTCAGAAAATCAGTAAAAAGTAAAATTACATGTTATTAATGCTTTAGAGCTAATCGAGCAGACATAAGAAAAGGAGGAATACGTACGTTAGTCAAAAATGTTAGTACATATAATACATGGATATGAACTATACACGGACGGAGCAGAATACCAGGCCCTTTAGCTCAAGTCCAAAAAGACAGACTTCCATCTACTTAATTAACTATTGTCCAAAATGACCAACGCCTTGCCTTGGACACAGTACCATACAGAGTGTCGATACAATATAGTATTAAAAATGAACACACAGGAGATGTCTGTGCCCTTCCAAGATGGAATTATAAAACAGCAAACTGGGGGTTATTTAAACATCGCAGTTGTTTCTTCTTCTTTCGTTCACTTGAAACATGTCTATATCTGTAGTTCTGTCTCCTGAATAAAACTCACTGTCTTTTGTAGTTCATACAGTGTCCCATGGAGCTTTGATTCCAGTGTTGTTTCCTCTGGCCAATATGTCTGCCTCAGCGTTTCATGCTCAGAACACTCTTGAAGTATATGTTTGGCACTCTGTGCTGCCTGTCTACATGTACACATGGCAGTGTTGCCAATCTTGAACTTTGTATACATGTGACTACGGAGTCGGTTGTGTCCTGTATGAGACGTAGAATTATAACTTGTTCTGATCTGTTCATAGTGTGATAATCATCTTGTGTTGGTGTTTATGGCTTTATTATTGACTTGATCATCTGTTTTTTCTGATGGTAGGTGATTGGTATATCTGGTTGGTTTTCGGCAGCACCGTCCTTAGCCAGTAGATCTGCTTTTTTATTTCCTGGTATTCCACAGTAAGAGGGTATCCACTGCATGGTTACCCTATACTGGTAAGACAATTCACTAAGTAGTTTTTTCAAGTCTGTTAGTTTTCCAGACTGGAGAGCTTGAAGCACTAACCTTGCATCTGTCAGGAATACCACAGGCTGTAGGTAAGAGTTGGAGTTCAGCAGTTTTTTAGCTGCCACACTAATTGCTTGGATTTCTGCATCATAATTATTGCAGAATTTCCCTGTCGGTGATCTGATTGTATCTCTAGACTTGTGTGGATATTCTATATATAAACTTGCACCTCCATTCCTCACTGCATTCTGTGCTGACCCATCTGTGTATACTCTGACCCATATATCTTGTGGATATTCCTCATCAGGGGCTGGAAACTAAGACTGGTCGGGCAGTCCCACTCGAGCTGGACAATAGCCCGGCCCAAGTAATAAGAGTGCTGAAGACGGAGGCAACCAGCCAATTGGCACACAGATAATCAGGATGCCACGCATAAAACACAAAACATCGCAGTAATGTTTCAGCTGGACAAGGAAACTTGATAATATGTGGACATTTTAACAGTCACTCACAGAGTTTGAGTTATGACCACATGGATAAAAAAAGAAGAAATTGAAAACTGGCAAGATGACAAATGTATTTTATAGCTTAATAAGCCAAAAATCCTTCAACAAACTACACAAAGCAAGGAAAACAACTTCCACACCAGACTTAACAATATACTCAGCAGACTTAGCATGGGACATTAACAGAACAACAAGAAAGCAAGTTAGAGGTAGTGACCACCGATCAATCTTCCTTAGTATTAAAAATTAACACACAGGAGATGTATGTGCCCTTCCAAGATGGAATTATAAAACAGCAAACTGGGGGTTATTTAAACATCGCAGTAATGTTGTAGCTGGGCAAATAGATATTGAAGGTAAAAACATAAACACCATAGTCAAAGAGTTCAATAAATATATTTGTCAAGATGCCAAAGAAGCAATACCAAGAGGAGCTCACAAACAGTACAAGCCAAACTGGAGTGAACAACTGCAAGAAGAACTTTAAAAAAGCATGAATACACATGGGAAATAACACTAGCCAGGGACACCACAACAGGCATTAACATGGAAATGTTATATTCCAAAGCGCCAAACTAGATGCTAGAAGAAATAGCTGGGAAGATAAAATAAAATCCGTAAATTTTGAAAAGGATGGAAAACTGGAAACTGGTCACAATCAGCTAAATGATGAGGAAATACGAAGAAGCACAGACATAACACTTTTTTAGTGTTCTTCTGAGCATTGTTTTTGGTCTTCCCTGTTTTCTTTCCCGTCTGGTGTCCACATGAAGACTTGTCGTGGAATTCTGTCTTCCTTCATTCTAAGTATGTGGCCGATGTATGTCCATTTTCTGATCATGTTCGTCACACTCTTTGTTTTATCTCCTCTCTTAGTATGTCGCTTAATTTGAAGTTTTCCAATTAGTATTTGTGATTTTTTTAGGCATGCATAGACACACTGTCCAAATATAGCGAATTGGAAGCTAGCTTTCTATAAACTAAAGATAAATAAACCCACAAGTGTTGATCAAATACCACTGTCATGAGTAAAAATCAAAGGGCAACAGCAGTAAGGAAACAATTAAGACGTCTTAAATGTTAGCAGCTTGACTTTTACTGAAAAATGCCATAAATCTGGAGGGAATCATTTATGGTCCCTCTTGCTAAAATTTGAAAAGATGGAACATCAGCTACTAGCTACAGACCAATAACTCTTACAAGCTGCTTCTGCAAAACATTGGAGCGCATCATAAACTTAAGCCTCAAATTTCTCCAAGAAAGTAGAAAATTCCTTGCACCACAGCAGGCTGGTTTCAGAAAATGTTACTTCACAGAGAATCAAGCTACATACCTCTCACAGGAAACCGAGTATACTCTTCAAGACAAGAAATAAGTATTGGTAGCTGAGTTCAATTTACAGTAGCCTTTGATAACGCATGGAAAGAAGGATTGCTTTAAAAAAAAATAGAAACTACAAGATAAGTGACAAAATGTATTGGTGGACCACAACCTTTCTTCACAATAGAAAAGCCAAAGTGCAGAAATGGCAAGAAAAATAATAAATTATTGATACGCCATGGTGCATCTCATCCGTTCCTTTCCTAACAATTATCAACGATTTAATTAAAGAAATATCTTGTGTAACTAGAGTGGCATTGTTTGCAGATGACTACTTATGTGGTGCACACGTGAGAGCGCTGTGGTTGCTACAAAAATATCTCACAAAATATAATAATATATAATATACAAAATATACAAAAATATATAAATAAAAGAGAGCTATGAACATCTTGACCAATTGGGCGGACAAATGGTGTGTAAGTATCAATATAGAGAAGCCATCAACAGCATTTTTACACTTTCACGAAAACAAAGAGCAGGAAACATCTAGGTAAATAAAATAGCCTTAAAGTTAGATAGATAACCAACCTACGTATCTCGATATAACATTTGATGTAAAAATGATTCACCAAAGTAGAAACAAAAGCTAGAAGGAAGATAGCGATACCAAGGAAACTAAATGGGACGGCTTGGGGAGCTAATGAAAGAATTCTTAAAAACGTATATCAACAAGTTATTCGACCACGACTATTCAATAGGCTGGCTTTTAAACACCATATTAAGAAGGAAATTATATTTTTTTTCGACCATGTGAAGAGACACAATGGCATGGAAAGCGTGTTTTTGAAGAGGTTAATAGAAGGTACTAGAGGCAGAGGCCGACCAAGGCGTCGTTGGACAAAAGATATTCAGGAAAGCATGAATGAATATCACTAGAGGAAGCAGGACAACTTGCCAAAGACTTCGGGGATTTCAGGAGATTCATAAGGAAGAATACGTTCTGGAGAGAATACGTCACATGACACATATATTCGAACACACCTAGAATATGGATCTACTGCATGTTCAGCATTTAACACCACTTTACAGGACCTGGATAGAGCAAAAACCAATCTATTTGAATCATTATAGGATCCATGATATCTACACCAATCATAGAAATGCAGAAGGAATGCAGTCATTGAAAGAGTGCAGGGATACCAAAGTTGATACATGAAGAAAAATTACTTTCCTACCATAGCCACTGAATGAAAGAAAATATTCCATAATTTGTCATTAAAAGTGTTTAAAGCAGTTTTGTACACTAGGTCAAGTGTCTACATAGACAGCTATCGGATCTTCCAGAGGTAACAGTACCAACTAATACACACCCCATGGGATAAACAGACATACCTACCAGTGACCTACAAGTTTCTACGTAGACAGCTATCGGATCTTCCAGAGGTAACTTCAAGTATTACCAGAGGTAACTTCAGAGCCATGAAACTGTGTTCGTAATCATATCAACTTCAGATGTAATCTCGTAGTTAACAAATAAAGTGATATAAATAATGAAAAACTATAGTACTTACATTGTAGGTACACATAATGCTAATGATAGACACCAGATGATTGGAATTGCCCAAATAGCTTGCGATAAAGTGGTCTTTTGTTCACTTATAACGACTATCGCCCGTTTTCGTTCGAAGGACATTGCCACCATGGAGTAAATAGATGCGATGATGCACAGCAGGGGGCTAAAGTTGACCAGCCGACACGAGAAGTTACCTGTTGTAAAAATACACAAAATAAATTGTTAATGTGTATTATCCATATATGCTAAATTATGTGCTCTTCTTCGACAGCCAAGTTCAAATTCAGAAATCGGGAAGTGTTTTGTAACAGTGGAGTTGTGTTATGGAGTTTCTAATGATTATTGAATGATCAAGCAACAAGTTCCTTCTCTCCAAGGAGAGCTTTGAGCATTCTAGCAATATGTATTATCCTGTTTATAAGCTTTAGAATAATTCCAACAATTTAATACTTGTTGATATTTTTGTCGATTCTGATACACATAAGGATTTGTTCAGTGTGCCACAAAGGCAAAGAGCGCTGAAGATAATTTACAGCCAATCTTCGTTGCTGATAGTGCCCATAATCTGATCTAATATGTATCTGATGTTCTGCTCTTAGTTGCAAGATGTTACGTTGCTCACTGTGCTGTAAATTTGTTGATGCTGTTGTCATTCTTGCTAGCATTTCTATCCATGGACACGCTCTACGATCCACCTCTGCTGCCAAGAAAAAGTTCATAAATATCAGCAACCAACACTTCCCAGCACTTTTGTTTTTAGAGGACATGAGCCCATGGACCACTGGACCAGCAACCGTTCATTAATATGTAAGTGTTTTGTCACTATTGTGTGGTGCCGTACAGAGTTGTTAATGATTGGTAGTCTCATTTCTCATAGATTGGTAGTCTCATTTCTCATAGAAATGGTAGTATCATTTATCCATCGGTACAGCTATAGGTCTTTGAGGTTGTAAAACTACATTTGTCTATATTGTTATTTTACCAATTTTAATAGCAACACTATACCATACTATGCATGTGGAAGGAGGCGTCTTCAAGTCGACTGTCTCATCTTATAGATCAAAGGGACACATAAGCCACGCTAAAGTAAGATGTGTTAAACCAAAATGTGTGTATATCACAGCCACGCTGTTAAACAAAAAACAATGCGTTCCGTTGTCCGGACTATTTCCTGCTAAACAGCAAGAGTTGGTGAATGAACGCACACAAAGATTAGAGAATGCATGCGTGCTATTGTATGAGATTCCTAGTTTGTTCATTCGTGACAATTGTATTCATGTGTGCTTTTCAGATTCTATCTATCTATACGCTGTGTCCCTTGTTTGCCTTACGGCGTCAGGGGTGAAAGAGTTCTTGTAAGATGACCTTCTAGTGTGCTGTTTGTAAGCTTGTTCCTGTGGCTTCTTTCATTTCTGTGATCCATCTTTTACATAGTCTGCCTCTGGCTTTATAGCCGTGATGTCTGTGTGTCATGGCCATTTGTGGCATGTTATTTGTTGGTATTCTGGAAGCGTGTGAAAACCACTTGATCTGTTGTCTTGTAGTGTGTTCCAATACTGGTATTGTTTTGGTTATCTGTCTGATGTTATCGTTTCTAATTCTATCTCTTAATGACACTCCGAGTATTCTTCGTAGACATACCATTTCTGCTGTCACTATTTTTCATTTGTCTTTTATGTCATTGTCCAGGTTTGGCTCTGGCAGCAAAGTGATGGAATAATAATAGTCTAGTATTATGCAACTTTATGTTTACATTTTTTTTTCTTGAAACTACGTGTCATATTTGTTGTATGAGTTGTCACTGTGGCACAAAAATAAGTAACCAACTCAACTTATTAACAACACAAGAGACAGAGCGTCTCGAGGAGAAGCATGATCGCCTACGCTACTCGGCATGGTACTCGACTGATGCTTGATAATAGAATATATTCATAAGGACATAAATAAACAAACACATACACATATATAATTATTACAACTCTTTCTATTTATTCATAACAATATATAACACTTTCTTCGTAATAGAAAAGTTGAATACTGTATAATCTCAGAGTTGCAGCCTTGTCCAATTTTATCTTTTACGTTGTCTTCGTAATTGTGTTCTAAATGCTTCTATATACAATTGTCTGTTGCAGCCAACCTTCGTTACGAAGACGACACTTGATAATGATGATACAATGTCTATAAGGATCTTTTAGCTTCAATTATTTATGGCTAAAGAGAAAACTTACAGACATGACACTGCTTCGTCTTGTTCTTCTTCTAACCAGTCTGTAGATGACGCTTTTGAGTAAATAAAACCACTTCACTGAACATGAACCATAGAGGTTCGGTCTCGTTTAGTTAAATAAAGGTTCCCGGTGTTATGAAAACCTAATAATAGCTTCGGTGGCTATTCATATTTATTTTTATTTTTTTAAGCCAGGAACGCGTGTGCAGCTGTGTAACTGTTGAATCAACTACTCGAGGAATTGATAATCTTATCTTGTTTAGAACAAATTTACACCTTCGTAATGGTAGAATATTGTAGTCCTGTTTTAACAACAAGTGTTTGTCTTCGCAATGAAGATTGGCTGAAGCAGATCTCCAAAATCCCCTCTTTCTTGTCTTGGTGGTGTACTCTGCTAGACTGTAACCTGTCCATCTCGTGATGTTACTCTCCCACTTGTATATCTGCCTACCTCTTGGTCGCCACCCTTCGACTTTACTCTCAAGTAAGGTCTTCAACAAGGTGTCATGTCTAAATGTTTCTATATACACTTGTCTGTTGCAGCCAACCTTCGTTGCGAAGACGACACTTGATAATGATGATACAATTGTCTATAAGGATCTTTTAGCTTCAATTATTTATGGCTAATGAGAAAACCTACAGACATGGCACTGTATCTTCTCATTCTGCTTCTTCTTGTTCAAATAAGAATATTTTATTGACTTGATCTTTATTTCCTTTAATAATTCTTTCTTCATACTAAGTTTTATTAGAACTTCTTTGTTTAAGCCCATGAACTATTTTAGTCGCTTTTCACATGTGATCTCTTGGCAAAATTCGTCCCATTTTGTCGCCTTTGCAATATCTTTGAATGTTTGAACCGTTATTTTTCTTCCGTTTCCATTGTGCGATCTTGACGGGCTGAGCTGCCACATTTTCCCTTGCTCTCTGCAATAGTGCTACTACTTTCCGTTTCTCGCTCCACGCCATTTTAATCTCCCCGTTCATTGAGGGGGGGGGGGGGGGGGCTTATCCTAAACCTGATTTCCCACTTCTTGAATCCTACGTTTTTGTCTTGTCGAATTCTGCTTACAACATCCGCTCCTCTGCGATCATATTTAAAAGAATTAACATTTGGCCTGATCTGCTTACTTCTGTCATTTTTCACGAGCATAACACATGTGAGGTGGTCACTGCTATGATGACCAGCACATTCCATTTGCAAATAGCCATATAAGCCGATGACACTAATGTCAGGTCGATAACACTAACATCATCACCATCTATATTTGCCATTCTTGTTATACGACCATCATTAATGCACACCATATCCGCATCTGTGAGGACCCCCTCAAGCTCTCTTCCCTGTTTGGTAGAAGCATTGTTTCCCCATGATGTACCTTTCGCATTGAAGTCACCGTAAAAAAGGATCTTCTTTTACTGTTCCATTATCTTCCCTAAGATTTTCCAACCCTGCAGATAAACGTTCGTGTTGCAGGCATATGCGTTAACAATCACGAATAGGTGCTGGACCCACCCTGCATGTAACTGGATATTGTAACTTTCCCACTTGGATATATCGACCTTGCATATACACTAATACACCCTCGCGTACCAACAGGTTGAAAACAGTTAATTTATTTTCGTGCCGGGACACGTGAGTGTTTGAGGCAATGAAAAAACAGAATAACTGGCGTCATGCACCAGTGTGGCACCGGGCGATGGGGTAATGGATCGAGCTGACGTTTTAAGTCCATAAGAGATATAGCACACGAGTGTGAGACTAGTATGGATGATGATTTCTTTTCAATGGCCAGGATTAAAGATCAGGGTTTGAAATGCGGTGTGCTAGAAGTGAACATTTTGGAGGGCGCAGAAAATGATGGTCAACCAGCAGAGGACCGGTACTGTCAGCAGAAGTGTAATGGCGGATACACTCAGGGAGAGGTCGGAGCGGCTATCGATGTGTCTAGTTTGCAGTGATGATGATCCGACGACTAACTCACTATCTTTGCTTGTTTTCTTCTCTTTCCATGATGTTCTCTCTATTCTTCTATATATCTACATCTCAAAGGCAATACATCTGTCTTCTAAATGTATGTTTATTGTCCATGTTTCTGAGCCATACATTAATATAGAATAGATGTACTATTTTATAATTCTCATTTTTAGCCTGTTTGTAGTTTCTTTAGATATTAATATTTTTCTCATGTCAGTGAAAGTACTTTTAATCATTCCTGTTCTTCTTTTAACTTCTGTTTCACATCTGCTATCATTTGTGATTTAGTATTTACAAATAAATAAATTTATTAAAATAAAGTATGTAAAAACAAATACGTGTATAAAAGTAAAGTATGCAAAATGAAACACATCTATTTACAGTTTAGTCTGTAAAGAGAGAATTCTGATGAAGTTTACCTTCAAAATAATTCACCGTTGCATGGGAAATGTCGTGTATATTTTGAGGGATTACCACGCCCGACAAGAGAATATCGCTGATGGTCAAATTGCAGATAAGCACATTTGTAGGATTGAGGATCTTTGGCACTCTAAGCATGACCACCAGTACTAGAATGTTGAAGATCACGGTCAGGAAGAGAATAAAACAGATGATGACAACAAAGATAATGATGTCAATCCCCATCTCTTTGCCTTCTCTTGAAAGTCTGGAGAAATAAATATTGGTTAAATGTGTATGCATGAAAATATCTGTTAGCGAAAGCAAGACTATGATAAATATGTGATAGTTTGTTGTCCAGAGAAAAAAATTGTAACAGGTTTCCGGTATCCCCGCCATAAAATTTAAGCGATATACGAATAGATTTCATACTGAGTACAATCAAAGGGCAGAACAGCACTTGAGGACAGCGCCAACTGCGAATAGAAAGCGAAAACATTCCAGGGAAATCGGAACTACAAGCTCTAGTTACTTGTGCTCATTATGGGCAGAGACCCATACCGAATCATACGCGCCCGACAAAGCAAAAAAACCTGGCCCAAATCTAATGTCGGACCTTCCTACACCGGAAACATGCTCGAGAAGAGGAAGGGTTCCGAACCTGATGGGCTCAGGCACAAACGGGACAACGATTTTAGCCCTGGTCCAACTCTACTGACAATCTTTCCTATACCGGAAATAGACTTGCAGAGAGAAAGGGTTAGGTATCTTATGGGCTCAGGCGCTATTTGGACAAGGTCGCTGAGCTCGAAAACGCACTGCCATCAAACGCGTGGTGTGAGACTCAAACTTGGATGAGGGATTCACGATGTCGGTGAACGACACCTAAGAAGGCGAAAGAGCCAGGTCCAACTCTTCTGTTGAGCTCTTCCTCATAGGAACCATGCTCGAGGATGAGAAAAGGTTCAGTACCCGATGGGCACAGGCACAGTACGTCCAGTTACACGAGGCAAGTTCATTGACAGTGGAACACCTCTTGCGAGATAGACGTGAAAGACAATCGTCTTGGCGAAGAGTAACTACACACCCGCGTGCCCGGCGACAGATCGGAAGGCTGTCACAGACTAGTGAAGCCTACTACCCGAATTAAAAGCATGACAAAAACGGATGTGCTGGACTTCGGACGCCCAGATCACAGAGTGGTCAACCGAGATTCAAATAACACAGTTTTACAGTGGAACTTGCAGCACAACGTACTTCACCCTCCCCGGCGGAAATCACACGATATATTCGTTGTGGTTATATGAAAGCGAACACAGAAGAAGAAGAATCAGCACGTCGTCTTGTAGCTCACCCTGATGAATGTCCAGTACCTGTCTATGCAGAACTCCTTGCCATCAGTGATGAATATTCTTCGTCAACAATCCTCTGGTAGACAGAAACAAGATACTATTCCCACCGCCGCATATCAAACTTGGCTTGATTAAACAGTTCACCAAAGCCATGAACAAAGATGGTGGCTGCTTCACTTACTTGTGAAGCGCTTTTCCAGGATTAACCATAGAGATGTTGAAAGTTGACATTTTTGATGGTCCTCAAGTGTGTCAGCTCATCAGAGAAGCTGAGTTTGAAAAATCAAACAAATTGGAATTGAAAGGCCTTTTGTTCTGGTTGTGAAGAATTGTTTTGGTAACACAAAGCCAGTAACTATGAAGAAGTTGTCAACAATATGCTGACTGCTTAAAAAACCCTTAGATGCAACATAAGCATTAAAATGCATTATTTATTCTTGCATATGGATCGGTTTCCCAAGAATCTTAGATCAATGAGTGACGAGCAGGGAGAGAGGTTCCATCAGGACATAAAAGAGATAGATACCTGGTATCAAGGACGTTGGGATGCAGTAATGATGGCTGATTACTGCTGGACTCTGAAAAGAGACATCCCTGCTGCTGAGCACTCTAGAAAGTTGAAGACATTGAAGTTTATGTCTTGAATTTTGCTCAGTGATGACATAATTTACATGTCCTTACCTTTTTCAATGTCTTCTCTTCATTTATATAATTCCATGCTTGTAACATTTAATAAATACATTCTGTTAAATACTTTTTATGTGAGAAATGTTACACATAAATCAACTACTAATATCACCAAAATTTAGTTATGAATAGAAGGCTATCAAAGAATAGAATTTAACAAAATCAATTTAGAAAAAAACCCTGACCTGATTGAGAAAAATGGATGTCATTTTTGGCTTCAGGGTCGCAATATGCTCCAAATTCAGTTAAAAAATTATGGACACTTCCAACTTGTTTTTTTTGTAAACCAGTGTTATCAGAGTATGAAAGTTAACCTACAATACACATTACCATGACCGCTGATAGTATCTCTCTCTCTCTCTCTCTCTCTCTATATATATATATATATATATATATATATATATATATATATATATATATATATACTATACACCAAGGCCAGATTTAGACTTGATAAGACCCTAAGCTATTTGAGCTATGGGGCCCTTTATACGTCCCTTATACGTAATATATCATAATTGCTCACTCAAACAGACAACTCTTTTGGGGGGCCTCAAGAAAGTGGGGTTGGGGGGGGGGGGCTAAGCTATAACGCGTGTAGCTTATATGTAAATGGTGCACTGAATGACACATACACACGCTCACATGGATAAGCTCCATAACCCCGTAAGTTCAGTCTGTCCGTATGGAAATCTCGACTTCTTCAATGATTACAATGAAGTTTCGTACGATGACTCATTGGGTCATAATCTCACCCATGGTCGGTATGAGAAATCTTAAAAGTTGATGAACAGGTGATGACTCGCTATTGCAACACTCAAATTAACACATGAGAAAGCTGTCCCAAAGTAGTAATAACGCCACTAAAGGAAACCTTTTATGATCACGTGTGCTCTCAGTGGCAACGTTTGTATGCAAGACTTGGACTTTTAACAAAACTATATCTAAAAGAATGAATTCATTTGAAATGAAGTGTCATGTGACGTATTCCTTCCAGAACGTTGTCTTCCCAATGAACTCTCTGAACCTCTCTCTGTCTTGGGCGATGTGGCTTGCATTTTCTAGCGATGTATTCATATTATCTTTAATGTCGTCAGTCCATCGTCTTCTTGGTCTACCCCTTCTCCTCTTCCCAGGTACTCTTCCCTCCATTATTTGTCTTTCTAAACAGTTATGTCTCTTTATATGACCAAACAGGCGTAGTTTTCGTTTTGTTATTGTGTTTAGTAACCAACACTCTGGAATATTCAGTGTGTTTATAATATCTGAGTTTCTGATTTTATCCTTCCATGATATTCTACGTATCTTTCTGTAGCATTTCAGCTCGAAGGCGTTGATCTTCTTTGCCGCTGTTTTACTTAGAGTCCATGTTTCACAACCGTATGTTGCAACCGGAAAAATAAAAGTTCGTAACATCAGCACTTTCGTTTCTATTTTGTTGTTTTTCCATATGTTTTTCAGCCGTGTTATTTTGCAATATGCCATTGCCAATCTCTTCCTTATTTCTGCCATGCAGTCTCCTGCACCGTTGATGTTTGCTCCTAAGTATTCAAATTTATCCACAGAAAGATCCTAC